>OY728151.1:1760423760-1761673760 GCA_963277665.1 Viscum album
TGATGAATGGTGTAAAATTTTCATGACTTTTCATGATGATGGATCTGAATTGATACCATGGGGATTGAGGAGAAGACCATATTTAAGTGAAAATTAGATTAATGCAATTTTGCTTCAAAAAGAGTCAAGCCCTCCTCATTCAGCCTCAGAATTTTTCACATCTAAATCCTACCAACCAAAAGCCACAGAACAATCCTGAAAATCCCTCATGATAAACATTTGTCCTTGACTCATATTGGGTGGCGATGCATGAATTTATCAAGCCTATGGTGACCCTTGTATGAGTTTGGATTAGAAAGACATTGCAAAAAAAATGACATTTGTGTGATAAGAGAAAATTCAAGTGAGGTAAGTGTTTTGTGCATGGGAGGATAAATAAAGTGGAAATATATTGAATGATATAAATGAAGAACTTGAAATAATGGTTTTTTATGAGTCATGATATCTTTTTTTTCTTGGTGTGTAATTGTTTGATCTCAAAGATATGTGTTTTAAAATTGGTTTTGATTTGATATTGATGTTTACTTGACATGAGATTTTGCTCAGGAGTGAAAAAGGATAAGTGTGGGGGAGTTGATAAAACACTATTTTGTTGAATATTTTATTGATAATAAAGGAAATAGTTTCCTCACATTGTGTTAAATATGTTTATTTATAAAATATTTGGGATTTGATCATTCATTTGAAAATTTGCTGAAAATTCCAGTTTTACTCTTAATAGTGCACTGTAGTATTTCAGAGATAAATATTTTTATATTTATTATTTGAATTTTAAATTTTGTAACAGTGTTCGTAACTTAATTTTCTACAACTTTAATTCAGGACACTAGAGCTAAATAGTGAATTTGGATGGAGTAAATGAGCCATTAATCCAATGGTGGGCTGGACTCGGCAGAATGGACATGGGTTCTGTATTTGGGCCATATATTCTACATCAGGGCTTGAATTGAGCCCAACTTTTGAGGACAGCTCGGGGACATGATTTGGCACAAATCATCCTTCTGTAAGGCTGATAAATTCACGCGTTTTTTAGGGAAAATGGGCGGTTCATGTTGGAATAAAATATTTGCTCGAATTTCCCCATTCACACTTGAAACCAGTTGTCCCCTCCCCTCCCCTCCCCTCTATAAATTGGAGTTTTTCTCATTTGGAGGGTTTGGGACGTGCATTAGGAGATTGGA
Organism: Viscum album; assembly: GCA_963277665.1. NCBI lineage: Eukaryota > Viridiplantae > Streptophyta > Magnoliopsida > Santalales > Viscaceae > Viscum > Viscum album. Next base: position 1,760,424,942 of record OY728151.1, read on the forward strand.
GGAAGAGGAGAATTTGTTTCACCCAAATTATCCAACCATTTTAATAGGGGTAACTCTTGAACCAAGGATCCCCTCATCGAAGCCTTTTTCTTCTCCTTCACGTTGTAATGATTTTGTTTGTGTAATAAACTTCTTTTTTATTCTTTTATTTATTCTCTTTTCTTATGTTTTGTTTAAATTTATTCTTCTATTAATCTTCCTCTTTAGGCTGGAATTCTTGAATAGAAGCGTTATTTGGTTATACCCATTATAGACCTTTTCACATACAAAACGCTTCTACGATGATTACGCCACCCATGGAAGAGTAGTTCTTTTTAGTAATCGATCGACCTCTATCCTTCTTCATTCATTTATTTTGAATCAATGAGATACTATAATTCACATATTATGATCTATTAATTGAGTTTTTAATTTAAATGAAACTAATAAATCAATTGAATTGTTAACACAAAACACGCGAGGTCGGGAATTGTGTGAACTGTGAGAGCGCAACCTTAACCGGTAATTCAAAACCACATGGGATAAATTTGTAGAGTTAAAATATAGTCTCTAAACTCAATTAATCCTAATTTCCAGAGTGGTTATGTGCCTTAATTTACCACTGACCATAAGCTAATCTTAGAACATCAATCAAAGTAGGGTGTTGCGATTGCATGTTCCGAAGTTAGCCTAAGGTTAAATTTACTTCATCTTCGTGGTAAAGTTAATTCTCGTAGGGTTTGGGATTTAACAAATTAAGGGATCATAATTAAGTGAATATTAATTTAAATGATAATGATTAATAAATTATTGAAGAGGTAGAGTTAGATCGATTATGTCTTTTAAATATTGTCTAAAAAACATCGTTTTGTTGTGTCATTTTAATCGAACTTCATTTCAAAACTAAAAACAAAAAAAATACAATCTTCTTCCAGCAAACTTCTTCTAGATTTATAAACTATAACCAACCCCCATCCTTTCAAGTAGTGTTTTTATTATATTCTATTTTATTTGTTTTATAATACCTTTAATAAGTTGTTAAATTCACTTCCTCCTTTGAGAGATGACCTTGGTCAGCCACTATGATGCACCTAAGAACCCCAAAATCACATTAATCATTTGAGGGCGCCCACGAAAGCGCTCTTTCAAATTGGCGCCATTGATGGGGAGGAAAGTAATTTATTTAACCATTTAGAGGTATTTCTTTTATTTTTCATTTTATTATTTTCTTCACCTCTCTCTTTCATCTTTCCCCTTTCTCAAATTTTCATTTTTTTTTCATCCTCTTCTTTTCTTTTTGGACCATTAACTCAACTTCTCATTTTTATTTTACTATGGTCCACTTTCTTTCTTTTAATTTTTATTTTATCTATGACACGAACTAATCCCGAAGATCTCTTAGATCTTGACCCTGAGATTGAAAGTAGACTTAGGGCTCGAATTAGACATTCTCAGTCTACGGGAAGTTTCAATATTCAACCAATTGGTGAATTCCTCTCTTCTGGAAACATTGGAATTGGAAGTTATTCAAATTAAAACATAAAAGAAGAACCAATGGCTGAAAACAATGGAAATGAAATTAATAGAACCATTTGAGAATTGGCTGCACCTGATATTAACTATCAACCAAATTGTATTGCATACCCAAATCTCGAATCGGACTTTGAACTGAAATCTGGGTTAATTCACTTACTTCCAATGTTTCATGGCCTCTCTCGTGAGGATCCCAATAAACATTTGAAAGAATTTAATGTGGTTTGCTCAACCCTTAAACCAAGAAATGTTTCTGAAGATCAAATCAAATTAAGAGCATTCCCATTCTCACTTGATGGAGCTGCAAAAGACTGGATGTATTATTTACAACCCGAAGATGTAACTTGTTGGAACGATTTGAAACGTCTTTTCTTGCAGAGATTTTTTCCAGCATCAAGGACCACTTCCATTCGAAAGGAGACATCGGGGATCAAGCAAGCACAAGGGGAGTCAATGTATGAGTACTGGGAGCGATTCAAGAAGTTGTGTGCAAGATGTCCGCATCACCAAATCAGTGAGAAACTCCTCATTCAGTACTTCTATGAAGGACTCACACCTATGGAGAGGAGCATGGTGGATGTTGCAGCTGGAGGAGCATTGGTGGACAAAACACCATCAGCCGCATGTGCATTGATCGACAATATGGCCCAAAACTCCCAACAATTTGGTGATCGAGGTACACAACATATTAGGGGAGTACATCAGGTAAGTCCTTCTTCTCTTGAGAGTCATTTGATTGATACCAAGTTAGAAGAATTGACAACTATGGTGAGGCAAATTGCTTTGGAAAAAAATACATATCTACCCCCTCCTTCAAGGCCTTGTGGCATTTTCACTGAGACAAGCCACCCAACTGACTGTTTCCCACAACTACAAGAGACAGAGGATTGCGCAGCAATATTCCCAGGGAGACCATTTCAGCAGCAACAACAACCATATCCCCAAAATAAGTTTAATTCATTTGCTCCAACATACAACCAAGGGTGGAAAGATCAACCGGACATGAGGTATGGCTCTGGACAACAACAAATGCCCCCTTTTCAACCAAACTTCCAGCAGCCTCCACCTTACCAACAGGATTTCCAACAACCCCAAAGGAGATTTGAAGCTCAAACATCAACAAGTAAGCAACAAGGGAATCCTCCACCAAAGGTAGATTCTAATACTGATGATCTTTTGAAGCAAATTGTTCTTAATCAACAGAATGAGCTGAAGAGTCAAAGTTCGGAGCTGAGGGAGTTGAATACTCAAATGAGCCAGATTGCCACCGCCTTCCATGAACTTGTGAGTAAGAATTCAGGAAATATACCTTCCCAACCCACTCCAAATCCAAAGGGGAATGTCAGTTCCATCACATTGAGAAGTGGGAAGCAAATGAACAATACATCTGTACCTACCATTCCACCGGGATTCACCTCAACTCCGGAGAAGCCGCATTCCAAACCAACTGATGAGCAATCCAAGGAGAAAGATAAAGGTAAGAAAAAGATTGATGATGTTCCTTCTAAACCCCTTCCTTTTCCCAACAGGGTTGTTCAAACCAAGAAGATGGTTGAAGAATCAATGCAAAAGGAGGTTTTGGATACATTCAAGCGTGTGGAGATCAACATTCCTCTACTTGAAGCCATTAAGAAAATTCCAAGGTATGAAAAATTCTTAAAAGAACTTTGTACCAATCGAAGAGGTCTCAAGGGAAATGAGAGGATCAACCTTGGAAGGAATGTCTCAACACTCATTACACCAACTCTAGCAATGCCAACAAAGTGCAAGGATCTCGGGACATTCACCATCCCATGTACCATAGGGGAGTTTCACTTCTCTAATGCTCTTTGTGATTTGGGAGATTCCATAAATGTGATGCCTCACTCTATATTCTCTTCCTTGCAGGTTGGTGAGTTGAAGCCGACGAGAGTAGTGGTGCAATTAGAAAATAGATCTACAACATATCCAGCAGGATTCCTTGAGGATGTACTTGTCCTGGTAAAAGGCATGATCTTTCCAGCAGATTTCTATGTGCTTAACATGGAGTATGATCAGGTAAGTTCCCATGCCCCCATTAGCATAGGTAGGCCCTTCCTCAAAACTGCAAAAACTATCATAAATGTCAATGAGGGTACACTTTCCATGGAGTTTGGAGATGAAGTTGTGGTATTTAATGTCATGGAATCCATGAAGTACCCCTCAGAGGACCATTCTGCTTTTGTTATCTCCCATTTTGAACCACCAAATAAAAACTCCATGGAATTTGATTGTCCTATGCTTAGGGAGATTATGAGTATTGGTTCGATTTTGATGTCTAAGAGTACTTCCACACATGTTGTTGATACACAATCCTCTCTAATATTTGATTTTAAAATAGAATCATATTCTGATTTTGATCATGTGAATTCTGATTATGACACGGCTGTAGATTATGCTGATGGATTTGAGGCTTTATTCTCTAATTTTGATGATTTATATTACGATACTAATGTTCATTGTGCAGATATGTCTGTTGCATCAATTTCTCCATCCATACATCACCCCCCTACATTGGAACTCAAGCCATTTCACCCAAATCTTAAATATGCATACTTTCTGAGTGGTGATAGATTACCTGTTATCATTGCTAACAATATCTCTTTTGAACATGAAGAAAAACTTTTGAATCTTTTGAGAGATAACATTAGGGAAATTGGTTGGACATTGGCAGACATATCAGGTATTAGCCCCTCCATTTGCATGCATAGGATTCTCTTGGAGGATGGGGCTAAACCGGTGAGACAACCACAAAGGAGAATCAATCCCACCCTCCTGGAAGTTGTTAAAAAAGATGTTGAAAAATTTCTCGAGGCAGGTATAATCTATCCCATTTCAGATTCTCAGTGGGTAAGTCCTATTCAGGTTGTGCCTAAGAAGAGTGGTGTTACTGTTGTTAAAAATGAGAAAGATGAGTTAGTTCCAATGAGGGTGCAAAATAGTTGGCGTGTGTGTATTGATTATAGGAAACTAAATCAGTCCACTCACAAGGACCATTTCCCCCTCCCATTTATTGATCAAATGCTTGAGAGACTAGCTGGGAAAACACACTATTGTTTCTTGGATGGATTTTCTGGATATTTTCAGATTCCTATAGCTCCAGAGGATCAGGAGAAGACTACATTCACCTGTCCCTTTGGAACATTTGCCTACTGGAGGATGCCATTTGGACTTTGCAATGCCCCAGGTACCTTCCAGAGATGCATGGTGAGTATTTTTCTGATTTTATTGAGACCTGCATGGAGGTATTTATGGATGATTTTATAGTGTATGGATCCTCATTTGATGAATGTCTAAAGAGTTTGGGAAAGGTATTGAATCGTTGTATTGAGAAGAATCTGGTCCTGAACTTTGAAAAGTGTCATTTCATGGTAGAGAAAGGCATTGTCTTAGGGCATGTAGTGTCAAAAAATGGGATAGAGGTTGATAGATCTAAGATAGACATTATTTCATCCCTGCCATATCCTACATGTGTGTGTGAGGTTCGATCATTCCTTGGACATGCTGGATTTTATCGACGCTTCATCAGATATTTTAGTAAGATCGCTCTACCCTTATCTCGATTGCTTCAAAACGATATTGACTTCAATTTTGATGATTCATGCAGGGTATCATTTGATGAGCTAAAGAAGTGTCTGACCACTCCACCGATCATACAGCCCCTGTGGTGGGACCTTCTTTTTGAGCTTATGTGTGACGCCCCCAACTTCGCGGTTGGAGCTGTCTTATCTCATAGGGTGGAGGGACGTTCACATGTGATCCCCAATGCATCGAGGACACTGGATTCAGCCCAATCAAACTACACTACCATGAAAAAGGAGTTTCTTGCAGTCATATTTGCTTTAGATAAATTTCGTTCATATTTATTGGGCTCTAAAGTAGTTGTTTTTTCTGACCATGCAGCTTTGAGGTACCTCCTAAAGAAGCCAGATGCAAAGACCAGGCTGATTCGATGGATGCTCCTTCTTCAGGAATTTGATATTGAGATAAAGGACAAGAAGGGTTCAGATAATTTGGTGGCAGACCACATGAGTAGGCTTACTCACACACTAGAGGATGACACCTTGGACCAGGTACCACTTCGGGACACTTTCCCCGATGAGCATCTTTATTCCATCTCAGGTACGCATCCTTGGTATGCAGATTTAGTTAACTACATTTTTTCCTCTAAAATCCCTTCAAATTTAAAGAAACATCAAGTCCAAAAATTAAAAAGTGAGTCTAGGTTTTATGTGTGGGATGATCCTTACCTCTAGCGCATGTGTAGTGACCAAGTCATTAGGAGGTGTGTTCCCGATCATGAGTTTGAGTCTGTTTTGCATTTCTGTCATACACTTTCTTGTGGTGGACACCTTGGACCCCAACGGACAGCTTGGAAGGTTTTGGACTCTGGATTATATTGGCCTAGCTTGTTCCATGATGCCCATGTGTTTTGTAAGTCATGCTCTTGTTTCCAACACACTGGGAATATTTCTAGGAGACATGAGATGCCCCAACAACCCATACTATTCTGTGAGATTTTTGATGTATGGGGCATTGATTTTATGGGTCCTTTTCCTAGTTCATTTGGATTTTTGTACATTTTGGTTGCTGTTGATTATATGAGTAAATGGGTGGAGGCTAAGGCCACTAGGACCGATGATTCTCATGTTGTTGTGGACATTGTCAAAGCACAGATTTTTTGCAGGTTTGGAGTACCAAAGGCCATCATCAGTGACCAAGGGACACACTTTTGCAATATTAATTTTTCTTCCCTCCTTAAAAAGTATGGGGTGACACACAAAACATCAACACCATACCACCCCCAAACAAATGGCTAGGCTGAGGTTTCAAATCGTGAGTTGAAACAAATTTTGGAGAAAACTGTACATCCAAATAGGAAGGATTGGATCAACCGCTTGGATGATGCATTGTGGGCTTATAGTACAGCATACAAGACCCACATTGGTATGTCCCCATTTCGGATTGTGTTTGGGAAATCATGTCATCTCCCAGTGGAAGTCGAGCATTGGGCATATTGGGCTATAAAGAAATGCAACATGGAATTGGACCAAGCTGGAATTCAAAGGAAGTTGAAAATTCAAGAGCTTGACGAGATTCGACTGTCATCATATGATAACTCAAGGCTCTACAAGGAAATATCAAATGCAGATCATGAAAAAATGATCCAACAAAGGGATTTTCATTTTGGAGAGAAAGTCCTTCTCTACAGTTCACGACTAAAGCTGATGTCTGGTAAGTTGATTTCCAGATGTTTAGGTCCTTATGTTGTGACTAATGTTTTTCCTTATGGTGCAGTGGAGATCACACAAGAGGACACTGGAAGGAGTTTTACAGTCAATGGGAAACGTTTGAAGAGATACATTGAGGAAATTCCTACTAATGCAGTGGATTTTATCACACTACATGACCCCATCATCACTTGAGCACATTAGGCTGTTCCTAACCCTTTCACTTCTATATTATTTGTCCTATTTAAAAATTCTGCATTTCATGTGCATATATCATATCATGGGTTCACATTGAGGACAATGTAATATTTTAAGTGTGGGGGAGGGAACCTTTTAGTTTAGTAATTTCAATTGCTTTCCTGTTCAAAAAAAACCAAAAAAAAATTGTGTGTTTATTTTACAATTTTCTGTGTGTTTTTGAAACTTTTGAGATGAAATGATTCTAATTACCATTTCTAAATCCATATCAATAAGTGAAACAATTTACCCCTTGAAACTAAGCTTAAATGAATACTGAAATGACTTTGTTTCAAGTTCAAATATTTAGTAACTTCATGAAAAGTATACTGAATTTTGAATCCCATGCCACATCTCACTGTCTTTATATTTGAAATCACTTTCCTGTGAGGCTTCTAAACCATTATTTTAATATTCTTTAAATTCACCTCACTTATTGATAGAACCAAACCATGCTTGATTTAACCAGAATTTGATCCTGTCAAAACATGAGGGTTTGAGGTACTTATGTTTAAATTATTGAGGCATTTGTTTGGTATTAAAGACCCTATTTTAAAGAATCCTTTTTTATAATGGCCTAACTTGAATATTTAATCATTGTAGCCCTTAGAATCCATGAAAAGCATGTTAGGTTAGCCACATTACAAGCCAATTTTCCCTATCCAACCAACTCTTGAAGTAAAATTGCATAATCTAGTTGAGCTAAAGTGTGGGGGAATCTATCTTGTGTTGTGCCACCACATTCTGTGATACTTTGGGTGGAAAATTAAATTCTGAAGATATGTGTTTTATTTTGAAGAAATTCATTATATTGAAAGTTGTGCCTTTTCTGGAGCTTTCATGACAAGTGAAGCTGTGCCTTTTCTGGAGCTTCTAATTGAGGTGGAAAGTTGTGCCCATCTGGAGCTTTCAATAAAATCATGTTTGAGAAGATTGAAATTTTTTATGCTGAAATGATGAATGGTGTAAACCTTTCATGACTTTTCATGATGATGGAGCTGAATTGATACTATGGGGATTGAGGAGAAGACCATATTTAAGTGAAAATTAGATTAATGCAATTTTGCTTCAAAAAGAGTCAAGCCCTCCTCATTCAGCCTCAGAATTTTTCACATCTAAATCCTACCAACCAAAAGCCACACAACAACCCTGAAAAGACCTCATGATAAACATATGTCCTTTACTCACATCAGGTGGCGATGCATGAATTTATCAAGCCTATGGTGACCCTTGTATGAGTTTGTATGAGAAAGACATTGCAAAAAAAATGACATTTGTGTGATAAGAGAAAATTCAAGTGAGGTAAGTGTTTTGTGCATGGGAGGATAAATAAAGTGGAAATATATTGAATGATATAAATGAAGAACTTGAAATAATGGTTTTTTATGAGGCATGATATCTTTTTTTTTCTTGGTGTGTAATTGTTTGATCTCAAAGATATGTGTTTTAAAATTGGTTTTGATTTGATATTGATGTTTACTTGATATGAGATTTTGCTCAGGAGTGCAAAAGGGTAAGTGTGGGGGAGTTGATAAAACACTATTTTGTTGAATATTTTATTGATAATAAATGAAATAATTTCCTCACATTGTGTTAAATATGTTTATTTATAAAATATTTGGGATTTGATCATTCATTTGAAAATTTGGTGAAAATTCTAGTTTTACCCTTAATAGTGCACTGTAGTATTTCGAAGATAAATGTTTTTATCTGTATTATTTGAATTTTAAATTTTGTAACAGTGTTACTAGATTAATTTTCTACAACATTCATTCAGGACACTAGAGGTAAATAGTGCATTTGGATGGAGTAAATGAGCCATTAATCCAATGGTGGGGTGGACTCGGCAGAATGGAAATGGGTTCTGTATTTGGGACATATATTCTTCATAAGAAGTTGAATGGAGTCCAAATTTTGAGGAAAGCTCGGGGACATGATTTGACACAAATCATCCTTCTGGAAGTCTGGTCAATTCACGCGTTTTAGAGGTCAAATGGGCGGTGCAAGTTGGAATAAAATATTTGGCCGAATTTCCACATTCACGCTTGAAACCACTTGTAACCTCTCCTCCCCTCCCCTCTATAAATTGGAGTTTTTCTCATTTGGAGAGGTTGGGACGTGCATTAGGATATTTGAGGCAGAGGAAAATTTGTTTCACCCAAATTCTCCAACCATTGTAAGAGGGGTAGCTCTTGAAGCAAGGATCCCCTCATCGAAGCCTTCTTCTTCTCCTTCACGTTGTAATGATTTTGTTTGTGTAATAAACTTCTTTGTTCTTCTTTTATTTCTTCTCTTTTCTTATGTTTTGTTTAAATTTATTTTTCTATTAATCTTCCTATTTGGGCTGGAATTCTTGAGTAGAAGCGTTATTAGGTTATACCCATTATAAACCTTTGCACATGCAAAATGCTTCTACGATGATTACGCCACCCATGGAAGATTAGTTCTTTTTAGTAATCGATCGACCTCTATACTTATTCATTCATTTATTTTGAATCAATGAGCTACTATAATTCACATATTATGATCTATTAATTGAGTTTTTAATTTAAATGAAACTAAGCAAGCAATTGAATTGTTAACACAAAACACGCGAGGTCGGGAATTGTGTGAACTGTGAGAGCGCAACCTTAACTGGTAATTCAAAACCACACGGGATCAATTTGTAGAGTTCAAATATAGTCCCTAAACTCAATTAATCCTCATTTACAGAGTTTTTATGTGCCTTAATTTACCACTGACCATAATCTAATCTTAGAACATCAATCAAAGCAGGGTGTTGCGATTGCATGTTCTGAAGTTAGCCTAAGGTTAAATTCACTTCATCTTCGTGGTAAAGTTAATTCTCGTAGGGTTCAGGATTTAACAAATTAAGGGATCATAATTAAGTGAATATTAATTTAAATGATAATGATTAATAAATTATTGAAGAGGTAGAGTTAGATCGATTATGTCTTTTAAATATTGTCTAAAAAACACCTTTTTGTTGTGTCATTTTAATCGAACTTCATTTCAAAACTAAAAACAAAAAAAAAATACAATCTTATTCTAGAAAAATTCTTCTAGATTCATAAACTATAACCAACCCACATCCTTTCAAGTAGTTTTTTTATTATATTATATTTTATTTGTTTTATAATACCTTTAATAAGTTGTTAAATTCACTTCCTCCTTTGAGAGACGACCTTGGTCAGCCACTCGGATGCACCTAAGAACCCCAAAATCACATTAATCATTTGAGGGCGCCCATGACATTTCTCTATCAGTAATACCTTGGTGGTATTATTCTATGTGGCATACCTATGTGGTACTTACACTAGTGCAGAAAACCTTATTTACATTGGTTATTTTTCATTTTTTATATCGGTTTTTAGCCGACGTTAATACGGACGACGTTATAAATAACGTTTTTACGTCGGTTATTTAAAAACCAATGTAACAAACATAACATCGTGGTGTTTATCACGCCGGTTAATTAATAACCGACGTGAAAAAACCAGGGGGGTGGGGTTTATAACGTCGGTTATTATATAACTGTCATGATAAACCGGGGGGGTTTATCACGGCGGTTATATAATAACTGACGTTATAAACACATGCGGTGGAGTTTATCACGTCGGTTATTAAATAACCGACGTGATAAACTCCTAGGAGATGGTTTATCACATCAGTTATATAATAACTGACGTGCTAAACCGGTACGAGGGGGGGTTTATCACGTCGGTAACCATTTCCCAGGTCTTTTATCACGTCAGTTATTAAATAACTGACATGATAAACCATGACACAGGTGTTTATCACGTCAGTTATTAAAAAAAACCGACGTGATAAACCCTTCCCAGTTTCTTTATCATGCCGGTTATTTTATAACCGACGTGGAAGACAATTTTTTTTTTAAATCGAATGCAGTTCTCTGCTCTCCCCCAGAATCAATCAGAAACCAAATCAAGAATTTGTACCACAAAAACAGAAGGAGATCAAAAAAAGAACTAAAGAAAATTTAAGCATTTACATTGATAACATATAAAACTTACCCCACTTGATAGCCCCACCCTCATGTATACCCCCTGGACAGCCCTCCCCCACCCCATTGGAGCCCCCACCACACCCCTGGACTGCCCCCCGACCCCCTGGATAGCCCCAAACACCCCTCGACAACCCCCCCACCCCCACCCCACCCTCCTGAACAGCACCCCCTCACCCCCTTCACCCCACTTGACAGCCCCCACCCTATTGGAGCCCCCACCACACCCCTGGACTGCCCCCCGACCCCCTGGACAGCCCCAAACACCCCTCGACAACCCCCCCCCCCCCACCCTCCTGAACAGCACCCCCTCACCCCACTAGACAGCCCCAAACACCCACTACAACCCCCCACCCTCCTAAACAGCACCCCCTCACCCCATCACCCCACTTAACAGCCCCCACCCCATTGGAGCCCCCACCACACCCCTGGACTGCCCCTCGACCCCCTGGATAGCCCCAAACACCCCTCGACAACCCCCCCCCCCCTCACCCCACTTGACATCCCCCACCACACCCCTAGACAGCCCTCCCCCACCCCATTGGAGCCCCCACCACACCCCTGGACTGCCCCCTGACCCCCTAGACAGCCCCAAACACCCCTCAACAACCCCCCCCCCCCCACCTCCTAAACAGCACCCCCTCACCCCACTTGACAGCCCCCACCCCATTGGAGCCCCCACCACACCCCTGGACTACCCCCCGACCCCCTGGACAGCCCCAAACACCCCTCGACAACCCCCCCCCCCCCCCCCCACCCTCCTGAACAGCACCCCCTCACCCCCCTCACCCCACTTGACAGCCCCCACCACACCCCCGGACTGCCCCCCGACCCCCTGGACAGCTCCAAACACCCCGGGACAACCTCCCCATCCTCATGTATACCCCCCACACCCTGGACAGCCCTCCCCCACCCCATTGGAGCCCCCACCACACCCCTAGACCGCCCCCCGACCCCCTGTACAGCCCCAAACACCCCTGGACAACCCCCCCCCCCCCCCCCCACCCTCATGTATACCCCCCCCCACCCCCTGGACAGTACTTCCACACCCCTGGATAGCCCTCCCAGACCCCTGGACACCCCCAACCCCACTGAACACCCCCCACACCCTTGGAACCCCTCCCCTCCCAGACTAGAATCCATACCAGAAAAACCATCATAAGTGGACCAAAACAAGAAGTAAAGAAAAATATATAACATTCAAAACTTACACTGTCAACTTCAAAAAAAACTAAATCCAACCTAAACGACTACTAAATACACAATTACAACGACAATATTCAAAATTACATTTTACATTACAAACAACTAAAATTCAATCAAACCTGTAAAATAATTTGACCACTCCACTTGTAAGTGTTTGATGTCTTCAGAAGTATAGGGTTGAGGGTCATAAAAAATCTACAAATGAAAAGGATATTAGTTAATGTGTATAATGAATAAATAAAATTGAATTATTATGGAAAAGTTTAAGAGGAAATCTTACCAGGTCAAAATTCACAACTATCCCGGTTGTTATTATTTCATACATAAATATTAACATATAATATCTGCATTCGATGACGCCTTGTTGTTCATGACAATTATGCTTGAATGAGTGTAAATTCAATATATTATTTTTATGTAATAAATCAAAAGGTACAAATTATAAATGGATATTTACCTTCGCATTTACATATTTGATCTTTGCACTCCTTTTCTTTTTGTTTTTTCAAAAGTAGGCCCATGCCCTGTTAGAAAATAATACAAATGGGGTAAATTTAAAATTCATTATAATATATAAAACTATTGAGAAATTGAAGCTTAATTTTCCAATATATTCTTAAAACTTTCCCGCACATCATCATGGACAGATCATATCCAATAAAGTGATTTCTCCCTTGGGAAAAAAACCCCTAACATCCAATGATCACTGATAAAAGTAAATTTAACGTTAGTGGTTTTTTATGTTAAAAGATAATTAACTCTTTGAGAGAGATGTGTTTCATACCTCTCACAAAAAGGAATCATCCAACATTGTGTGACTATATTCTTTTCAAGTCTTTCAGCAATATAAAGCATTCTGTTGGGAAAAAATCTCTCAAGGTAACATTGCAGTATTTTTGGGTTGATTGTGTTTGTTGACAAAGCAGGTTTTCATGGATATTTGTTGAGTTCCCAAGAAGTTTGTTGACAATCCTTGTTGACAAAGAACGATGACAAAGAAAAGGACAATATGGAGGCGGTACAAAAGAGCAGTACAAGGTGGCGCTGTTTCCCAGTGTTTGCCAAATTTTTGGGTCCAAAATTTGGAGTTTGGTGAGCATCACGAAAATAGGATTTCCATGAATAACATAATTTAATATGGAAAAGGCATGAGTTTCGCGAAGATGGGATGTATGGATTGGATTTCGTGAAGGCCAGAAAAATGGAGGCGGTGATGCTTCGCGATTACGTCAAGATTCGCGAATGGCAGAGGCTGAAGCGCATCGCGGAAATGAAGGGATTTGCAAGGGAGATTTGCGGCGAAGGCACGAAGGAATGTTGACGGTAATTCTTCGTGATTACTTCAAGCTCCGCGAACAGAAAATTTCCGTGGTGCTTCGCGATTTGGACAGAATTTTGGCGGAAACTTCGGAGCTTCTCGATTTTCAATGACGTGGCGTTGACTTCACGCGGAAAGGTCGAGGGTCGGTGGAATCGCCTATAAATAGAGGCCGACCCCCTCGAGAGAAGTAGAGAGAATTTTCAGAGAAAATCCATTGCTCTCGGTTCGCAGAGGTGGTTTGCGAAGGCAGTGTGCTTCGTGAAAGGGGAGCTTCGTGGCGGCTATTCTAGCTCCGTGAAAGGCGTGTGTCCCGCATTGGCTCAGTGAGCTTCGTAGAGAGGCAGGAGCTCCACGACGGCCTAAGCATTGTGAAGGTCTGTGCATCGCGAGAGTGCTTCGTGATAGAGCTTCGTGAAAAGGCAGGAGCTTCGTGAAGGCTTGTTTGAGCTTCGCAAAATTGGGAGCTTCGCGAAGTAGGGTGCTTTGCGAAGGTGTTTCCAAAAGGAATTGCCCAGTGTTCAGAGGCAAAGTGGTATTCATCAGTGGATGAAAGTTGGACTATAACAGAGCATCCATCAATAGTTAAGGATACATGTATTCATGAAAATGAAGAGACCTACAGGTCTATAAACTATGAGTGAATCCCTTCACAGAGCAGTGAGCTTAGGAAGAGGAAGTAGGTGATCCTCTCCACTGGCAGTGAGCCAGAGAGAGAGAAACAGGGAGTGACCCTTGGGAAAGCAGTGAGCTGACCCTAAACTTTGTAAAGGCAATGAGCCTGGGCATAGAAGTGATCTAGCCCGAACATTGTAATCCACAGCTAGTGAAGTTTAGTGGAATTAGTACGACCGGCAACTTGTCGGCGTATGCTCCTTGGACATAGCCCTTTGCGGTGAACCAAGTAAAATTGGTGTGTCCTGTGCATGCTTTACTTTCTATTTACTTTGTGCAACAGGAAAGAGAGAGAAGTGTTTTTCTTAACAGCGAAACAAGATCATAACGGGCGTTAATTTTAAATTAGTCATACCCTGATTCACCCCCCCCCCCCCTCTCAGGGTATTCAGCCTTGTGGACCTAACAATTGGTATCAGAGGGAAAGGTTGACAGTTGTTCTTATCTCAAATGGAGGTCACTAATCATAGAGGGATTCCGATCTTTGATGGATGTAATTTTCAGATATGGAAGAATCGAATGCAACACTATTTCTGATCTTTGGGAATGGATGTGTTTTCAGCAGCTATGCATGGTATCACAGCTGATATTACTAGTGGTGCATTATCAGAAGCTGAGCATAAAGAGTTGGATGCTGATTCCAAATCAATCAATGCCTTAGGGGGAGCCCTTTCCAATCTCATATATACAAAGGTGATGTCATGAAAAACATCACATGCCATGTGGGAAAAGCTCTTGAATATTTATGAAGGGGATACAAAAGTCAGAGAGGCCAAGCTGCAAGTGTTGTGGAACAAGTATGAAGATCTAAGAATGAACCCGAATGAGTCTGTTGATGCATTCTTTGACAGGGTAAATGTTGTGGTAGAAGATATGCGGGGTCTTGGAGAAATTATCGAAGATATAAAAATTGTGAAGCGCATATTGAGAAAACTTCCACCTCGGTTCAATCCGAAAGTTTCTGTTTTGGAAGATAAAGACCCAAAAGAACTGACATTGGATAACCTGCACAGCACTCTTATTGCATATGAAATGAGAAACGAGGATAACAAGACTGTGGAAAAGGGGAAATCCAAAGAGGTGGCATTTAAGGCCATGAATAAACTCACCATTGAAGATTCTAATGAAGAAGAAGAGACAGATGAGGTGATGTCGTTCCTTTCTTCAAATCTGCAAAGAGGAAGAGGAAAGTTTAAAGGTAAACTTCCACTAGCATGCTTTCGATGTGGAAAGGTTGGTCATCTTGCGGCAAGATGCCCCAAGAAATTTCAAGATAACGATGATGATGATGATGAAGTTGAAATTCCCAAGAATAAATCTTCAGCCTATGTGAAAGGGAAGAAGCAGTTCAAGAGAAATTTCTTCAAGAGGAAGAATATTCTTTCACAAGAAATAGACAGTTCAGATGAGTCTGAGGATGAAGAGGTTGAGGAGTTTGAAAATTGTAAAGATCATAGACAAAATGCTATGGTAGCGGTCGTCGGTAGTTCTCAGGAAAAGGAAGAAACTGACGTCAGAGAAGAGGAAGAAGAAGTTGAAGGAAGAGTTGATATGGAAGCCGAATTGGAAGAAGCTCTTGAAGAGATAGATGTTTGGAGATCCAAAACGAAGAAAGCAAATAAAGTGGTTCGTTATGCCAAACTCTATATGCAACAACAGGATGAAGAAAAGTCAGAATTGTTAGAAGAAATTGAAAGACTAAAATCCTCAACACCAGAGAGCTCAGAAAATATTGTTGATCATAAGCTTAGAATTGAGGAACAAAAGAAGGAAATTGATTGTTTGACTAACACAGGAAAGGATCAGGTCAGACGTATCAAAGAGCTTGAAGAAGAAGTGGTCAGTCTGCGACGAAAAATGAAGGATCAAGAAAAACTCTTGACCCCCAATGTGATATCAGAAAAGCAGGCCATTCAGAAGACAGAGAAGATTAAAGAGGAGGCTCGTAGTTCAGCAGGAGTGAAGCAGCAAGAAAGCTCAAATGCTAAGGTTGATTCAGGGCTTGATAAGAAACAAAAATCGGTGGCAGTTAATGTCAGACCACAAGCACTCGTCCCGAAATTGAAGGTTGATTTGGGCACAAAACAGAATCAGAATATTCATAGATCCCAAAGGGAAAATCGTAGTGCTGAAGTATCACGAAGGAATGTATCCTATATCAGGTGTTATTGTTGTGTGAAAATGGGACATTCACAGTATGTGTGTTCCATAGCCAAGAGATATAGAAGGGAACAAGAACAGAGATGGCAGCCAAACAGAGAACGGTTTTCCAAAACATATTTTGAAGGACATTGTTTTTGGTGCAGAGGATTTGGGCACATGGCTAGGTACTGTACTTCAACCATTCAGAGAAATGTGCCAAAGCAGAATCAAAACGTTTGCAAGCAGCAGGTCAATAAACCGACAGGTGAGTTAAAAACGCAGAATAGATTTGCGGCTTTGCAAGATGAGGCTGGTCCATCATACTCTGAGAAAGAACAGAAGTCTCAATCCATGCCGAGTGTGAAAGAAAAAGTATGGAACAAAAAGAAGAAAAATGAGAAGGTCATGGTGGCGGAGATTTCCCTTAAAGCATCAGATCGATATGGTGTTTGGATCCTTGACAGTGGTTGCACATCCCATATGACGGGTAATAAGGATCTTGTTACAGGCATCAAATATGACAAAGAAGGAGTTGTCATATTTGGAAATTATGAAGGCTTAAATATTGTTGGCTCAGGGAAAGCCAAGTTTGGGGGCAAAGAGATGAGACGTGCTAATGTCTTGGTAGTAGAGGGTCTCAGTCATAACTTACTTATTGTCAGTCAACTATGTGACTCTGGGCACTCTATCCGATTTACCGAGAAGATGTGTGTTGTGAAAGGAAAAGATGGAGCAATTGTTCTGTAGGGAAAAAGGTCAAAGGGAAATCTCTACCTTGTAGGTGGGGAAGAAGATACATGTCATTTATCCAGAGAGGAAGAAAACCAGCTGTGGCATAAGCGACTTGGTCATCTATGCCAACCATCTATGGAGGATCTCATAAAGTGTGATGCTGCTAGAGACCTTCCCAAGCTATCACGTGATCGCACTCATACGTGTGATGCTTGCCAACAAGGGAAGATCATCAGAAAGACATACAGGCCAAAGAAACAGAAATCAACTAGAGTGCTCGAACTGGTTCATGCTGATGTATGTGGACCTATCTCACCACGAGCTATAAATGGGAAAAGGTACTATGTCCTTTTCATTGATGACTATAGCAGAATGGCATGGGTATTCATCATTACCCATAAGACAGAGGTGTTCAGTTGCATAAAGCAGTATAGGAGGGAATCAGAAAAGATGCTTGGGCAGAAAATTCTGAAGTTTCGTACTGATAACGGTACAGAATTCACAAACAGTCAAGTTAAAAACTATCTCAAGAAACATGGGATAAGGCATCAAGTTTCATCTGTAAGAACTCCCCAATAGAATGGAGTGGTTTAAAGGAGAAATTGGATCATCAACAACATGGCTAGAACAATGCTTATTGATAAATACCTGCCAGATAAATTTTGGAAGGAAGTAGTTTTGACATCGGTCTATGTTTTGAACATGTCTCCGTTGTGTCCGAAGCAAGGGAAGACTCCATATGAACTGTGGTATGGAAAAAAGCCAACGCTGAAATACTTTCGAATCTTTGGAAGTAAGTGTTTCATTCTCAACAAAGAAAATCACAGGAAGTTTGAGGCACAAGGAGATGAGGGGATATTCCTTGGCTACTCAGGGAAAAGCAAAGCATATAAATGTTTCAACAAAAGGCTGGGAAAAATCATTGAGAGCAATGATGTCACTATAGTTGAAAATGAACAGAATACTCAACGATCCAGTGAACAGTTCCTGGATGAAAGTGATGATGAGGTAAGAAACCCAGGGGGAGAAGAAGTGGCAGAAGCTGACTCAGAAGAAGATACTGATGATGAAGAAGAAAGTGTCAAGTCTGTGTCTGCGAGGAAGCCAAAGAGTAGAGCTGAAATTGATAGGCAGAATATCATTGGTGATCAAACAGCTCCAGTTCAGACTCGAAGAATGAAATCATTACAGAAAACATCGTTTTTGTGTCAAGTGGAGCCGAAATGTTTTTCCGATGTAGCTGAAGATGAAAACTGGGTTCAGGCTATGAACGAAGAGTTTGATCAGATTGAGAAGAACCAGACATGGGAGATTGTTTCGAGACCAGCAGACAAGAATGTCATTGGGACTAAATGGGTTTATCATAACAAGATGAATGAAGATGGCACAGTGATTCGGAACAAAGCACGACTAGTGTGCAAGGGATACTCCCAGATAGAGGGAATAGATGTTGATGAGACATTTGCACTGGTTGCAAGGCTGGATACAATCAGATTATTTTTTGTCATAGCAGTGCAAAGAAAGTTCAAAGTGTTCCAGATGGATGTCAAATCTGCATTCTTGAATGGTGTTCTGGAAGAGGAGGTGTATATTGAGCAGCCAGATGGTTTTCTCATTCATGAGGATGAGAACAAAGTTTGTAGGCTGAAGAAGGCATTGTATGGGCTGAAACAAGCACCAAGGGCATGATACTCAAGGCTTGATCAGTACTTGAAGAAGCTTGGTTTTCAGCGTGGAGGAGTTGATTACAATCTCTATTTCAGTAATGACAGTAATCAAAGGATGATGGTGTTGGTTTATGTCGATGACATAATATTTGGCGGATCAGATGAAGATCAGTGCAGACAGTTTTCCAAATTCATGAAAAATGAGTTTGAAATGTCAATGATTGGAGAGATAACGTTTTTCCTTGGTCTACAGGTGACACAAGGAAGGAATGGAACATTCATTTCTCAATATAAATATGCCAAGGAGGTCCTGAGAAGTTTTGGAATGGAAAATTCCAAGGAGATGAAGACTCCGGTTGCCACCCGGATGAAATTATCGAAAGATGAAGATGGCAAGGCAGTTAATATCACAAAATACAGGCAAATTATTGGAAGTTTGTTGTACTTGACTGTAACAAGCCTGATATTATTTTCGCCACATGCCAAGTAGTGAGATATCAGAGCAATCCCAAGGAAAGCCACATGATTGCAGTGAAAAGAATACTTCGGTATATCCAGGGCACAGTGGATTTCGGTTTGACATATACTGATAAATCTCAGACAGAGTTATTGGGCTATACTGATGTAGATTGGGCCGGTTCAGCGGATGATAGGAAATCAACGTCAGGTGGTGCTTTCTATCTTGGTGGATTGTGTATTTATTGTCTCAGCAAGAAGCAAGATTCCATTTCATTGAGCACCGCAGAAGCTGAGTATATTGCGGCCACTCAAGCATGCACACAGCTATTATGGATGAAACAGCAGCTTGAAGATATGGGAGTTGAAGTGAAGTCTCCTATCGGAATCAAGTGCGAAAAATCAAGTGCTATAAATCTTAGCAAAAATCGTGTCCATCATTCAAGGACAAATCACATTGAGATTAAGTATCATTTTATCAAGGAGAAGGTTGAGCAGGGAATCGTGAAGTTGGAGTACGTGCCTACAGAGCTACAGGTTGCATACATTCTAACAAAGACCTTACCCAAGGAAGATTTTGAGAGGCATCGAGTAGCTCTGGGAGTTCAGTCGATTCCCCGCACTTGAAATAGTGTGTATGTGGGACCCCCCCCCCCCTCTCCCCGAGGTATGATGTGTTTTTCCCTAATGTGCTGATATGTGTTCTCTACTATGTTACAGACTACAAAGGAGTGTCCTTTGGGTTCGTTGACAAAGGGGGAGAAAATAGTGATTGTTCAAGGGGGAGACAGTGTGGCAATTTGATAAATCATGATTGATACGGGGAGAAGCTGACCAGTGGAGTAGCCAGATAGGGGGAGAAATGAGAAAGGGGTAGATTTTTAAAATCTGACGATGCTAGAAGTGATCGATCAACGCATAGATATCACGACAGCTGAGGATCGTGATAAAAGCAGAATAGTGATGTTGGAATGGTGTGAAAAGGTGTCCAGCTATCACGAATTGGGATCAGTGTGGTTCAACAATTGGTATCAATTTATGAATTGGTATCAGGTTGGAATTGACAATTGGTGTTTGACATGAAGTGATTCATTTATGAACTTGTCATACTACTCTTGTTTCTCACGCCGAGCATTGCTCATGTGGGCTTAGAGTATGTGTTAAGTGATTCCTTGAACGCTATCATAATCTCAAGAGGTGAATGGTGGTAGCGGCTGGAAGAAGACTCAGTGAGGTATCAAAGTGCAGAAAATCTTTCTGAGCAGAGTTGTGAAGAGTTGTCAACAAACCCAAAGGGGGAGATTGTTGGGCAAAAATCCCTCAAGGTAACATTGCAGTATTTTTGGGTTGATTGTGTTTTTTGACAAAGCAGGTTTTCATGGATATTTGTTGAGTTCCCAAGAAGTTTGTTGACAATCCTTGTTGACAAAGAATGATGACAAAGGAAAGGACAATCTGGAGGCGGTACAAAAGAGCAGTACAAGGTGGCACTGTTTCCCAGTGTTTTCCAAATTTTTGGGTCCAAAATTTGGAGTTTGGTGAGCATCGCGAAAATAGGATTTCCATGAAGAGAATAATTTAATATGGCAAAGGCATGAGTTTCGCGAAGATGGGATGTATGGATTAGATTTTGCGAAGGCCAGAAAAATGGAGGTGGTGATGCTTCGCGATTACGTCAAGATTCGCGAACGGCAGAGGCTGAAGCACATTGCGGCAATGAAGGGATTTGCGAGGGAGCTTCGCGGCGAAGGCGCAAAGGAATGTTGATGGTAATTCTTCGCGATTACGTCAAGCCGAACGGAAAATTTTTGTGGTGCTTCGCGATTTGGACAGAATTCCGGTGGAAACTTTGGAGCTTCGTGATTTTCAATGACGTGGCGTTGACTTCGCGCGGAAAGGTTGAGGGTCGGTGGAATCGCCTATAAATAGAGGTCGACCCCCTCGAGAGAAGTAGAGATAATTTTTAGAGAAAATCCATTGCTCTCGGTTCACAGAGGTGGTTCGTGAAGGCAGTGTGCTTCGCAAAAGGGGAGCTTCGCAGCGGCTATTCTAGCTCCGCGAAAGGCGTGTGCTCCGCGTTGGCTCAGTGAGATTCGTGGAGAGGCAGGAGCTCCGCGACGGTCTAAGCATTGCGAAGGTCTGTGCATCGCGAGAGTGATTCACGATAGAGCTTCGCGAAAAGGCAGGAGCTTCGAGAAGGCTTGTTTGAGCTTCGCGAAATTGGGAGTTTCGCGAAGTAGGGTACTTTGTGAAGGTGTTTCCAAAAGGAATTGTCCAGTGTTCAGAGGAAAAGTGGTATTCATCAGTGGATGAAAGTTGGACTATAACAGAGCATCCATAAACAGTTAAGGATGCATGTATTCATGCAAATTAAGAGACCTACAGGTCTATAAACTGTGAGTGAATCCCTTCACAGAGCAGTGAGCTTAGGAAGAGGAAGTAGGTGATCCTCTCCACCGGCAGTGAGCCAGAGAGAGAGAAACAGGGAGTGACCCTTGGGAAAGAAGTGAGATGACCCTAAACTTTGTAAAGGTAGTGATCCTAGGCATAGAAGTGATCTATCCCGAACATTGTAATCCACAGCTAGTGAAGTTTAGTGGAATTGGTACGACCGGCAACTTGTCGGCGTATTCTCCTTGGACGTAGCCCTTTGCAGTGAAC
Source organism: Viscum album (assembly GCA_963277665.1). Lineage (NCBI taxonomy): Eukaryota > Viridiplantae > Streptophyta > Magnoliopsida > Santalales > Viscaceae > Viscum > Viscum album. The sequence continues at coordinate 1,760,446,821 of OY728151.1, forward strand.
CAAGTAAAATTGGTGTGTCTTGTGCATGCTTTACTTTCTATTTACTTTGTGCAACAGGAAAGAGAGAGAAGAGTGTTTTTCTTAACTGCGAAACAAGATCAGAACGGGCGTTAATTTTAAATTAGTCATACCCTGATTCACCCCCCCTCTCAGGGTATTCAGCCTTGTGGACCTAACACATTCTTTGTTCCTCATCCAATGCACATGCTTCAGGGGAAATCAATTGCAGGTCCATGAATCCATATACATCTGTCATCTCATTCCTCTCAAAAATTTTATAAATATACCTAATACAAAATAGACATAAGTATACATTTTTAATAAATATAACGCAGGGAAAAGGTGTTAAGACTTACATGGAAAAAATTTGCACCACGTTGATGCCCAACTTATCTCCAGTAACAAGCTCCATGATATCAGTTTTCATAATACCCACACTTATTTCATGTCCACAAACATGAGCTTCCATTGGAAACTCATAATGACCCACCAAAAAATTTGAATATCTTGACAATCTGTCAAGACTACTAGAATCTGTATCTGATGTCATAGCCATTTGTCTTTGTTGTTGTCTATACAGTATTTCTTTACCTTTGAAGTATTCCTATAAAAATAAATTGAAAAATATATTAGTTTTCAAATGATAAAACAACTTTAATAAAAAAATAAAATAAAAGATATAACATTCATACCTCTATGGTAATGAGTCGAAGAATTCTGGATGGCCAAATTAAAAAATGGCCGATACTATGTCCAATTGTCGCCACCTCATCTGTAGGTAATGGTACCCGAGCTGATCTATCTATAATATCATGTATAGTGACCCTCTGATTATCTACATCTAATTGTTGATGATGAACTATATATCCTATACAATATACCAATCCATATGCTACTATATGATGTTGAGAATCATCAACATACAACTCGCAATAAGTAGGAAGCTGCGGCGGAGGAGTAGGATAAAAAATGGGTTCTGCGGGCTGAGGTGGGGGGGTGGGAGCTACTGGCGGAGGTGGAGGATAAATAATGGGGTCTACAGGGTGAGGTGGAGGAGTGGGAGCTGTAGTCTGAAATTTTCTTTGCATGTCTGCAAACATAGACTGCACCGACGCTCTAATCTTGTCCTCCATCGTCGCATTAATATTATGAACTTCAGCCTCCAAGGATTCTATTTTTTTATAAACCCCCTCAACGTTATAAGTTGAAGGACGTGGCAACACTTTTCTTACCGATACACCTGCCGGATATCCTCTTACACGACTAGGACGTTCGGGCCTTCCCAAAGCTACAGATAAAATATCTTCCCTCCCAGTAGCTGTAAATGTCCCCTGTGAACTCTGCTCCTCAAGAAAGTCCTGTATTAATTAATTGAACATTTCTGTAATGATTGAAATTATATGAAGAAAATAGTTAACTTAAATAAATAAAATAGATCTCTTACAATCCTCTCAGCTACGATTCTCGATTCTTCTGAAAGATATTTCCCTTTTTTCCTTCCGAGCTCTCTTCCATTTTTCATGTCTAGATGGAGGGGATGGAGGGGCACCTCTCCAGAGCTTGAAGACTCAGCTCTTAGTTGTTGAAATTTTTCCGCCATCATTTGTTCTTCCAAAAATGCATACCCTCCCCGAGATAAACTATGAGGGTATACATTTTTAGATTGGATCTCCTGATGATCTTTCCTTGTTTGTTGTAAATTAAGAATAAGAAACCATTAACAAAACATTAATAAGATCATTTATATAAGAAATCTTATAAAAGTTTACATTGCCCTTACCAAAAATGACTCTTTTATTCTACTTTCAAAAAACTGTCTCCATGTGTCTTCATCTATAAAAGGATATATATAACATGGATTTTCATGACTCCTATGACCATAAATAAAATCAGATGAGAGGGTTGATTTGAAATCCCTCCATCTCCTGGAAGCCAGTGATAAGAATTTCTTCCTGACTCCTCCAATGTCAGGAATATCAAATGTCATCTGATAAAGAAGAGGTTAAACATATTATATATACTAGAAACATTTAAAGAATAGTCAAAAAATAGCAAACGATCTTACCAAAATCGTCTCCCACAACTGAGAGATTATCGCTTTATCCACACTTCTCCAGTCATCATACAGAATGCTTACTTTTCTCTTAGCCTGAGTTGCTAAAAAACTCTTAAAATCTTTTGCATTTGGACCTCTAGGAATATCATCATCATCAAACTCAACGACTATCCTCTGATCCTGCGTACAGGCAAGTGATAATTTTGGTAAACGTGTGCACCCACGTTTACCAACCTTTGAACTCTTTGTCGTAATAGGAGCATGTGAATGTTCCTCCCCAGAGGTATGACCAATATGCTCATCTCCAGAATCATGTGGTTGATCAACTGAATGATCTGTCATTATCCTTCAAATCAAAAAAACAAACGTTAGTTCACAAATATACAAATTCAAATATTTTAATACTACTGTAATCAGAAAATAGAAAAGTGTACTAAGTTACGTAATAGTAAACATTGGTAATATGGTAAGCATGTTAAACAATGGTAAAGATGGTCAAGATGGTCAAGATGGTAAACATGGTAAACATGGTAAACCTGGTAAACATGGTAAACATGGTAGTAATCGTCACTGAACAAAAATAATAGATATATAATTCATGTAATGGTAAACATGATAAAGTAAACTAGACAAACTTAAAACAAACAAAAACTTATACTTATTTTGTTTTAAAACATGTTTTAATAAATAAAAAAATTACAATATCTAACATTTATGAAAAGAATAAATGTAAACAAGAAATAAACATATGTTACCTGTAATTTTAGGAATGTAAAAATGGATTGTTTTCCCAAATTCCTTCATCGTGATCGTTCCTTATGGCACAAACCATGTCTTCAACATGCTCATCATTATGTTCTGTTAATATTTCCATGGAAGTAGGGATCTCACATAAATCAGCATCTTCATCAAGTTCATCCTCACCAACATATTGTTTTTCCCTTGTAAAACAATAGCCCACTGCATATCTGATTGATCTACTACATAGAAAAAAAATTTGCATGTGTTGCCATTATAAAAGAATCAGTTGTGTCTTCTAATCTATTCAGATTAACAAGTGTCATTCCAAATTCATCATGTATGACACTGTTGTTACCGATAAACCATTTACAGTTAAAAACGGGAACTTTAATTTTAAAGTAATCAACCTCCCATATGTCTTCAATCACTCCATAATATGCACTTGATGCAGAAATTGGGTTTTTGTCCTTAGCACTCGAAAAATGCATTGCTTCTGCAAACACCAATACACCACTATTCTGAACTGCACTTCTGTTGTCCTGAGATTTCGTATGAAATGTATAGCCATTAATGTCATAACCGGACCATGTTATCACATTTAAACATGGACCACCCACTATCCATTTTAATGTATCTGATACATCTGATCTACCAAGCAAAGTCTTTTTAATCCATGACAAAAAAGTTTTGTTGTGATCATTCAAAATCCACATTTCTTTCTTCTTTGGATGACATTGTTTCAACTCATTAATATGCAATGTGATATACGGTTGAGCATCAGCTATGTTATTCAAGATGTATGATTCTAACTTCTTCATCTGTTCAGCTGACAATGATTTAACTTTCAAGCCACAAATTCCCTTTCCCTCATTATTAACTCATTCATGGCGAGATGGAGGCAAACCTATGTGTTGCGCCGCATCCAAGTAGCTCGTACAAAAATCTGCTACCTCCTCAGAAATATACTTTTCAATAATGGAGGCTTCAGGTCGATATGGATTTTTAACATACCCCATTAATATTTTTATATACCTTTCAAAAGGATACATCCAACGAAGATATACAGGTCCACAAAGCTTTATTTCTCGAACCAGATGAATCATTAAATGCACCATTATATCAAAAAAAGTTGGAGGAAAATACATTTCCAATTGACAAAGTATAAAAATTGAATCCTTTTCCAAAATGTTCAAAGTATTCACATCAATCGCCTTGTTACAAATTGAATTGAAAAAATAACACAACTTCATTATAGTCTTTCTGACACGAATGGGCAATATTCTACACAATGAAACTATTAGAATTTGTTGCATCATGACGTGACAATCATGTGATTTCATACCTATCAACTTCAAGTCCTTCAATGAGACAAAAAAATTTACATTTGAAGAATCACCTTGAGGCACTTTGATATTATGAAGACACTGACAAAATCTAATTTTCTCCCTCTTCTATAATGTATGACAAGCCGGGGGAAGAAATGTTCGTCTTCCTTTAGGAGTGGGAGCTAACTCCAAATGTATTCCCATTGATAGTAAGTCTAATCTTGCATTCAACCCATCTTTTGTCTTTCCTTTAATATCTAACAATGTTCCAATCAAACAATCACAGATATTCTTCTCCACGTGCATGACATCAATATTATGTTTAACTTCATGATACCTCCAATATGGAGCTCAAAAAATATTGACCTTTTCTTCCAAATATGTCTATCATTACCAGATTTCTATGTCTTTCCCAATGTCACATCAAGGTTTTTCACCCTCTCAAAATACAGATCAAGGGATAAAGGTTTTGGATCAGTATCAAATTCTTGTGAGCCATTTAATGCCTTTTTTAGTCTTCTATAAGGGTGATCCATAGGCAAAAACTTTCTATGACCCATGTACACTGTTTTCCTCCCATGATACAATTGAAAATATGACGTTTGTTGTTCGCAAATTGGACATGCTTTATTCCCTTTAACACTGTATCCAGAAAAATTTCCATACGCTGGGAATTCATTTATAGTGAACAGAAGCACTGCATGCAGTTGAAAATATTCCATTTTATAAGAATCATACACCCTAATACCATCATCCCATAACAGTTTCAAATCATCAATCAACGATGACAAGTAAACATCAATATCATTATCGGGTTTCTTTGGACCAGAGATCATTATACTCAACATGACATATTTGCGCTTCATACAAACTTCAGAAGAGAGGTTGTAAATTACCAATAAAACAGGCCATGAACTATGTGTGCTACTGAGGGTTCAGTATGGATTCATTCCATCTGTGCACAACCCTAGTCTAAGATTTCTAATTTCATTTCCAAATGTAGAATACTGCGCATCAATTTTCTTCCATTGTGGACAATCACCTGGATGACATATTTTTCCATCACATACCCACTCATCAGCATGCCATCTTAACCTTTTTGCATCATGTGAATTAGCAAATAAACGTTTGAAATGATGAATTATAGGAAGATACCAAAATACCTTTGAAGGGAGATTTGTAATCTCTACATCAGCCTGTGATTTTTCTTTCACCTTATACCGTGATGTCCCACATTTAGGACACTCTGATAGAAATTCATATTCCTTCCTATATATAATGCAGTCATTCGGACAGGCATGTATTTTCTTGTATCCCAATACCATCGGGCATAATATTTTCTTGGCCTTGTAATGTGAATCTGGAAGATCGTTATCTTTTGGAAGAATGTCTTTCATCAATTGTAGCAGCTCTGTAAAACTTTTGTCACTCCATCTATGTTTCACCTTCAGGTTAATCAATCTTAACACCGCCGACAAAACCATAAAATATGTACAACCAGGATATAATGGTTTTTCAGCATCACCATATAGACGTGCAACTGTCGTTTCTATCTCAATTTGTTCTGCTACAATATCGTGAATCATTTCTTCAATTCCATCGGAGTTACCATCTTGAGAATCATCATCATCAGTGACATTTCGTCCAGTTTCACCATGCCAAATCCAAGGGCTGTAACTTGGATTAAAACCATGACAAATCAGATGATCTTTTATCTCTCTACTTTTCAACTTCTTCATATTCAAACATTTCAGGCATGGACAGAAAAAAAAATGTCACTACTTGGAACATTTCGTTTAGAAAATTCCAAAAAGGCATCAACACCTTCCTCATATTCATTGCTCATTCGATGTTCCATAATCCAACTTCGACTCGTTATTACCTATAACAAATATCAAAAATATATATTTTTTTAAGATAATACAAATATATGTTTATATGAAAAAAATCATAATTTGAATGTAAAACAATTTTGAAATATAAAACAAATCTATGTGTATTTAAAAAAATATGCTTGAATATTATTTTTAAAACAAAATATATTTAGATATAACAGTTTTAAATTCCATTGAATCAAAGAAAACCATGGCGCCTACATGGTTGATAGTGTTGGAACCATGGATGTTCTGTGCATGAATTGGATTATGGTTTGTATTTGTTGTCAATCCTCAGTGGAAGTTCAGAACGTGTACCAGCAAAGTGATCATACAGTTCAAGCAGACAACAGTATTGAAGATGGCACCGTTTTCCAGTGTTTGCCAAATTTTTGGGCCTCAAAACTTGAAATATGGAGAAATGTGTTTTTGGAAAAGATACTTGCGCGCTGAGGCCTTGGAGGCTTGGAAACTTGCGCACCTGATGTTTTTCAGAATGAGAACATGAAAATACGGTAAAGGGAAGAGGGTTGCGCAAGTATTGGTTTGGTCATGCAAGTGACTTGCGCGCCGTGAATGGACTTGCGCGCTGATACCTTAGAGGATTGGAAAGTTACGCGCCGTTTGACCATCGTTTTTTGATCATCAAAATATGGAAAAGTAAATCGGGGTGCCCAAGATTGGAAGTTGGTCGCGCAAGTGTCTAGGAGGATAGAAGGGTTGCACGCCGAGACTTGCGCGCCGAGGGAAGACTTGCGCGCCGCCACGCAGGGTATCCGAATGCCTATAAATAGAGGACCACCCCTCCTCATTCAACACAAACTTTGGACTTGAAGAAATTCAGAGCTCCCGTCGCGCAGGTGTTGAAGTCGCGCAAGTGTTGGTGGGTCACGCAAGGTGGAGCAGCGCGGCAGTTGTTTGCTGCCCGTCCAGTAGTCGCGCAAGTGATTTGGTGATACTTGCGCTCCAGAATTGAAGTTGCGTGACAGGTTTCCATTAGGTTTCAAAATAGATTTGGGTTGAAAAGAAGTTGAGTCACGCAAGTTTTATTTCAAAGAATGTTGAGTCGCGCAAGTGTTGGAGGAGGACTTGCGTGCCAGTTATAACTTGTGCATTGTCCTTAAAAGCTGCTCGTCGTCTTGGTGTTGCGCACCAGGTGTTTGTTGAGGCTTACTGATTGTCTTGGAGCTGCACAAAAGTTGAAGACCAGTTAACGAGTGATAGTTGGACTTCAACAGAGCATCTACATATAATAGAGGATGCTTTCATTGAGCAATGATTAAGAGACCTTCACGTCTATAAACTGAGTGAGACTTCACCAACGGCAGTGAGTCAGGGGGAGTCAACGGGAGTGACCCGAGGGACGTAGTGAGCTATCCCTGAACAATTGTAAAGGCAGTGAGTCTGGGACAGAGTAACTATGCCAGAACCATTGTAATCCACATCTAGTGAAGATTAGTGGAATTAGGTAAGACCAGAAACTTGTCGGTGTATGCTCCTTGGACGTAGCCCTTACTGGTGAACCAAGTAAAAATTGTTGTGTCATCTCTTTTGCATGCGAATGTTTGATTGCTGATCATATCCATCATACAGGTTCAACTAGTTCATACCAACATGGGAACAAGATCCTTTAATTTAAAAGAAAAATTTGACACCCTGATTCACCCCTCCCCTCTCAGGGTGTCCCGGGGTCCTACAGATAGAAAACTGGAGAAAATGGAGTAAACCTGAGAATCAAATCATATTTAAAATAAAAATTCAGATGGAGAAAATCACAATGTAAATCCAATCATCACGGCACAATCATCGTGTCATAATCTCCGAAACCACGATACATTAGTCAATCCCCCTGGACACCCCCCAACCCTCTGGACAGCCCCCACCCCCCGGACAACCCCCAAAACTCTCTGGACAGGCCCCCACCCCTGTGGACAGCCACCCACACCCACCCACTCCTTGGACCCCCCCCCCCCCCCGGACACCCCCAACCCTCTGGACAGCCCCCCACCCCCTGGACAGCCCCCCACCCCTCTAGACAGCACCCCCCACCCCTCCAGGTTCCCCAGCATCCAGACATGCTACAGATGCCTCAACGTGACTACTCCCCCGACTGAAGGTTGCTGCCTTGACCAGACCCTTTGGAATGTCCCAACAGAAGCAATGTAATTAACCGAAGTCCATGGAATCATGGAACTAGGAAGAGTTTCACAAACTACATATTAAATCTATGAGGGAGACCCTGACTAGGTGATGAGTTCTCCCCCCCCCCCCCCACCCCCCGGACAACCCCCAAAACCCTCTGGACAGGCCCCCACCCCCTTGGATAGCCACCCACACCCACTCACCCCCTTGGACAGCCCCCCCACAACCACCCACCCCCTTGAACACCCCCCTGGACACCCCACAACCCTCTAGACAGCCCCTCCACCCCCTAGACAGCCCCCACCCCTCTAGAAAGCACCCCCACCCCTCCTGGACACCACCCCCCACCCCCTACCCCCTTGGACACCCCGCTGGACACCCCCCAACCCTTTGGACAGCCCCCCCACCCCTCCTGGACACCACCCCCGACCCCCTTGGACACCCCCCTGGACACCCCCCAACCCTCTGGATAGCCCCCCACCCCCCAGACAACCCCCAAAACCCTCTGGACAGGCCTCCACCCCCTTGGACAGCCCCCCACACCCACCAACCCCCTTGGACACCCTCCTGGACACCCCCCAACCCTTTGGACAGCCCCCCACCCCCCGGACAACCCCCCAAACAATGGTTTACATATAAAAACTAGGCATGGTGAACAACTAAAAACACATGCATTTAATATATACTTCAGCATGAAATAGATGGAATTAAATATTATTAAATATGGCTACTTAAATGATCGTATAATAATTAAAAATAACCATTGGTATTCAACTAGTCAAATGATCACAAGTTTTCTCGATAACTAATATCATAATGAGGTAATGGATAATTCTAGAAATCTTAAACATATTGTCAAGGCCTTGGCCAAGGCCTCAAAAAATACTAGGGTAAGCCCTCAGCAGAACCCATTTTTATTTGGAATCATGAGACATAGCGATGCATCGAAGGGCCATAGAGGTCAACAGCCATTACATTATATGTCTAATAGATTCTCATATAAAAGAGGATAAACATAAGCAACAACACATGAAATATCATTTCCGAATTCGTACATTTAATCAATAACCATTCTATGCAGTAATATAGGTGAATGAGATCATTAGTTGTCAATGACAACAAAAATTACCATCAATGTCGGGCATTCGCGAAACAAAAACAAACTAAATAGAAGTAGTTGAGGCTTACGTGAATATTGCGAGTCGATCTAATAGATCTGGGGATGATAAATAAGATGATGATGGCAAAAAGAGGTAAGAGGGTTCGAAATCGAAGAATCTTACCTAGTTTAAACACAAAAATCGCAAAACATAAATATAGACTATCCGGGGAAAAAACAAACGAAATAAATTCGTGGAAGGCTTATTTGAGTGTTGCGAGTTTAGATGATAGATCCGAGGAGAGTAAAGATGATAAAAGATGAAGGCAAAATGAGTTTAACGCAGTGAGATCGACGAGCCGATTAGGGTTTACCGCGCGAGAGAGACGAGCTGCCGGATTGTCGATCAAAAAATCGTAAATGACAATCCACGGGGCTTGTTAATTTTTTAAATGTTTTATAACATCGATTATTTAATAACCAACATTATAAACTGTTTTTTTCATTTATAACGTCGGTTATTATAATAACCAACATTATAAATGTATCAGATACGGCTTTTTTTACATCGGTTATTTTATAACCGACGTAAAAAATACATCAGAAATCACAGTTTTTTACGTCGGTTATTGTATAACCGACGTAAAAAACTTCTACGGGTTGTTTTGTTACGTCGGTTATCAAATAACCGACGTCAAAAAGGCCTCAAAAGCCGTGTTTTTTACGTTGGGTATCAAATAACCAACGTAAAAAACACCGCGCTTTGGTTTTTTACGTCGTTTAATTTATAACCGACGTAAAAAACGAACGCGCGCGATTTGTAACGTCGGTTATTAAAATAACCGACGTTAAAAATTAACTCACCGCATTTTTTACGTCGGTTATAAAATAACCGACGTAAAAACCCACGTTTCACAGATTATCACGTCGGTTATATATAACCGACGTAAAAAATGGTGACGTAAATAATATTTTCTGCACTAGTGTTACCTTCGTGGTATTCCTTATTTTGTGGAAAAGTTGAGCTTTGGGCTAATGAGTTGGGCCTTGTGTTTCCTCATGATTGAGATGGGTTTACTTGCTAACTTAGGTATATGTATGGGCATATACCTAAGTAAGATTGTCAATGGTTTACAAGCTTTGTGGTTTATCCTTTGTGAATTTTGTGAGACCTTGAGGGTCTCGGGGTCCCTATTGAGTATCGTTATACTTACCCATGCACGGGCTATGCCCGCACCTTGTTGTGTTTGGTGAAGACGACGGATAACGCTGACTAAGGACGAGAGTACCAGGACCGGAGGTAGCTCGGAGGTGGACATTAGACGAGGCGTACCGTAGAGATAGTCGTTCGAGAGTTGTACCTACCCTTCAGGTAGGATCCTTAGTGGGTGTTCACGGGAGTTGTTTCAGTTTACTTGTACATTTCAGTTTTTTTGTACTTCCCAGTTGGGCTTGTATTCTGGTCCCTTTTTACTTACTTTCATCACACTTTTGCTATACAGTTTACTCGTGTTCGTATCTTGTTGTGTGCTTGGTTGCGTGTGTTTACAGGATATAAAGGCAATGTCTTCCCGGTTTTAGGGAATACACCTTCGGTGCTAGTCGCCAGCCTCTGGCCTATGGAAGGTGGGCTTGGGGTAGTCACGGCACGGGCCCCAAGGGACGGGTCATGACAGATCCGACCTTATTCATCTCTTGGTCTCTCTTTCTAGAACTTGAGAGAGGGGAGGAGATGAGAGTATATCTCTCAAATTCGTGCAAGGGGCTCCATACCCAATATTTGCGCTAAAATATATATTTATATGAGTTTAAGTTTCCATAAATTGCATTTTGCTTCGTAAGGAAACCTAACCTTCTAAACCCCACAAAAAACACAATTATGACTTGGTTAACTCATCACGAGAATCATAAATATTTTATCACTGGCTTATAAGACTTTAGCGTGCCATGTATTAAAATATGAAGCATTAACTCGGCTTGTTTCTCCGATAATTACCTAACAAACCTTAAACACATAGGTTCTGTAGAAGAAGAAAAATATGTTCTCATATTCACTTTTATAATTAAATTACCTATGAATACCTTGAGAAATGAATTCAATTATTATTATTCTAAGCTTGAATAATTTAATTGAATTAATTAACGTGCGATTGTTCACACTCAGACGTTCACTGAACCCTACACATGGGGCCCACTTGGACATAAACTCTTATTCATTTGAATATGTGGAACTTGTGGACACACTGTGTGTGATGCTCTAGGCCTTTATCTTAATAGCAGTGAGTCATACTCACTAACCAAGAGCAGTATCTAGCAACACATCATGGTCCCTAAGGAGATAAGGATAAGTCATATATATGACTACCTTCTATGAACACGCTCCGTGTAATATAATCTCTTTGTCCCGTGATATCTCATAAAAAGGGATGCACACTTTGTGTCATCATCCTCAAATGCTTTATTATTTAATGCAAACTTCATGAGAAGAAGTCTCAATACTTATCATTCTCCATCATGTGATAGTCAAATATCATATGTGTCCTATCAGTATGAAATCTATATCATAGAACATATGTTTTAAGATTCGTGTCAGTGTCTTGGGGTTCTCATTACCATGTATTATGGTAATAATACATCATTCATAACTCTTTATATACATGATGTGGTAATCAAAAAGTATGACACAAGTTTGGTCTAGAACACCCAACTTCATAACAGAAATTTCGAGGATGAAATTTCTTAAGTGAGAAGAATGTAATGACCTAGACTTTTTAATATGAAAATTTGTCTTCTCAATACATACATGTGTCGTGTTACGCTATTAAAAGAAAACAAGATATTAGAAACAAGATCGGCGTTTTGTAAATGTAATGTAAATAACTTTGATATAAAATTGAGTGAATGGATAATGAAGGTAATAAGATGTAGTTATAGTAAGTATAATAATTAAATGGTCATTGGAATAGTAACTGATTGTTAGAATAATAATTGATCTTTGAAACATTTAACCTAACCGTCCAAATGATTTCAATACGAATGTAAAAAACTTTGATACCTTTTATGGAGAAAAAAAATATTTGGATAGAAAATATACAAATTCATTAAAATTAAAACAAATTCTTTGGCCCAATTATCGTTTTGAGGATTTCACTTGTGTGAATCGATATTGGTTTGATACCAATAACAGCAGTCATTTCAGTATGTTAACAATATGTCACAACAATTAAAATTTTCTATTATCTTATTTTTTTTATTTGTTCCTATCAACAATAGGTGTATTTTAAATTAAATTAATTCATAATGATCTAAAAATTTAATAATATTTTAAAATAAAAACAAAAGATAAACTGACTATAATATTATGGTCAAAAATTTACTTCTTTCAATTCTTTTTAAAAAAGAAAAAAAAGGATCTGTTGAATTTCAAGTATTCAATTTGACCAATAAGATACCAAAACTTACTTCACATTTAGAATTACAGTAGTAAAATGAATGGCAATCAATATTTACAATGATTTAAATAGTCAAATATAAATGTTATAATTTTATAAAATAATTTCTAAAATCATGAAACTTAAAACCATAAATATTAATTCTTAAATTAAAATTTAAATATTAAAATTATCTAGCTTAAAATTTTATTTGGATAAAATGGATCACTTTTTTTTTGAAATCTAACATGTGGAAATTATCTTATGGATTTATCATGTTACTCATTTCTTTCTCATTGATTGATTACAATTTAAATTTGTCGACAATGTTATGTATGAACACGATTTGATTAACTCTTACCATTATGATATGTTTTCTTGATAATGAACCGCACTTATATTTGATAACATGCCTTATGTGACATGTTGTTATGACCGGCTTTCTTTTGTGGTCTTATGTTATGGTTATCATATCAACTTCTAGGCTCACCTGGTTTATCTCCTTGATTTTTTTAGCTGACCCCTTTATCTTATGAGAGGAGTATGCTGGAGTAAATTATAAAGATGGAAATAAAAAATTACATAGTTCAATTATTATTTTTTTAAATATATCTAATATTCAAAGAGACAAAACCTCTACATTTATAGGTTAGTGTGTATAAGATGTGTGATTAAACCTATTATTCTCTCAGATTTGTTGACCATGTGAAGTAATTTAATATATTTTACGCCTAATAAATTCTTTGGGCTCCAACCAAACCATTATCTCAGACAACAATCTTCATCCATCGGAAAAAGAGAGGCCGGTCCTTATGTCGGTCATTCCCCACCGATCAACTAAACAACACGGATAGGAGCATTTTGCAACGCTCACTACCCATTGAGGCAACCTTGTGATGCTATCTTGTCAATTCAACATCAATGCCCAAACCAAATCATACAGTTACTGTGGGACTCCAAGGTTGACGACCAAGGAGACGTAAGGATGAGTGTCTGCATCGCCTCCATCATCTTCCGACTTCCAGTAACTGTTGAAACTGTCACACTGCCCTTCTAGGATACAACGCACTTTCTTCTCACTTCTAACTGAAGGTGCTAATACAATTGACTGGATTCAATACAACACAGCAATTAGTAACGGAATTTTATTAACAAGGACAAAATTAGCCGAGTTACCAAAAAAGATGGCGGCAATCCATATCTCAATATGCTCTCTGAGAAGACGCGTACAGCACAAAAGTGCATCCAGGAGCTGAAAACCTGCAGATCACAGCCAGTTGCGGAAATACACTCATGGATTCATTAATTTCAATGCTCTTCGCATCCAAATATTTGCATTATAATCAAAAAACACAAAACCGTGATTCAAGCAACTGTAGTTCATATGCTTAATCATCGATCATTTTCAATTTGTAAATAAGGCCATCGTAGTAATATATATATATCCTTAACTACATGAACAAATTTTAAGATAGGAAAGTACCTCGCCATAGCTAGCATAGCACCATTGCAAAAGAGAGCTTTTCAATGCAGACTGGTCATGCATAAGTTTCGCCAGTTCCTGTTTCTGAATCTCTTGTGTTTCTGGGTTATATTCAAAATCACGAACCTGTATGGTGTACGTGTAGACCAAAACAAAGCAAAAAAATCAACCAGGACAATACAGACTGAAATTACATCCCAAATTTCCAGCAGCGATGCTTAAAAACTCACTTGGAAACTTTTTTCTCTTGCACTTGTCTTAAAATTATCAGCAACACGGCGAAACAGTGTTACGGTATATAAAGCATATTCATTATCTTCATACAACTTCTTTGAAGACCGTGGAACCTGGAATTTGGTTCAACCAATGAATACACAAGGAAGCATAATAGAGCCATCAACAAACAAATGCAGATTAATCCTTCAAGTGTAAATTGTTCACGATAGATATAAACAGCCGTCATGTAAAACTTTCATTGAAAAAAAATAAGAGGCAGTGCATGTTAGCAATGCTAACTTGAAAATGGAGATTTTACCACATAGGTAGCAAGTGTCTCATAGCTAGACAACCAATCCTTTTGAGAATATTTAGGAATAACAGCAAGGAGTGTCACCAAATTTTCTGATGCGATGAGGTCATCCGGTGTCACTAGATTGGATATATCCCGGACGGCTAAGCTGATATTAAAATCAAAACAAATATAGTAATAAAGAACTCCATGTACCAGAACTGTAATTGGAAAATCCTATATCAAAGCTAAGAGCATTTGATCTTTAAAAAACAATGCCCTCTCAACACTCATCAATACAACATTTACATGTGGATATATACTCCACATGGCACATGAAGAAGGATCATACAAGGCAACATGCATATGACACCCAACACCAGAAACACTCCCAGTCTGACACATACACAGCCTGTATAAGCAATCCGTAGCAGATCTATGCAATAACTTTAGTCATATATGCACAGACAAATGCAAGGGCGCATATATACTTCACATGGCACATGAAGAAGGATCGTGCAAGGCATGTTCCCACAACTGACCGCTCAAAAAAATGGAATGCTTTTGGATCACTCATAACATACCTTCCACTCTGCTTTCTGTTTATGGCATTAAGCTGACTGCGAACATTATTGTACTCTGCAACCCGAACCTGGTAGCAATTACAAACATGTCAAAATTCAACAAAAATTAAGTTCTTTTGGAGATGGAAGATTGCTTGAGCCCAAAGCATCATTTCCATTTAACATGTTAAAATAGTGTTCATTAGATTTGATGCATGCAAGGACCCAAACACAAAAGCTATTTGGGCTACTGATGGTAGGTTTATGACTAGAAATCACTCAACATAAAAATAGGCTTAGTTTTATATATAATTTTTAGAAGTATGCAGTACCAAAGAAAGGGACACCCAAGCTCACTCTTTTTTAATTGCATTCATGACACTCACATAGATTATGATTAATAGAAAAAAAATCCATTTTTTCTTCAGTAATCCTTGTGAAGCCACTCTTCAGAGTTATTTCCGCAAAACAGAAATAGAATTTCGAAAGCCTGTATCTGTGAGTTGCTTAGTGTTGGACCCAGTCGGAAATCATATTGAGATCATTAATAAGTATCACCTATAAAACAGTTAAAAATTGGTATCTAGGGTTGAGAAGTATTCTCAAAGAGAAGCATTCAAAGCCCCTCAATGTGAATGTTAAAGAAGTCAATTTTACCAACTCCGGCTCATGGGTATTAGATACCGAATGTGTGCCACACATTTGTGCTGACAAACACAGCCTCAGAGATAGAAGAGAATTGACAAAGGGTGAAATAAATCTTCACGTCAGCAAGAGTTGCATTAGAAGTCAGCACGGATAATCTAGTTTTACCAAGTGGATTAATACTAGAATTAGAGAGTTGTTATTATGCTCCTGCAAGACTCCATAGAGATGGATTGTTGGACTCATTCGATTATGAATCATTAAATACATGTAGATCTCATTTATTGGGCAAAATGGCATACATATTTTGGGAGAAAAGGTGAAAAGACTAATGGATTGTTGGATATAATACATAATGATGTATGTGGACCAATGAGTGCACAAGCAATTGGTGGATTGTTGGATCTGAGAGATTGTGGAATTGTTTGACAACTCCTCCTGAAACACCATAATGGAATGGTGTGTCTGAGAGGACAAATCGTACCTTGTTAGACATAGTTCGATCAACAATGAGTTTATGTGACCTTTGGGTTATACTTTGGAGACTGTTGCATTCTTACTAAACCACATTTCATCTAAAGATGTCATAAAGACACCATACGAGAGATGGACTGGGAAGCGACCCAAATAGCTTTTATGGGGATTTGGGGTTGTGAAGCACTTGTACGATTGACTTCTGATAAGCTTAGCCCAAAATCAGATAAATGTTTATTTGTTGGTTATCCCAAGAAAACGATGGGATATTATTTCTATAACCCTACTGAACACAAAGTGTTTGTGCCCTGACATGATGATTTCCTTAAAAAGAAACATATAAGTCGAGGACTCGGTGGAAGGAATGTTGAACTTGGAGAAGTTCAGGACTAACAAATAGGAAATGTTCTTAAGATGAAGATTGATCTAATTCCACAAAAAGTTATGGGAGAAGAACCAACTCAAGTTACACAAGATCCTCGAAGTTCTTGTGGGATTCGTCAAGAACACGAGAGATGAATTTCTTACGACTAGTGCTAATGAAGTAATGTTCATAAGAGATCAACCTACATCCTACCGTGAGGTTATTAAGAGTTCTAATTCCAAGAAATGGTTAAAAGCCATGGAATCTGACATGGACTCTGTAGAAGAGGTAATCTCCATACCTCAAGGTGAGGCGGAGACCTTTTATAGACTGAAAATACGGAATACATAAAGGGGTATTCCGATGTGGGACTCGAAAATACCCAGAATAATAAAAACAGGGTTCAACACTCCCCCTCAAGTTGGACATGCCCAGCTTGGAACACGAGTCCCACAAAAGAAAGATAACATCAAGAAAAAACCAAACACACTCCCCCTCAAGCTGGGTCGCAAATGTTGTGGATGCCCAACTTGGAACTGAGCGAGACGAGGCGAGCTCCTGGGAGGCCTTTGGTGAAGATGTCAGCAAGCCGGTCCGTCGTCAGGATGTGACTAAGGCTGACATGATCGTGCTCCAGATGGTGGCGAAGAAAGTGGCAGTCCACCTCAATATGTTTCGTGCATTCACGGAAAACGGAATTCGAAGCAAACTTGGTGGCTGCCTGATTGACACACCAGATGTGAGCAGATGTCAGCGGAGGAAAGCCAAGCTCTTGGAGGAGATGTCGAAGCCAAATGATCTCTGTAGTGACGGTGGTCATGGCTCGGTACTCGGACTCCACACTGGAGCGGGAGACGACCGTCTGTTTCTTGCTGCGCCAGGAGATGAGGTTGCCTGCCAAGAATACGGCAAACCTAAACGTTGATCTCTGAATAGCAAAGCAACCAGCATAATCTGCATCACAAAAGACCTCAATATTGAGATGAGCATGATGAGAGTAACGAAGACCACTGGCAGGATCTCGCTTAATGTATTTGGCGATGCGGAGTACAACATCCCAATGAGAGGTGGTCGGATGCCTCCATAAATTGGCTCACTTTGCCGACAGCGCATACAATGTCGGGACGAGTCATGGTAAGATAATTGAGTTTGCCCACTAGTCGACGGTATCGCTCTGGGTGTGAATACGGTTCAGAGGAGTCATAAAGAGACCGTTCCTCAAGCTCCAGAGGAGGAGACACCGAAAGAGGGTGGATGAGGAAAGGAAGGCAATCATCGATGGCTGAATCAGGATGAGGAGAGGGAAGGGAGAACGGAGAGTTTTCAACAAATGAGACGTCAGCAGAGATGACATACCTCCGGAGGTCCGGTGAGTAGCAGCGTTATCCGCGCTGAGTGCTGGAATAGCCAAGGAAGATGCACCGGAGAGATTTGGGAGAGAGTTTGGAGAGTCCAAGACGTGTGTCTGGAACATAAGGCATCCAAACACTCGAAGCGGAAGGGAGTGAGGAGGGAGAGAATAGAATAGAGCCCGAAAAGGAGTCTCCTCCTGAAGAAGAGAAGAAGGAAGGCGGTTTATAAGGTAGGTAGCAGTGAGTACCGCATCTCCCCAAAAATGCAGAGGCACCTGTCGGTGGAAGAGGAGGGCACGAGCAGTCTCCAAAATATGCCGGTGTTTCCGCTCGGCCACTCCATTCTGCTGGGGTGTATCAGGACAGGAGGTCTGATGAATGATATCTTTCGCCTGGAGAAAGTGCCGAAAAGGGGTGGAGAGGTACTCACGCCCATTGTCCGAGCAAGAGGCATTTAACAGAAGTGGAAAATTGGTTATGAATTTCATTGTAAAATGTCTAAAATGTGGAAAACACTTCTGAGCGTTCTCGAAGGAGGTATAGCCAAGTCATTCGCGAAAAATCATCAATGAAGGATATATAGTGTTTATACCCCAAATGACTCGAGATAGTACAGGGACCCCAAACGTCTAAATGAACCAAATCAAAAGGTTTGGAAGCCCTTGTATCCACCCAAGGAATGTAGGAAGTGCGGTGATGTTTCGCAAGAGTACAAGACTCACAATGAAAAGAAGTATGTGGTCTGAAATCTGGATAAAACTGATGAATGGTGGAGGCGGGGGGTGTCCCAACTGGGAATGAAGATCCAAGGCATGATCAGAGATAGATGTGCAGGCGATGGGTGTCGGTCCATCAAACATGTAGACCCCGTCCCGAAGCTTGCCTCTACCAAGTTCCCGATTCGTAGTCAGCTCCTAAAAAACAACAGCAAAGGAGGTAAATATGACAGCACAGTTAAAATCTTTTGTGAGCTTACTGATGGAAAGAAGATTAAAGGCACTGCGGGGCACATGTGCCACAGAGGGCAAGTGAAGTGATGACGTTAGGGAGCATGCACCAAAACCCGCAATGGGGATAGTGGAGCCATTGGCGACGATGATGGCTGATGGAGCAGTATAAGGACAGTAGGAGGTCAACATACCAACATCACCGGTGAGGTGGTCAGAGCCACCTAAGTCAAGCATCCAGGTAGGGGAGCGACGACCAACAAAGGCGGCGGAAGCAGCAGAATAGGCTAGAGAAGCCGAAGATGCACCAGGTTCGGTAGGGGTCTGGGGATCATGACTCAGCCGGATGTCCCCCATAAACAGGGCCAGAGATGGTGGGAGAGTGGCGACTGAGGAGGGAGCCTCCTGGACTGCTGTCTTACCCCGCCACAGGTGTTGAGATGGGCGCCCATGAAGTACCCAACATCGATCAATTTCAGGTGGCCGAGCTTGCCACAGTGTTGACAGAGGGGACGTGGACGACCCTCCATACGACCACAACCACGAGGGCCTGAGCGGCCACCTCCACGACCGACGAGGCGGGTGGAGGCAGTGATCATCTGGGGCAGAGCTGAAGAGGCTGCCATGGAGGCGTGGGACAACCACCGAAGAGGTCAGAAGTAGCGGGATGCTACGAGGCGCGGCCGGTAAAAGGCGGGGCCGGTGGAAGCTGGAATGTCGGTCAGTGTGTGGAGCCGCGAGATGCAGTGGACAGCGGGAGGGGCGCCGAGAGTCTGTGCAAGTCGGGCGCAGGAAGAGCCGGGAGAATGACGCTTCGCCTCGAGGGAGCCAGTTTGTCGGGAGCGGTACAACTGGACCGAACCGCCTGGACCGGTTCGCCAGAAAGGGGGGGGAAATTGCTGGGATTTTTTTTTCTTTGCACCAAGATGGGCCGTCGGCGAAAAGGGGGGAAGTCCGGCGTGGATCCACCGGGAAGGGAGCCGGCGTGGAGAAGCGGCGCAGGGAGGCGTCGCGATGGGGTCGTCGCACTGGGTCGCAAAGGAGGGCGAGGGCCGTCGCGCTGGAGCGAGGAGCCGGAAGGATCGGTGCCGCTCGGGATATGGCATGACGGGAGGGCGGGTGCCACGTCGGGAGGGACTCTGCAGGAAGACGCTGGGATGCCGCCTGGAAGGGAGACCCGAGAGAATATCGGGATGCCGGAAGTCGCGCAGAGCGGAAGGAGCAGCGGCGGGTGAAGAGGGAGCCGTAGTTTGGTGGAGGAGCCGCGAGTCGCGGCGGACGAGGGCGCCGAGAACGCGCGCTGGATCGCGAGCGGGAGACGCCGCCATCGCCACTGGGAAGAGCGGTCGAGAGTCATCGTTGGGAAGGGCGCCGCTGCGGAAGGCAAGGCCTGTAGTCGCGACGGGAAGCCAAAGCAGGGAGCGTCGCCGGCGCGTGCAGAGGAGGCAGCGAACAGGGAGACCGGACAAAACCGGGAGGCCGGCCGGCGGCGTCACGCGCAGAGGAGGGCCGTCGGGAAAAACCGAGAGGGTGCTCCGTCGGGAGGGATGAGCACAGCTGCAGGACGGGACCCCGTCGGGAGGGACGAGGTGGGCGAGCGACGTCGCGACGGAGCAGGGCCGCTGGGTGAGGGCTGCGGGGTGCCGCCGGGATGGGAGGGGGGCCGCGTAGGGCAGACCCAGGAGGGAGGGGGGTGGCCACGTAGGGCAAACCCAGGAGGAAAAAAAAAACTAGAGGGAGGGCTCAGGATTATGTTCCCTCTGATACCTTGTAGAAGAGGTAATCTCCATACCTCAAGGTGAGGCGGAGGCCTTTTATAGACTGAAAATACGGAATACATAAAGGGGTATTCCGATGTGGGACTCGGAAATACCCAGAATAATAAAAACAGGGTTCAACAGACTCCATGTGCACTGACCAAGTTTGAAACTTGGTAGATGCACCTAAATGGGTGAGACTAATAGGGTGCACGTGGGTTTTTCGTAATAAAATTGATGTGGATGGAGTGTCTACCTATAAAGCAAACCTGGTTGCAAAAGGTTACAAGCAAATTCATGATATTGACTATGAAGAAACTTTTTCACTTGAAGCGATGATAAAAATCCATTCAGATTTTGCTTGTCATAGCAACTCATTATGATTATGAGATATATCAAATGGATGTCAAAATTGTTTTCCTTAACGAGAATTTAATCGAGGACGTGTATATGATACAGCTTGAAGGTTTTGAAGTTCCAAATGAGACGACTAAGGTATGCAAGTTTCAACTATCCATTTAGGGATTGAAGCAAGCTTCTTAGAGTGATGGATGTGCAGGCGACGGGTGTCGGTCCATCAAACATGTAGACCCCGTCCCGAAGCTAGCCTCTACCAAGTTCCCGATTCGTAATCAGCTCCTAAAAAACAACAGCAGAGGAGGTAAATATGGCAGCACAGTTAAAATCTTTTGTGAGCTTACTGATGGAAATAAGATTAAAGGGACTGCGGGGCACATGTGCCACAGAGGGCAAGTGAAGTGATGACGTCAGGGAGCATGCACCGAAACCCGCAATGGGGATAGTGGAGCCATTGGCGACGATGATGGCTGATGGACCGGTATAAGGACAGTAGGAGGTCAACATACCAACATCACCGGTGAGGTGGTCAGAGGCACCTAAGTCGAGCATCCAAGTAGGGGAGCGACGACCAACAAAGGCGGCGGAAGCAGCAGAATAGGCTAGAAAAGCCGAAGATGGACCAGGTCTGGTAGGGGTCTGAGGATCATGACTCAGCCGGATGTCCCCCATAGACAGGGCAAGAGATGGTGGGAGAGTGGCGACTGAGGAGGGAGCCTCCTGGACTGCTGTCTTACCCCGCCGCAGGTGTTGAGATGGGCGCCCATGAAGTACCCAACATCGATCAATCAGGTGGCCGAGCTTGCCACAGTGTTGACAGAGGGGACGTGGACGACCCTCCATATGACCACAACCACGAGGGCCTGAGCGGCCACCTCCACAACCGACGAGGCGGGTGGAGGCAGTGATCATCTGGGGCAGAGCTGAAGAGGCTGCCATGGAGGCGTGGAACAACCACCGAAGAGGTCAGAAGTAGCGGGATGCTACGAGGCGCGACCGGTAGAAGGCGGGGCCGGTGGAAGCTGGAATGTCGGTCAGTGTGTGGAGCCGCGAGATGCAGTGGACAGCGGGAGGGGCGCCGAGAGTCGGTGCAAGCCGGGCGCAGGAAGAGCCGGGAGAATGCCGCTTCTCCTCGAGGAAGCCGGTTTACTGGGAGCGGTTCAACTGGACCGACCTGCCTGGACCGGTTCGCCGGAAAGGGGGGGAAATTGCTGGGATTTTTTTTTTCTTTGCACCGAGATGGGCCGTCGGCGAAAAGGGGGCAAGTCCGGTGTGGATCCGGCATGGAGAAGCGGCGCAGGGAGGCGTCGCGATGGGGTCGTCACACTGGGTCGTGAATGAGGGCGAGGGTCGTCGCGCTGGAGCGAGGAGCTGGAAGGATCGGTGCCGCTCGGGATATGGCATGACGGGAGGGTGGGTGCCACGTCGGGAGGGACTCTGCAGGAAGACGCCGGGATGCCGCCTGGAAGGGAGACCCGAGAGAATACCGGGATGCCAGAAGTCGCGCAGAGCAGAAGGAGCAGCGGCGGGTGAAGAGGGAGCCGTCGTTGGGTGGAGGAGCCGCGAGTCGCGGCGGACGAGGGCGCCGAGAACGCGTGCGGGATCGCGAGCGGGAGACGCCGCCATCGCCGCTGGGAAGAGCGGTCGAGAGTCGTCGCTGGGAAGGGCGCCGCTGCGGAAGGCAAGGCCTGTAGTCGCGACGGGAAGCCAAAGCAGGGAGCGTCGCCGGCGCGCGCAGAGGAGGCAGCGAACAGGGAGGTCGGACAAAACCGGGAGGCCGGCCGGCGGCGTCACGCGCAGAGGAGGGCCGTCGGGAAAAACCGAGAGGGTGCTCCTTCGGGAGGGATGAGCGCAGCTGCTGGACGGGACTCCGTCGGGAGGGACGAGGTGGGCGATCGACGTCGCGACGGAGCAGGGCCGCTGGGTGAGGGTTGCGGGGTGCCACCGGGATGGGAGGGGGGCCGCGTAGGGCAGACCCAGGAGGGAGGGGGTGGCCACGTAGGGCAGACCCAGGAGAAAAAAAAACTAGAGGGAGGGCTCAGGATTATGTTCCCTCTGATACCATGTAGAAGAGGTAATCTCCATACCTCAAGGTGAGGCGGAGACCTTCTTTTATAGACTGAAAATACGGAATACATAAAGGGGTATTCCGATGTGGGACTCGGAAATACCCAGAATAATAAAAACAGGGTTCAACAGACTCCATGTACACTGACCAAGTTTGAAACTTGGTAGATGCACCTAAATGGGTGAGACTAATAGGGTGCAAGTGGGTTTTTCGTAATAAAATTGACGTGGATGGAGTGTCTACCTATAAAGCAAACCTGGTTGCAAAAGGTTACAAGCAAATTCATGATATTGACTATAAAGAAACTTTTTCACTTGTTGCGATGATAAAAATCCATTCAGATTTTGCTTGTCATAGAAACTCATTATGATTATGAGATATATCAAATGGATGTCAAAATTGTTTTCCTTAACGAGAATTTAATCGAGGACGTGTATATGATACAGCGTTTTGAAGTTCCAAATGAGACGACTAAGGTATGCAAGTTTCAACTATCCATTTAGGGATTGAAGTAAGCTTCTCAGAGTTGGAATATCCGATTTGATGATGCAATCAAAGAGTTCGATTTCATCAAAAACACAAATGATTCCTGTGTATATAAGCGGATTAGTGGGAGAATAGTAGTGTTTCTGATTTTGTATATGGATGACATACTACTTATCAAAAACGATATCCCAACTCTTCATTCAGTGAAGATGCGGTTGGGTAAATGTTTCTCGATGAACGACATGGGTGAAGCAGCCTATATATTGGGTATGAGAATCTAAAAAGATAGATCTAAAAAGTTGTTTGGACTTCAGAACACATACATTGATAAAGTATTAAAGTGGTATAGCAGGGAGATCTCCAAGAGGGAGTCTTGACAGGTATTATATGGCAAAAATCATAGGAAGATCCAAGATCATTCTAAAAAGTTAGAAATGATAGAATTCCATATACATCCACCATATTGTGTACCCGACCTGATGTCACACCTATGCTCTCACCATAACTAGAAGATACCAATTCAATCCTAGTGAGAGTGATCGGCCGCGCAATGTTGTTAATACTGCGCGGGCGTTGATCAAATTTAGAAATTTATATCCCAAACTACACTTGATTACAAAGGCATAGTAAAGCGGTAGTGCGGGGTCGAACCCACAGACACAACTGGCAGGTAGGTAACCTATCGATTCAAACCCTATGGTGGGATTCCTCACGATCACTCTTCAAGTTTGGTTTTTCTAGAAATATGTATAGCTTGGATTTAAATTCAAGAAAAAGATTACGACTCAGGGTCAGTTTCAAGGTTCAGGCAAAAAGATAATCCTAAATCTAACTTGAGATGGACCTATGGCTTAGGCTGCGAAACGGTGCAAAGGTCGTCAATTGGTTTTGCTCAAACCAATTGGATCTACCAAAGGTGCAACTATTCCTTGGTCCAGATATAGCTAACAACCTAAATGCAATATGCTTAGCTTCTATGGCAGAAAGTGTCACGGACTAATGGTCATAGTCTGCTGAACTCCAATTAGGTCAGGTTCATTCAATTACACCTCTCATGGTCAAGGTTGCATAAAAGAATGCGATTAACAATTGTTGTTTAACCTAATTACTAGTCACAGGGTTACCAAGTTTCGATTTATAGATTCATTAAGATTAAGCACACCCTGACACTCTACCCCTAATCCGAAGCAGATTAGCCGTGCATGACGGTATCAAACAAAAGCGAGAAAGTGGGCAAAATGCTTTGCGTAATAATAAAACAATTCAAAATGAAGCAATCCACACTTGAAGACAATTGAGAATCAATCAAAAACTCATTTGGATGAATAAACAATGAAAGAACGAGCAACGGTTGACACCAAACGGTGAGCGGTATCGCAAACAATGGTCAAAACACAAACGGAATGATCACGAACAACCCACAAACGTAGAACGACAAGTAACAGCAACGGAATTGATAAAAACGGTAAAGGAGTGGATTACAATTGAGTTCGGAAGAGAAACAGAGAAGAAACGAGAAAGAAAAGAAGAGAAAAGTCGACGCTCCAAGCTCTCTCTACGCAGCAGAGGGCGCTCACATATTTATTGACTCGATACATGATGTGTAATCTCTTCACATCATGTATTGGCTTTGAGTGGCTTCTGTCTCGACTTGTACACGGACGTGTAAGTGGCTTTCACGCCGTGTAATTCAGATCAACAATCTCCGAGAATCTTGTATCTTGCGAAATCCACGGCCAATATCTTCACGTCATGTATTGACTCTCACGTCCTTTACGTCTTGAACTTTCAGCAGAATTCTGATTTTGAAAATCTCACGACGTGCAATATATGCACACGTTGTGTAACAGCTTCACGTCATGTAAAGATTCACGGGCTGGCCTTTGGCTCCGCAGGTATGCTGTGAATGAGGAATACATATGTGTAAAGCCTATTTTTTCCATTTTTCAACAATTTTTCCTAGTCTTGAATTCCTAATTCCTGGAAAAACAAACCAAAACCTAGTGCATTACCTCACAATGAATTTTCTCTCATTACTCAATAAAATAAAACTAAAGTTATTCTCGTACCCTGAATACATGCTTCCAACCATAGGCTTGCATTGGTTCTAACATCTCCACATTTTAAAGACAAATACAAAATTAATCATGAAGGGTTCACCAATAAGCTTCAAATGGCTCTGAGGTTGTGATCATCAAAATAGGGGGAGATTGTTGTACCCCACACTCTTTGATTTTCATGATCACAATCACTTTCATATATGTTTAACTTTGTTTTTTAAGTGTTGTGGATGATAGGCAAAAGATTGCCAAAGGATTGGCCCAAGAATGGACAAGAAATGGACTGAAATTCAGTCCACCGGCCAACCGGTGTGATAGCACCGGCCAGCCGGTGGAACTGGCAGAGGGATTGCCCACTGCCAGGTTCCACCGGTCGACCGGTGGCTCTGTCACCGATCGACCTGTGGCACCCAGCCCAAATAGTATTTGCTTCTGTCTTGCCACCGGCCAGCCGGTGGCTCCTCCACCGGTCGACCGATAGAGCCTGGATCAAGACTCTTCTTCTCTACCAAGGCACCGGCCAGCCGGTGGAGCTGTACCGGCCAGCCGGTAGCCCAGTCAAACTAGCCGTTGGCTTTGACCAGTCAACCCTCTTTTGGCCTCCAACGGCTCCGAGGACTTCTCCAACGTCTCTGAAGCCTCCCCAAGGGTTCCATGCCTATAAATAAAGGCCAAGGAAGCCCCGGACACCTACCGGATCACATACAAAGCCCACGGACATATTTTGGATCATTTGGCGTACCTCCGGCGGACTTCCTCAAGGGAACCCAACGTGCTCCAATCCAATTCCACATCCAAGAGTACCTCCAAAGAAGCTTGGAAGCGGCCTTCAACATCTCCATCCAATCAAAGGCGCCCAAGGCTTCTCAAAATACGGTTTTTATTGTATATTTATTTTGAGCTTTAAATTTGGGTTTGTGCCTACAAACCCCAACCCTTTTCTCATCCCTCTGATACCAAATGTTGGGTCGGAGGTGATGGCAAGAGGGGGGGTGAATTGCCTTTTTAAAATTAATTAACAATTTAAAACAAATTTAAATGCAGCGGAAAGTAAAATGGCAAGACACAATTGATAACGGAGTTCGGCTTTAAACTCAAGCCTACGTCTCCGCTCCCAACTCAACCGTTGGGAGATTTATACGACCGCTTGCTTTTTAATGGCTATAGCAAGAAACCCACTAGCCGTTTTAAGGTAGGCTAGATCACCTTCTTACAGCTTGCTTTTTTATTATGGTTGTAGCAAGAAACCCAAGTTGAAAGAAGGAAGAAAAAGGGTGGTTTGTTTTAATACAAACCCAATTAAGAACTAAACAAATGAAGTAAATAATTTAGAACAAACTAGAGGAAGCCTTGAGCGCCAAGAGGTGAGTGTAGTTGATGTAGAGGCAGCCCAAGCTTCAAGGATGGCAATTGGATCTCAAGTGGCCTTTGAGAATTGTCGTAGGAGCCTCAAATGATCAAAATAGCTTTGGTATGCTTCGGTATATGATCGGTACTCTTCCCGGCATCCATGGATGTCTATTTATAGGAGAAATACTCCCAAATACTTCAAAATAGCCGTTGGAGGGCTTTCGGAGCCGTTGGGGATCAAGTGGGCCAGCCTGGTCAAAGCCTAACGGCTAGTTTGACTGAGCATACCGGCTGGCCGGTGCTGATCCACCGGCTGGCCGGTGCATTGGAAGGTGGAGAGTGCTTCTGCCCAGGAGCCACCGGCTGGCCGGTGAGAAGGCCACCGGCTGGCCGGTGGTGAGACAGTAGGTCTCACTATTCCAAGGAGTTCCACCGGCTGGCCGGTGAGGAGGCCACCGGCTGGCCGGTGGTCTGGACAGAATGAATGCCATTCTGTCTGGACCCACCGGTCGGCCGGTGGTCAGACACCGGCTGACCGGTGGCACCTGGCAGAGGGCAAGGCCGTCTGCCTGGTCCACCGGCTGGCCGATGGGCTGGATCCGGCTGGCCGGTGCCCTTACCGGCTGGCCGGTGGTCTCACACCGGCTGGCCGGTGGACTTGAAAACAGTCCACTTTTCCTCCTTTGCCACTTCTTGTTCCTGAAAACATGCCTATTAACAAGAACACTTGAAACAACATTAGATCACGATGAGAGTGATTGTGATCATTAAAATCCAAGAGAGTGGGGTACAACACCTATTATGACGGTCGATCCTCCAGCCCCTACCTCCATAAATGAGATAAATTTGGCAGAGTTGATTCAGAACCGCACTGTTCGGGAGGGGACTTCTGATGCAAAGACCGGCGAGCATACCCCTGCTGTTTAGTCTTGTCCATTTACACCTCCCCTGTTGTACGCTGTTTCCGGGTCTATTTTCTGTATTCTACTTGTATTCCTTTTTTTATTGATGGATCATTTATCTTATATATGGATGGGATACAGTATTTTGGTTACACTACCTGCTTGCTTATTTTCATTTTTACTTCTGCATTAATTTAGTCATGTCTAGCTCTGCTGCATCCTCTATGGTCATTAAAGAGACTGCTAAACCACCATCTGGCCTCCAACATAACATGAGTCGACATATGGCCGACATGCAGAGACAACCTGAGGAGTTCCAACTCCAGATCCATACTCAGCAGGTGGGTCTCAAGAAACATTGTTCAAAATAAATACGCTGGCACGCCCGTGGTTTTCCGATATTGCAAATTATCTTGCAACGGGATCGCACTACCCACACTTCTATCAACAAAGGAAGAAGTTTTTAGTTGATGCTTCACATTACTACTAGGATGAGCCGCTAATATTCAAGCGCTGTGCTGATGGCCTAATGTGACACTGCATCCCAAAAGATGAAATACAAAGTGTGCTCGATATGCGTCACACGTCACCAGCTGTAGGACATCATGGACCTGAAAGTACCGTGGCCAAAATCCTTCAGAGCGGATTATTCTGGCCTACACTCCATCAGGATGTAAGGAATTTTATTCAAAGCTGTGATCGGTGCCAACGAACATGCACCACTGGAAAAAGAAACGAAATACCCCAAAATCTCATCCTACAATCGAAATCTTCAACATATGGGAATCAATTTTATAGGTCATGAATTTTTTAAAGAAAAATATCTTTTCCATATTTGAATTCCCCCGATTACTCATTAGTGATCGGAGAACGCATTTTGCCAATAATGTTAATGAAAATATTGCTCAAAAAACATGGCATCCGATATAATACTGGAACTCCCTACCACCCACAAACAAGCGCGCAAGTTGAACCTTCTAACAGCGAGATTAAACAAATTCTAAAGAAGACAGTGAACAAAAGTAGAAAGGACTGGAGTATTAAATTGGCTCACGCACTTTGGACATATCGCACAACACATAAAACGCCCATCGACACTACTCAGTTCCATCTTGTATACGGAAAGCTTTGTCACCTACCAGTGGAATTAGAGCATCGCTCTAATTGAGCCATCAAAAAGTTCAACATGGATGCTCAAAAAATTGAGGAAGTCAGAATGCTACAAATAGATAAACTGGAAGAAATTAAAAAGGACACCTGTGAAAATGTCAAAATCGTTAAAAAAAACACAAAGAAATGACATGACCAACGAATTACATGCCGAATCTTCACACCGGGAGATAAAGTTTGGTTACTCAACTCACGATTGAAATTATTCCGGAAAGCTGAAATCCCGATGGTCGGGTCCTTTCGAAGTCATCAAAGTTTTCTCCTACGGGGCCATCGAAATTCAAAAAAGCGGAGAACCACCCTTCAAGGCAAACGGACAAAGGTTAAAAAAAATTCAGGAACAATTCCATGAGGGATGTGTCCTTACCCTCAATTTCATTTGAATCAAAGCGTGTCTAGCACTCGACGTTAAACGAAGCGCTGACTGGGAGGCAACCCAAGATAAGTCTAATAGGTTATATTACAGTTTAGGGAGGGTTAGCAGCTTTGGTAGAGGACCTAGCCCAAAAAGGGGCACAAAATGCCAAATACATGTCGTGTGTTCATCATTACATGACGTATAAATGTCAAGAGCTCAAAAAATAAAAATTTTGCGATTTTCACGTCCCGCACTAGACTCCCAGTCTCCTGAGTCGCCTCTTCCTCCCTCATCGTCGGTGATCCTCCCCTCTCATCCTCCTCCTCTCATCTCTGTTCCATTCCTGACTCTTCCCTGCTCATCATTGCCTTCTGCCATGGCCATAACCAAAAACGCTAACACAAGATCCTCCAAATGCACACCCGAGCATGATGAGCCACCTCCACCCAAGTGCCAGGTGCCAACTCCACCACTCGCATATCAACCCACTTCAGCCTCTACCTCCGCTTTAGCCTCCGAGGACTCACGGGCCTCATCAAGCGGGTCGCAGGACGCTGCACAACACCCGCACCTGCACCAGTGCCTACATTTCTCAACACCCGAGCATCAGGTTAGGCTGGCCCATCTGCAAGCTAAGCTTATGAGGACCAACAAGACCCCGAACCTCCCCGTGATATAAAAGATCCAGGTTCACGAGGAGGTCATTGACCTCATTGGTCGCACACACCTCTCCACCATCACCCAAGTGCGCGAGGAGACCTACCGAGAGCTCTTCCTCGAGTTTCTTGCTACCTTCGAGCTGGCCATTACGCATGTTACCTTCAAACTAGGAGGCGAGCCTTGGGAGCTCACCTTGGGAGATTTTGGTGTCGGGCTTGGCATTTATTCAGTTAATTTCGTTGCCTCCCCAGTTTCCGCAACCTTGCAGCTCGAGCCGAACAAGGCAGATGCAACACAGCATTGAGCGTTGATCGCCATGGATCCCCACAGTTTTCATGATCCACGAACGACGCAGAGCACTCAGCTACGGGGTGCCGCCTTGTGGATCATGCATTGGGCTCTGGCCTATGGCCAAATGGCCCGAGGAGATGCACATGGGAGCATTATAGATTGATGTCATCATCTTAGCCTCATCCATGGGTAGCCCCGCCGTCAACATGGCCAGACAGTTTACCTTACATTATCAGACCCAGGTACGGCAGGCTCGTGGCACTCTGATGGGAGGCAGCTTCATTACCCATCTTGCCCGCCATCTCGGCGCCGTTGACGCCACTCAGCCTCATTCTTCTATTGCTCAGACAGAGCTCATCGATCTTCTCATGCTCAAAAAGATGAGGTTGTTGCAGAAGATTGAGGGGCGCTACCGGTGGGCGCCGAAGTACCTAGAGGATGCGGACGAGGCACCCACCCATCAAGACTTAACCCCAGCCTCACCTGCCCGTACCCCAGTCATCGCTCCCTCTACCACCACCCCAGCCCCTACCATAAATGTCGTCTCGGCATCCGGTTCACTGACCCATCTCACTTCACCACCCCTCCCCCTCCACCAGCCCCTTCATCTTCCCACTCACCCCCACCTGCTGACCTCACGTCTACATCTATACCCACACCACCTCCCACCCCGACTGACCTACCTCTTGAGCTCATAGACCCTGCAACCCAACAGAAATTCCTATCGCAGCAGGCCCGACGGGGCAAGGGTCTCACCCTTTCATCTACCTCTGATTGATCTAGCTGCCAGATGTATGGTCACAGTACAAATCAACACCTCACCCCCTGCATCCTCGATTGAGCCTGCAGTCAGCACCACGACACTTATTACGACGGTCGGTCCTCCGGCCCTTGCCTCCATAGATGAGATAGATATGGCGGGGGCTGGAGATCAACCGCCATAATAGGTGTTGTGGTGTTGGCAGCAGACTCATTCGAGGATGGAGGGGGCGAGATGTTGATCCGTAATGTGGTCGTACGTCTGGCAATTGGATCAATCAGAGACACCTCGAAGGTAGATGGAAGGGCGGGGCCCTTGCCCCATCAAGTCTGCTCTGATAGGAACTCCTGCTAAGCGGCAGGGTCTGTGAGCTCCGGATGTAGGTCAGCCAGGGCGAGAGGAGGTGTGGGGATAGATGTAGAAGCGGGGGTCAAAAGGTTCGGGTGGGTGGGAAGAAGGGATTAGTAGATGGGAAGGGGTGGTGAAGTGAGATGGGTCGGTGAATGGGATGTCGAGACAACGACATATATGTCCCTGATTCTCTAAAAGGGATCGGAGAATCAGCCAGATATCAGAGGGAAGTGGTGGGGACGGTGCAGATGTAGTAAGAGGTGGTGGTGCGATAGTAGTAGAAGGGGGAGGGACTGTAGTGGTAGCACGGGCAGGGGCTGGGGTGGTGGTAGAGGGAGCAGTGGCTAAGGTATGGGCTGGTGAGGTTGGGGCCAGGTTTTGATGGGATGGTGCCTCGTCCACATCCTCTAGGTACTCCGACGGCTCATCGGTAGCGCCCCTCAATCTTCTGCAGCAGCCCCATCTTGTGGAGCATGAGAAGATCGATGGGCTCCATTTGACAAATAGAAGAATGAGGTTCAGCAGCGTCAAAGGCACCGAGAAGGCGGGCGAGATGGGTAATGAAGCTACCTCCCATCAGATTGTCATGAGTCCATCGTAGGTGGCCTGATAATATAAGGCGAACTGTCTGGCCATGTTGACGGTGGGGCCGCCCATGGCTGAGGCTAAGATGATAACATCAATCTGACTGATGTTCCCATGTGTCTCCTCAGGCCATCCAGGCATGGGCCAAAGCTCGATGCACAATCCGTAAGGCGGCACCCCGCAGTTGGGTGCTCTTCGCCGTGCGTGGATCGTGATAACTGTGGAGATCCCAGGCGATCAACGCCCAATGTCGTGGTGCATCCGCCTTGTTCGACTAGAGCTGTAAGGTCGGAAGAACTAGGGAGGCAACGAAATCAGTTGAATAAATGCCAAGCTTGACGCCAAAGTTGTTGCGGAAACGCCAGGAGTCACAGCAACAGACGATTGACAGAAGAGTAAAAGAGAAAAACAAAAGAACAAGAACTTTGGACACAAAGATTTACGTGGTTCGGGAATAAATGCCAAGCTTGACGCCAATGGTGTCTGTTTGTTGGCACAAATCACAGCTTTAAACAAAATTTCTTGCAACCTGATGAAGTGTAGGCCAGAATAATCCGCTCTGAAGGATTTTGGCCACAGTACGCTCGGGTCCATGATGCCCTCCAGCGGGCGACGTGGGACGCATGTCGAGCACACTTTGTATTTCGTCTTCTAGGATGCAGCATCGCATTAGGCCATCACCACAGCGCTTGAAAAGTAGCAGCTCATCCCAGTAGTAATGTGAAGCATCGACTAAAAACTTCTTCCTTTGTTGATAGGAGAAGTATGGGTAAAGCGATCTTGTGGCAAGATAATTTGCAACATCGGAAAACCACAGGCGTGCCTACGTATTTATTCTAAACAATGTTTCATCGAGAAATTCATCCTCAATGCTTAGATTGTCATCATCTTCAATGTTGGGCAGTGGGATTCTGGACAAGTGATCAGCAATGACGTTCTCGGTTCCTTTTATGTCCTTTATGACTATATCAAATTCCTGCAGTAGTAGGATCCACCGTATCAGCCGCGGTTTGACATCATTTTTACTCAATAGGTGTTTGAGTGTCGCATGATCAGTATAAACCACTACTTTGGACAACACGAGGTATGTTCAAAATTTCTCAAACACATAAACAATTGTCAGCGGTTCTTTTTTGGTGGTCGTGTAATTGACATGAGCTTCTCATTCAGTGTATGACTAGCATGATTTATAGGGTGGAAGATATGACTGACCCGCTGTTCTAAAAAAGCATCTACGACGAAATCGTTGGTGTCGCACATCAGTTCAAAGTCTTTGTCCCAATCCAGTGATATTATAACAGGAGCAGCCAACAGGTTGTTCTTTAAAGTGTTGAATGCCTGTCGACACTCTTTAGTGAAATTGAATGGAGTGTCCTTCAATAAGAGGTGTGTCAATGGGCGGGCTATTTTCGCAAAATCTTGTACGAAGCGGAGATAGAATTCGACGTGGCCCAAAAAACTCCTTACACCTTAATTTTCAGTGGATCAACTTCCATGTCTTGCTTTGATATTCTGTGTCTGAGGACTATGCCTCCTTAGACTATAAAGTGGCACTTTTCCCAGTTTAATACTAGGCACTTTTCTTCACAGCGTTGCAAGACCAGATCCAAATTACTAAGACAAACTTCGAAGGACCTTCCGTAAACCAAGAAATTGTCCATAAATATCTCCAAGAATTTCTCCGCCATATCATGAAATATATGTGTCATGCGTTGTTGAAAAATCGCCGGTGCATTGCACATTCCGAATGACATTCATTCATAGGAGAAGGTTCCAAAGGACGTGTAAAAGTAGGTTTAGAGTAATCTTTTGGGTTGACTGCGATTTGATTCCACCCGAAATATCCATCCAGGAAATAATAGAATTTGTGCTCAGCTAGTCTTTTCAGCATTTGATAAATGAAAGGTAACATTAAATGATCCTTTCGGGTTGTTGTGTTGAGGTTTCTATAGTCAACGCATACTCATCATCCAGTAATGGTTCGAGTTGAGATTAACTCCTCTTCCTTGTTTTTAACAAATGTTAAGTCGCCTTTCTTTGGGACTTCCAGCGGGTTCACCCACTCACTATCAGAGATTTAAAAAATTATTCCAGCATCTAGAGGCTTCAGTATTTCCTTTTTTGACTACTTTCAGAAGATGCTCATCGGCATGAGATTGATGCTTGTGCCCAGATCGCACAAGGCTCTTCCGAAGTTGCATGCCCCTATAATAAAGGGAATCGAGAAACTATCAAGGTCTCACATCTTAAGTGGAAGCTTTCATCCATATGACTCTCAGGTCTTCAATTTTACTCTTATTAGAAAGCAATTTTAAGAATTTTCATAGGGAGGCATTTGAGCAATGGCTTGAGTGAAGGGGATGTTGATGTGCAATTGCTTAAAGATCTCTGGAAACTTCTTATATTGCCCCTCGATTTTGCTCAGTTTCATCCTTTCTGGGAAGGGAAGAGGGGGTTTGTAAGGT
Source organism: Viscum album (assembly GCA_963277665.1). Taxonomy (NCBI): domain Eukaryota; kingdom Viridiplantae; phylum Streptophyta; class Magnoliopsida; order Santalales; family Viscaceae; genus Viscum; species Viscum album. Next base: position 1,760,481,445 of record OY728151.1, read on the forward strand.
GGCAATGCCACGTAGACGTCTTCTTTTTTGGGTTGCTCTTGTATCGGAGCTTCTTCAGTTGGCTTGGAATCCAGGTTTTGTTCCTGACTGGCTTTTAATGTACTATCATTGTCATCATTGCTGATGATTGTGGCACGTTTCTCAGGTTCTTCGAGCCTCTTTTCCTCACCTTTGCATGGCTGCTGAAAGTCTAGTAATTTTCCACTCCTAAGAACCACCGCCTTCGCCTTCTCTCCCGGGCATGTCTCGGTATTACCGAGTAACGTACCCAGTAATCGGTCTGATAAAGTATTTGAAATTTGGCCCCCATAGTGCTCAAGGTTTCGAAGGGCGCCCCATAGGTTTTGCATTTCAGTTTCTTGGGGTCATCCTCGGATCTGTTTTTTAAACAAAGGCGGTGAGCAAGTTTTCAAGATCAGATTGTAGAGGTGGGACTTGCTGTGGTGGTCTCGACAGAGCTTGCTAGAATTGTTGTTGAGCTCTAGGTGGAAAAGGTTGTTGAAGTATTTGATGTTATGGTCGAGGAGCTGGATTCTACGGTGGGTACCTAGGTGCTCTCTGATTCCTTGGCAGTGTTTGACCACTCCTTTGCTGATAATATTGTTGAGTGGGTTGTTGTGGCTGTTGAGCCAGCCTCTATTGATAATATTGTTGCTGGTATTACTGAGGTTATTGAAACTGCTGATTTTGCCAATTGTAATTAACGTAATTACAATCTTGACTTTAAACCTCTTCCAGATCTACCCAACAATCCTGGTAGAGGTGCGAACCTCCGCACATTTCTCATGACTGGATTTCCCACATCAGTTCCTTGAAACGGTGTCACGCCACCCAGGCTGAGTCTTCGTCTGCCTGATTGAAATTTTGAATTTCATTCCTTAACTTCCAAGTTCGGATCGGTGGAAAGTAATTGTCTAAAAACTTCTTTGCTAGGTCGTCCCAAATCGTGATGGACTTGGGCGCTTGACTTTTAAGCCAATCATTGGCTCTGTTGCGCAAGGAGAATGGGAAGACTCGTAATCGAATGGCATCTGACGATACACCTTGATTCCGAAAGGTGTCGCAGACCACTAGAAAATTGGATATATGTTCATGGGGGTCCTGCTTTGCAGTCAACTAAACTGCCCTATGTTCTGGATCATATGGATGAGTTCAGGATTGATTTCAAAAGAATGTGCGTGAATAGAAGGGCGCACAATGCTGGGCACAACACCACTGATTGACGGCAAGCCATAATCCATAATGGTGCGCTCTTGCTGCACTGGCCGCTCTCCCTGATGTTCAAGGGGTGCATATTGGAGGTTTGGCTGATGAGGCAATGCAAGATCGTTGTGCTCAGCCATTACGAAGCGTCGGCATGCAACTATAGTCCTATCGATCTCGGGATCGAAAGGTAGCACTTCTTGTGCGCCCAGGCTCCTAAAACGAGTTAGAGGACCCTGGCACATGCACTAAACCAGAGAAAAGCGGACGCAGGTTCTAATCCGTGAGCAAAAATTGTAAAAAGAAAAGGGGAAGGAAAAAAGAAGTGGGGGGGTGAGGTAATCCTAGGTTCGTACCGCAGGTCGTTGTGTCTAAGCACAGTTATCCCCGACAACGCCAAAAATTTGACCGACCCACGCAGCGTCGTTAATTCCACACGAGGATTATCAAATTTAGAAATTTATATCCCAAACTACACTTGACTACAAAGGTGCGGTAAAGCAGCACCAGTGCGGGGTTGAACCCACAGGGACAACTAGCAAGCAAGTAATCTATCAATTCAAACCCTATGGTAGGATTCTTCACGATCTCTCTTCAGATTAGGTTTTTTTAGAATTACGTAGTTTGGATTTAAATTCAGGAAAGAGATTAGGTCTCAGAGTCAATTTCAAGGTTCAGGCAAAAGGATAATCCTAAATCTAACTTGAGACAGACCTATGGCTTAGGTTGCGAAGCAGTGCAAGGGTCACTAATTGGTGTTGGTCAAACTAATTAGATCTACCTAAGTTACAACTATTCCTTGATCCGGATATAGCTAACAACCTAGATGCAGTATGCTTAGCTTCTATGGCAGAAAGTGTCACAAGCTAATGGTCATAATCTGCTGAACTCCAATTAGGTCAGGTTCGTTCAATTACAACTCTCGTGGTCAAGGTTGCATAAAAGAATACAATTAACAATTGTTTAACCTAATTACTAGCAACAGGGTTACCAAATTTCAATTTATAGATTCATTAAGATTAAGCACGCCCTTATTGTCAACCCCTAACCCTAAACGGATCAGTCGTGCATGACGATATAAAACAAAAGCGATAAAGTGGGCAATATGCTTTGCATAATAATAAAACAATTCGGAATGAAGCAATCCAACATGAAAACAATTGAGAATCAATCAGAAACTCACTATGAATAAACAATGAAAGAACGAGCAACGGTTGACGTCGAATAGCGAACGGTATCGCAAACGATGGTCGAAACGCGAACGGAATGATCACGAACAACCCACAAACGTAGAACAACAAGTAACAGCAGCGGAATTGATAAAAACGATAAAGGAATAGATTACAATTGAGTTCAGAAGAGAAACAAAGAAAGAAACGAGAAAGAAAACAAGAGAAAAGTCGGTGCTCCAAACTATCTTTACACGGTGGAGGGCGCTCACATATTTATAAACTCAAAAAGTAACGTGTATTGGTTTTAAGTGGCTTTTGTCTCGACTTGTACATGACGTGCAAGTGGCTTTTACGTCATGTACTTCATATTCGCAATCTTCTCCGAGAATCTTGTATCTTGCGAAATCCGCGGCCTGTATCTTTGGCGGGATTATATCTCAAACATTTCACGTTGTGTAAATTTTGCACGTCGTGTATGTGATTTACGTCTTGAACTTTCAACGGAATTCTGATTTTGAAAATCTCACGATGTGTAATGTATGTACACGTCGTGTAACAGCTTCACGTCATGTAAAGATTCACGAGCTAGCCTTTGGCTCCGCAGGTATGTGAATGAGGAATACAAGTCGTCAACTCCTTTCATGACATGCAAAGCCTTTTTTTTCTATTTTTCAGCAACTTTTCCTTTTGAGTTTTGAATTCCTAATTCCTACAAAAACAAACCAAAACCCAATGCATTATCAAATAAAGCGTGATTAAACCTTAAATAAATGTATCCAAAATGTATATATAAATTCAGCTTATCAGAGAGTCATTGGATTGCTGTGAAGAACATCCTAAAAAAAATAAATGATATGTTATTGATCTTTGGAGGAGAAGATGAACTTTGTGTAAAAGGTTATACAAATGCGAGTTTTCAATCAGACAGATGATACAAAATCGCAATCTCGATTCGTGTTTACCCTAAACGGTGGAGTTGTCGCTTGGAAGAGTTTCAAACAAGCCACCATAGAGGACTTGACAACAGAGGCGAAGTACATCACACCAACAGATACTGCAAAACAAGTTGTTTGGATCAAGAAGTTCATCTCTGAACTTGAGGTGGTTCGTAGCATTCAATAGCAATCGAGCTTTACTGTGAGACACCAATAGAGTTGTTGTTGGATTGGTGTAGCTTGATCCGGTTGTGCTGAATGCTTGTGGCCCGTAACTATAGCATCTCTGACACTGTAGCAGAGTTGACCAACCGACACCAACAGGCACTGTAGCAATACGGACTTCAGAGTCAACTATACTAGAGCCTTTTGGACTTCCAACCGGCAACCACTGTAGCACTTTTAACTTGGGTGGCAGCCTTTCACTGTAGCGACGCGGACTTCTTGTGCAGTTGGTGGAACAGTGATGGTCTTCCTCTCCATTTGTAGCCCATTTTCGGGTTAGGGTTTGTTACTGAAAAACTATGTAATTGTGCTCCTGATTATAGTGATTATTCTACCTCTCCATGGACGTAGGGATTATTCCCGAACCACATAAATTTGTGTGTTCTGTGTGTTTTCATTTATTCTGCATTTTCTTTCCGTATCTTGTTTCTGTCGTTGCGACTTCCGACGATTCCGCAACAGTTGTCGCTCAGGCTAAGGAACTCTGGTCTCATCAAAGGACCAAACACATCTTTCGCAAATACCATCTCATACGGGAGATCGTTGAGAGGAGCAATGTAAAGATCAGTTGGGTGTCAACACAGGACAAGGTCGCAGATCCGTTGACGAAGCCATTATCGCAGCAACAGCATGAGGGTCATGTTAGGTCTATAGGTATTTGATACCTGAGAGATTGATGTAATAATTATATGATGTATCGTGATCTTATAATAAAAGCACCATTTATCATTCATTCATATGTGTTGTATTTTACTTTACATGAATGGCCGAATGAAAATATCCCCTAGTATAAACTTTGAGTTGCCCTAATCAATGATAATCATGGAGTGCGAGAGGATGGTGTCGCACTCTACCGATGTTGAGCTCTCATTTCCTAGGGTTTCCTTCTAAAACCCTTGCGATGGCGTGGAATCACCCCCCCTCCCAGTCGATGTTCGACCACCGCTTGGTTGGGCTTCGCCGGAGAAGGCTTGGAGACAGTTTCGGATTGTGGATCCTCCGATGGCACCTCTTTCTGTTCCTAGTTGTTGGTTTGACCTCATCGCCATCGCGCTCAACCTACCGCTTCTTTATCGTGCGCTCAACCCCGATTGTCTAGATCTTCAAATCTCACGATGTTTAGACGTGAGGTTGGCGCTGATCCAAATGTTCCGGTAGAGTTGGTGCGTGGTGCGGAACATGGAGCCAAAGAAGCTTCTAACGGCGCCAGCAACAGGAGTCGCGACACCAGTCGTTGGTTGGTTTTGTTGACGGGGAGGGAGGCAAGTCGGCGGCTATTCGTCAAGAGAGCGGTGCTCTGACGGTCCTAGGGCCTCAGGCTATCCCATGCTCATTGAGTACAGGGCCTTCGGGCTTCAGCGAAAATCCCTGGTTTTCCTTGGGTTTCGGTGCCGTTATTGTTTTGTCGACACTCATCGACACTCATCTGACTTCGAATGCCCGACAGTGTTGATTTCCAGGGTAGCGTTGCAAGGGTGGCGAGCAGATCTTGCTCATTCATGGAAACGTTGGTTGGTCTTAATTGTCGGAGTGATGTTGCGGCATAGAGATGTTAGGCTTTCAAGCCTTTTGGGCCTCCGGACCATCTTCGCAGGTTAAGCAGCGCATGACGAAACCAGGCTATAGCTCGTCATATTTGGCAGGCAACACCACAAGCATCTTTTTGTGTTGCGGGGGGGGGGGGGGCTCGAAAGAGGATGGGCATGCTAACACCTATCATCCAACCATCTCTCCTCTACGTGGGATGGATGGGTGCCCTTCCATGTGGTTCTTGTATTGTGGGGCTAGACAGATGATGTGGAGCAACAGGTTAGCGGTGTTGCGGGGTGCCACGCAAGCGTCATCGGGCGGGCGGCTCAAAAGAGAGATAGGTGCGCTAACACCTATCATCCGGCCTTCCTCCCACGCTCCTCTGTGGGATGGAAGGGTGCCCTGTCAAGGTGCATCAATTCAGCACGATGCAACGACTTTGATGGGTGGGCTAGGCATCAATCATGTCTGGTACCACGGGTGCAATGACTTTAGAAGGGGGGGCGATGGGGCTTATGACTGGTGGTGCGTCATGATACATGCTTGTGGCGGCTCCCAACGACGAGCCGGTGGTGAGAGCGCACAAGGACGATGACGGGGAGCGATGTCGGTGGTGATACCCTTAGGGTGGCAAGGGAGACGCAGGCTGTCGGCACCCTCCAACAGTGGATCTTCGGGCCATTAAAATTCTAGGTCTACGGGCCATGGCTCCTTTGGACCATGTAAGGGTCTTTGGGCCATGTATTTCATATGCCTATGTGCCTCTAGATCTACTAGTCATGTAATGCATTCTCTCTCAACCCAGTTAAAAATGGACTTTCTTGGCTTAATAAAAAGGGAGCTAGACCCCCAACTTCTTCAAAAAAAAATGATCATCATGGAGTATTATGGGTTGTGATGATATGATAAGATTGACATGAATAGAATCTTGTACTCGTTGCAAAGGGTTGTATAAGAGATACAAAGAATAGATTAATGAGGTAACAAGTAGAGACTTATTACTTGGACTAACTCGCCAAAGTATATCTCATGAAATATCATACAGTCATTGATATACTTAGGGGTGTATGTTTATTATCAATCCTTCTTACCTAATGTTGACAAGATACCTAGCATGAGAACATTCATAGTTTGATATCTTTATTACGCAAGTCAAAAGTGACTTAGCTAATCAGGAGGTGGTTCGGTATATTGTTGATCATGTCGTCGGTTGGAGCACAACCAAGATGAGAATTGTCCACTTGTATAACGAGTAAAGACATCTGACCCTTGATTAAATTAGACTAAGAAAATGCATGGTCATGCTTAGTTAGGCCACATATGTAGCAGCTTAGATGAGAGACATGTGTTGTGTTCATCCATTAAATGAAATAACATATGATGTATTCTTCGACCTGGTCAGTCTATTCCGAAGAATCAAGAAAAGATGAGTTGGCCTATACTAGATTGGCATATTCCATGTCTAGGAGTCACTCGGTGTCATGGACAAAGGGATTATATAGGTATACATATGATGTATATGATACATCTTGTGGTAGGAATGGTTATACAAGTATGTTTGATGAAGATCACACCAGACCCTTGAGTAGCACTGATGTTTTGCAAGGGACCGCTTTTTGCTTACATCTATGAAATGTGGATTTCATATTTGTTGTCAACGCTACTAAAGCCCGCAAGGTCACACAATTAGGCCTCTGGATAAAGATTAAGTTTTGGACAAAGTGTTTGTTACAAAATGAAGAGTGATAAAATCGTATCCAAAATGAATTTTGGATGGATTCACAAAGAATTGTGAAATTTTGCATTAGTGCAAGTGGAAGATTGTTGGATATGCACTAAAATATGCATATGAGGTGCATGAATCTTCTCACACGGTTTCATCAGTTATAATCAATTATGAATGGATTAAATGGCATCCATTGTGAATTGATTAAATGGATTGCATTCAGCGACGAAATTCAATGAATAATTCCAACAGGAATAAACGTATGTCGATGCGTTAAATATGGTCGACGCATTTCATTAAATGAAAAGGGTCAAGGATGGCTCTATATAAAGAGATGAGGTCCCTCTTATTGGGGAAGACCAATTGTATGCAAGCCTCCCAATTCTCTCTTCCTATTTATCACTGACGGATCCTTGAGAAACGTTCCTTTGGCCGGAGTAATCCCCTCTGAGGCAGGAGGCTTTCGTTTGTTGCACTTATGATCTTCATCAAACATACTTCATTGAAGATTCGAGATGGAGCTTGTTGTCATTCAGGTACGTACATTTATGTTCTTCGTTTATATTGCATGTTGATTCTGTCAAGGATAGATCGCACAAAAATGAGTTTGCTTTCGTTGCCAATATCATTTGATAATCCACTCAAACTATCACTTTCATCGAGAAGCATTTATCCAACCATATCTTCAAAGAGTTTGGGATGTCAATTCTGATTAGTAGTATGTCATCTATACAAAATATCAAAAACACTACTACGCTCCAACTAATTCCCTTATATACATAGGAATCATAAGCATTCTTGATGAAAACAAACTCTTTGATTGCATCATCAAACCAAATATTTCAACTCCGCGAAGCTTGCTTCAATCCATAAATGGCATGTTGCAGCTTGCATACCTTGGCAGTCTCATTTGGAACTTCAAAGCCTTCGAGCTGTATCATATTCACATCTTCGACTAAATTCTTGTCAAGAAAAGTGGGTTTTGACATCCATTTGATATATCTCATTATCATAATAAGTTGTTATGGCTGGTAAAATCCGAATGGACTTGATCATTGCTACTGATGAAAAGGTTTATTCATAGTCAATACAATGAATTTGGTTTGTAACTCTTTGCAACCAGGTGGGCTTTATAGGAAGACACTCTGTCATCCATGCCAGTTTTCTTGTGGAAAACCCACTTGCACCCTATGAGTTACCCTTTCAGGTGCATCCACCAAGTTCCAAACTTGGTTAATGTACATGAAGTCCATTTCAGATTCCATTGCTTTTAACCATTTCTCAAAATCAGAACTCTCAATAACCTCATAGTAGGGAGTAGGTTCATCTCCTATGAACATTACTTCATCGTCATTCGTCAAAAAAAAAAATCAGCTCCCGGGTTCTCAATGAATCTTACCAAACCATTGAGGTTCTTGTGTAACTTGAGTCAGTTCTTCTTTCACACTCTTTGTGGAACCGACTCAACCTCCAACTCAGGAACATTTCATGTTTGTTGGTCTTGAATTTCTTCAAGTTTAACATTCCACCCACCGATTGCTCGATCCATGTGTTGTTTCTTAAAGAAAACGCCATCTCGAGGCACAAACACTTTGTGTTCGGTAGGGTTATAGAAATAATATCCCTTCGTTTCTTTGAGATAACCAACAAATAAGCATTTTTCTGACTTAAAGGCCTAGCTTGTCGGAAGCCAGTCGTTGTACGAGTGCTTCACAACCCCAAATCCTCATAAAAGACATAATGGGACATTTCTCAGTCCATATCTCATATGGTGTCTTTATGACTGTTTTAGATGGAACGCGGTTTAGTACGAATGCAACAGTCTCTAGAGCATAACCCCATAATGAAATATGAAGGTTACAATGATTCATCATCGATCAAATAATGTCCAACAGGGTACGATTCTTCCTCTCAGACGCATCGTTCCATTGTGGTGTTCCAAGAGGAGTGAGTTGTAAAATAATTCCATAATCACTAAGATGATCAATGAATTCTTGATTCAAGTATTCACCACATTGATATGATCAGAGAATCTTAATACTTTTGTTTAGTTGATTTTGTACTTCATTTTGAAACTCTTTGAACTTTTCAAAAGTTGCATACTTGTGTTTCTTCAGATACACATAACCATGCCGACTAGAGTCATCAGTAAAGATAATGAAGTACCTTGTGTAATCATTGGTTCACACACATCACTATGTATGAGATCCAACAATTCGCTAGCCCTTTTATCGTTTCTCACAAAAGGTGTTTTGGTCATCATTCCTGATAAATAAGATTTGCATGTATCAAACAATTCATGTATCAAACGATTCATGATCGAATGAGTCCAACAATCTATCACTATGGAGGCTTTGGATGCTTTTTTCATTTATATGTCCAAGGCGACAATGTCAAAGGTTGGTGGGATTAGAATCAACTATGGCCTTCTTATTCTAAATATTATAAACAAAATTATCCATATCCAGAATGTATAAACTGTTTATTATATCCTCAATGCCATAAAACATTTCATTCTTATATATAGCACAACTTTTGTTCTTGATGTATAATGAAAATCCCTTCCCGTCCAAACAAGATAGAGAAATCAAATTTCTGTTTACGTTGGGAGCATAATAACAATTCTCTAATTTTAGGACCAATCCACTAGGTAAACTTAGATCATAAGTGTCGGCCTCTAATGCAGCAACTCTTGCTTCATTACCGACGCGAAAATCAACTTCACCCCCTTTGTCAATTCCCTTATATCTCTAGGTTTGTGTTTGTCAGCACAAATGTGTGACGCACACCCGACATCTAATACTCAAAAGTCGGAGTTAGTGAAATTGATCGCTATAACATTCACATTCAGATGCTCATAATGCTTCTCTTTAAGAATACTTCTCAACCCTAGATACCAATTTCTAAAAGTTTTATAGGTCATAGCTATAAATGATCTCAATATGATTGGCATGTTTTAAATCTTTTCATCAAAATTTTTTAATGAAAGTGCTCCCACTAAAAATAATGACTTTGTACATCATATCAATTTAATGAGCCAAGATCCATATTTCACTAAGCAATGACCTCACTTTGGCTTGAAACTCATCACTTTAGTTATTTAGGTATACCATAAGTCAATCACAACTGTGATTCTTGGATAGTTGAGTAGACAACACCTTGTCTATATCCATCATATAGATAATATTCAACTTCATTCCTCTGTTATCCCAACCCTTGGGATTTCCCAGCTAAGTGTGCCCAAAGCAACTGTCAAAAGCGAGCTAACACAAGACACTCCAGAAGGATTCCGCTTTGAAGTGAAGCTACCCGGTTGATGCGGAAATGTCGGGAGTCGCAACGACATAAAGAAACGATTTACAGAAGAGTAAAAGGGAAAAAACAAAAGAAGAAGAAAATCTTGGACACAGAAATTTACGTGGTTCGGAAAATGATCTCTACGTCCACAGAGAGGCAGAAATATCACTATAGTTGAGAGCACAAATTACAGGAAGTATCAGAGTTTCACACATAGAAAACCCTAGCCCGAAATGGGCTAATAAAGAGGACAAAACACTATTTCACCAACCGCACAGAAAGTCCATTGCACTACAGTGAAAGGCGGATGGAAGTCCGCATCACTACAGTTTCGCGGCCACCCAAGTCTAAAGTGCTATAGTGACTGCCGACTGGAAGTTCACAGAACTACAGTACCGGTGTCTCCAAAGTCCGACCTGCTACAGTAGTCGTGACAAAGTCCGCACTGCTACAATGTTGTCGACCAGTCAGCTTCACTACAGTGGTCAGAGTTGCTATAGTACCCCATAATTTGTTCTGGGGACCTTCGGCCCCCGAACCCCCAAAGCAGAGGTACGTTGCCCCTGCAACCCCCAACGAGCTCAACGCGGAGTTGCAACCTGGCGCGCATTGTTTGTTTGCACTCGACGCAGCTCGCACGAAAAAATAAAGTGGAGGCGAGGGCATTTGTAACGAATCCGGAGGACGAGGTACGCTTCTCTTCCTATTATTCCTTTGCTCCTCCAGATGCAATTGGACCAACACCCATGGGAGGACAAATGGACTCACCATTGGCGAGAGGAGGCAGAATTCCGAAAAACAATACTGATGTGATGAGTCGCCGAGAGTCGCTACAGCAGCCGACGGAAGTGCGGGCCCTGCATGTACCAGGGAGTACTGCGGAGCCTCCGACGGAATTAGCCAAACTGCCACTGCAGTAGCGTGAGCCAGAGGATAAAACGGAGAACCGCAAGGCAACGGCTCAGTCGGCGCCACCTACAGAGGCGGTCAGCTCGCGTTTGCTAAAGGAGCCTATGCGACCTCAGACGACCGCGCAGCAAGAGGCACAGACCGTCTCTGCTGCTGGTGTTGTCATCGGTGCACCGAGAAAGCTGCGGGCGAACGACGAAGATAAATTCGTCCTGACCGAGGCGACCTGGGGGGCCACTCGATTCGTTCAGCTGCAAGGGCAACCCGTGGTTCTGCCGGAAATATTTTTCGGGTGTGGAGTGCACGAGAGGAGGTATGCATCGTCGGCATCGGGTACCCAGAACTTCATCACTCAGCGTTGGCTACAAAGCCGCTCAGCTCAGTTTCAGAGTTACTTCTGTTGGTGATGGGGGAAGACGGAAGCTGATCATCGGCGCATACTGCTTCTCCCTCCGCCTCTTTTAAAGAGAGCAAAAGTAATTCTGGAGGGGACCACTGGGAACCGTAGGAAGTACATAGTGGATCACGAACCACCTCACCGGAAGGCGCAACGTCGCAAACTAGTGGCGGACCATCAGAGGGCTGATACTTATTCAGAGCGACATATCTGGATGATTGCATGGAATTTGCGGGCAGAGGCAAACCATGTCAGCCCCCACGACCAGTGCAGTGAACACAAACCACGATGCATTGGGGTTAGCGAGCGTGGGATGGGCGTCGGCAACTACCCGCACCAGACTTTTTCTGTGTCTAACCTTGAGGACAATGTGATTTTTTAAGGGGGCAGTAGTGTTAGGTACCTGGGTTATATGGCCAGCTGGGGTAGTTGGGGGGAATATGTTGTGGGCCCAGGGGATTTGTTGTAAATCCCTCTATAAAAAGGGATTAGGGGCGCTGTACAGATACAGAGGGAAATGTTCTGTTAGTTCGACCGTGAGGTTTGTTGGAAACAGCCGTTGTGGTGGCTTGGGCCAATGAAGCGGAGGCTTCTGTGGAGTCTTCATCTCCTCCCTTCTCCTACACTTCTCTGTAATTCTGATTTCCATACTGCAATACATGCAGAGTCTGTTCTCGGTAGGCCGGTCTATGTGAGGGGTTTTATCATTACCTCAGGGAGACTTTATTCAAAAAAGAATTCAATTCAAAATATCTATAATACATAATATGCACAAACCATATTCAACAATTATTTTTAAACTCGTAACTCTAAAAACAAACAGAGGACAAGGTAAATGAGAAACTAAATTTGATGGAGTTGCACCTAGCATGTAATGCAAAGCACTATCTCCTAAAATCAATTTATCACATAAATATAGCACACATTATTCACATTCTATAAACATTTTATATACATGAATAAAGGAATAACTTCTAAATAAATAAACATTTCATAAATTTAAACATGAGATAAACTATTATGAACTATTCATAAATAAAAGCTTACTATAAACATTTCATAGTTAAACTAAACATTATCGATATTCCATTATATTGGATATAAACACTTCATATTTACTTTAAATATGAACTTTTTCATATTATTCATTATGCGACATTTCACTTTAAATATATGATATTATTATTCATTATAAACATTTTATAATTCAATTCTTAATATGTCAACTATTTACATAATTGGGTTTAAGACTTTGTTGTTGTTGTAAACTATTTACATAATCTAAATATCACATATTTAAACACTATTTAAACCTTGAACAAATCTATCATCAAAACACCTTAGATATGGTCTAAATGATATCTTAAATAAGATCTTTTTTAATTCAAACAATTAAAATTAATTAATTATAAACAATTCATAATTTTAAATATAAACTTCTTTATATTTTGGCCTTATTTATGTAATCTATGAATTCTTTATAAATTACCCTTATAATTTCTTAATAAACACTTTATTTCAAAATTAAAAGGCATGTCATATAATCTGGTCAAAGGTAAAATACATTTTACAATGATTTATAAACATTTTATAAACCATATAAATTTGAAAGATATATTCTTAATATCAACTCTTTAATATTAATGAAATATTTATAATAATTGTTTCAAAAACAATAAACCAATTAACCATAAACATTTTATGGTTAATTAATTTATAACACTTATAAATTCTATAAATATTCAAAAATATATGATTCCATTGTTTATAAACAATTTATAAATGACCTAAAACTCGGATGTTTTGTTTTCCCGCAGCAGCGACGCGGACTGCGTTGACTGCTTAACGTAAATCGCACATTCCACTCCATATTACGTTGAATCGCACATTCCACTCCATATTACGTTGACATCTTAACGCAATTGTCGAGTGGTGCTCCCGACATTACGTTATCATATAACATAACGTCGAGAGAGAGAAAACCAGTTACTTTCTCCCAAAACGTGTTCTTCATTTAACAGTGAAGGAAACACACTGATTCGGAGAGGAAAAAGGCTCTGAGTTAACGGCAAGCACTACAAGATTCAAAGGACTCCACCTGATGGAAATAAGAACGTACAGCTTCACTGATTACACAAAAGATTGGTAAATGAGAGTTCCACCTTGCCACCAGAGCAGTTACAGAGTGATTTTGTAGGTATGTTTAAAGAACCCTCCTCGCCACTATTGCTTATAGAATACCATCACCCCATCTTTCTTTTGACAAACGCTCAATCTCCCAACATCCGGCCATATTGTTACTATTAAAGACACGACCCAAAGAATAATTAATTTTGTATTTAAATGGACAAAATGTGGAGTACAATAGGGAGGGGGAGATGGAAACTACAGCGGATGGCTGCAGCACTGCTGCACTGCTTCCAGAATCACAGATGGAAGAGGAAAGAAATTTCACGAGAGTACTTCACACTCTCGCCCAAGCCAGACGGTCAACTGCAAACAAAAATATTCTTTCCTACCACCCTGTCTCTCCAGCTTCCCCCTTTTAACAGAAATCCTCTCCCTAATTTCCCATGTGGGTCCCCTTCCACTTTTGAACACCCTGCATGTGTGCCAACCAACACCATACTCAACTCCTGCATGTCCAGCCCTTCTTCAGTACTACAACACAATTCCCAAAGGAAACCAAGGTATAACCAACAGATCCACTCGGCTCTACTGCCTCAGCTGCAGCAGAAAATACAAAAATATGTCGGAGCTGAAAACGCACACAATCAACCACAGCAGCGTGCAACGTTGTCCTCCTAGACTTCAAACCAGTACTGGAGGAAGCCGCTGCCATGTACAGAGAATGAATACATCGGTTGTGCATGTTGAAGACTGGTCCTGTGGGTAATCTGCTCATCCTAGAATTCCTGGTTACTGCAGTCTTCTTGCTATAGAAGCTTTTCCAACCATCTCCACAACCATAAGCAGCCTTTTCAGTGCACACAAGGCCCGTTGTGATGGTCCATGCTTCGATCGAAAAAGTCTATGTTGCATCACCGCCACACCCAACTCCTGTGTTTGCACAGCTGCACTGCCAGACTTATTTTCCAAGCTTCCACTTCCTACACTGGACATCGGTCGCTGCTCTTTCCTTGTAGCCAATTTGAGCAACATAAGTGGCAATTCCTAACTCACTAACAGCGACCCTTCCAGTATTTGCAACATTTCCCCCCAGTAGTTCTAGCATCGATCTCTTCCAGTACCATAGGTTCGACAGCAGCAAAAACAGAATTTTAGTTTGCTTTTGCAAATTTGTCTTTCGTCTAATTGCGATCTTCACTGTTAGAACTAGGAAAATTAATATCGAACTAGGAAAATTAATGCAAGTTACCTTGTCGCAGAGGGAAGAAGATGAAGTGTTGTTCGTTGTTCCCAGCCACACAAGTTCAATTGGAACTAGCTGCTACTTGTCGTCCTCATACTTCTCCATGAGGGGTAGCTTCAATTGTTCCCAATTCGCACAAGGAAAATTAATGCAAGTTACACCTTGTCGCAGAGGGAAGAAGATGAAGTGTTGTTCGTTGTTCCCTGCCACACTAGTTCAATTGGAACTTGCTGCTACTTGTCGTCCTCATACTTCTCCATGAGGGGTAGCTTCAATTGTTCCCAATTCGCACAAGGATTTCCACTCAACCATGGTAGAAACCAGAACAAAACCGTGCTCTCCATACTAATAAGCGAATAATGCACTTTCATATCTTCGTTCGAAAATACTAAAAGTATGCTTCTGCCTTAGTGATCCAGCCCAATGGATCCTCTCCTAAAAAATATGGAAGCTCGATTTTCTTTGTCGCACCTCTTAATCCTTCAGTTAGAACAGGTTCATCAGGTTTCAAGATTCCTCTCGTATTATTGTCGATCTCTGTTTCTCCGCTGCCATTTGGAATGACAGGGGCGGTCTTACTCAGTTTTTCAAAAACCAGACAACATTCCACATGCAACTCGCTCCCCTAAAATTTCTCTATCATTTCTCCAGCATTCGCCTACCGACTTGGTAATCCAACGGAAACCTCCATTTGATCCAACTCACTATGTAGCTCACGTTGCCGCCTCTCGATCATCGTTTGTCTCCTAACAGAAGCTTCAGCAAATGTTTGAGGCTCCATACTAAACATTTGTCACGCTTCATCTGTCAAGCAACGTTCGGCCACAAAGCCTGCGCATCCCGCAGTAGGTCGCACAAAAGAGGTTAGGTAGAGGAGAGAGAGTTTCTTGTGCACACCTCAATGTTGACGTTAAGGTGTTCCGACTTATTCTCAATGATCAGCTGGCTCCGTTCGTCCTTGCAGCGCCCGCAGTACCGATCGTTCTCTCCTATCGAGTTTCTATCTGCGGTCTTCTCCCAACAGCGTTTGCCACACTCAATGTGAGTTTCCCCAACGATCGCGTCTCTTTGTGCAATCATTTTCCCCAGCATGCGCGCTTCCTCTTCGATCGTCTCTCCCGCGGGATTTTCCCAGCATGCGCGCTCCCTCTTCAGTCGTCTCTCCCGCGCAATTTTTCCCAGCAGAGTCGCCAATTTGTTAGAACAAAAAGATGTGAGCAGAAGAAGAAAACAGCCGAAAAATTTTGTATTAAGTTTGTTGAACAAACTCTGCAAAGGAATTACAGTAGAAAGCGTCGGGAGAAGACCACTCTCCCGTGAGCCTAAGCCGCGTCCACCAGCCGGACTGCTTCCAAGCTATATTTGCCAAAAAAAATGCCCTCGCAACCTACTACCTGCTCTTATTTAATAACCCAACTACTCCTAACAAACCAGCCACAACAACTAATCAATATTAAAAGGCAAGGCTGCCCCCTCCCAGCACATGCCCACACACGGCAGCCCAAGCCATACCTGACAACCACAATGCCACACATGGGCAGCCCTCACCCCTATTCCTAACACACCCGATTTGGGAGGAACCCGGATTCCATCATTTGATGGAACAGCCGGTTCCATTTGCTGCATACCAAACAACCAAAACTCTGCTTTTCGTTTCCCTTTCCATTTCCCAGCCTCCCGTTACTGCATACCAAACAGGGCCTAAGTTCCTCATTTAAATCTGCAGTGGATTCAGACAATTGAACACTTTTATCTTCTGACTCGTTGGCCTTCCTTGCAGTTTTAAACAACTTTGATTTCAAATCCTCAATTGAATTTTCCATATCTTCAATTGTAGTATACAGCGGGCCTTGCATCTGTTGGCTTGCTTCTGGAGATGCCTTAGCATGCAGGAGTTGAATCTCATATCCCCACAGCTGCTTCTAAAGTAAATCAACCTTTTCATAGGTCATGCTACTTCATTTGAGAAGCTTTAACTGTTTACTGAAAATGGCCTCTTCTTCCCCAAAAAACATTACCTGTTCTGAAGATCATGGCCACAGTCTCAATTCATTTTCGAGCAGTCTCGACTC
Source organism: Viscum album (assembly GCA_963277665.1). NCBI lineage: Eukaryota > Viridiplantae > Streptophyta > Magnoliopsida > Santalales > Viscaceae > Viscum > Viscum album. Next base: position 1,760,498,284 of record OY728151.1, read on the forward strand.
AGCTACTTTTTCCCCAGATCCAACTTGCACACCAGAGATTTCACCAACTTCCCCAATACATAACTCTGTTACGTATGCAAGCGCGCTCTTCACAGAGAGACGGGGCATGACCAGGATCTGTTACCAAAATTTCAAACTCACTTTCCTTCTCCATCACGTGCAGCATCAGTATATTCAAGTTAACCAGCTTCTTTGTGGAACATGTTATATCTAGTTCAAATTTTGTAAGAGCCTCCCCAGCACCACCCGATTCTCGAAGCACATCTACCTTAGATAAGATGCATTCTAGAAGGCCATCATTTTGGGATCCTGCCTTAAGAAAGTTTCAACACCGGCAACCGAAATGATTGAATGATCACCAGAAAAGTCATCCATTGCAGCCTTGAGCTGGCAGGTTCTGCAGATTCCAAGATCTTCCTCATGCAGGGCTGGAGCTACATGAATGCCAGTTTGAGAAACCGCAATAGCATGGCCTCTCTTTCCCAAAGCGAGCAGACACTTGGCGTTTGGAAACATCAAATCAACTCCAGGCCCAGGGATCAAGTGCTCATACCTGGATGAATCTAAAACGTGTAGCTCCCCCAACTACGATGATTTCCTCAAATTCGAACCGGTTATCAAAGGAGTTGCTGCCACGACCGCAGACCCATCACATCTGCTGCGTGTATTGAACATTGATCATGTGGATAATCTGTATAGTTTTGGTATCCCGGTCACATCTGCGCCCATACTATAGCCTAACCCCTCCTTTGCAGCATCCCTGGACAGTTCATCCCAAGACTGATGAACTGCGTGGGTTCCAACGGAAAGGCCCGGGGACTTTGCATTAGTTCCATTCTTGTGCCCAAGCTCTGCAGTTCTCTCCCATTGAACCCAGGTAATTCAGCCCCCTGAACGACTCGCATCTGATCAAAAGCGTTAGTAGTGTGCTCCCTCTCAGTAATAGCTCTGTCTAACCGCTCCTTCCCCTCAATTTCCAGTCTGAAGTCGAACGGTGGCACTTTAGTGTATTTGAGAGATGAATCTAAAACATGTAGCTCCCCCAACTACGATGATTTCCTCAAATTCGAACCGGTTATCAAAGGAGTTGCTGCCATGACCGCAGACCCATCACATCTGCTGCGTCTATTGAACATTGATCATGTGGATAATCTGTATTGTTTTGGTATCCCGGTCACATCTGTGCCCATACTATACCCCAAACCTGACGTACATAGACATTACATTACTTTTGCGGAATACTTAATACATGACAAAAACAGACGCCCAAAGACCGTATTAGTTTAGTGTCTTTGGAAACTCGGAACGTAATCTTCTAATCATGGTGAAATATTTTCAACATCTCCCATTTGGTTTTCTTACCTAAAACCTTTCTTTATATCTTGAGAAAAAGAAAACATAAAAAGGGTGAGCTCAAATGCTCAGTAAGGGAAAGCATAGAGAACATAAAACAATCCATAAACATTTGAATGCAAAAACTTGAACATAAAATCTAAACATCAAAATCTTGAGCAAAAACATAAATCTTGGAAGTACGTAAGGCATATATCATAAAGAAACGTCAATCATGATAAAATAGCATTGGAATAAAACATGTAATTGTGGTAAACCATTAAGCACATGATATGATTTCCATAGTAGCCAAGGCATTGCTGTCAAGACCATCTTAGTGGACAAAGTCCCTTTCTGAATCGAGTTCACTCCTCGTTCCAGTCCTGTAACACTGAACCGGATTAACTTACCGTTCCAGCCATGTCTATCTCATGAGATATAAATCATTACCCAATCCATTGGAGGGAGATATAGGTCTCACTCATCTCATAGTGAAATCATTCTTACTTGTGCCACAACATAAACATAAATCATTCATCATAACCCAAAAAATAAAAATGGGTTTCATAAACATCATCTCATCATAACATAATCCATATAAAACAAATGGATGTCATTTCATCATAAGAAAAGTGAAACCATGTAAATCATAGAGACATTATATTTGAAACATACACATATGAAATAATGTCATCTTAGATGGAAAAATGGTTTTGATAAAACACTTGAAATGAATTCTTGAGGAAAATATCTTTTATTCTTTAAAATCATTTTCTTTTCACAAAATGGCATGAAATTTTAAAATAAAAGGATTTTTTTGAAAATAATCATGAAATCTTGTGGTGAAAGCTTCATGAAAATAAGGCTTTATGAAACCGTAAAAATTCATTCATGCCGTATAAGTTAAAAAAAACATTCTCCTCGTACTTTTGTCGAAAAAGTCAAAAAGTACCTTATATGGTATCCAAAGGAAAGATTCCTTCCATACAATGTGGTAAAAAGTCAACAAAGGGTAAAAATGACTTTAAACATACATTGAAGAATAGTAAACATTTTATGAAAACATTTTTAGAAAACATTGACATGGATAATAAACATAACCCCAGTAAATACTTACGAATAAACAATCTCGGATAAAAACGAGATTGGAAAAGTTATCCCTTACCTTAGGTCCGATATGCTTCGTACGTATCCGAACCTCCTGTATAATGATTTAAATAATGTCATTGACTTATTACAGAATCATATTCATTGTTATGATATCATATATGGTTCACTTATGACTTTATATGATCCGTTCTTTTGTAAATTCCATGTTAAAGCAGCGTTTTGGGTAAATCGTTTCATTTATCGTACGTGTTTCGACATGTTGTTTTTGATATTATTACTTATATCCTGATTTACTTAATTCCAGAATGTAAAACATGATTTATATATAATATATATTCAGTATATAAATGGAATGAAATACACCGTTCATGGAGACGATAGGCCGTGCGTACGCATGAACGCTGTTTTCGTTTCCTTATTGAATTAAATGGAATTAAGTAAATGAAACATATATGTACATAAATCCAGTATCATTATTATGTAATATCTTTCATGATTATTTATTATATATACTTTATAATCATACTTGAATGGTTAATCATGGAAAATGATTCTCATCGCGTTCGTGGAAACGGTAGTCCGTACGTACGCACGAGCAATGATATCATTCCCATGATCGTGGAATTGTATTGAAATGTATGTATAATATTTCAGAATCAATATCACTTTACAATAATCATATATAGTTATTTATTTACACCATTATACTCATCCAAGTAAGGTGGTGGTGGAAAACAGATTACACCACGACGTGGAGACGGTATTCCGTACGTACGCACGCGCGGTGATTTCGTTTTCCGTAGGATGGATAGAAGATGAAATTGGGTTGTTTCATATTTATAATAACATATCAGTATATGAGTGATACTGATGTTATTAATTTATGATGAAACAAATAAAGAAGAAGTAGAAGAAGAAATAAATTGAAAAGAATCGGTAAAGGATATTACCTCTTCTTTGACGCGCCTCTTCTTAACCTCCTCTTAAGGCACTAGGGTTGGTCTTTTGAGCAGACCAGAACCTCTATAATGTTTCTAGGGAAGATGAGAAGGTAAATGGACAGGGGTTGACCGAGCTTCAAGGCTCAAAAGGGTGTGAAGAGAAGAGGGAAGGGGTGTCCTTTTTATAAGGGAGGAGAGGGGCACCTTTGGAAAACTTAAAATATTATTTTATAATAAAGTCATATTCGGTTTATAATAGCTCCAAATTGATTTATTTCGAAGCTAAAGTGGGGATGGGTTGAAATCCTCTCAACCAATAGATTTTAGACAAGTTTAGGTTACTATTTTAACCTTATCATTTAGATTTAACTCTAAGTTAAATAATTTTAATTTTACCGTGTCTTCTTGTTTTCTTACACTATATGGTTAATAAACTTACCATAACAAGTCAAACGAACCCCAAGTTGTTCATTATTAATATATATAACCTTATCTAAGTCATTTGGCCGAACCTTAGATTTTTAGGAATAAAATAACAATTAATAATATAATATTTGTTTTAAAAACTATTTTATGTCAATTTTGACACTATTTGGTAATTGATTTTTGTGAAAATCATAACAGCATGATTAGTTTGAACAAAGTTAATTAAATCAATACTAAATGTCATATTAACCTAGAAAATTAGTGGAATTCATAAAAATTCTCAAATTACATTTATTTGGGTATTTATAATATCAATTATGTTAATATTTCATTAATAAGGTAATTACTGCATCACCATTGTGTCATAAATAAATTAACTTATTTAATGTCTAAAAATTATAAATAAAATACCATTGGGTAGGAAATCTTTTTAGCTTTCTAATGAATATTTATAGTTGAATTTATCGTATGTATAACCCTATATTAAAAATGTTTTAGTTATTAAACTTTGATTTTAACTATTTTAACTTTTTTTTAAATAAAATAATAATAAATGTCTTAATCTAATCCAAGTGGACCTAAAAGGTAATATTTTATTCCTAAGATTGTTTTTGGTCGAATTACACTTATCCAATAGAATTAGGACATGTGTTAGGGTAATAATAATATCATTTTTACCCCTAATTACCCTATTTACTTTTAACCGTGGTAAATAAAAGTAAAAAGTTATTATTCACCAAAAATTATTTTTATCTTATTGAACCACATTTTAAACTTTGATATTAACCGTGTCTCTCAGATTTTCGAAATTCCACTCACAGAAGCGGTAAAATTAAGTTTTATGTAAGTTGCAAAAAGATCCTAGGAGGTAGGTAAAAGACGGTGAAAAGTTCAATAAAATTTTTATATATCGAAAATTATTATAAAATGACTCCAATGAATTACATTGAACTTATATAGGTATTATATATCAATTTTTACATAAAATAAATTTAAATAAAATAAATAATTATTTAAATAAAAAGTCGGTTTTTAAATAGTAACCTAGTGTTTTCACTATTCATCAAAAATTGAAAGTTTTCATAAAGAAAACAAAAATTCCCTCTAGACTAATTTCGATATTCCGAATCCAAAAATGAAGTCCATTTTGAAAAATAAAATTTCATGGCAGCCTGAAAGGTTGACAGGGCATTGGAAAGTCTGAAAGGCGTGACTAAAAGTTCATAATGACCGCTATGAGTTCGAAACGCTGTCTTCTCAATATCACTCTCCCGCATTTTGATTTGATGATATCCTGACTTTAAGTCCAACTTAGAAAAATACTCCGCACCACCCACTTCATCAAGTAGTTCTTCAACAACCGGAATAGGAAATTTATTTGAGATGGTTACTCGATTGAGACCTGTAGTCCACACAATGCCTCCATGTTCCGTCTTTTTTTAACCAACAAAACTAGGCTAGAAAAAGAGCTGGTACTTGGTCGGATAATTCCGAGTTGTGACAGTGTATGAACCTATTTCTCAATCTCCTTTTTTTGAAAATGCGGATAGCGATACGGCCACACTGCCACAAGTCCCTGGCCCTGTTCTAACCGAATACCATGTTCCCACTGGCTGGTAGGACGCAGCCCCAAAGGGTCACTAAAAACGTCACCAAACTCATGTAACAAAATGTTTAAGTTGTGTTGCTGCTGGGTGGACAAAAGTGTCCCTGGGCACTCGCGGCCCAGCAACAGCGACCAGTGAGCTGGAAAAACAGTGTGGCAAGAGCGGTTGTTTAAATAAGTCGTTGTCTGAAATCTTCATTGAGCATTGGTGAGAGAATATTCCTAACCTTTGTCTGAAATCGTCATTGAGCATTGGTGAGAGAATATTCCCAACCTCCGTAATGAAACTGCATCGTCATAGCTTTCCAATTAGTCATCGCCTCACCAAAAGTGCATAACCACGCTATTCCCAGAATGAAATCTGGACCTCCTAATTCCAGCACATGAGCATCCACAATGCAGGAAAAATCACCAATCATCAATTGGAGGTGCCGACAAATTCCCTGAGTTTGAGCATGATGGCTATCGCCAAGTTTTATATAAAGACCCAAAAATTTCAAGGAAAATTTTTTCTTAAATACTTTAAAATTTTACGAGTCTGCGGTTTCTGACAGCGCCTGATTCCGAGACCCGGTGTGCCCGGAATCAATTTCTGAAGTTTTCTTCGGGTACGTTCAGTAAACGTACGTGCGGGTTTTTCTATCTTTTGAACCGGTGCTCGGAATTGAAATCCGAGGGCACCAATGAACTCGCAGTGCCGGTATTCGCTTAAGAAGACCTTTACCGCAGTTGCGTTTGGTCGAGAGTAGAAGTTTTAATTTGGGGATTCGTAACAAATTAAAATAAAATTGTGGTCAGTGTACACAATTTTATTTAATTTATTTAGTGGTGGTTATTTCCAACAAGGGGAAGTTATACGTGGGGCCCACACCCACATAACCTCCCATGTGAGGATAATGTGTGGTGGGGCCCACACGAGAGCCTAACCCCTCAACTTCCCCTTAAACTCCCATGAAACCCCCCTTATTAACTCTTAAAACTCTCCACCTCTCTTTGAATTTTAAACTTTTCACCACCCTTCTCTCTTAATTATGTCAACCCATCTAATTAATATCTTCATTAATTTATTGGCACCTCTTATTCGAATCAATTTGAATTGCATGGCAATTCTATTAAAATCGGGAAGTCTTATTATAATATTTGCCTTGGCAAATATTTCGGTGGGGAAAACTCTGGAGAATTAGAAGAAAGGTGTTCCTCTCTCGACGAAGAACACCGTTCTTCAGCGAAAAATATCTCCGACGAAGAACGCAAAAAACTTCTCCAACGACGCTCCCTCTTCGGACGCATCCCGATGTCAACGGAATCGACGTCCGTATTCCGCGACGCTCGACCTCCACGACGCTCGTCTTCCGCGGCTCGTCGACGTGCGACGTCAATTACGAGGTAGGGGTTTGTATAATTTTAAGTGAATAATTTGTACCCTGTTCTTCGTTGAATTTCTTGGATGTCTTCGGCCAACTGTTATCGCCTAACGTGGAGGGCGCGGGCCGAACGAACACGGCCCGACGACCCTCCTGATCCTTGTTTTTATTCGCAATGGAGGCAGTAATGAAGAGGTGGCGGCGACCGAAGTTGACGACAACCGAAGGCGGCGGCGACAATGACGGCCGCGTGCTGGCCCGTTAGAGAACCGCGGCACCGGGTGCTGCGCGGGCGGAAGAGACCGCGGCCCGCAATCAGGCCGCTCGGCTGAAGAAGAACCGGCCGGCCGTAGCCGGCGAGACAGGAGGACCGCGGCGCCTTGGGGCACCGCGCTGCGGAGGTCCGCGACCCGCGGTCCGCAGGCCGCTTCGGCGGCGAACCGGTCGGCCGCCTGCCAGCAGGGCTGAAGGCCGCGGCGCCGCCTGGCGTCGCATGCGGAGGACAACGGCCCGCCCGAGCGGGCCGCTCGAGCCGGGAAGACCGGCCGGCTTCGGCCGACCGGACAGGAGGGAGGCGCCGCTCGGCGCCGCCATTTCGGAAAACCGGGGGCCGCGCCCCCCGATCCCCTCGGCCAGCTGGCCGAGCCGCGGCCAACCGCGGGCTGGGCCGCACCAGCCGGGCCAGGCCGCGCCGGGCCGCGCCGCACCGGGCCGGGTCGCGCCCCACCGCGCCGGGCCGGGCCGCGCCGGGCCGGGCCGACCCCTTAGCCGGGTCAGACACGCCGAGCCAGAACGGGCCGACCCGCCAGCCCACCGGGCTTGACGGGTCGGGCCCGTTTCGCTTAAATGCGAATAACTCCCTGACCGTGCGTCCAAACGACGCGCCGTTTGCGGCATTGGGACCCTTGCGACGAGGCGGTCCCTTTGCGATACTCTAAGTGAGTTTTGGACAACTTTGAAAAACGGCCGGGTTGGAACGAGCGTAATTACAACCAGGCCCCTGGAACGGAAAAACCAATAACTCTCAGACCGGGCGTCCGATTGACGCGCCGTCTGTTGCGTTGGGTTCCTATTGATGAGACGGAATTTCGGGATACATCAACTCTGGACTTTGTGACAGTTGATGTATCGACCCCCCTTTGCTCGAGGAACGGACCCTCCCGGAATCGAGCGTGCTGTGTGCGGGAACCCTAGAGCTGGCTGCGACTGCGTCGACTACAGTACCGGAATCCTCCGTGGGTTCGACAGCGACGACTACCGTACTGGAATCCTCCGTGGGTTCGACGGCGACGAGTACCGTAGTGGAATCCTCCGTGGATTCGACGGCAATGACTACTGTTCTTGTATCCTGTGTGGGTCCGGCAGTATTGACCTCTGTACTTGTATCCTGTGTAGGTCCGACAGAGTAGCTGGTCTTGTATCCTGTGTGGGTCCGACAGCTTAACTGGTCTTGTATCCTGTGTGGGTCCGACAGCTTAGATGAATCAGTAACTACATCTGATCATCTCTATCGTTATACGAAAGATGTATACCTGTGTGAGCTGAGTCTTGACTTTCAATCATTATCATTGATGTGATTAACTTACTTTCCTGTGTGGATTGGGTTGTGTTTGGGCTTGAGAGTTAGAGCAGAACTGAGATTGATAACTTAGGTATATGTATGGGCATATACCTAAGTAGAGTTGGTTGATACTTCGTGTTTGTGTTTTTCTTTTGTGGTTTATCCTTCGTGAATTCTGGGAGACCTTCGGGGTCTCGAGGTCCCTACTGAGTATCGTATACTCACCCCTGCACGGGTTATGCCCACACTACGTTGTATTGGATGCAGACGACGGACAACACTGATAGAGGTAGAGACTTGTAGAGCTGGACGGTACCCGGAGGTGGACCACTTGGCAAGACATACACGGAGCAGACAGATGGACCCGAGGTGCTGAGGAGACCATTTGTATCCACCCTTCAGGTGGGGTTCCCGGAGGACGACTCAGTGGTTGCTGTTTTACTTTACTGCAGTTGTACTAGCTTTTCAGTTGTACTAACTTTTCAGTTGTACTAGTTTTTCAGTTATACTGTACTTACTGTTGGGCTTGTATTTCCGGCCCCTTTTCCTTTCAGCACTTACTTTTGTATACAGTATTACTTAGTGCTTACTTCAGTTGCGTACTCTGTTGTATTTGTTTACTTTCTTAAATGCAATGTCTTCCCAGCTTAGGGATTTACGCCTTCGGTGCTAGTCGTCAGCCCCTGGCCTATGAAAAGCGGGCTTGGGGTAGTCACGGCACGAGTCCCGAGGACGGGTCGTGACATTTTACATTTAATGTTATTGACAGATGAGCAGATAAATGGACCAATTGAACCAATTTGGGCAAAACAAAATTATGTGCCGCCCCACTATCCAGGAGAATCAGTATAGGAACTTCTCCTAATAATCCCTCAACCTTAATAGAAGTAGCATCACTACTTTGGAATTCATGAACATATAGCATTGCCCCAAAGTCCTTATAAGCGACAACCGAGCATTCACCCTCATTAACAGGAGCAGAATCTTCAGCTGACTGTTCCAGAAATTCTTCTGCTAGCACTTCATCGTCTTCTCCCAACAATGTGACTCATAACTTTGGATCAAGGCATTTATGAAGCGGACTATAAGGTAGACTGCATCGAAGACATAAACCACGCTTCCGACAATCTTCTAATTCCTGAGATGACAAAAAATGTGTGCCACGTCCCCCTGGGGTGGGAGGCTTTGATTGATCAACTTTGGTTCCATAATGAACCATTTCCCGTTGTCGAGTGAAACGTGTTGGAAGCCAGCTTGCGACATATCTGGAGGTCTGTTGTGAGGAGGTAACCATCGATCCGCTTCGCTTTGTCCAGCATAATTCCGAGGTGCAGACGAGCAAAAACCGAAGCTACCTCCCTTGGAGACAACCAGCTCAACGTGTCTTGTTACCCGCATCGCCTGTAAACGGGTCTGGATTTTGAATCCTCACCCAACTACGATATCATCTCGCAACCTATGTAAAAAATATCCAACATACTGCAACTCTGGTTGTCGCGGAACCAACGACGCAAGATACTTGAACTGTTCGATGTAATCTGCGACGATAGTCTGCTGCTGTAAAGCTGCCAATTCTTCATAAGCACGGTTTTGAAAGACGACCAAGTCACCTTCGATTGGGCTTCCTCTAACACCGTAAACCAATGGACGGTTATTCCTTCCATGCACACTTGAGTGAGGGATACCATCATATTATCTGGAGTCTGCTGGACTCGAAAATAAAGCTCGGCACGGGTCAGCCATCCCCGTGAGTCGGAACCATCAAACATTGGAAGCTCCACCCATCGAGCCGATAGCATATGATCAGAGTTGTTCGAAACCAATGCTATAGGTCAAGAGTGGTTCAATGTGTCAAATGGTGCGGCGTTACCAGACGCTTCCATGGAGTCTGATCTGTGAGGTTGCGGTTCGTCCGACATAGCGAGACTTCCTGAAGGAGCCCCTAAGAGTGCAGTATCGCCAGACGTTGGTAATTCTGAACGTTGGGGTTGTTTCTCCATGTGACGCATCATAAAACGGCAGAATTCAGCTTGGTCTGCAAGCTCCTTCTCCCAACGTTGTCGGTCTTCCTTCGTCTACTGTTGCTTTTCCAAGACTTCATGCAGTAATAGTTCCAAACGACCCAAGCGTTGCTCGACGCCATCCAAACAACGGTTGAGTTGACGCATATCCATGTCCAGAAAAAAAAAACGATGAGAAGAAAGAATTATAAGCCGACGTCCCTTGATAGCCGACAGGTTGGACCAAATTGTTAGGTCCACAAGAATTTAGAAACAAACATAAGCTAGAGTATATTCAGTATTTTGTACTAACCTTTACAGCTGAAAGTGAAAGCAGAAAAATACTAGAAGCGGAAAAGAGTCTCAAGAGAACCAGTTTCTCCCGCCCAAGCCAATTTGGCCGCTTCTCATGGAAAAGCACTCTACCTTTCTCTCTCTCTTCGGGCCCCATTTATTCAGAACCCCTAATAACTGACTCCCCCTATGAAATACATGTTCTGCCCTTGTGCCTTTCTGTTTTATTAATTGGACCGCCAATAACAGATTCACCCTGTGTAATGCTTGTTCTGCCCCTGCGTGTGTAAACTCTCCAGGGTCCCGCCTTAACGGCGTATGATACCAGATACACACAAGGGGCACTTGTCATCAGCATGGCTTGGTCTGGTGCGCCTAAGCGGGGCACCCATGGAGAAGTGAGTGCATAAGAGATGCATGCCTTGGTAGAGGCAAACGGAGGGGGTGGCACGGCAAAGGGGTAGCATTGGCAGGGGGGGAAGGTGGCTCGCCAGCGGTGTGCGTGGTTCACAATCAGCGCAGGAGGCGCACACGGCGCAGCAAGAGGCCGATGATGGAGGCCAACTTGGATAATTTTCTATGGCTAGGTTGATGTCACCCCCTCTAGGGGGAGTCTACTAGGGTTTCTCTCAAGAATAAGAGTCAAAGAAAGAGGGGCTAGGGTGGGGGGTGGCTCTAATACCATGTAAAAGTAGAAACCCAAAATTCATACCTCTAAGTGAGGTCGGGTTGTTCTAATTTATAAATGAAGAAATCAAAGATAAGTCGGATCATAGATGCAAGTCAACCTATTGGCTTAATCAAACCTTTGACCGTTGCCTCGTATCTTAATTATCTATACACCCTAAATATATAAATACTCTAACAAATATTTTTATTTGTCTATAAAGCCTCAAATAGGTTTGTAATTTTAATCCAAAAAAAACAACCGGAGTTATACATGATATGTACTGTACGTGCTCCAATTATGTCAGCCAGTTGTATTAAAGCATTCGCCTAAATGCATGGGATGTAAATTTTTATAATTTTTATATGCTTTGATCCTTGAGGGTCCTTTAAAACCAGTCTCTATGATAACACATTATTTGAAACGGAATGGATGTATTGACAACAATATAGAGGTGGTTCTAACCGAGACAGCTTGGGTTGAAGTAATGGAATAATTTGTAGGCACATCAGACATAGAGGACTTGATAACAGTATATATAAAAAATAAAGTTAATCAATGCTGATCCTTCTTCCAAGGAGAGAAAATCCCCATAGGTCCAGTGAAAAAATAGCAATTCGAACCCCGTTATACTTGGATGATAGTAAAAAAACAAATACATCAAGCTATACAGGAGATTAAAAAAATACGGGTATTCTTCCTAAAAAATCGACAATTTTACATTCTGATCATAAACTCTCTAAATTCACAAAATTATATTAAAAGCAGCCTACCTTAAGATCATCCTCGATCTTAGCTACTTGTACATGAATGTTGTCAACTATTTCCCTGAGAGGCGACATTGTTGGATACCTCGCATCATCCCAAACAAATCTGAGGAAAATGACTACACAAATTAAATAATTATGAATTCAAAGGGCATGGGAAATCATGACCATGGAACAGACCATTCACCTGGTAAGGTATGAATCGACAGGAACCCCATCGACCGTCAATGAGCTAGCCTCTACCCCTGAAGCCCTCTCCAGTTCTTCAATTTGACGGCGAATTTTGTGTGACACTCCTTCAACAAAGTTGTTCGACTGCAGATTGCAAATCACAAGTACATGCTAAAAGAAATAAAACAGAGCACGCGATTGAATGTGAAAACCTTTCACCTTCACTAGATCATCGCTGAGAGAGAGAAGAGAATCCAGAGTGCCGACGCGGAGGTCTGGCGTATTGAGCTGCAACAAAAAACTAAAATAAAATCAAGCTTTGAAAGCTTTCACACGTCATGGGATTCACAGTCCTGGGATTAGATCTAACTATGAACAGGAACAAAAATATAAAAGAAAGAGATGAGACGCCAAGACCCTGTAGATGGGCGTGTCGAATGCGTTTTTTGAGATGGATTCCCGTACGCGACTCCATGAAGTTGAGGCAGAGGATTGGACTGGGAGAGAAACAATCCAATATCTTGCGGCCATCTCTGATTTCGGGAATCGAATCCCAGATAATCTGCACCGACGACGAACGGAAGAATAGTAGGAGAACGACGAAGGGGAAATGTACAGAGAGGTTGGCTCCGCGAACGAGACGCGACCGCCAGGACTCTCTCGGAGCCGACGAAAAAATTTGGCTCGGACGTCTCGGGTTAAACGGCAGTAGCATTATACGGTGTGGTCATTTTTAATCTCATTTGGGTGGGAATTTTGACGAGTCTTTACGGGGAAAACAAAAAAATGTTTTCTCTGGTTTGGCTGCCGCAAGCCAGCGGGATGGTTGGGTGGGGGAGGGGGTTTGGACCCCAGATGTGTTTTATGTTCTTGTGTGCGTTGTACATGAAACACTTTTAAAAAATGTTTTTAAATCATTGCGTTTTCAATTCATAAAATGTTTTCAAATCTTTCATCCTATTGAAAAAAATATCTCAAAGCTATGGTTTGAAGTTTTTAATAATGTGTTTGTTAACAAATTGGATTGTGTTATAAAAACAGAGAGAAATTGAGTATTGGAAAATAAGATAAAGTATAAAAGATAGAAAGACATCAATTTTTATTAGAGCGTTTTCACGGTAGTATGTCTCTTATTGTACTAAAACCAAAGGGGGTTTCACTACCCATTTATAGGCAGCGTAGTGGTGGGTGGAAGGGGGGATTGGTTGGGTTAGGTAACCCACACCCGTTGAAATCAGCATCAGAAATCAACATTTGCATTCAGCGGTCGTCTAACACTCCTCATTAGAATGCACACTATTGTCAATGTCATGCGTGTTTTGATACTGCCTCATTAAAATCTTTTCCGGAAAAACTTAGTGCGATAAAAACCGGAATAAGAAAAAGTGTATTGTCGCGTAGACTCCCCCTGAAAGTTACATTACATTACAAATTTTGCAATCTATGCATCCCTATATCGTGTACACGCTTTCTAAAGATAACGGTTGACGGTGCCTTTTGTATATAGATTTGCAACATTGTCGCTTGATCTAACATATTGCATCTTGATATCTCCATTCTTCATTAACTCTTGTGTAAAGGAGAAAATTTTCGGTGATATGTGTTTTGTCCGATCATTCTTGATGAACTCTTCCTTTAATTGTGTGATGCACACGATATTATCTTCGAATTATATTGTTGGGCTACAATCCACACGCAATCCACTTGCCGCTCAAATGCGTTGAGTCATAGACCGCAACCAAACACATTCTCGACATGCTTCATGTAATGTTATTACTTCTGCATGATTTGAAGATGTTGCAATGAGTGTATGCTTTTGTGATCTCCAGGACATGACCTCCAACTTTGAACACATAATCAGTTTGTGATTGTGTATTAGGCGGATCAGATAAATAACTTGCATCTGCAAAATCGATCATCTTCTGTTCTAATTTATTAAAATAGAATAAAGTCCAATCAATAATGCCATAAAGATAACAAAAAATATGTTTAATTTCATTACAGTGTCTTCGTGTAGAGGTTGAACTAAGTACTGTCAATAAATTAATAGAAAAAGATATATCAGGACGGGTACAATTAGCAAGACACATTAGCGTTCCAATAGCACTGAGGAATGATACACTACTACAATATTGGGCTTTGAAGCCCCCTGACTCGGGCGACCGCCTCTGGCGGTGGCTGAGCTTTGACAAAAAAAGGGGGGCTTCGGCGCCCCCCCCCCCCCCCCGCCTCCTCCCTCGCCCTCGACCTAGCTGCGCGCCCTCCCCCGTCGTCGCCCTCCGCCCTCCCCCGCGCGCCCTCCCCCGTCGTCGCGCACCCTCGCCGCCCTCCACCGCACGCCGCCCTCGCCGCCCTCCACCCTCCGCGTGCCCTCCCCCGTCGCCGCCCTCCCCCCCCCGTCGCCGCGCGCCCTCGCCACCCTCCACCGCTCGCCGCCCTCGCCGCCCTCCACCCTCCGCCCTCTGCCCTCCGGCTCCGGCCGCCCTCCGCCCTCAGGCCATCCTCCGCCCTGCCCTCCATCCCCTCCGACGTCCCTCCGCCCTCTGGCCTCCGCCCTCCGGCCACCGGCCTCTGCCCCCTCCGGTCTCCGACCCCTCTGCCCTCCGGCCTCCGCCCCCTCGCCCCCCCCCCCCCCCCCCCCCGCACCCCAGACAGCCCCCCGCACCCCGCCCTCGGCCCTCCGCCCCCTCGATTGTCTGTTTGTCGATTTTGGTTATTACTATGGTCAATTGATAGACATCATTGAAGTTTTATACACACACGGGTTGAAATACATATTGTTAAAGTGTAATTGGGTTGATCCAATGCGTGGATGTAAAGTCTGTCAATACCAGTTTTCATTGGTGAATTTTAACTATATGTTATACAGAAATGAACGAGTTGAGAATGAACCTTTCATTTTGACATCACAAGCGGAACAAGTATTCTTCGTTACTTTGCCTTCGAATCCAAGTTGGCAAGTTGTTGTCAAAATGTCTTGGCGAGGAGTGTTTTTATTTGAAGAAGATGAACCCGATACTGTTTCGTTTGTTTCCCAACAGCTTGATCAACATACCGTAGTTCAACGTGAAGAAGATATTTATTGGGTCAGAGCGGCTGTTGGAGGAGAAACGGTCGATTTGTATGCTTAATGAAAGGTATAATTGTTTTCCCGCTATTCAGTATTGAATGTCCTATGATATCATAAATTATCTAACCATTTTATAAATCCGTGTAAGTTTTAATCCTCACTTTTGGAAGTTTATTCAGTTATAAATATTTAGGGTGATTTAACTCTTGGTATATTGATGTTATTGTCGGTGTATCTTCCCATTGAGGTATTCTTCATCTGGTTCATGTGCTGCTTGAATTTTTATTAATTCAATATGAAATTTGGCTATGCATTGATTGGTTTTGTACATAATTTGTATATATGTTTTGTTAACTTTCTGATTTTTTAAAATTCATTCACAACTAATTATTCAATCCCTTTTTGTTTGATTAACAATAGTACAAGTTTGATTTTTTTAAGAACAATCCAATTTATCTTTTGGACACTTTGGATAGCCCCCTTACTAATGTTTTCTATGACTGCAGGCATGTCAGGGGAAGAGGCAGCAGATCCACATCATCCATCTGAGGCATCTATGTCTCAGGGTCGAGGTATGTTTGAATGTCATTGTCTCTATTTTTTATATAATTGATAAACACACATATATATATATATATTTATAACATCTTTCAAATTATATATAAAATCGTTTTCAACAGGATCAGACTCGATTGCTTCTTCCTCTCTCAAGAGAGGCCCTGGTCGTGGCATTTTATCATGGAATTCTGACACAACGATTGATGTTTCATTTGATGAAGTATTTCATCCTGTGGGATTGAATGCCCCTGCATTTATTCGTCAGCTGGGTCATATTATACGTGACCCACATCGATTTCCATTGACCACGCGTGACTGGGCTTCTATCCCTCAGGATACATTAGATCGTCTTTAGAGGGAGGTTCAGGTAAGAAGACCATTTTACTTTATTCTCTATGTATAAACAATACTAATATATGTGATTTTTTTCTTTAATAGCAAAATTTAAAAGTATGTCCCGATGAGTTTCGGCCCGTGTGTATGAGCAAATGCCGTAAGATGTGGAAAGACTATAAAGGCAAAATGAAGAGGGGACCACTGGGTACCAAATGTGGGTGCCCCAGACATTCTGGAAAAAGTCCCGAGAGGTGTCCCTCCCAGCTCAGTGGCGTGAAATTAGTTGCATATTGGGTCTACTGAGGGTGTTGTGGTTTGTATATTTATTTTGGTATGTATATTTTCAAGAATGTGTGATTTTTTTGAAATTTGAATGAATTGAATGTAGGAGGTGTGAGCACGCCATTCTGAAAATCGAGCGTTGCAGGGACCACCTCACAGGCTCGGGGACTCGTCACGTGTCTTAGATCCGACATGAGGTATTTATTATTCATTTTTTAATTTATTAATTAATATGGTTTTGTGTTTATATTCTATTCATATACAGTTGCGGGAGCAAGGTGCACCGACTGATAAAATGTCGGTGTGGATGAGGACTCGTGATCGCAATGATCCAGAGGCTGCAGCATTGATAGTAAGTGCTTGTACTTATCAATACTTACATAAATCTGTATATTAACATATATATGTATATATATTTAAATATTTCACAGGCTCAATTTGAAGCTGAGTTAGAACATCTTTCAGAGGACCAGCGACAGCTTCCCATGCGAAGGGATGAGATCTTTCATCGCATTATTGGTCGGGACGGGCATGGATATAGTTTGACCTATGGAACAAGGATTCCTTATTCTGTAGTATCATGCGCTGCAGTTGTCGGTCCTGCTGTTGCTCAGATGACACAATAGTTGTCAGATTTCGAGGCACGGTTGCGCGCTTCCGAGGAGGTAAATGCGCAATTGACCACTGAGTTTAGAGCACTGCGGGAATATGTGCGTCCAGGTGATGGGGCAGGGGATCATACAACGCAAGTTTATACTCTATTTATTTATTTAATTTATATTTTTTTTGTTATAAAAATATTCATAATGTTTATTTGTTGTAGGCCCCTGGCCCACCGGATGGAGGTAGCAGTCATGACCACGCATGACGCATCATATTCACGAGGTGTGTTTCTGTTTTTACTGGTGGGGTTTTTATTTATGTTTAGGTTGGTTTCTAGTGAGATTTTTTGTGATTTGGGGGTATCATGTGTGTTTTGGCCTGATGCAATGTTTGTGTGCACGAATTGAGAAATAACCAAGAAACTGATCAATTATTTGGGATATTTTTTGTTCATTTAATTCTTTAATATTTTAAATTTCATGTTCTGTAATAGTTTTGAAAAAACCATGTGATTCCTAATATAAACCATGAAACTTGTTTTCGATGACTGAGCTCAGGTTCACTATTTGTAGTCCCCCGGACAGCGCCCCCCCCCCCGCACCCCAGACAGCCCGCCCCACCCCCGGACAACCCCCCACCCCCGGACAACACCCCGCACCCCGGACAACCCCCCACCGCCCCCCAGATAGCCCCCCCGCACCCCGGCTAGCCCGCCCCACCCCCCGAAAGCCCCCCTCCCCCACCCCCGGACAACACCCCCACCCCGGACAGCCCCCCCGCACCCCCGGACAGCCCCCCCACCCCCGGACAGCCCCCCACCCCCGGACAGCCCCCCCCCCACCCCCGGATGGCACCCCCCCCCCCCCTCGCACCCCCGGACAGCCCCCCCCGCACCCCCCGGACACCCCGCCCCCCCAGACAACCCCCCCCCCCCCCCCCCGCACCCTCGGACAACACCCCCCCCCCCCAATTGTGCAACTATACAATAGACCAATTGGCCGTTAGGCTGTTAGGCCATTAGGGAAATTGGCCATGTGTCCAATTGTTCAGTTGGATGTTAGAACAAATGGACATTAGGCCATTATGCCATTATTTCAATTGTATAACTATACAATAGGCCAATTGGTCATTAGGCCAATTAGTTCGGCACACTCTAAAAAGGCACGTTGGGTGGTCAAAACCATACGAACGACCTCAGAATGCCATTAATCATACGACACAACCGCGGTGTGAATTGTGAAATGGTCGGATAGACGACACATCAATCGGAGGCTCCGTTTGACCGCGGTGACCAGAAACGCGTTTCCGGAGTCATAAAAGACCAAAACGACGTGTCACGGTCGAATTCAGAGCAAACGTGCTCTGAATGACCTAAAACCACACGAAAACGATAGGAATATTATTCGTGACATGTAGGAAGAGACGACACATCCATCAGACGTGCGGTGCGCACGGTACGACCGAATGTGTCGTTTTCAGCAGTTCGACGCGTTCTAAAAGGGCGCGTTGGGTGGTCAAAACCACCCTGAACGACCTCATAATGTCATGAAATCATACGAAAACAACCGCAGTGTGAATTTTGAAATGTTTGGGAAGACGACACGTCATTCGGAGGTGTCGTTTGACCGCGGTGACTGGAAACGCGTTTCTGGAGTCATAAAAGACCAAAACGGCGTGTCACGGTTGAATTCAGAGAAAACGTGCTCCGAATGACCTGAAACCACACGAAAATGATATAAATATTATTCTTGACATGTAAGAGGAGACGAAACGTCCATCGGACGTGCGGTGCGTACGGTACGACCGAATGTGTCGTTTTCAGCAGTTCAGCGTGCTCTAAAAGGGCGCGTTGGGTGGACAAAATCACCCGAACGACCTCAGAATGCCATTAAATCATACGACAACAACTGCGGTGTGAATTGTGAAATGTTCGGGAAGATGTCATGTCATTCAGAGGTGTCGTTTGACCGCGGTGACCAGAAACGCGTTTTCAGAGTCATAAAAGACCAAAACGGCGTGCCACGGTCGAATTCAGAGAAAACGTGCTCTGAATGACCTGAAACCACACTAAAATAATAGGAATATTATTCTTGACATGATGTAGGAGAATACACGTCCATCGGACGTGCGGTGCACGCGGTACGACCAAATGTGCCGTTTTCAGCAGTTCAACACTCTCTAAAAGGGCGCGTTGGGTGGTCAAAACCACCCAAACGACCTCGGAATGCCATGAAATCATACGAAAACAACCGCGGTGTGAATTTTGAAATGTTCGGGTGGACGACACGTCATTTGGAGGTGTCGTTTGACCGCGGTGACCGGAAACGCGTTTCTGGAGTCATAAAAGACCAAAACGACGTGTCACGGTTGAATTCAAATAAAACGTGCTCCGAATGACCTGAAACCACACGAAAATGATAGGAATACTATTCGTGACATGTAGGATGAGACGACATGTCCATCGGACGTGCAGTGCGCGCGGTACGACCGAATGTGTTGTTTTCAGCAGTTTGACGCGCTTTAAAAGGGCGCGTTGGGTGGTCAAAACCACCCGAATGACCTCAGAATGACATGAAATCATACGACAACAACCACAGTATGAATTGTGAAATGTTCAGGTATACGGAACTTCATTTGGAGGTGCCGTTTGACCGCGGTGACCGGAAACGCGTTTCCGGAGTCATAAAAGACCAAAACGGCATGTCACGGTCGAATCCAAAGCAAACATGCTTCGAATGACTTGAAACCACACGAAAAATATATAAATATTATTCGTGACATGTAAGAGGAGACGGTAGGTACATCAGACGTGCAGTGCGTGCGGTACGACCGAATGTGTCATTTTCAGCAGTTCGACGCGCTCTAAAAGGGCGCGTTGGGTGTTCAAAACCACCCGAACGACCTCAGAATTCTATGAAATCATATGAAAACAACCACGGTATTAATTGTGAAATGTTCAGGCAGACAGAACATCATTCGGAGGTGCCGTTTGACCGCGGTGACCGGAAACGCGTTTCCGGAGTCATAAAAGACCAAAACGTCGTGTCACGGTCGAATTCAGAGCAAATGTGCTTCGAATGACCTGAAACCACACGAAAATGATAGGAATATTATTCATGACATGTAGGAGGAGACAGAACATCCATAAGACGTGCGGTGCGCGCGGTACGACCGAATGTGTCGTTTTCAGTAGTTCGGCGCGCTCTAAAAGGGCGCGTTGGGTGGTCAAAACCACCCGAATGACCTCAGAATGCCATGAAATCATACGAAAACAACCATAGTGTGAATTTTGAAATGGTCGGGCATAAATCACGTCATTCAGAGGTGCCGTTTGACCGTGGTGACCAGAAATGCGTTTCCGGAGTCATAAAAGACCAAAACGGCGTGTCACGGTCGAATTTAGAGCAAACGTGCTCCGAATGACCTGAAACCACACGAAAAGGATATAAATATTATTCGTGACATGTAGGAGGAGACTACACGTCCATCGGAGGTGCGGTGCGTGTGGTACAATCGAATGTATTGTTTTCAACAGTTCGACGCGCTATAAAAGGGCGCGTTTGGTGGTCAAAACCACCCGAACGACCTCATAATGCCTTGAAATCATACGAAAACAACCATGGTGTGAATTGTGAAATGTTCAGGCAGACGGCACATCAATCAGAGGTTCCTTTTGACCGCGGTGACCGGAAACGCGTTTCCGGAGTTATAAAAGACCAAAACGGCGTGTCACGGTCGAATTTAGAGAAAACATGTTCCGAATGACCTGAAAGCACATGAAAATGATAAGAATATTATTCGTGACATGATGGAGGATACAACACATCTATGGAACGTGCGGTGTGCGCGGTACGACCGAATGTGTCGTTTTCAGCAGTTCAGTGCGCTATAAAAGGGCGCGTTGGGTGGTCAAAACCACTCGAACGACCTCGTAATGCCATGAAATCATACGAAAATAACCATGGTGAAAATTGTGAAATGTTTGGGCATACGTCACATCATTCAGAGGTGCCGTTTGACCACGGTGACCGGAAACGCGTTTCCAGAGTCATAAAAGACCAAAACGGCGTGTCACGGTCGAATTCAGAGCAAACATACTCCGAATGACCTGAAACCACACAAAAATGATAGAAATATTATTCATGATATGTAGGAGGAGACGACACATTTATAGGACGTGTGGTGCGCGCGATACGACCGAATGTGTTGTTTTTAGCAGTTCTGCGCGCTCTAAAAGGGCGCGTTGGGTGGTCAAAACCACACGAACGACCTCAGAATGTCATGAAATCATACGAAAACAACCGCAGTGTGAATTTTGAAATGTTAGGTCAGAATTCACATCAATCGGAGGTTCCATTTGACCGCGGTGACCAGAAACGCGTTTCTGGAGTCATAAAAGACCAAAACGGCGTGTCACGGTCGAATTCAGAGCAAACGTGCTCCGAATGACCTAAAACCACAAGAAAACGATAGGAATATTATTCGTGACATATAGGAGGAGACGAAACGTCCATCGGACGTGCGGTGCACGCGGTATGACCTAATCACTAGTGCATAAAACGTTATTTACGTCACCATTTTTTTACGTCGGTTATATATAACCGACGTGAGAATCTGTGAAACGTGGTTTTTTACGTCGGTTATTTTATAACAGACATAAAAAATGCGTTGAGTAGCTTTTTAACGTCGGTTATTTTAATAACCGACATTACAAATCGCACGTGTTCGGTTTTTACGTTGGTTATTTTATAACCGACGTAAAAAACGAGATATCTATGAGTTTTTTACATCGGTTATAAAATAACCGACGTAAAAAACCAAAGCGCGGGGGGTTTTTTACGTCGGTTTTAAAATAACCGACGTTATAAATTTAAAAAATAGTGTATAACGTCGGTTATTATATAACCGACGTTATAAAATATTTAAAAAATTAAAGCCACGTGGACTGTCATTTACGATTTTTCGATCGACAGTCTGCCGGCTCGTCTCTCTCGCACGGTAAACCCTAATAGGATCGTCGATCGACCTGCATTAAACTCATTTTGGCTTCATCGTTTATCATATTTACTCTCCTCAGATCTATCATCTCAACTCGCAACACTCAAGTAATCCTTCCACGAATTTATTTCGTTCGTTTTTTTCCCGGATAGTATATATTTATGTTTTGTGATTTTTTTGTTTAAACTAGGTTAGATTCTTCCATTTCGAACCCTATTACATCTTTTTGAATATCGTTGGCACTGGACATTCGTTTTTATCTTGAGTGTCTTGTTTTTTTATTTATTTATAATTTTTTTTGATATATTACCTTGAATTTAATGACTCAAAATCCTCATATGTTGGAAACATATTTGGGGTTATTTATTGAAGGACTATGGCACGATTAAGGAAAGATTTGGAATATTTCATGATTTGACCGGTTTGAATTTCATTATCAAAAATAAATTCGAGGTATGGTTGATTCATCCATTCCTTTTATACTATATTTCATTTAACGCTTAGGTTCATCTAACAATTTTGTATTTGGATAACCAATAATGTTTATGTGATTAGAGAATTAAAAGAAATTATCATCATATATAGTGAATCATCCTTGTTGAGTGTCTTATCATAGAATAGGAATCAATCATCCATATTGAAGATGCCATTTTTTTAGAAAACAAAAACCATTAATGTAAACCATTTATCATTCATTAATTGAACTAAAATAAATATTTACACATGAGTTATAATGGAACATAATAAAATAAATATTTATCATTCACCCTCATAGAGTCTAATAAATCTATGATAAACCATTTGTTTTCTTTAATGGAAACAAATTCACTTTTACCCACTTTGTATTTTTAGAAGACACTAAACTCCCTTATAATTTCACCCTTCTGGGAAGTATTAAACATCATTATATCCCTTTAAAAAATCTAAATGTCACAGAAATATCGTGCATCCATTTTGTCTTATAGGACTCTACTATAGATAAGTATACCATTTTTTATATTATTAGTTATGATAAACTCTATCATAACATCATTAATATATGTTTATAAAAATGGGAATATCACAATTCTCATGACTTTAGTTGAGAATAATGATAATGTTTTTTATTAATGATAATATAGACATGGGTAATTTTACAAAAAGAATGTGAACTTGAATAATGAATGTTACTTATACGTATTTCACAAGATTTTTTGATTTTATGTCACAAAACTAATTGATGATCGAATACAACAAATAATTGCACCACCAACCAAAGTAAAACCAGTGTATTGTTCTATTTTAGAAATTCAGGATTCAATCAATGAGATTGTGATTTATTTATTTTTTAGAGTTTCTGAATCAAGATACTATATTCTATTTCAAATGGGTATTTGTTTTTTTTGATGTTTCACGATTTTATTTGATGTAGGTTTTTCTTTTTCATGGATTACTTCATAAATTGGTCTCGGTTCATTTGATTTTGTGTTTCCTTTGACACCATCCCCCCTCAATGACTATGATCTCTTATTGCCAATTTTTCTCTAATTGTTCTCTCATACACCTTTTGGATTTGATGGTTGATTACAAACATATTTATTCAAATATTTAAGCTGGATTATATGCATTTTTTAGGATTATATTTTTGTTTTATGCCACTTTATTTATTATTCTATCCAATACTAAGACCCTTTCTAGTAAGAAAAATTTCATAAGAAATACGATTAGACTCTTCATCATATTTCATGAAATGTTTTTAATAATGTCACGTTTTAAAAAAAATGTTATATCAAAGATGTGAAAACGGGTGGTGTCTGGGGGGGTGTCCAAGGGGGTGGGTGGGTGTGAGTGGCTGTCCACGGGGGTGGGGGCCTGTCCAGAGGGTTTTGGGGGCTGTCCGGGGGGGGGGGGGGTGGGGGGCTGTCCAGAGGGTTGGGGGTGTCCAGGGGGGTGTTTAAGGGGTAGGGGTGGGGGTGGTGTTCAGGAGGGGTGGGGGGTGCTATCTAGAGGGGTGGGGGGCTGTCCGGAGGGTTGGGGGGTGTCCAGGGGTGGTCCAAGGGGGTGGGTGGGTGTAGGGGGCTGTACAAGGGGGTGGGGGCCTGTCCAGAGGGTTTTGGGGGTTGTCCGGGGGGTGGGGGGTGATACTCAGGTTTACTCCATTTTATCCAATTTTCTATCAACTATGTAGGCGGCATGGTTTTCTTTGATTCAATGAAATTTAAAACTGTTATATCTAACTATATTTTGTTTTAAAAATAATATTCAAGCATATTTTCTTAAATACCCATAGATTTGTTTTATATTTTAAATTGTTTTACATTCAAATTATGATTTTTTTCATATAAACATATATTTGTCTTATCTTAAAAATATATATTTTTTGTTGATATTTGTTATAGGTAATAATGAGTCAAAGTTGGATTACGGCACATCGAATGAGCAATGAATTTGAGGAAGGTGTTAATGCCTTTTTGGAATTTGCAAAACGAAATGTTCCAAGTAGTGACCTTTTTTTCTGTCCATGCCTGAAATGTTTGAATATGAAGAAGTTGAAAAGTATAGAGATAAAAGATCATCTGATTTGTCATGGTTTTAATTCGAGTTACAACCCTTGGATTTGGCATGGTGAAATTGGACGGAATGTCACTGATGATGATGATTCACAAGATGGTAACTCTGATGGAATTGAAGAAATGATTCGCGATATTGTAGCAGAACAAATTGAGATAGAACCGATAGTTGCGCGTCTATATGGTGATGCTGAAAAACCATTATATCCTGGTTGTACAGATTTTACGGTTTTGTCGGCGGTGTTAAGATTGATTAACCTGAAGGCGAAACATGGATGGAGTGACAAAAGTTTTACAGAGCAGCTACAATTGATGAAAGACATTCTTCCAAAAGATAACGATCTTCCAGATTCACATTACAAAGCCAAGAAAATATTATGCCCGATGGGATTGGGATACAAGAAAATACATGCCTGTACGAATGAATTCATTATATATAGGAAGGAATATGAGTTTATGTCAGAGTTTCCTAAATGTGGGACATCACGGTATAAGGTGAAAGAAAAATCACAGGCTGGTGTAGAGATTACAAAGCTCCCTTCAAAGGTATTTTGGTATCTTCCTATAATTAATCGTTTCAAACGTTTATTTGCTAATTCACATGATGAAAAAAGGTTAAGATGGCATGCTGAAGAGCGGGTATGTGATGGAAAAATACGTCATCCAGCTGATTTTCCACAATGGAAGAAAATTGATGCGCAGTATTCTACATTTGGAAATGAAATTAGAAATCTCAGACTAGGGTTGTGCACAGATGGAATGAATCCATACCGAACCCTCAGTAGCACACATAGTTCATGGCCTATTTTATTGGTAATTTAAAACCTCTCTCCTGAAGTTTGTATGAAGCGAAAATATGTCATGTTGAGTATAATGATCTCTAGTCCAAAGCAACCTGATAATGATATTGATGTTTACTTGTCACCGTTGATTGATGATTTGAAACTGTTATGGGATGATGGTATTAGGGTGTATGATTCTTATAAAATGGAATATTTTCAACTGCATGCAGTGCTTCTGTTCACTATAAATGACTTCCCAGCGTATAGAAATTTGTCTGGATACAGTGTTAAAGGGCATAAAGCATGTCCAATTTGCGAACAACAGACATCATATTGTCAATTGCATCATGGGAGGAAAACAATGTACATGGGTCATCAAAAGTTTTTGCCTATGGAACACCCTTATAGAAGACTAAAAAAGGCATTCAATGGCTCACAAGAATTTGATACTGCTCCAAAAAATTTATCCCCTGATCTGTATTTTGAGAGGGTGAAAAACCTTGATGTGACATTGGGAAAGACACAAAAATCTGGTAATGATAGACATATTTAGAAGAAAAGGTCAATTTTTTTGAGCTACCATATTGGAGGTATCATGAAGTTAAACATAATATTGATTTCATGCACGTGGAGAAGAATATTTGTGATTCTTTGATTGGAACATTGTTAGATATTAAAGGAAAGACTAAAGATGGGTTGAATGCAAGATTAGACTTACTATCAATGAGAATACGTTTGGAGTTAGCTCCCACTCCTAAAGGAAGACGAACATTTCTTCCCCCGGCTTGTCATACATTATTGAAGAGGGAGAAAATTAGCTTCTGTCAGTATCTTCATGATACCAAAGTGCCTCAAGGTTATTCTTCTAATGTAAAATTTTTTGTCTCATTGAAGGACTTGAAGTTGATAGGTATGAAATCACATGATTGTCACATCATGATGCAACAAATTCTACCAATTGCATTGCGTGGAATATTTCACATTCGTGTTAGAAAGACTATAATGAAGTTGTGTTATTTTTTCAATTCAATTTGTAACAAGGCGATTGATGTGAATGCTTTGAACATTTTGTCAAAGGATGCAATTTTTATACTTTGTCAATTGGAAATGTATTTTCCTCCAACTTTTTTTGATATAATGGTGCATTTAATGATTCATATGGTTCGAGAAATAAAGCTTTGTGGACCTGTATATCTTTGTTGGATGTATCCTTTTTAAAGGTATATGAAAATATTAAAGGGGTATGTTAAAAATCTATATCAACCTGAAGCCTCCATTATTGAAAAGTATATTTCTGAGGAGGTAGCAGAGTTTTGTACGAGCTACTTGGCTGTGGCGCAACACATAGGTTTGCCTCCATCTCGCCATGAATGAGTTAATAATGAGGGAAAGGGGATTCGCGGCTTGAAAGTCAAATCATTATCAGCTGAACAGATGAAGAAGTTAGAATCATACATCTTGAATAACATAGCTGATGCTCAACCGTATATCACATTGCATATTAATGAGTTGAAACAATGTCATCCAAAGAAGAAAGAAATGTGGATTTTTAATGAGCACAACAAAACTTTTTTGTCATGGATTAAAAAGACTTTGCTTGGTAGATCAGATGTATCAGAGACATTAAAATGGATAGTGGGTGGTCCATGTTTAAATGTGATAACATGGTCCGGTTATGACATTAATGGTTATACATTTCATACGAAATCTTAGGAAAACAGAAGTGCAGTTCAGAATAGTGGTGTATTGGTGTTTGCAGAAGCAATGCATTTTTCGAGTGCTAAGGACAAAAACCCAATTTCTGCATCAAGTGCATATTATGGAGTGATTGAAGACATATGGGAGGTTGATTACTTTAAAATTAAAGTTCCCGTTTTTAACTATAAATGGTTTAATGATAACAATAGTGTCAGACACGATGAATTTGGAATGACACTTGTTAATCTGAATAGATTGGAAGACACGGATGATTCTTTTATAATGGCAACACATGCAAAACAAATTTTCTATGTAGTAGATCAATCAGATATGCAGTGGGATGTTGTTTTACAAGGGAAAAACAATATGTTGGTGAGGATGAAATTGATGAATATGCTGATTTATGTGAGATCCCTACTTCCATGGAAAGATTAACAGAACATAATGATGATCATGTTGAAGACATAGTTTGTGTCATAAGGAACGATCACGACGAAGGAATTTGGGAAAACAATCCATTTGTACATTCCTAAAATTACAGGTAACATATGTTTATTTCTTGTTTACATTTATTTTTTCCATAAATGTTAGATATTGTAAGTTTTTTATTTATTAAAACATGTTTTAAAACAAAATAAATATATGTTTTAGTTTGTTTTAAGTTTGTTTAGTTTACTTTATCATGTTTATAACCATTACATGAATTATATATCTATTATTTTTGTTCACTGACAATTACTTTACCATGTTTACCATGTTTACCAGGTTTACCATTTTTACCATGTTTACCATCTTGACCATCTTGACCATCTTTACCATCTTTACCATTATTTAACATGCTTACCATATTACCAATGTTTACTATTATGTAACTTAGTACACTTTTCTATTTTCTGATTACAGTAGTATTAAACTATTTGAATTTTTATATTTGTGAACTGATGTTTATTTTTTTGATTTGAAGGATAATGAAAGATCATTCAGATGATCAACCACATGATTCTGGAGAGGAGCATATTGCTGGTCATACCTCTGGGGATGAACATTCACATGCTCCTATTACGACAAAGAGTTCAAAGGTTGGTAAACGTGGGTGCACACGTTTACCAAAATTATCACTTGCCCGTATGCAGGATCAGAGGATAGTCGTTGAGTTTGATGATGATGATATTCCTAGAGGTCCGAATGCAAAAGATTTTAAGAGTTTTGTAGCAACTCAGGCTAAGAGCAAAGTAAGCATTCTGTATGATGATTGGATAAGTGTGGATAAAGCGATTATCTCTCAGTTGTGGGAGACGATTTTGGTAAGATCTTTTGTCATTGTTTGACTATTCTTTTAATGTTTCTAGTATATATAATATGTTTAACCTCTTCTTTATCAGATGACATTTGATATTCCTGACACTGGAGGAGTCAAGAAGAAATGCTTATTGTTGGATGCCAG
This sequence comes from Viscum album, assembly GCA_963277665.1. NCBI lineage: Eukaryota > Viridiplantae > Streptophyta > Magnoliopsida > Santalales > Viscaceae > Viscum > Viscum album. The sequence continues at coordinate 1,760,526,843 of OY728151.1, forward strand.
GAGATGGAGGGATTTTAAATCAACCCTCTCATCTGATTTCATTTATGGTCATAGGAGTCATGACAATCCATGTTGTATATATCCTTTTATAAATGAAGACACATGGAGACAATTTTTTGAAAGTAGAAGAAAAGAGTCATTTCTAGTAAGGGCAATGTAAACTTTTATAAACTTTCTTATATAAATGATTTTATTAATGTTTTGTTAATGGTTTCTTATTCTTAAATTATAGCAAACAAGGAAATCTCATCAGGAGATCCAATCTAAAAATGTATACCCTCATAGTTTATCTCGGGGAGGGTATGCATTATTGGAAGAACAAATGATGGCGGAAAAATTTCAACAACTAAGAGCTGAGTCTTTAAGCTCTGGAGAGGTGGCCCCTCCATCCCCTCCATCTAGACATGAAAAATGGAAGAGAGCTTGGAAGGGAAAAAAAGGGCAATATCTTTCGGAATAATCGAGAATCGTAGCTGAGAGGATTGTAAGATATCTATTTTATTTATTTAAGTTAACTATTTTCTTCATATAATTTCAATCATTACAGAAATGTTCAATTAATTAATACATAACTCTCTTGAGGAGCAGAGTTCAGAGGGGACATTTACAGCTACTGGGAGGGAAGATATTTTATTTTCAGCATTGGGAAGGCCCGAACATCCTGGTCATGTAAGAGGATATCCGGCAGGTGTATCGGTAAGAAAAGTGTTTCCACGTTCTTCAACTTCTAACATTGAGGGGGTTTATAAAAAAAAATAGAATCCTTGGAGGCTGAAGTTCATAATATTAATGCGACGATGGAGGAAAAGATTAGAGAGTCAGTGCAGTCTATGTTTGCAGAAATGCAAAGACAATTTCAGACTGCAGCTCCCACTCCTCCACCTCCCCTTACAGACCCCATTATTTATCCTCCACCTCCGCCAGTAGCTCCCACTCCTCCACCTCATCCTGCGGACCCCATTTTTTATCCTACGCCTCCGCCGCAGCTTCCTACTTATTGCAAGTTGTATGTTGATGATTCTCAACATCATATAGTAGCATATGGGTTGGTATATTGTATAGGAGATACAATTCATCATCAACAATTAGAGGTAGAGAATCAGAGGGTCACTATACAGGATATTATAGATAGATTATCTAGGGTACCAATACCTACAGATGAGGTGGCAACAGTTGGACAGAGTATCATCCATTTTTTAATTTGGCCATCCAGACTTCTTCGACTCATTACCATAGAGGTATGAATATTATATCTTTTATTTTATTTTTTTATTAAAGTTGTTTTATCATTTGAAAACTAAAATATTTTTCAGTTTTTTTTACAGGAATACTTCAAAGGTAAAGAAATACTGTATAGACAACAACAAAGACAAATGGCTATGACATCAGATACAGATTCAAATGGTCTTGACAGATTGTCAAGATATTCACATTTGTTGTCTGGTTATTATGATATTCCAATGGAAGCTCATGTTTGTGGATGTGAAATAAGAGTGGGGATTATAAAAACTGATATCATGGAGCTTGTTACTGGAGATAAGTTGGGCATCAACGTGGTGTAAATTTTTTCCATGTAAGTCTTAACACCTTTTCCCTACATTATATTTATTAAAAATGTATACTTATGTATGTTTTTTATTAGGTATCTTTATAAAATTTGTGAGAGGAATGAGCTGCCAGAAGTATATGGATTCATGGACCCGCAATTGATTTCCCCTGAAGCATGTGCATTGAATGAGGAACAAATAATGGTTTATATTGCTGAAAGATTTGAAAAGAATATAATCACACAATGTTGGATGATGCCTTTTTGTGAGAGTTATGAAACACATTTCTCTCAAAGAGTTAATTATCTTTTAATATAAAAAACCACTAACGTCAAATTTCCTTTTATCAGTGATCATTGGATGTTAGGGGTTTTTTTCTCAAGGGAGAAAACCCTTTATTGGATATGCTCTGTCCATGGTGATGTGCGGGAAAGTTTTAAGAATACATTGGAAAAGTAAGTTTCAATTTCTCAATAGTTTTATATATTATAATGAATTTTAAATTTACCCCATTCGTATTATTTTCTAACAGTGCATGTGCCTACTTTCGAAAAAACACAAAGAAAAGAAGTGCAAAGATCAAATATGTAAATGCGAAGGTAAATATCCATTTATAATTTGTAATTTTTGATTTATTACATAAAATTAATATATTGAATTTACACTCATTCAAACAGAATTTTCATGAACAACAAGGCCTCATCGAATGTGGATATTATATGTTAAGATTTATGTATGAAATAATAACAACTGGGACAGTTGTGAATTTTGACCTGGTACGATTTCCTCTTAAACTTTGCCATAATATTTCAATTTGATTTATTCATTATACACTTTAACTACTTTCCTTTTCATTTGTAGCTTTTTGATGACCCTAAACCCTATACTGCTGAAGACATCAAACACTTACAAGTGGAGTGGTCAAATTATTTTACAGGTTTGATTGAATTTTAGTTGTTTGTAAGGTAAAATGTAATTTTGAATATTGTCGTTGTAATTGTGTATTTGGTAGTTGTTTAGGTTGGATTTAGTTTTTTTTGAAGTTGACAGTGTAAGTTTTGAATGTTATATAAGTGAATGTTTAATTTTGCTCTGCTTCTTGTTTTGGTTTACTTATGATGGTTTTTCTGGTATGGATTTGGGTCTGTGGGGGAGGGGTTCCAAGGGTGTGGGGGTGTGTTCAGTGGGGTTGGGGGGTGTCCAGCGGTCTAGGAGGGCTGTCCGGTGGGGTGGGGGGGGTATACATGAGGGTGGGGGGGTTGTCCAGGGGTGTTTGGGGCTGTCCAGGGGTGTGGTGGGGGCTGTCAAGTGGGGTGAGGGGGTGAGGGGGTGCTGTTCAGGCGGGTGGGGGGTTGTCGAGGGGTGTTTGGGGCTGTCCGGGGGTCGGGGGGCAGTCCGGGAGTGTGGTGGGGGCTCCAATGGGGTGGGGGAGGGCTGTCCAAGGGGTATACATGAGGGTGGGAGCTCCAATGGGGTGGGGGAGGGCTGTCCAGGGGGTATACATGAGGGTGAGGGCTCCAACGGGGTGGGGGAGGGCTGTCCATGGGGTATACATGAGGGTGGGGGCTGTCTAGGGGGTAAGTTTTATATGTTATCAATGTACATGCTTAATTTTGATCTACTTCTGTTTTTGTGGTATGATTTCTTGATTTGTTTTCTGGTTGATTCTGGTGGAGAGCAGATGACTGCATTAAATTTTTTAAAAAAAATTGGGTTTATCACGTCGGTTATTTAATAACCGACATGATAAAAGGTCTGGGAAATGGTTTATCACGTCAGTTATTTAATAACCGACGTGATAAAAGGCCTGGGAAATGGTTTATCACGTTGGTTATTTAATAACCGACGTGATAAAAGGCCTGGAAAATGGTTTATCACGTCGGTTATTTAATAACCGACGTGATAAAAGGCCTGGAAAATGGTTTATCATGTCGGTTATTTAATAAACGACATGATAAACCCCCTCCCCCCGATTTATCACGGCGGTTATATAATAACCGACGTGATAAACCCCCCTCACCCTGGTTTATCACAGCGGTTATATAATAACTGACGTGATAAACCCCCCTCCCCCCGTTTTATCACGTCGGTTATTAAAAAACCGACGTGATAAACCCTCCGCCCCCCGATTTATCACGTCGGTTGTTTAATAACCGACATGATAGACCATTTCCCCATCCTTTTATCACGTCGTTTTTTTAATAACCGACGTGATAAACCATTTTCCAGGCCTTTTATCACGTCGGTTGTTAAAGAACCAATGTGATAAACCCTTCCCATTTTATTTATCACGTCAGTTCTAAAATAACCGATGTCATAAACATCGCGATTTTATGTTTTTGACGTCGATTTTTAAATAACCAACGTCAAAAAAGTTATTTATAACGTCGCCCGTATTAACATCGGCTAGAAACCGACGTAAAAAATGAAAAATAACCGACGTAAAAAACGTTTTCTGCACTAGTGAATGTGTCTTTTTCAGCTGTTCGACGCGATCTAAAAGGGTGCGTTGGGTGGTCAAAACCACCCGAATGACCTCAGAATTCCATGAAATCATACGAAAACAACCGCGGTGTAAATTGTGAAATGTTCGGGTAGATGGAACGTCAATCGGAGGTGCTGTTTGACCGCGGTGACCGGAAATGCGTTTTCGGAGTCATAAAAGACCAAAACGGCGTGTCACGATCGAATTCAGAGAAAACGTGCCCTGAATGACCTGAAACCACACAAAAATTATAGGAATATTATTCTTTACATGATGGAGGAGACGGCACATCCATCAGACGTGCGGTGCGCGCGGTACGACCGAATGTGTCGTTTTCAGCAGTTCAGCGCGCTATAAAAGGGCGCGTTGGGTGGTCAAAACCACCCAAACAACCTCAGAATGCCATAAAATCATACGACAACAACCGCAGTGTGAATTTTGAAATGGTCAGGTAGACTTCATGTCATTCGGAGGTTTCGTTTGACCGCGGTGACCGGAAACGCATTTCCGGAGTCATAAAAGACCAAAACGGCGTGTCACAGTTGAATTCAGAGCAAACGTGACCCGAATGACCTGAAACCACACGAAAATGATAGGAATATTATTCTTGACATGATGGAGGATACGAAACGCCCATCAGATATGTGGTGCGCGCGGTACGACCGAATGTGTCATTTTCAGCAGTTCAGCGCGCTATAAAAGGGCGCGTTGGCTGGTCAAAACCACCCGAACGACCTCGAAATGCCATGAAATCATACGAAAACAACCGTGGTTTGAATTTTGAAATTTTCGGGTAGACATCACGTCATTCGGAGGTGTCGATTGACCGCGGTGATCGGAAACGCGTTTTCGGAGTCATAAAAGACCAAAACGGCGTGTCACGGTCGAATTCTGAGCAAACGTGCTCCGAATGACCTGAAACCACACGAAAATGATAGGAATATTATTCTTGACATGTATAAGGAGACGGAACGTCCATCGGACATGCGGTGTGCGGGATAAGACCGAATTTGTCGTTTTCAGCAGTTCATCGCGCTCTAGAAGGGCACGTTGAGTGGTCAAAACCACCCGAAGGACCTAGAAATGCTATAAAATCATATAAAACAACCGCGATGTGAATTTTGAAATGGTCGGGTAGACGAAATGTCAATCGGAGGTTCTGTTTGACCGCTGTGACTGAAAATGCATTTCCGGAGTCATAAAAGACCAAAACGGCGTGTCACGATTGAATTCAGAGCAAACGTACTTCGAATGACCTAAAAACACAAGAAAACTATAGGAATATTATTCTTGACATGATATAGGAGACGACACGTCCATCGGACGTGCGGTGAGCACGGTACGACCGAATGTGTCGTTTTCAGTAGTTCGACGCACTCTAAAAGGGCGCGTTGGGTGGTCAAAACCACCCGAATGAACAGGGAATGCCATGAAATCATACGACAACAACCGCGGTGTGAATTTTGAAATGGTCAGGAAGATGGCACATCATTCGGAGGTTCCGTTTGACCGCGGTGATCGGAAACGCATTTATGGAGTCATAAAAGACCAAAACGGCGTGTCACGGTCGAATTCAGAGTAAACGTGATCCGAATGAACTGAAACCACACGAAAACTATAGGAATATTATTTGTGACATGATGGAGAAGACGACATATCCATCGAACGTGCGGTGCGTGCGGTACGACCGAATGTGTTGTTTTCAGCAGTTCAGCGCGCTATAAAAGGGCGCTTTGGGTCGTCAAAACCACCCGAACGACCTCAGAATGCCATGAAATCATACGACAACAACCGAGGTGTGAATTATAAAATGGTTAGGCAGAAGACACGTCATTCAGAGGTGCCTTTTGAGTGCGGTGACCAGAAACGCGTTTCCGGAGTCATAAAAGACCAAAACAGCGTGTCACGGTCGAATTCAGAGAAAACGTGCTCCGAATGACCTGAAACCGCACGAAAATGATTGGAATATTATTCGTGACATGTAAGAGGAGACGACACGTCCGTCGGACGTGCGGTGTGCGCGGTAAGACCGAATGTGTCGTTTTCAGCAGTTCGGCGCACTCTAAAAGGGCGCGTTGGGTGGTTAAAACCACCCGAACGACCTCAGAATGCCATGAAATCATACGACAACAACCGAGGTGTGAATTGTAAAATGGTCAAGCAGACATCATGTCATTCGGAGGTTCCGTTTGACCACGGTAACCAGAAACACGTTTCCGGAGTCATAAAAGACCAAAACGGTGTATCATGGTCGAATTCAGAGCAAACGTGCTCCGAATGACCTAAAACCACACGAAAATGATAGGAATATTATTCGTGACATGTAGGAGGAGACGACACATCCATCAGACATGTGGTGCGCGCGGTACGACCGAATGTGTCGTTTTCAACAGTTCGACGCGTTTTAAAAGGGCGTGTTGGGTGGTCAAAACCACCTGAACGACCTCAGAATGTCATGAAATCATACGAAAACAACCACAATATGAATTTTGAAATGGTCGGGCATACGACACGTCATTAAGAGGTGTTGTTTGACCGCGGTAACCGAAAATGCGTTTCCGGAGTCATAAAAGACCAAAACGGCGTGTCACGGTCGAATTGAGAGCAAACATGCTCCGAATGACCTGAAACCACACGAAAACAATAGGAATATTATTCGTGACATATATGAGGAGACATCACGTCCTTCGGACATGTGGTGCGTGCATAAAATATTCATTTTTAGACAACAAAACACTTTCAGAAACTAAAGCAAAGACTCCAAAACAAGAAAAAAAATTCTAAAATGATAACATTTATTAAATTGGAGGTTTTAAATTATTATATTACCCATGAGATGTCAGATTTCATTTTATTATATGTATATAAACTGAATAAATATGTCAAATTTACATTTGTTTTGTTTAGTTGTTTTCTTTGTATCTTATTGTAGGTTTCTAAAGCAGATGGTTGTGGATCGTTGAAGCACATCTATCATTTATTGTTTATGATGATCTTGATATTTATGGTGTTTGGATTTGTTTTCCATTTTTTATGATTTATATGCTATTTTTTTATTCTGTACCATGATTTTAAAAAAAAAAAATATTTCCATTTTAGCGACCGCCAATGGCGGTCGCTGTAGGCCGGCATTTCGGCCAGCTTCAGTGACCGCCAATGACGGTCACTGGAGGCCGGCATTTCGGCCCGCTCCAGTGACCGCCAATGACAGTCACTGTAGGCCAGCATTTCGGCCCGTTTCAGCGACCGCCATTGACGGTTGCTATAGGCCGAATTTTTAGTAGTGATACCTCTCACTACCACAAAACAGGGCAAGGGAAGCACTTCCCTTTATCAGTGCTAAACAGAAAGCGCCGATAAAGGGGTATGCCTTTATCAGCGCTAAAATAAGCACTGATAAAGGGTACCCCTTTATCAGCGCTTTTTTTAGCGCTGATAAAAGGTAATATTTATCAGCGCGTTTTTTAGCACTGATAAAGGTAGCTCTTTATCAGCGCTAAAAAAGCGCTGATAAATGAATGTTTTATCAGCGCTTTTATTTTAGCGCTGATAAAACATACCTTTATCAGCGCTTTTAACAAGCACTGATAAAGGTTTTGTCGGTTTTTATTTAATAACCCTAACAGGTCATCCTCGCTTGCACGCGGTCAAGCTCTCACGGAAGCTGAACCAGGCCCCTCGCCGCGTGACCTCGTCCTCCTCGTCCTCCTCCTTCCTCCTCCTATTCCTCCTCATCCTCCTCCTTCTCCTCCGTCGCCGCCGCCTCCGCCCCCACTCCCGCTACCGCGACCGCCTCTTCCTCTGCCGCGACCGCCGCCGCCTCTGCCGCCGCCGCCGCCTCCGCCTCTGCCGCCGCCGCCGCCTCCACCCTCGCTGCCACGACCGCCGCTGCCTCATCCTCCTCCTCCTCCTCGTGCTCTCAAGGTGGGAGGTGAGTTCCATGGATGGTATTCCCTTGGTATATTATTTATATATTGTGTGTGTGAGGACCAAATAGTGAATATAGATGTGAGATAGGAATGATACCATATCTTGAGCCTAATTCCAGTAAGGATTTCCATAATAGATGGTGTGGTCTTAATGTGATTATGATTATGTCTAGGGATGTGATTCATAATTAGTGATGAGTGTTGAAATAAGAGATTTTATTGATATTTAGCAACATAAGTGGGTTGTTTGTGAATGATGTGGAATTGGATACCCTATAGGTTCCATAGGGATATCTTGACTCTAAGATGAAGTATATGGTAATTGGTTAGTTATGATGGTTCACATGTGTGAGAGGTCTACCAAGGTTATGTGTGATGACTTCTGTGGATAACCAACCCGTGTTTTCATTTTTTTATTTTGAGTTACCATGGACGGTAAGTTCTACCCCTTCGAGTTGAATATTTATGTATGAGATACAAAGGAAATAGTTTTTAATTTTATGGTTATATGGATTCCCAAAGATTATCCCAATGGAAATGATGATGGATCCATATTAATTTTCATCACATAGCATAATCTCATAGTTATATTATTAGACAAAGATGAACCCATAATACAAAACATATCACATAGTATGTCTGTCACATATACGAATAAATAAATTAGAAAAAAACATGCTACAAAGCATAAATGTACCATTAAATACTTACATTGGTCAACTTGTTTTAGAAATTGTTTATCTTCATTCGTGCCTTGTACTTGCACCCATGAGTTTGAAGGTGAGTATGCATACACGATAGTTGACCTTCTTAGAGAAGAGTTTCTAGAAGAGTATAAGAGACATGAAGCAATGAAGATCATTAGAGTGTTGGAGAAAATGTGGTTGCTACAAACAATGTGGCAATCGTCTTGTGCAACGCGGCCTAAGTTACAACTTGTAGGTATTGTAACTTAGGCCGCGTTGCACAAGACGATTGCCACAATGAATAGCAATGATCTTCATTGCTTCATGTCTCTTATACTCTTCCAGAAACTCTTCTCTAAGAAGGTCAACTATCGTGTACGCATACTCACCTTCAAATTCATGGGTGCAAGTACAAGGCACAGATGAAGATAAACAATTTCTAAAACAAGTTGACCAATGTAAGTATTTAATGGTACCTTTATGCTTTGTAGCATGTTTTTTTTCTAATTTATTTATTTGTATATGTGACAGACATACTAGGTGATATGTTTTGTATTATGGGTTTATCAAGAGTATGTATGATTTCCTGTTTCCACATTTCATTTTAAATAGAATGTTATAATTATATATTTACTGTACCCTAATGGCTCAAATAGTCAGGCATATTGTAGATGTTGCTAGAATGCTGTAGGATTCTTTTTCCCCAATGGTAGTAAATTTTTAGGATGTTTTCACTGATGAGGTATAAAATTTACTTCTTAATAAAGAGATAAACTTTATAATCTAGTTAGTTTTGGGAGAAAATTCAGTTTCTATCACAATTTCTAAAATAACACCAAAAGAGCATCATTGTTTGAATTACAATTTGATGATATAGAATATAATGGTTTCATATGGAATAGTACTTTACCATGGGGTTTTATAGTTCTCTAAAATAGATGGTTGATTGGTATTTATTCTTTTGTTGGACTATTGGAGATTGAACCTGATGAGAGTCATGAATATGTATCCTCATCCACGCATTGATAGTCACATTGATCATCTATGAGGTTCTATGATCTTCTCCAAGATATATTTGACATTAGGATACCATTAGATGAGTTGGACATCGATGGACCTACCATGGACTGCTTTTAGGAGTAGTTATGGCCTGTATGATTTTTTAGCGACGATTTTTGGTTTAACTAATGCATTGGTTGTATTAAGGGACTTGATGAATAGGATATTTCATCCTTTTCTGGATCAGTTTTAGTAGTTTTTTTCAATTAAATATTAGTGTACTCCCAACCCATAGTTGATCTTGACCAACATCTTATCATTACCTTGAGTACATTGAGATAACATCATATTTATTACTGTTTTCTCCTGTTACTCATTGGTTTCCTCTTGTTCGCATGTCATGTATTTTCTAAGGCATAGATCATGCATGTGACCAACATCTTATAATATTAGGCAAGTTCTCGAGATCGAACCCATAAATACGATGAATATGAATAAAGAATGGATGAATGCCAATCGGTTGACAAAAGAGTATGAAGATGGCGTGAAAGAGTTTATCAAGTTTGCAGAAGATCATGCATGTGACCCTTCTCAAATCCTTTGTCCGTGTTTACGCTGTTGTTATTCAAGAAAAATTAGTCCAGAGGAGTGGGAAGAACACCTGATCTGTCACGGAATAGATCGAAGTTATACATGTTGGAATAAACACGGGGAAAAAACCAATTTAGGTAGTGACTCAGAGAACACGACATTTTATAGATCATCTGATATGATTAGAAGCATGAACAATGAAGACGATCATATGGAGGGTGTGATTACAGATGTGAACGATGATGAAGATCGTATTGAGGAAATGACAAGGACAGTTGAAGATGAACTTCGTGATTTCCCAAAATTGTTTGAGAAGTTAAAGAGTTGTGCAAAAATGTCATTGTATGCTGGTTGCACTAAATATACAGCATTGTCAGTCGTATTGAAGTTGTATAATTTGAAAGTAGGCAATGGGTGGAGTGATGCCAGTTTTACAGAACTACTTGCTCTCCTGAATGACATGCTCCCAGAAGATAATGAACTCCCAAGCCGAACATATGATGCCAAACGAATGCTACGATCGATGGGTATGATCTCTGAAAGAATACATGCTTGCCTGAATGACTGTATATTGTTTCGCAAGGACCACAAATCACTTAAAGAATGCCCAAAGTGTGGTGCTTCCCGATACAAGAAAGATGATTCTAGTCCTACGAAAGTTGTATGGTACTTTCCAATCATTCCTAGGTTTAGATGCCGATATGGAAGTGAGGAGACTATAGGACAATTGACATGGCATGCAGATACAAGAATTAAATATGGGAAACTATGTCACCCTGCAGACTCTCCTCAGTGGAAGAGAATTGATCACGAGTATCCTGAATTTGGGAATGAGCTGAGAAACCTTCGTCTGGCGTTATCTACAGATGGGGTGAATCCTTTTGGTTTTCAAAGAAGCAGTCACAGTACATGGCCGGTTATGTTGGTAAATTATAATTTACCACCATGGTTATGCATGAAACGAAAATACATCATGTTATCTATGCTTATATCAGGACCAAAACAACCGGGTAATGATATTGATGTTTATTTGGCCCCATTGATTGAGGATTTGAAAATATTGTGGGATTCAGGTGTTACGATGTATGATGCTTACAAAAATGAACAGTTCACTTTGAAATCCATGTTGTATGAGACGATAAATGACTTTCCTGCTTATGGAAATTTGTCAGGATATAGCATTAAAGGAACTCAAGGGTGTCCCGTTTGTGAACAAGGTACACAGTCAATTAGGTTGAAACATTCATCGAAAACCGTGTTTCTAGGACATCACAGATTTCTACCCCGACAACATAAGTACCGATCTTGGACGATATCATTCGATGGAAGTTCGGAGGAACGTACAACACCGTATCCACTAACAGATGATCAATTGTTTGAGAAAGTGAAAGATTTGGACACTACTTTTGGTAAATCGTTTTCGAAAAACCTTACGAAAACTGGTTGGAAAAAGAGATCAGTTTTTTTTGAATTACCATACTGGAATTGTCTGTATGTCAGACATTTTCTTAATGTTATGCATGTTGAAAAAAATGTATGTGATAGTGTCATCATCATGTTGCTAAATGCACCCGACAAAAAAAAGGATGGAATTAAGGCTAGATTAGACATGGTTGAGATGGGAATACGAGAAGAGTTGGCACCAGTGAAAAGTGAAAAACAAACATTTCTTCCTCCTACTGCTTACACTCTTTCCAGGCAGGAGAGATATCAGTTTTGCAACTTCTTGAATGACATAAAGGTTTCAGATGGGTATTCATCAAATATCAAGAACATCGTGTCAACGTGAGATTTAAAATTAAAGGGTATGAAATCACATGACTGCCATGTTTTGATGCAAGATCTAATTCCTATAGCTTTATGTTTCATTTTGCCCAAGAATGTCCACCATACATTAATGAATCTCTATTTCTTCTTCAAAGCTATATGCATCAAAGTTATAGACCCGGTGAAATTGCTAATTATGGAAAGAGAAATTTCCGTCATATTATGTGAATTGGAAATGTTCTTCCTTCCGACATTTTTCGATATGATGGTTCATTTGATGGTTCATTTGGTGAGAGAGATTCGACTATGTGGTCCTGTACATTATAGATGGATGTACCCCAGTGAACGCTATATGAAGATTTTTAAAGGGTATGTCAAAAACTGAAGTTGGCCAGAGGGTTGTATTGCAGAGCAATATATTGTTGAGGAAGATGTTTAATTTTGTACCGAATACCTGTCTGGTGTGGAAATCGTTGGCCAACTGAAATCTTGTCACACTGAGTGTCTTGAGGGTGAAGGAATTTTTGGAAGAGAGGTTGTCACAATCAATATTACAGATTGGGAGCAGGCCCACCTTTACATTTTTCATAACAGTTTCGACGTTGAACCATATGTTCAAACCCACAAAGAAATTATTAGGCGTTTGAATCCTTCTAGGAATGAAAAATGGATATCAGATACACATAATCGACAGTTTATAGGATGGTTTCGAGACCATATTTTTAAGCAGTTAGATGAAAATACAGACTCAATTTCAGAACGACTTCGATGGCTGGACGGCGGAGCAAGTGTGTACGTATTATCTTACAATGCTTATGCAGTTAACGGTTATACATTCTATACTAATGAACATGATGAAGACAATACCATGTAGAATAGTGGGGTTACACTTGTGGCTGAGGCGATGCATGTTTCTGGTGCTAAGGACAAAAATCCAATTTATGCAAATATGTCATACTTTGGCATCATCAAACGAATATGGGAGTTGTATTATACGAAATTCAAAGTGATGATTTTTCAATGAAAGTGGGTTGATAACAGGACTGCTGTTAAAATAGATGAATTAGGATTCGTGAAAGTTGATTTCAGTAAGGAAGGGGAGAAAGACGAACCATTTATAATGGCATCACAGGCAGTACAAGTATTTTATGTTTTAGACCCCGCAAACCAAAATTGGTCAATTGTTCTGTTATCGACCAAAACAACTAAAGGGTCAGATGAAAGTTCAACGGAGGTTGACCCTTTTATAGGGACTTCACAATCATTTCACAGCAGTCCAAATGTAGATGGCGTTTTGTATGTCAGAGGAGACCACAATGAAGGAATTTACATAGTCGATAGAGGAGTCAAATCACTTCAGCCTTTAAATAAAAAAAGAGAGTACAATAATTAGTTTATTTGTTTATTGTAACATACATTGTGTTACATTATGTTATTATATGTTCGTTGCTGTTTTTATGTAATCTAAATTAAATATTAAACCACTTCTACAGATAATTACTTCTGCACCTGCTGATGCACCCAATCCCGAGGTACAAAAGGTCTCTCAACCAGCAGCTGGTGGTCCCACTGCAGAGAAACAACAGGTTTCTCAACCAAATGCTAGTGGTCCCAGTGCAGAGCAACAACAGGTTTCTCAACCTGTTGTTATTGGTCCTAGTGCTGAGGTACAATAGGTTTCTCAACCTGTTGCTACTGGTCCTATTGCTGATGCTAGCACTCCGGGGTAAGATATTGATGCTACTTCTGAGTAAATGGTAGGAAATGAAACCCTAAAAGCGCAAAAAAAAACAAGAGCGTCGTAGTTTGACAGTGTTGGCCAAAATCCTTAAGGCAAAAGAAAAAGGCATCAAATTTGAGGTGGGATGGAATAAGCGAGGCCAACATGTTAACCCCAAAAAATCCACATTTAGTAGCTACATTGGAATCGTCACTCGGCAACGCGTGCCGATTGATGTACAGTCGTGGCACCATGTTGTCACCGGGCTGAAGACACTAATGTGGGAAGAGATTACGGTAACATTATGATATCATTTTTTTAATTTATTAAAATAAAATAAAATACCAAAACATTGACTTACTCTTCATTATCTATTGTAGAGTGCATTTATAGTAGATGTCTCACACAAGGAATATGTATTAAGAGTTGCAGGAAGGATTCATAGAGGTTTCCGCACAATTTTGACGAAATATCATCTTAAAGATGCAGAAGGGAAAATCAATCCACACCCACCCCCTCTTTACGCACACTTGATATCCCAAGGAGCGTGGGATGCGTTTATCAACCGTCGTGGGGAGCATACTTTTCAGGTACATTGTGTGGGGTAATACGTTGTTTGACGTTTGCTTGTATTCATCACTCTGATTGACAGTTTTTTATTTATGAAACAACCACTGAGTGCTGAAAATAAAAAATGCGCAACAGAACCAGCGTACCCTTAACGTAAAGCAAGGATGGGGTACGCTGAACTTGAGAAAAAATTGGTACGTCTTTTAAATCTACCCTACTACTAGTATGTGACATAAAAAAACACCATAACCATGTTTCTCTATTTATATGCAGATTGATGAATCGAAATCGAAATCCATATCCGTCCCATGCCATGTGCTATGGAAGGAGGCTCGTGTAAATAAAGAGGGGACATTGATAGATGAAAACACACAAAAAGTGTGGGAAACATGTGTAAGTATGACATAATATAAATTTGAGTTGCTTTAAATCATTATTACATTACAATAACTACTTATTTTTCTATATTTTCTATCTGAAATAGTCACAAGAATCAACAACAACCGCACCAGATGCAGACATACTTTCATCAGCCTTGAAGCAGCCAGAAAAGTATGGCCACGTTAGAGGTGCGGGTTTTGGGGTGACACCCCGAACATATTTTCAAAAACAAAAACAAGCGGAGGATCAAAATGAAAAAAATGGAAAATCTGAAAGAATAATTAGCTATTTTTCAATAAGAATTACAATACCAGAGAGAGATGATAGAAAAATTGATGGGGGGGAGGCAAAGAGAAGAAACAACTCAACAACAACCCGTGCGTGACGATCTCGCCCCACCCCCCACCAGCTTTGAGGAGAGCCATTACCCTAAAAAACCTGACTTAGATGAGGTAATCAATGTTTTAATAATTGTTTCTGTGAAATGTGATTTACATAGACACTGATACCTTTCCTGTACTAATATTCCATAGGGTGAAAATGACTGTGATTTATATTTATCAACTCCCACCTATCACCTTGTAGCGAGGGCTATGGTGTTCAATATGCAAAACGACATGCTACACAACAGACATCTTCCAAAAGATCATCTTAGAGTGTGAATTAACGTAACTAATGAGCTGAGTGCCGAGCTACCTGTTCCAAATGATGATGACGACATTCATACGGTTGAACAAGCTGTTGGAACATTCATCGCATGGCCGACAGTTCTTGTAAAAAAACATATCGACAAAAAGGTATTCATTTCTTATTTATTTTTCAAGATGGACCTTTAACATTTAATGAAAAAAGGTCTAAACTGATGACTGTTATTACATAATGACAAAGACTGTGGGGTGAAACGAAATATCGGCTCAAAACCATCTCAAGGATCAACCAACCGATTGAAACGGTCTATTGAGAGCACCTTCACCCCGCCCGTTCTATATCCACAGTTAATATCATTGCAGGCTCATGTGGATACAAAGTTGAAAGACGGTAGTACTCACATAGTTACTTTCGAAAAAGATATGTATGGAGAGGAGATATCAGATTTCATTAGTGCTGAAAATGTAAATGAAGTCCTCAAGTATGAATGGCTAGGTGCCTCAGTTGTAAATGTATACATGAGGTAATTTTTCATGATTTGATTTTACAAAAGCTTATATACTCTAATAATTTTGGCTAAATACATTTTATATTTGTCGCAGACGTATATATGAAAAACAATTGAAGGGATTTCCCCATGAACAAAAATTTGGACTCGTTAGTCCTCACACCACATCTTCAAAAGACGAAATAGATTCTGTTAAAGAGGCTGCAATAATGTCATCCCTGCTCAAATCGTTTGAAAACAAAATTACGGATGACAGACTCTTTTTAATACCAACGATGAAGGGGTACAACTCTACAATTTAATCATATCAACTATATTTTCATTTCTTTCTTTACTTATTCCTTTTTGTATTTTTAGGGAGCATTGGATGCTGATTGCAGTCAATTTGGATACTCCAAAGATTTATTTTCTGGATTCAACGCATGGATATCCAACAAACCGACCATGCATGATGGAATTTGTTAATTTGTAATACACTAGATCCAACATTTTAAAACAAAACATCTAGTTATATAATTTATGTTATCTTTTAATGAGGATTCTGTTATGATAGGGCGGTGCATCAATATCGTCTAATGTATGGAATGAATCCAAGGAATAAGGATGAGCACGCCTACAAGATCTACAACTGGAAAAGTATCCGGGTATATATAATAACATTGCACTATCCAAACACATATCAAAACAAATTACTTATTGTTTTCGATGTTTCTGTAGTGTCCAAAACAAACAAACGGAAATGACTATGGTTATTATGTTTGTAAATTTATGAAAGATATCATATTTCATCAACAAACTAGCATCCCTGATGAGGTATTTTCGAAAATAATTACGAGCTCATTTAAAATATTTATTAATCCTTTGTGTATTTATATTTTTTCAGTACTACTATGACTGTCGCAAAAACTCATATTCAGAAGATGATATACATGTGTTTAGAAACGAATGGGCAACATACCTAATGGAAGATTGTACACAAATAGGATGAAGGTGAATTCATACCACTTATGTTATCTATATATGATCATTGATTATCCTCCAACCTTCTTTGGTGAATTGAGAATGCTCCGATGTATTGAAATCTTAATTTATTACTCAATGTTTTCTATCCCCGGATTCATATTATTGATCTTTGAACAAATCAATATTGAATTAAGGCATGATGGTGTGCAGTGCATATGGGGTGAATGACGAAACCACCGAGGATCAACAAAATCCATTTTCTGTATCTCGTTTGTTTGAACTTGTATTTGAGCACATGTGTTGTTGTTTGACTTGCACAATTATTTCTAGGTAGATGCATGAGATAATCAGTATCGTTGAGGGATTTTTTGGAACCAAAATATGTGTCCTAGGATAATTCAAGTAAGGGAAAGGCTGGTTGAGAAGAAATCCAAGCTCAAAAGACCAGTACATCATCAAAAGAATCAACCCTGTGATGCACCATCATGTAGAATCTGGTCCTCGTGATGTTTTGAGGTGTTTATGGAAGGTATGGGGAGTCTGATAAGCCCCATGGCCACCATAAATAATGTTTACAGACAGATCCACATGTTTTTTGTGCCTCGTGCCTCTTTACAAGGATCACTCCATTCACATGGTCCATCTTAGCACGTATGTCCCATTCATCCCATTGCTACTCTTGGAAGAACCTGAGAATCTAACAATGCATAAGCCCCACAAGACCCATACTCATCCAACCAAGAGTATTCCTAGTGTGAAGGGAAGCTAACCATGGGTAATACCCACAACATACCTCTTTTAAATATATGGGTTTTGATCCTTGTATTCTAAATAGGGTATGTTGGAAGCCTCCAGGAGGTTAAATCCCAACCAATGGTAAACCATGGTGACCCCCTCACTGAGGTACACCTTTTCTTATTTTCCCTCTTGTATTTCCATTAGTGGTGTCCGAATAATTCTTCAAAATGAAAAACCTTACCTTTATGGGATACACCACACTTGGGTCAGACCTCATTGGGTGTTTTGATCCATCTATCAGGTAAACATTCCAGGTGCTCCCTCCTAGAGATGTACCTACCTGATCCACCTTTATAAGTGTTTTGATCCACCCAGGTCTTACATCTCTATAAGACATTAAATCATGACCCTCTATCCTTGTGGGATGTTAAACTCATGGAATACCACAAGTTAAACATGGGTTTCCATTAATATATTCAATATTAATGTTTAATCAGTCCTTATTAAGGTATTGTGGAGGTGCGGTTTTATGTTTTCCAGCAGATTTCGGAAGATTCCACGCTTTATGTAGGTGATTCCATGCTTTTACATTATATTATGATTTTATTATGTTGTATTTGCTTGCTAAGTGTACTATATGAAATGTTTGTGTGGTTAAAAATGTGTTATCAAAGGAATTTGGGGTGTGTATAGACTTGAAAGTTATTTTTAAAATGAATGCAGTTGTATTTCTTGTGGATTTTCATGCTTAATTCCTTTAAATGTGTTTGAAGAAATGAGAAAGTTGTGTGATGGGTGTTTTCAAATGGATTTAATGTGTTTGTGAATTTTAAAGAGGGTTTTCTTATGAGATGTAGAGAGTCTATATATGTGTATTTACATTGAATTAAAGTACATGAGAATGTGTTGATATATATGATGTGTATAATGTAAATTGAGCACAATTTCCATACAAGGTATTTTCTTTATGATGTGCAGGGGACAGGGTGAGAGGGCAGGGGTGGTTTTCTAGGGGAGGGGCAAGGGGAAAAGTGGTAGGGGGAAGGGGTAGGGGTTGTGCTGGGTTCTTTTGAAATATGTAGGGGGTGGGAAGGGGGGTGTGTAATGGGCAGGGGGGAAGTGCAATGGGCAGGGGTGTTCTGGGGAAGGGGGCAGGGGGTGTTCAGGGGGCAGGGAGTGTGCAGGGGTAGGGGGTGTGCTCGGGGGTGGGCAGTGTGTAGGGGGTGTGCTGGGGAAGGGGGAAGGGGTGCTTCTTTTTTATGGAATTGGGGGACATATATCCATGTTCTACTAAACATTGGTCTATTTGATTATTATATATTATTAGCCCTAACCATGCACCAATTTCGTTAATTGGTTATTTTATGTTTTGTGCCTCACTAGTATAATTCCATTTAGCAACCCCATTCTTTATTTCATTATTGTATTACTAACATAATATTTGTTTTATTATGTAGGTGAAATATTTTTCCTTAGTTCGAATTCTTTGTTCAGAAACCGCTGCCATGGACGACAATTTTTTAGAGCGGATGGATGCAAAAAGGATGGAACATCATTGTTTTTTAATTGTTTGTTGGATAAATGTAATTGTAACCAAATTAAACATTGTTTGAAATGTATATATAAGTGTGTTGTTTTGTATTCATGATTTCAAGTAAATGTATGTATCATTTTTGTTCTTCTGTGCTTTGTGTGTGGGTGTTGTGTGTGTTGTGTGCAGGTTTTGTTTGGACTATGTGCAGGTGCTGTAATGTGTGCAGGTGCTGGGCAGGTTCTGTGCAGGTTCGGGTTTTGGATAGGATCTTTGGCCTTTATCATCACTAGTTAAGCGCTGATAAATGGATAATATATCAACGCTATTTTGAGCGCTGATAAATGTAGTTTTTATCAGCGCTCACAATAGCGCTGATATATTATGCATTTATCAGTGCTGAAAAAAGCGCTGAGAAATACTACCTTTATCAGCGCTTGCTTAGCA
This sequence comes from Viscum album, assembly GCA_963277665.1. NCBI lineage: Eukaryota > Viridiplantae > Streptophyta > Magnoliopsida > Santalales > Viscaceae > Viscum > Viscum album. The sequence goes on from OY728151.1 coordinate 1,760,546,353, forward strand.
CTGATAAAGGGGACCCCCCTTTATCTTTTCCGAGATTAACAGCGCTTTTTTAGTGCTGTTAAAGGCCGTTTTTAGCGCTATTATAAGCCATATTTGTAGTAGTGTCTAGACCAACCAATTACTCATTTTCTTCACAAGGTCGAAATTGATCTTTCTCAGTATTTAAAGACTAAACAACCATTTAAGTACTTAAAGGATTCACTTTATTCATATTAAAGTGTTTTAAGATCTTTTCAGTGTAATTTGGCTAATGCAAAAATATACCACTTGACATATGCTCAATTTGTAATCTAGGAAAATACTTGGTTTCTCCCAGGTCTTTCATTTCAAATTTATCCTTTAAGCTTTTCATTTCTTCGTTGATCTCTTATGGAGTTCCAATGATATTCAAATCATCAACATAAACAACAATGATTGCATATCCAAACGTTTTTTATTTAATAAAAACACATGGGCATATGGAGTTATTTACATACCTTTTATTTAACAAATATTCGCTTAAATAGTCATACCACATATGCCCAGATTATTTTAATTCATACAGGGATTTCTACAATTTGATTGAATACAAGTATTTGGGTTTTTATTTCAATACTTAGGGTATTTTTAACCCTTCAAGGATTCTCATATATATACTACTATCAAGTGAGCCATATAAATAAGTTGTAACAACATCTATAAGACACATATTAGTGTCTCAGCTACTACAAGACTGATTAGATATTATAAAGTAATAGTATCCATAAAAGAAAAAATGTTTCCCCATAATCAATTATGTGTCACTGAGAAAAACCTTGCACGACAAGATGAGCTTTTTATCTTACAATCTCATTTTTCTCATTACGTTTACGCACAAAAACCCATTTACATCTAATAGGATTCAAAAATTATGGTGTGAGAGTGATATGTCAAAAAACCCTTCATCTATTAAGTTAATTTAATTCAACTTGCATTGCGTCTTTCCATTTATTCCGACCGGGTCATTTTTGATATTCCATAATAGACCTTAATTCAGCATCTTCATTTTCTATATCACATGACATAGAATATGGAAATATTTCATCAATATTTTCCACATTACTTCAATTCCATATACCACCTGTAGTATATATTATTGCACTCAAAAAAAGTATCTCGTGCGCAACTAAGAACAATTTCCTAGGGTTTCCTAGGTTCGGGTGAGCTATGGAAGTGATTTCATCCAAGTGACAGGCAGAGCCCTTTTCCCTGTGGGGGTCTTTGCTCAGATCTACGATGGAGAGAATTGGTTCAACGGTTGTGTCCTTCGGGATCTCCTATATTCGTCGGGGACTGGTGTTCTTTTGGTTGCTCTGGGGCTTTTTTGAGTTTCCCTGTTTGCAGCTGTAATTCAATGGATCTTCGATGAATCGAGTTTTTCTTGAATCTATGGGGGTCTGTTACAGACCAGCGATGGTCTGATTTGAGAACTGTGTGTTGTGATAACCGCATCTGTGAATGTCGGTCCCGAACACCTCAAATTCTCAACCAGCGATGCCTTGGGTGATCTTTGGCTTCATATCTGCATCTGGCGACCGATGGTGGTGTTGTTCACAAATGGAGTTTTGACTGGTGACTACAGGCAGTGTTGCTTCCCCCAGTTGGAACAGAGATCACACACCATACGGTTCATGTTCTAGTTTTGCGGTGTGATTTCTCCTGTTGTTCACGAACCTTCCAAGAAGTATTTGTGTCCGACTGTGGTTCGTGAAGGGGAGGACTTGCACAGAACACATCGAGTGAAGTGGGGCCATGAAGGAAGGGTTCACAAAGGAGGGGGTATGTGAAGGAAGGGTGTACGCAAAGGAAGGTGTCGCGAAGGCTGGGTTCGTGAAGGATGGGTTTGTAAAGGAGGGTGCGCGAAGAACAATGCGGATTTGGTGCGCAACAGAGGGGAGGGGAGGACTCGTGCAAGGTGTCCACGTAGGAAGGGGTGCTAGGGAGGGTGCGCGAAGAGACTTGCGGGTGAAGTGCGCCTCATACATAGTGATTGGTCTATGTGGGGGTGCATTCGCGCTGCGTGCGGTCTGTGCAAGGGTGGGTTGTGAAAGGGCGCAAATTTGGGGGTGGTTTTTTGCGCAAGTTTCAATTCACATTGGAGTGGAATTTTAAAAGGACACAAAGGGGGTTCGTAGCAATGGAATCGGACCTGATGGATAGGTGGTGGAAACTTTCGCTGAAAAATAAGGAGAAATGGATAATTTCCACATGAAAGGATGAAGATGTGTTTCTTTCACGCCGTATGGGCCTGCTGATCATTGAAAAATGCTTGAAAAAACGAACTTTCAACCATGAGGCCCTTAAAAATACCCTACAAAACATCTGGAAATTGGAGGATGGGGTCGCCATAAGAGAAGTGGGGGAGAGCCTTATTGTCTTCAAATTTTTTAATAAGAGAGATAAAGACAAGGTCCTCAAATGGAGACCATGGTCCTTCGATAACCAGATCATTATCATGGAAGATTTAAAAGGAAGGGAAGATATCCAAAATATCCCACTGACCCACTCACCTTTCTTGTTACGAATTAAAGGAATACCATTTCATGGTAAAACTAAACGAGTTATGGGCGAAATTGGAGAATGTATTGGTACATTTCTAGAATGGGATCAATCTGATTCAATTCACCAGGGACCCATGGTTCGGATTAGAGCACTTGCAGATGTGGCACAACCACTTATGAGGGGACTCTTATTGTCAGAGGATGAGTCTAGTGCCTGGATATCCTTCAAATTTGAAAAGCTACCAATTTTTTGCTTCTTTTGTGGGTGTCTCAGACATTTAGATAAGGACTATGAATCGAAGAAGGAGGATGATCAAGGCAATTTCATTCTACAATATGGACCTTGGCTTCGTGTAAGAATGACTGGAGCAACTTTCATTCTTGAGATGGAAAAAAGGACCGAGATAGTCTTACGAAGGTGCTCATGAAGCAGTCGAAACCAGTTCACAATAACATCATAATGCTTGGGCCACCAGAGCTTCATGCTGGCAACCCAATGGATCAGTGGGTGAAAGAAGTAATACGTGGCAACGTTGTGGACATGACCGACTTGGGGGAAATGTTTGCAATTAAGGATAAGGACCCAACTCTTTACTCAACCTGGGTCCCTGCTTATGTGAAAGAGTCCTCTCCCCCACATCTTGGGTCATCTCCAAAATGAAAAGAACCACCAGACCCAGGTGCTAGATGGGAGAACTCTGGACAGGAACCCCTTGACCCAATTCATCAGACAGATGGAGAAGCACCAGGGTTCACTGCCCAGGACTGAGAAGACATGGTTGGATTAACATCGTTAGGTACCTAAAAACTTCGGATGTGGAAAAGGGTTACTAGAGGAGATTGATATGGCGTACCAAGTAGTACAAAACCAGTTGACCACAAACGAAGCTAGGAGGTAGGGACAATGCATGAGAGCCTCCTAAAGAGGTGGAAAGCGGCAGGTGACAGACAATTTCTCAAAGTTATGGAGGCGGAGGTGGGCGCGACCCATCCCCACCTAGAGAAATGAAAATCTTATTCTGGAACTATCAGGGACTTGGAAACCCCTGAATGGTTTGGTCGCTCCATCACTGGAGTTCAAAATATCTCCCTGACATAGTTTTTGTATCCGAAACTATGATAGATTTCAAGGATTCTAGTCTACTTGGCTCGAAGATTGGTTTCAAGAATGTTTTCCCTGTTGGAAGACATGGACACTCTGGTGGTCTGTAACTTTTGTGGAAAAAGGACATTGGTGTTCAGGTGACTAATTTCTCAGATAATCACATTGTTGTGACTATTTCTGCCCCATGATCTTTGTCATGGTCTTTTGTGGGATTCTATGGGTGGCCTAGGCACCAAGATAAACCCAAATCTTGGGAGCTTTTGTGTCGAGTGAGATCCTATCTTTCAGGACCACTTCTGGTTGGGGGAGACTTTAACGAGATCCTCCTTCATCGTGAAAAAGAAGGGGGGGGGGTTGGTAGAGTGGTGCTGCTATGAAAGAGTTTAGAAATTCTCTTGTGCTGAATTCCCTTAACAACCTTGGGTTCTTGGGCACTCCATTCACTTGGTATAGAGGGAGATCAACAAAAAATTGTATTGCTGAAAGGCTAGGTAGATTTGTGGGAACTGATGAGTGGAAATCCCTCTTCTATGATTTATCATTGGTTCACCTTCCTCCGGTCTCTTCTGACCACTGTCCAATCATGTTGTCAATGACCTCTCATGGGGAAGTTAGAAGACCTTTGAGGACTATTCAATTTGAAAGTATGTGGATCAAAGATAGTAATTGTGAGAAGGTGGTTTAGTCAGCTTGGCAGGGACCGAACCGGCCCATTTTATCAAATATATGGAGTATTGCCTCTCGCTTACAAGAGTGGAGCTCAACTAGATTTAGGGATTTTGACAAACGTATTAATGTTGTAGAGAATCGTTTGAAGAAGCTACACTCTTTTCTTTGTTGTAACTCTGTACTCAAGGATATCTCATTTACTGAAAAGAACCTTAACATAGATTTGAGAGAGAAGGAGGGATTTTGGTTTATGTAGGAAAGAGAATCCCATTTGAAGGAGGGTGACCAGAATACCCACTTTTTTCACCAAATATCCTCGACCAGGAAAAGGAAAAACCACATCTCTCAACTCAAATATCACTCTGTAAGGGTTACTTTTCATGTCAATAATATCCAAACCATTATCCTAGACTTTTTAACAACCTTTATAAAGATAAAAGTATTGACACTCTTTTGAACAACCTATCAGTTTATGCAATGTGGTTTACAAAATATTTTCCAAGATCTTGGTGGCGAGGCTCTGGGATTGTCTCCCATGGCTTTTCACTGAAAACCAGAGTGCTTTCATTCCAAAGAGATCCATTAACAATAATGCGGCTATTGATTTTGAACCTTTTCACTCTATAAAAACCTGCTCATCATCCAAAAGAGGTTTCATGGCAATGAAATTAGATATGACGAAAGCTTACGACATAATTGAATGTCCATTTATTGAACATGTTCTCTCCAAATTGGGTTTTGGAACAAAATAGATCTCTAATATCATGAAATGTGTTATGATTGTCACCTTCAGAATTAATATTAATGAAGCCCACTCGAAAATATTTAAACCCTCAAGAGGTCTACGGTAAGGGGACCCTCTCTCACCTTATCTCTTCATTTTGGTGGCTGATGTTTTTTTCTCATCTTCTCTTGAAAGCAGAGGGGAAAGGGATGATCCATGGTGAAAATGTATGTAGAAATTCCCCCCTATAACCCACCTTTTCTTTATAGATGATAGTCTCCTATTTTCTCATGCTACCCCACAAGAATATGGTTAAGTGCTGAAAATCATTAATATATATGAAAGGGATTCTGGACAACGTATTGATCCTTCAAAATCAGAATTATCCCCCAGTAAAGGTGTTTTATAGGAAAAAAGGGTGGAACTACAGTGGGTGTGCAGATTTACATTGGTGAAAAAACATCCTAAATATCTTGGCCTCCCAACCCTTGTCAGAAGATCAAAGAAACAAGTTTTCACATTGATTATGGAGAGAGTAGAGTGGACAATTTGATTTGCTTATAGTCGAGTTGGAAGATCTCCAAGGCTGAGAAGGAATTTCTCATTAAATATATGGCCCAAGCAATCCCCTCTTATGCTATGTCCCTTTTCATGTTTCCGAAAACTCTTGTCGATTAGATCCATTCTCAGTTGTCCAACTTCTGGTGGGGCTCGCAAGAGGGTAAACATAACACCCATTGGATGTCCTATGGAAAACTATACATTTCAAAATTTCATGGAGGCCTCGGGTTTAGGAATATCAAGTGGTTTAATGAGGCGATTTTGGAAAAACAAGGTTGGAACCCTCTCAAAAACCCAAACAACCTATTCTCAAAAGTGTTGCGGGCCAAATATTTTCCCTGCTCTGATTTTTTGCATGCCCAACTGGGACTGAGGCTGAGTTTTGTATAGAGAAGAATTTGGGGCACACAATCTCTACTTGATTTAGGCTGTGTGTGGAGAATTGATGATGGTAATGATGTGAGTGTTTGGAATGATCTGCGGTTGACAAATGGCGTCAACCTTAAAGTGTCCTCAATTACTGCCCCAGGTTTTGAAAATGCTAGGGTGCGAGACCTAATCAATGAATTGATTGATGACTGGGATAGGGGGAAAGTTTCAAACTAGTTTAATGATATCGATCATACTCTTATTCTAAGCATTCCTCTCACACCAGGTATAGGGAAGGATCAGATTTGCTGGACTGGGGAAGCATCTGGGAAGTTTTCAGTCCGATTAGGATACAAATGTGGGTTCATGACTTGGCCCAGGTCACCCCTAACAAGCGTTGGAAGAGTCTCTGGTCAATCTCCTCCCCTCCCAAGGTGAAATTATTTTGGTGGAAGGTCTGCACCGGTGTTCTTCCTACCCATGACCTTTTGGTGAGATGTCATCTAGTTGATGATGACAGTTTTCCTTTGTGTCTCTAAGAGGTGGAATCTCCTTTACATGTAATTATTCTCTGTCATGGGGTGGAAGGGGTGTGGAAGGAATGAGAGCCAGATTTTAAATAGTTCTTTGATCCATCTATTACATTTATTCAAAATTTCATTAAATGAGCGTCTTCGTTTGAACCAAGGGTGATGAGGGTGATTTTCACAATTGTTTGGTAGGTGTGGACTCGAATAAATGAAATAAATTTTCACAATAAGGTGACCCAAGATCATATTTGGGTTGAGAGGTCTTTGGATTGGATGAATTATTGGATGTCAAATGATGTTGTACCCTCTATGGGTAGTAATCAGCAGACACCTCCCTGTTGGTTCCCCCCTCAAGAGGGTTTTTTTCAAAATTAATACAGATGCAGCCGTATCTACTATCCCCAGGGTTGGAATTGGATTTATCACCCATGACAGTGATGGTCAGGTCATGGAAGCTCACTGTAGGGTTTTTGATGCCTCCTAGAGCCCTGTTGTAGCAGAGGCATCTGCCATTCTCCATGAGATTCTTCTTGCTTACTCAAAAGGTTGGATCAATGTGGTGGTGGAATCTGACTGCTTGGAAGTGATTAACGCTTTATCAAAGAAAAAGGAGGATTCTCATACATTTGGCCTCATTTTGAGAAAGATATGGTCCTTGACCGATTACTTCGCTGAATGCAAATTTTCTTTCATAAAGCAAGAGGGCAATTGGGAGGCTCATCATTTAGCTTATTTTGGTAAATCTTGGGGTAACCATTATTGGGAGAACTCTTTCCCTAAGTGGATATGTAGATATGGTGTGACTAATCAGTAATTTATTTGTTTTTTTTGATTCAAAAAAAATATAGCACCTGTAGTGAAATAATTAAGAGAGATTTCATTATTTTCAAAACCTTTAGGGATTTATACATCCTGTGAATTCTCTCTAGATTCTCATCATGTGTTTCTTTAATAACACTTAAATTACGCGTTTCTTATGAAACACACTCCTCCATAATGGGGTTTTCGATTATACTCATTCCTTTTCTTTTTCAAGGATTTCCATCCTTATATCCAATTGATCGCCCATACTTCATGCGTATTTTTGATATTTTTGTAACATCATTATGTAATTGTGTCTTCGGGACATCAATTATAGCCAGTGCATTTGCATCTGGTATGTGTGATTTAGTCACGCCCTTTGAATCAGTAAATTCACTGGGAAATTGATTTTATAGTTATTGAAAATGTAAAATCTTTTTCACTTCTATCTCACACTACAGAGTGGGAGGATCGAGAAAAGATAACATTTTCTCATTCCCTCCCTTTGTTTTTTTCTCCCCCTAATGTTGGGAATAATTCTTCATTAAAGTGACAATCAACAAAACATGTTGTAAATACATCACAAGTTTTTGGTTTAAGATATTTGATGATGGATGAGGATTCATATCCTATATATATTTTTAACCACCTTTGAGGTCCAATATTTGTAAGTTGTGGGGGATAAATTGGTACATATACTACACAACCAAAGATTCTTAGGTGGGAGATTTCAGGATTTTGGAAAAAATCCAATTGGAGTGGAGAGTGCTTATGATATTAACTTGGTCTGATGTAGATTAATGTTGAGGAATGCAATATTGTATGACCCCATACGGAGCTCGACAAATTTGTTCTCATTATTAATGGTCTAACAATAAATTGGAAGCATTTTATCAACAATTTAGCTAAACCATTTTGTGTATTCACATGGGTGACTAGATGCTCCACAATAATCCTCATTGACATAAAATAATCATGGAAATCTTGAGAGGTAAATTCTCCAGCATTATCAAGCCTTACTTTCTCGATGACATAATCAGGGAAATGTGCTCTCAATTTAATTATTTGAGCAAGAAATTGTAAAAAAACTACATTGTGTGTTGAGAGTAAACATAAATGTGACCATATGCTAGATGCATCAATTAATACCATAAAATATTTAAATGGAATGAAATATAGATGAAATGGTCCACATATATCCCCTTGAATTATTTCAAGAAAGGTTGGCATTTCATCCTTAATTTTAGCTGGAAACGGTCTCACAATCAGTTTTCTAAGTGAACAAGCCTCGCATGAAATTTTTCTTAGTGGAGAGATCTTCTAGACCTTTATTTAATGTCCATGAGAAATTTCAATTATTTTTTTGCATCATTCCTGAAGCAGGATGACCTAATCGATCATACCACAAATTAACAATTTTTAGTCTATTCTTTACTACCATATGTGTTTTGATCACACTTATATATGTATAATGCAATCCAGATGATAATTTTGATTGTTTTTCTAGTACATGAATCTTACCGGATTTATTAATGGTAATGAACATATACCTTTAATTTATCTTATATATAGTTTGAGTGTCATACCCATGCTGGTATATATCATTTAAACTTAATAAGTTTCATTTGAACTTTGGGGAAAACAATGCATCTATTATAAAAAAATGTGTCTCATTAGGTAAAGAAAAACTCACTTTACCAGTCCATACTATCAAATTTGCAAGATCTGATATAGTATTCACATTTGGTACTATTGATTTAAGATTAGAAAAATATTTTTTATTCTTAAGAATTGTGTGTGTTGTTCCATTATCTGCTATGAAAATATTTGTCCTGTTTAAGCAATTCATTTTAATGCTTCAAAGTAAAGATAATAATATTATAAAAAACACCTTGTGAAATTAAAATAATATAACATCTAAAATATAAATCATACAGAAGAAAATATCATATCATATATCATAAATACTATAATTTTTCAGAATTATTTCTAGTTATCATCTCATCAAATTCACAAGTAAAATCACCCACATCGAGGTAAGTGAAATCATCATTTGATTGCTCGTGATTCTCAGTAAAATTCACCACATTTTATTTCCCTTTATAGAATGTCTCAAGAAAGTGTGGTTCATTATTATTTGGTTTAAGAGATGATTTATAGAGCTTACAAAGATGCTATGGGGTTCTCAAGACCAATGACCCTTAGAACCACACCCATAGCAGAAATCTTCAGGATTTCTTAGAGTGTTTAAGCTGATATTTCTTTGATTCTAATATTCATTTCAAGTAGGCCCATGGTTATGACCAAATCCTTGACCGAACCTACTACCAAAACCATGTACACCATTAGAATCACATCCCTAACTTATTTTGTGATTATTTTCATGAAATATAACATTTACTTTAGGAAATGCTACTGCTAAACTAGTAGGATGAGACTGATTATTTTTAATCAAAATCTCATTGTTCTTCTCTACTACAAGTAATTATGATATGAGATCAAAATATTTTATATACCCTCACAAGAGATATTTTTGTTGTATGGTGATTTGAGATGCATGGAATGTCATATACGTATTTTCAAGCATATTAGCATATGTAATCCCAATACCACAATACTTTAATTGTGATATAATTCTATATATGGAAAAATTGTAATCATTGGCCCTTTTATAGTCTTGGAAATGTAAATCATTCCATTCATCATGGGTCACTGGAAGAAAAGCATCCTTTTGATGATCATACCTATCTTTAAAACTCTTCCAGAGCTTACGTGGATCTCTTTCTGTGAGGTATTCACATTTCAAACCCTCATTGAGATGTATTCTGAGGAATATCACCGCCTTTGATTTATTTTGGAGGGTTTGTGAATTATTTTATTTAATTGTTTCCATGAGATCCATCGATTCGAGATGCATTTCAACATCCATCATCCATGATATGTAATTACTTTCGGTAATATCAAGAGCGGTGAATTCGAGTTTCATGAGATTTGACATGATGATAACTAAGAGAGAGGAAAACTTTATTATTATTCAAAATAAGAATACACCACTGATTTACATTTGGGTTAAAGAAAATAAAATGGTATCAAAGATATTAAAATAAAGTTAATATTATAATTTAATATTATATATACATCCCACCTCAGTCGGTTGATAAATCTTTTACATGGGGGTTTGAAATAAATAAATCAATATATCACATTACTCGTTTAAAACTTTCTTGAATGTACCAATTTATTAATTAGACCATCCAATCAAGTGGTGAATAAATAAATAAATTAAAACCATATGAATAGGTGGCAACCTGACCTTTATGGTGTTAATTAATTAAACTACATAAATCATCCAATTTGGTAGTAAATATATAATATTATATAAATAATTAGAACCATCCAACTAAGTGGTGAAAAAATAAGGATTAAGATGAAAATAATAAATAATTAGAATCGTCCAAATAGGTGATGAGAATAAGTTTTAAAATAAAAAAACACCTTTCTCCCTCTTTGAGAATTTGTGATGATAATGTGTTATGAAAATGAAGAATACAAACAAAGATAAATTGAGGATCGAAAAAGAGGATAAAGTAGAAGAGAGAGAAAGATGAAAATTTTTATTAGTGTATTTCCATGGTAGTATATCTATTACTACACTAAAACCAAAGGGGGTTGCACTGTCCATTTATAGGCAGTGCAATGGTAGGTGGAAGGGGGGATTGGTAAGGGTGGGTAGCCCGCCCCCGTTGAAATCAGAAACCACATTTAGTGGCTGCCTAAAAGATTGTTATTTAATGATATAGACTATAGGACTTCATGGGGGATTCATAAAGGGAAATATTTGAGTAAGGTTAGAGGTTTTCTGAAGTTGTGTGTTTAAAGTGATGATGTTTCCTAGTATTTGACAATTTTTTGGTTGTAAAATTTTGGTGGAAGATCTATGTTGATTTTGAATAAAATAAAGGTTTTCATGCAAGATCAAAGTGGTGTGAATAAGAGAAGAGTTGATTGAACTCAATTATTTGAAGATTCCTCATTTAGAATGTGGAAAAGGGAATATTTTTATGAAATTTTGGAAAATTTATGCCACATGGAGATGCATAAACATGGTGTATAAAGAAGGGAGGTTATGTGAAGATGGTGAATTGCACGAGAAAAGAATAAATAGAGTTTTGTGTTTTAAAAGTGCATAAAATTACACAAGTAGTGCAGAGTTGTGTGAAGGGACGATCATGTCTATAAATAGGCTGCCACCCCTATCATCTGGAGAGAATAAGGCTTAGAAAATATTAGGGATCTATTTTCACGTATGACTGATGCAAACATACTTCTTGTGAAAAATCAGTTACATGAACATCGATTATATGAAGAAAATATATTATGTTTTCATGAACAAGTGATTTTATTAAAATTTTGGGGAGTTTTACAAAAGAGAATAGTTATAATAAAGTTTTATAAAGGTTACGTGGAAATGGAAGTTGCACAAACCTCAAGGGAATTTCCCATAATTTTTTCGGTAAATTGGAATTCATCATTTGGATGAAAGAAGAGATTCATGAAAAACTAATCATGGTGTAATAAAAAATGATTCAACTTATATGAAGTTTCTAATAAATGAACAGTGTGTACACTTTAGTATAAAAAGTGGTGAGCTTTCAATAAGTGTGTGGTTGTAAACCAGAAGGAATAATGAGTCCACCTCAAACATTATAACAAAAATGTGTTTTCACTACTGGAAATAAGATCTATACCAATGGTTTTGGGTAAACTGTTGGTATAGTTCACTTATATGGACCTATACTAACTCTTTGGCCAAAACCATTGGTATAGGTCGCTAATTTGGACATATACCAACGGTTTTCCCAAAATCGTTGGTATAGGGGGGACCTATACCAACGGTTTGGAGAAACCGTTGGTATAGGTCCTAAAATCAAAGAATCTATACCAACGGTTCTCAAAACCGTTGGTATAGGTCTATACCAACGGTTTTGAGAACCGTTGGTATAGTTACATGTATTTTTTATGGAATCTTATTACAGAGAACATTAAATAAATCAAAATTTAAAATATTTATAATAATAAATATATATATTTATGAAATTATGTTCACAAATGTCAAGTTAGGTTAGTGGTTAGGTCATTCAATCATAAACCGAAGGTACTGGGATCAAAACCAATAGAATGCTTCTTTTTTGAAATACATATACCAACAGTTTTATGGAACTGTTGGTATAAATTTTTCATATTACTTATACCAATGGTTTTGAAAATCGTTGGTATAGATCTATCCCCACAACTTACTAGCCAACAGTTATCTAACCCGTTGGTATAGGATATACCAACGGTTTGGAGGCATATACCAACGGTTTCAAACCATTGGTATAAGGTATTTTTCTAGTAATGATTTTAGTGCATTGATATTTTTTATTTGTATGCTTAGTTGATTAATCTGATCAGGATGAACCAAGTAAAATTAATGCGTTTCTTTCATGATTTTGTTTTAATTTATATATTGATGCGAGAAAAAGATAGAGAAAGGTTTTATTTAACAATGAAAAATGATCAAAAGGGCGGTTGATTTTATTCATCATAACCTGATTAACCCCCCACCCAGTGTATTTAACCTAGTGGAACCAACAAACCTGATACTTGGGATTGTTTAATCAGGTTTGAATACCTCTCAATCAGATTCTGATTTTAAATTCAACATTGAATTAATAATCAAATCAAGTTATCATGTATAGGATACCTGAACTCGAATAATGATGTATTGTTATTTATTATTATTTTATAGTTTATCCATGTGTGTAGAGTGATAGATGTCCAACATTACACTACTAGAATTTAGACCTATAATAAATTTTGTACTCCTCTTGTTTTAATGCTCATAAATCATGTAAATCACGTAAATCGTGTAAATCATGTAAATCATGTTTAAATATTATAAATCATGATTACTCATGTTCTATTATGTTCTATTATGATTATGTTTAACCTTAACCCATTATGCGAGTATTACTTCTTAAGAAAGGTGGTAGATATTTGACTAAGTATGAGACACCATTTTTGTGATCAAACTGTCTCACTGGTTAGTCTGAAAAATGGACAAAGTATTATACACCATTTCCCAGACACCATAACCATGATATCGGTTCCATAATTCATAAAGGACCAGACACCGTAACTATGATACTGGTTCCAGAATTTGCAAAGGATCAGACACCATAACCATGCTACTGGTTCCAAAATTTGTAAAGGACTAGACACTATAATCGTGCTAATGGTTCTAGAAATTGCAAAGGACCAGACACCATAATCATGCTACCGGTTCCAGAACTCACGAAGGAAATCAAAAACATGACATTGTTCCTTAACAATTTTTCTGTCTTTTTCAATTAAATTTAAAAGTTGATTCTAATGGTCATATTTGAGTCATTTAATGACACTAAGATAATTAATGATATTTTTAAGACATATCTGCAGATAGTATGAGGTATGAGGTGCGGAGATTGTGCTCCTTATCGGCCATAACACAAGCACCCAATATAAAAATACAAGGTGGCACACAAGATGGATGAAGTGACTGAAAGAGACATCAGAGTGAACATGCATGCATGATAGAACAAGAAGAAAAATGATTATGATTTATACTGCTTGTTATGTACCATCCTATGAACATCCTTGCATCAACAACTCAAAGAAGAAGAAGTGCTATGAACAGTTACACAATAACTCACTGGAAACCAGAACACATAACACATAACACTCTGTTTATGACTCTGCTTTCAGAAGAGGACCCAAACATCAAATTTGTTATATCTTAGAAGTCCAGAGCTACATAGAACAACACTCAAAGCATTTATAATTCCTTCTTATTATATTTTTATCTATCATGTACTATTTTATTAATATTTCGAGTAGTGTGTGTGTCTGTATTAAAAATACACATTGTCTCCTATGCTAAACTGGAGGATACAAGATATCCTCTCACTACTACTCTCTTACACAATTTTTCACCCACATAGAACTGTGGAAGAGGTCAGGTGACTTGGATAGCTCTGTATGCTTTTGTAAACCCTAATCTAGGGTGTGGATCAAAGACTATTAATATAAATTGCTTGGTGGCAGATGATCACCAAGTGGAGTGAATTAGGTCTCAACTTGAGACTGAACCACTTGTTTTAATCTGCTGTGTTTTCAAATTTAGTTTACTCTATTTTAACTCATATTTTAGAAAACTAAGTTTAAATTTGATAGTTAGTCTTGGATAATATTTATAACAGTTTTGATTTAGTAAATTGGTTTCAAAAGTTATTTCAGTCTTTTAGGTTGATATAAATGAGAAGTAATTAATCTCTTGAGAAATTAATTTAACAGTTAAACTATTATAAATTTACTACTTTGATTAATTTTCCTATTTTGTTTTTAAATTGGGGGATATTCAAATAAATTTTTTAACAGAAATTTTTATATGAACTCAATTCACCCCCTATTGAGTGTCCTTCTCCACCAGCATTTGGTATTAAAGGTTGTTTTTAAACTATTATTTTCAAAGGTTTTAAATCTTTTTCAAATATTTTCAAATGTGATTTAGTTTTGTTTTAAAGATCTCTAATTTTTTTTTAGTTCTAAATTTATAGCTCTTTAAAATCTAGACTTTATTCTTTGTTATGGATAATAGAAAGGAAGGCGCTGCTACCAATATACCTATATTTTTCAATGGAAAAAATTATGCACAATGGAAAATTAAAATGAAAATGTACTTAGAAAGTATGGGATTTGATATTTGGACAGTAATAGAAGATAAATATGAAATACGAGAAACTCCAAGAAATACATGGAGTGAAGCTACAAAAGTTGATTACAATAATAATTGTAATGTTATGAATGCCTTATTTTGTGCTTTAGGGGATGAAGAATTTTTTGAAATAGTGGGTTCCCTAGACCCAACTATGCAGCACTTTTGATTACCATATCATGTGTACAGTTAGTTATACATGATGTATTATTACCATTATAGTGTAGATATTTCTACATCCATTATATAATGGTAATGTCCATAGATTAATTGTTGTGTCAAGAGGTTATAAAAGATCCCATGCTATAATGATAATCTCGAGATACTATGACATTAATCTTAAATATATGTTCTATAGTCTAAATACATCTTACTGACTGGACAGATTAGATTTTTGACTATCAGGTTCTTGGGGCTCATAACCATTGAGACTTCTTCTCATGGAGTTCACACTTGGTGATCTCTAGTAGTGAGATCATGAGGGAAGACCCGCCAATAGGAACACCACATGTTTTGGGTGTCATTGGTTGTTACTATCTACAGACATGTGTATTGGTCTCCTGACTTGAGACCATTACCAATGTGTATCATTTGATTGCGTACTTTGATGAAAAGAAAAAACCATGGTATTGAAATCGTGGTGAGGTAGCTTGTGTTGGGTGCATCGTTGGTGGTATGACATTGGTTGAAGGGTCAAGAAAGGATTTTTCGCTTCCAAATTTAGGAAGTTGTATAACTCAGTCCTGGTTGACCAAGATGGTGATACCTTTATAAGTCTTTGGCCAAAGTATTCGAAAGGAAAATACATCCAGATAGATCAACAAATAATAAATAAAGAAAAGGATGATGACACAAGTGTGTGTCATGCTTTATGAGATATTTAATGACAAAGAGATTATAGTACACAGTCAGTGTTCGCAGGTTGGTTGTCGTTGCTATGACAATCCTTATCTCTTTAGGGGCCATCATGGGTTTCTAGACTCCGCTCTTGGTATGTGGATTTTATTCACTACTATTGAGATAAATGCCTAGAGGGTCACACACAATAGTGTATTCAAGAATCCTCCCTATTCAGTTGAATAGGTATATTGGACATGGTGGGCCCTGCCATGGGGTATGAGTATTGTCCAAGTTTTCTATCACCAAAAGAATTAAATAAATTAATTATTATTCAAGTTATGAATAATTGGGATTGAATTTATTTAATGTATTTACAAGTTAAGTAAACACAAGATAATATTAATCAAAAAAATTTATTTTAATATTCAAAGTTTGTTTAATATTAAGTGGGATAGTGAGTCGAGTTAAATGGATCAGTTTTTATCACATAATATATTTTATATATATTACAGGTATGTGATAAAATAATAAATAATATTGATGCAGTTTAGTTCGTCAAAATTATTTATTTAGTGGACGTTGAAATAAACGGGGGCTGGGGAACCCAACTAGGTATTTATCAACTCCACTATAAATAAAGGAGGAGACTCTCTCTCTTATGTATCCATTCAAACTATTCATTAATTTACATGGAATGAAATCTAGATCCTCTCTCTCCTCCCTCTAGATAGAGAATCTCTCGATCTAAGAAGCTCAGATCAAAATATCTCTCAAGCATCGAAGGCATCTCGATGCGGTGATTGTCAGGACATTGAAAACGTCGTCATATCTCCGCGCTAGCACCCAGAATTCAATGATCGACTCTCCTACGGGTTTTTGGAGCTCGTGTGGACGAACTAGAGGGTTACTACTATGGATCCTTCGATCAATGATCACCATTGATGAGATGCAATCGACCACAACTTTAGATTTGAAACAGGTATGTTTTCAGTTTAATTTTTGTGCTCTTTATAATTTATGCGAGATCCTTGGATCTTACTGGAGCTTGGATCATTGGAAAAAACAAGTTCCATCATCCATTTGATGAAAATTTTTAAAATCCCCAGCCCACCATCTTTTTCTGTGGGCCCCAGAACCTTCCAGTGGTATCAAAGGGATTGCGTAAATTTCCTGAGCCTAGAAAATTAAATTTGCATTACAATTAAGTAAAGGGTTCAAAAACGGTCTCAGCGGTTCAAACCACGTGTCGATCTGATCTCGAACAACCAAGTTATTTCCATTTTAAATTTTCAGATTGAATCAAATTCAAGGTTTGATCTCGGGTATTATTTTCATTTATTCTGAAGGACCGATGAAGTTTAGATTGGTTCATCGAAAATAATTAAAATTATATAAAAATTATAAATTTTACAATTTTTTCTAATTTTCATAATAATTTTATTATTATAATAATATTTATTTTATTATTATAATAGTATAATAATTATAAATTATTATTTTATTATAATATTTTTTTTATTATATTAAAAGTCTATTAAGTAGCCTTTATAATTTTTGTGTGTGAAAATAGAGGAGGACTTGACTTCAAAAGGGGGAGGGTAGACTTCAAAAAAAGTCATAAATTTAATTAAAAACAATAAAGGAGAAGACTTACTTTTAAAAGGAGAGGGCAGACTTAAAAGTTAAAAAAAAATAAAAACAAAAACCCAAGTGAGGGGTAGCGCATAAGGAAAAGCAAAAAAAATAGGGGTCCGACGGACCCCTGTTGCGTCTTCCTCGACGCAACCCTAGAGGCACTGCACCCAGCCGACCACCATGGCTCCCGGCCCTGCTCCAGGTCACCGCCTCCAGTGCCCAGCCGCCCTGACTTACACGTACTTGTGGCTTCCTTCCCTCCTCACAGCACCTGGCCACCACCGGACCAGTCCACCACCACTCTGGCGCCACTCTGGCCAGATCTCGGTCGGACGTCGCACCCCAACGGCCACCACGACTCCTAGCTGTCCCGACTGCTACCTCCCGCCCAAGAGGCTGCTGGCCACCCGGCTGCACCCCACACGCTGCCCAGCTCACACCGCACCCCTGTCCAGGCCGGACGCCACCGCCGTCCCGCCTTCCCTAAATGCAGCCGCCTCCCTTGCTAGCTCAACCTGACATTGGAACCTCCACCCAGCACCGGGAGACACGCACCGACCAGCTCGTGACCTCACCTCGCCCTGGAACCCCTCGACCGTTGTCGTTCTGGATTACCCTGATGAGGGTGCCATCGCCTTTCACCCACCTCACTGATGTCGTACGCCGCTTGCCTCACTAAGACACTATCGGGCGCTTCTCCCCTTAACGGCACGCAGCAGGCGCGACCCTCCCGGTCGTCGCCCTCCGCTCGCGCTGGCCCTCTGCTCGCACTGGCACCCGCAGCGAGCCGCCGTAGGCAGCACAAGCCGTCGCACCACCCTTGCAGTTTCCCACTAGCATCGCCCCAGTCCCGACATCCGACTCCTATCGCACCGCACCAATCGACCAACAGAAGGCACCTCCACCCTACTCCCACCTGAGACCACGAACAGTCGTCGCCCGACACCATCGCCTCCGGTCTAGACCAAGGAGGTACCCCTTTTGCCTGAAATTTATTTTTCACAGGGAAAAATTAGCCCTGAAGCGGTCTGGGCCGATCTACCCAACCCGGAACGGTTTTGGATGGATCGGTCCGGCCTAGTTTGGCCCTTGCACGACCTGGTATGGCCATACACGAGTTTGGCCCGACCCACACAGGTCGTGTAGTGATGTTTCGGGGACTGAACATTTAAATTAATAAAAAATAATTAATTTAATTAATTTAATTTTAGTATCTAAATTAAATTAATTAAAATTAATTTTGGTTAATTATTTTAATACCCAGGATATAAATTAATTTAATTTTGCAATGAAATTAAATTAATTAATTAATTAAATTTTGGCATTAAAATTAAATTAATTAGTGGACCGATAAATAATTAAATTATTTGAATTATTTAATTCATTTAATTTAATTTATAACCCTCATACTTAATTAATGAAATTTAATTTTATCATGCATTTTACCTGCATTCTGGTCTTGAGCACCGACCTGTGTATGTTGCATTTATTTAATTAATTATTTAAGTGCGTGTGATGATTGTAATTAATTAAATAGACAGTCTGCACATCGTCTTTCTTTTGGTTAAAATGTATTAGGGCCCGTACACTCAATTTTTACCAGATGTACATTTATCCCACTAGTCCCCCTCACCTACGCGCGAGTATTTTTGTACTTCGGACGAAGACGGTGAACGAAGTGGACCCCACCAAGATGAGGTGGTACTCCAAGACGTGACATGGACCCCGCCAATATTATGCTATACTTTAGAAGAGAAGTGAACATACAAGATGGGGGAAAACTGCTTAATGAGTCAAGCTTCGACTTAGGTACAATGCCCTTAGGTTGTTTAGATGCTCAAGACCAGTCAAGTAATAGTTTACCTTTATGAATTTATTTATTATTTTATGCATTTTAAAACAGTGGGAGAAATACATAAAATAGTAGATAATAAAATTCATAAAGAAGCAACACATGTTTTTCTATTAATGTTAAGTTGTGAGCGCGACAACATAGATGAACAAGATTAATAGAAATGGATTACATTCGTTGAGAGAAAAACCCAAAACTCTCAAAGAAATATTAAGTCACCATAGCCTTCCATCATTCAAGTTTGAAAAAAACCGGGTGTTTGGGGTGCCGGTCATGCCATAGCTAAGGGTGCCTCTTACTACCAGGGAGTTCTTATTAGGGCGGTAGGTTGACTTAACTAAAATTGTAGAAAATAAATATTCATAGCTATATTGTTTTAATTTTATAGGCAAACATTGAGTAAATGAAGAAATGATTTTAGAAGATGAGACTTCACTCAACAGATCAAGGAACCACGAGTTAATGCGATTGGCCATCCAAAAGCCTACCTTGAACCCTTCAAGCAGTTGCGTAGCCATATCTTGTAGACTATGAGGGAGGTTTAGGGATCCTTTCCACTAGAATAATCAAACGATAGAGTATTTCGATTCTAGTATAGAGGGTTCCTAGAATTTGATAAAAATATTGGGAGGCATTTAATAATTAATTAATTAGTAATGTCACATTCAGTAATCAACATTAAAATTACTAATCTTATAAAGTTTATTTGTAAAAAAAGGCAAGTAATACCACAATAAAACTATGATAAATATTGGAAAAAGTTAATGTACAAACAAGAACAAAATTCCAAGTGTAGTATAGGTGCCTGCACACATTACTACTATAACAAAAATTCAAGGTGCTTGTGTCCCAACCTATTAATCCACTTCAGGAAGTGTGGGTGTAAATGCTTATAGGAGACTCATGAATAAAGCATATTATGGTTTTATCATAATTCTATCATCAATGTCTGATGTTATTTTCAGTTTCTATATAATTACATGGGTGATGTTACATGTAGTCTTATCTCCAAGAAGTTTCCAAGGAAAAAGTTAAGAAAGATTTGAATGTGATGATTGCACTCAGTTTGTGTAAAGTGAAGGAAAGTTCATAATATTTCATGGCATACCATTCTTATGCATTTTACACCCAATTATTCTAGTTTCATTTAAGGATACAAACAAACCGTATAGATTAAGCGCTTCATTACCTTTAAGGTAACATTCTCCAAGTAATAAGAATATTAAAGATAACAACATTTTTGTTCTTATGGAAAATATATTGAAATACAAGGCAAAAATGCCTATGGAAAGTTGCGCCAAAGGAACCTTCATCACGTCCTTCAAAGAAAATAGTTTGGTTATTTAATAGGAGGTTATTTACATCACATATTAGAAATAAATTTATGGAATTTTAAAGTGCAATAAACTGAAATACAAGAAGCAAGTACCCACTTCTCATTCAGGTATATTCATCTATATAAATTAATGTTTCTAACATACTTCTTGGGTATTGAATACAATATGCCTATAACATATGGGTATTTAAATACAACAACCAAGTAAGAATAAGAACATTATAATAAGTAAGGTGTCTTCTCCAAGCAGCTGAGAAATGGTGATTCCTAAGTCAGCGGTGAGAAACACATAACTTCTAATTACAAAGTGAATGATTTTAGTTGAAAAAATTGTTGAGTATAACCAAAACATTTATATCATGTGCCTATTTGGTCATAATGAGACATTATTACAAGTTCTGGAATGAATGTTGTTTTTGGTATAACGTACTCAACAAATAGTTCAAACATACTTGAATCAAAGGCAATACATGATGAATATAAAATGTAAGACTTACCCAGTTGTGGCAAGATGATTATTTGTCAAGTAAAACTAAAAGTGGATGTCAAGAATATACCTAGTATGGTATTTAGGATCTGTACAGCTAAATACCTTTGGTATTATTAACATCTTTAGTTTAGACAAAGAAACC
Source organism: Viscum album (assembly GCA_963277665.1). NCBI lineage: Eukaryota > Viridiplantae > Streptophyta > Magnoliopsida > Santalales > Viscaceae > Viscum > Viscum album. The sequence goes on from OY728151.1 coordinate 1,760,567,721, forward strand.
TTTAGAAATAAAGGTATGCCACAAAGCTTTTGGGGTTAGTTCACAAGAGAGTGTGAACTATTCCAAAAAAAAGATAGATGTAAATATACTTTATAATATTCCTTTAAGTCATTAAGGAATGTTATAGTAAATTATATGCATGGTCAGAATATATGAGTTTCTTCATGTCGGCATGCCAAAGAATATCTTGACCAAGAATTCATCGATCATTATAATATAGCGTGGAGTAATTCTTAAATGCATATTACCTTATCTACATCACTATATTGATGTTCATAAGGAGGATCGATGATGAGTCTTACATGTTATCATTGATCAAAAAAATTTAGTGTGGAAAAATTCCTAAACACACATTTTATACATCAATGTTATGATATAAGTAGTATCAATGTTGCAACGTGCAATAACTTCCATCATATTTTAAGACGTGCTTTACAAATAACGAAAAAATCCCATAACTAATATACTAACTAAAAATGATAAATGGATATCATACGAGTCGTAGTATGATGACAAAACATTATGCCATAGATCACGTGTTAGGATGAAAAGAGTTTGTTAATATATAAACAAACATGGATAAAGCTAAATACATGGTGCATCTAAGGTAAATATCCTAAAATTTTCTTAGGATATTACATAAATCCATAAGATAGAAAAGATGCGGTCAAGTGATAGACTACATTTCTATATAAGGGTGCACATATCTATTAGAGATAGTGGGAGATGAATTGACTTGGACTTATCCAATGCTCAGATGTGCAAATAGTTGGCATAGGAACATGTTTCACAAGTTCATGTGGAATAGGAACGTTCCAGAGACATGTACTGCATAGGAAGGATGAAACCATGGTGATGGTTTTATATTCACCGTGACCTGTGATAAATTATTCGTTAAAAATAATAAATCCTACAAGTATGAAGCATATGGAAATTAGTTAAGATTGACAAGATTAATTAAAATTCAATAATGGAATCCATGTATCAAATTGAAAAGGGGATTATAAATTGAATATTGCGATGGGTATTCATATGAGATGATACATGGATGGTACAAGCTCGGTACTAATAAGGCTCGATTGGTTATACCAAGTTAGTTTTCCTAAATCCATTAGAATTTTACTTGTCATAGCTAACCTCTAAGATCATTAAATTGGTCATTGGATGTCATAATCAACTTTCACGGAAGGTGTATATACAAAGAAACTAGAAAGGGATGATGATGACACCATAAAATACCAGTGTAGGTTTCCAGTTACTAAAATCTAGTTTTTGATTAAAGTAAGAAACAAGATATTAGAGCATTAATTTCAAATGAATCCTTACCTTGTGTCTACCAAAGGTTAGTGGGAGTGCCAAAGTTTTTCAAGAGAAATTTGTTCAAAAACATATGGAAAATAGATATTGGTCTTACAGTTAGTTAAGACCATGATAAAAGTAATTCTCTAGTGATTGACTTAAAGTAACAACCTAAGTTTTAGGGAACTAGATCTATAGAGGTAGATCTATAGGTTTCTTGGTCTTAGTCAATCATACATAATGTGACATTGCATTGAAAAATACAATTTGGAACAATTCAAGTTCATAATTGTTGTCAATGTCACATGGCTTAATCTCTTCTGGTTGACATGTTAGAAACATGGGAAGAGATTAAAGTTGTGAATTGAGTTCCATATGATTCAGCGATGGATCAATCACGTATACCATGATATGTACAATAATTGATACTGCCAGGATATAATTTATAGTAGGTAGATATCAATTATATCCAGGAGCACTATAAGTAAAGAATTCAGAACTATCATCTTGTACTTCGACGAGTACAAATTATATATACATGGCATATGGATAAGAAGGTATAGTAGTTTTTGTGGGACACAGACTAGTAATACTTATATCAATTTGATTTAGTATTTAAGTTAGGCTAAGGTGATGATTGAGTCAAGCTCATAAAATCTAGTGGTAGACATACCTACAAATACCGAGTACGTTGCAGCTTTTAAGGCAACTAAGAAGTAGTTAAATGCAACAATTTGTTCTAGTTCTTGGAATCAAACCTAGTGAGAAAAGTATTATCATAATGTAAATTATGATATTCTTAATATCCAAGTTTTCAAGTTATGACAATGGAAAAAGTGATATACTTGGGGATACCATCTCTTGAGAAGTTTACTCAAGGAGATGAGGTCACATACAACAGATATGCCATGTGGTGAAAATGTGGCTGGCCTAGCAGTTAAATCCATAACTCAGAAGAAGCATGATTTTTATCATGCGAGTAGCTAACAAGTGTGGTTAGAAAGTTGGATCTAGTGCAAGCGGGAGTGTTGAAATAATGGGTTCCCTAGACCCAACTATGCAATACTTTTGATTACCATATCATGTGTACAATTAGTTATACATGATATATTATTACCATTATAGTGTAGAAATTTCTACATCCACTATATAATGGTAATGTCCATAGATCAATTGTTGTGTCAAGAGGTTATAGTAGATCCCAGATTATAATGATAACCTCGATATGCTATGACATTAATCTTAAATATATGTTCTGTAGTCTAGATACATCTTATTAATTGGAAAAAATAGATGTTTGACTATCAGGTACTGGGGGCTCATATGCATTGAGACTTATTCTCATGAAATTCTCACTTGGTTATCTCTAGTAGTGAGATAATGAGGAAAAATATTCCAATAGGAACACCACATATTTTTTGTGTCATTGGTCATTCCTATCTACAGACATGTGTATTGGTCTCTTGAATTGAGACCATTACTAATGTGTATCATTTGATTGTGTACTTTGATGCAAGTAAGAACCATGGTATTAAAATCGTGGTGAGGTAGCATATGTTGGGTGCGTCATTGGTGGTGTGACATTGGTTGAATGGTCAAGAAAGGATTTGTCCCTTCCAAGTTTAGGAAGTTGTATATCTTAGGTCTGGTTGATCAGGATGGTGCTACCTTTATAAGTCTTTGGCCAAAGTATTCTAAAGTAAAATCCATTCGGATATATCAACAAATAATAAATCAAGAAAAGGACGATGACACAAGTGTGCGTCCTACTTTATGAGATATTTAATGACAAAGAGATTATAATACACAGTAAGTGTTTATATGTTGGTTGTCGTTTCTATGACAATCCTTATCTCTTTAGGGGTCATGATGGGTTGCTAGACTCCGCTCTTGGTCTATAGATTTTATTCACTGCTATTGAGATATGGGTCTAGAGATTCACACACAATAACATATTTAAGAATCTACCCTATTTAGTTGAATAAGTATATTGGACATGGTGGGCCCCACCACGGGGTCCGAGTGTTGTCCAAGTTTTCAATCACCAAAATAATTAAATAAATTCATTATTATTCAAGTTATGAATAATTGGGATTGAATTTATTTAATGTATTTACAAGTTATGTAAATACAAGATAATATCAATCGAATGAATATTATTTTAATATTCAAGGTTCGTTTAATATTAACCAGGATAGAGAATAGATTTAAATAGCCCAGTTTTTATCACATAATATATTTTATATATATTACAGGTATGTGATAAAATAGTAAATAATATTGATGCAGTTTAGTTCGTAAAAATTATTTATTTAGTGGACGTTGAAATAAATATGGGCCAGGGAACCCAACCAGGTATTTATCAACTCCACTATAAATAAAGGAGGAGGCTCTCTCTCTCTCTATTATGTGGTCATTCAAACTATTAATTCATTTTCATGGAATGAAATCCAAATAATCTCTCTCCTCTTGCTCTCTAGAGATAGAATCTCTCAATCCAAGAATCTCGGATCAAGATCTCCCTCAAGCATCGAAGACATCTCGATGCGGTGATCGTCGGGACTTCGAAAGCATCATCAGATCTCCGTGCTAGCACCCAAAATTCAAATATCGATGCTCCCATGGGTTTTTGAAGCACGTGTGGATGATCTAGAGGGTTACTACTATAGATAATTTGATAAACGATCACCATCAACGAGATGCAGTCAACAACGACTTTAGATTTGAAACATGTATGTTTTTAGTTTAATTTTTGTGCTCTTTATAATTTAAACGAGATCCTCGGACCTTACCGGGGCTTAGATCGTTGGTGAAGACAAGTTTTATCATCCCTTAGATGAAAATTTTTAAAATACCTGGCCCACCGACTTCTATCGTGGACCCCAGAACCTTTCATAATTTAATAGAATTTCTGCATGTAAATCTGTTTATGAAATTTGGGATACCTTAGTTGTCTCATATGAAGGAACTAATAATGTTAGAGAAATGAGACTTAATACCTATACTATTAAGTATGATAACTTTAAAATGAAGTCTGATGAACCCATTTCTAATATGTATCTTAGGTTTAATGAAATAGTTAATACAATGAGATCTCTTAGAAAGCCAATGGATTCCAAAGAACAAATCATGCAGCTACTCAGATGTATACCATAAAGATGGAGAGGAACCTCAGTATTAATTAGAGAATATTCTAACATTAGTAAGTTTATATTCAAGGAGCTGATAAGTAAACTAATGATGTATGAGGAAGAGTTAAAGGTAAACAAAGAGGAAGAGGATGAACCAAAGATAAAGTCAACGGATTTCAAAACCACTACTTACAAAAATAAAGAAAATGAAAGGATACAAACTCATTATGATAGTATAAGTAATGAAGATTCACTATCGGATAGTGATGAGGAAATGAATCAATTATCTAGAAGGTTTAAGAAGTTTTATAGGAGGAATAAATTCTTTAGGAATCCCAAGTACAAAGTAAAATATGACAATAAAGGTAATTGGAAAAAGGATGGGAAAAGGAATGAGAACTCAAATGAAATAGACTGCTATAAATGTAAGAGAAAGGGACATGTAAAAGCTAACTGTCCCAAGATAATGTATAAAAAGAGGTATGAGTACAAATACATAAAGTTCAAAAAGGTGATAAAAGTAACATGGAGTGTTTATGAGGATAACTCTAGTGAATCAGAATAATTACATGATGAGAAATTTGACAAGGCAAACATGTGTTTCATGAAAAACACATCTGAGGTAATTCTTGAATCTACTGTACAGAATTATTATTATTATGGAGATGAAAGTGATTATGAAAATATTACTAATGATGAAATGTTTGAATACTGAAAAATGATTAAAGATACATGCAATGAATTAAAAGATAAATATAAAGCTCTAAAGAAACAATATGCTCTTACTTCTATTGTTAAATCTAATTTTACAATAGAAATAGAAAAGAATTCTCAATTAATTAAAGAGAACAATGAACTTAAATTATCTAATGAGAAATTGAAAAAGGACTTAGAAAAATTTACCAATGGAAAGAATACTATAACACAAATTCTTTGTAAAAAAGTATCTCTTAGGTATACTACTAGTATAGGATACCAACCTGGATAGATGAACATAGCTAAAAATTATTTTATAACAAAATCTGGAAAACCTATCTTCATACCTAGAACTAAAAACTCTGTTAGTTATAGATTTAGGAAGTCATTCACTACTTCTAGTTTTTTAAGATCAAACAAAGTTTACTTTTTCAATACATTACAAACTATTTATAGAAAACCAATGAAGCAAGTATGGGTTCCCAAATCTCTTATTACTAATGTTACTGGACCCAAATAAATCTAGGTACCAAAATCATCTCTTGCTTAATTATTTTGTAGCAAAGCTATTTGAAGAGATCCTATAGAATTCTATGGTACTTGGACAATGGATATTCAAGACACATGACATGATATTACTCATGCTTCAAAAATTTGATAAAGATTGATGGTTGACATATCACTTTTGGTGATAATGCTAAAGGAAAAATAATTAGCCTTGGCTAGATTGGTAACTCTAACTCAGTTTTAATTTCCAAATTACTTTTTTTTGATGGATTAAAATACAATATACTTAGTATATCTCAGTTGTGTGATGATGGTTTTCATGTTAAATTTGAAAATGATACATTCAATGTTTTCAATTCTAAAAATGAGTTAGTATTTACTGCTTTTAGAAATGAAAATGTCTATGCTGTTAATTTAGATTCTTTAGTTTCTCAAAATGTTTCATACTTAAGTATCTTTTACAAAGATTCTTGGCTTTGACATAGAATACTAGGATATTGTAACATAAACTCTCTTAGAAATCTTTCTAGAAAAGGCTTAGTCAAGGATATACCCAAAATTTAGTTTCCAAATGAAAAAGTATATAATACTTTTCAAAAGGGTAAACAATACAAAATCTATTTCAAACCAAAGAAAGAAGTTTCAACTTCTCAACCTCTCGAGTTGGTTCACATGGTCTTATTTGGACCATCTAGAGTTTCAAGCCTTAATGGGAAGAACTATTTCTATGTTCTTGTAGATGAGTATTCTAGATATACTTGGACCTTTTTCTTAGCACACAAAAGTGAATCTTGTTCTCATTTTGTCAAGTATGATAAAATAGTAGAAAACCTAAGTGGTCTTAAAATTAAAACCCCAAGAAGTGACCAAGGTCATGAGTTTGAAAATCAAGAGTTTGAATATTTTTTCTCTCAAAATGGGTATAGTCACAACTTCTCTACTCCCAGGACACCTCAGCAAAATGGAGTTGTAGAAAGAAGAAATAGAACCTTACAAGAAATATCAAGAACCATGATTAATTAATATAACCAACCTATCTACTTTTGGGTTGAAGTTGTCAATAAATCTTGTTATATTATTAATAGTCTTAATTAGACCAATTCTTAAGAAAACTCCCTATGAGTTGTGGAACAATAGAAAACCCAAAGTTAATTACTTCAAAGTTTTTGGTTGTAAATTTTATATTCTCAATACTAACAAAAATATTGACAAATTTTCCTCTAAAAGTGATTAAAGAATTTTCTTAGGTTACTCAATATCTATTAAATCCTATAGAGTATTTAACAAAATAACCAAATATGTGGAAGAATCTATACATATCAAATTTGATGAAATAGATCCACATGAACCTAAGACCTCCCTAGAAAACCTTGAGGATGATGTGTCAAATCTGGACATAAATGAAAAATCTTCTGACCTTGATGTTAAAAAATCTATTAAATCTTTTAGTTCTGAAAATTCTCCAGACTCCAGTCATAATGAACCCGAACCTATTGAAGAACCTGAAATATCCATCCCTTCATTTTCTAGATCTGTTAGAACCCTTAATAACCATCCTTTAGATGCTATAGTTGGAGACTTAGATAAAGGAACTCAGACTAGAGCTTTTGTAAGAAATCAGGTTGAACATCAAGTTTTCTTGTCATAGTTTGAGCCTAAGAACATCAATGAGGCAATCAATGATGAATTTTGGGTGATGGATATGCAAAAATAATTAAATTAGTTTGAAATAATTAAAGTTTGGAAACTAGTGAATAAACCTAAAGACACCTTGACTATAGGAACTAAATGAGTGTTTATGAATAAAGTAGATGAAGCTGGTAATATGTAAGAAATAAATATAGATTGGTTACATAAGGTTATAGTCAAGAGTAAGGGATTAGCTATAAGGAAACTTTTTAACTAGTTTCTATACTTTAATCCATTAGAATCTTGATTTCATATGCAACACATATAAATTTAAAAATATATCAAATGGATGTTAAGAGTGAATTCCTAAATGGGTATATAGTTGAGGATGTTTTTGTTGAACAACCTCATGGTTTTAAAAACCCTCATCTTCCAAATCATGTTTTTAAATTAACAAAAGATTTTTAGGGTTTAAAACAAGCTCCAAGAGCTTGGTATGATAGACTAAGTAGTTTTCTTATTTCTAAAGGCTTTACAAAAGGTATAGCTAATCCTACTCTCTTTATAAAAAAAATTATAAAGATATTTTAGTTTTTCAAATCTATGTTGATGGTATTGTTTTTGGATCTTCAAAAAATTCCTTATGTTTTTATTTTTCAAATATAGTGCGTAATGAATTTAAAATGATCTTGATGTGTGAAATAAAATTATTTCTTGGATTTTAAATCTTTCAATATAAGGAAGGTATTATTTTGAATCAAAGTAAATATACTAAATATCTTTTAAAAAGGTTTAGCTTTGACAGTACAAAAAGTAGCGACACTTCAATGAGCACCACTTGTAAGTTGGATCTTGATGATAATGGTAAATCTATCGATCAAACCACTTATAGAGGAATGATTGGGAGTTTAATATACTTAACTACCATCAGACCTGATATTATGTTTAGTGTGTGTATGTGTGCTCGTTTTCAAGCAAATCCTAAAGAGTTGCATCTTCTTGTTGTTAAAAGGATTTTCAAATACCTCAAACATACTACCAACTTAGGACTATTCTATCCTAGAGGAAAATAATTTGACTTAGTTAGCTATTTAGATGCTGATTTTGGTGGTTGTAAGTTAGATAGAAGAAGCACCTCCGGAACATGTCACTTTTTGGGAAAGTTACTAGTATCATGGTGTAGTAAAAATAACAATTTTGTTTCATTATCTACTATATAAGCTACATACATAGCTGTTGGTAGTTGTTGTGATCAGATTTTGTGGATCAAACACACTTTGCTAGATTATGAATATCAATTTAGACATGTACCTATAAATTGTGATAAAAAAGTGCTATTAACATCTCTAAGAATCTTGTTTCTCATTCAAGAACAAAACATATTGATGTAAGACATCACTTTTTGAGATATCATTATCAAAAGGGTGATATTACTTTAGAATTCATTGGCACTGAACACCAATTTACTGAAATTTTCACTAATCCTTTAAATTCTGAAAGGATGAGTTACATCATACATGAATTAGGAATGATCATCCTTGAGTGACCAGTTGCTGTATCATAGTCACTGTCTCACAATTATTGTCTCTCAGTTACTGTCTCTCAGTTTGTTGTCTCATGTTTGCTGTCTCTCTAGTTATGGTCCCATTGTTTAGAGTCGCGTCACAATGCTGACACCATGACTGCTTATTCGGGTCTCACCGTTATGACTCGGACTTCTATTTTTTTTAGAAATATTTTTCCTGTATCACTTTATTGATTATTTTATTTATTTTATATCGTGTTTTTTTGTTTTGCAATGTTTGAACTGACTGAATGATAAAAACCCATCTCTTCATTTCTCTCTTCACTTGTACTATCTACTCTCGAATCTAATATCTTTTCTCTTGAACTCCTTGTCTTTCTTGATCCCACATTGAATGCCCAGGATGAAGCGTCCATCTTGATTATCTCCTAGAAAGCACCAATCTTCAAAGAAACAGAAAAAGGATCCGATTACCATGCCCAAGAAACCACTAAACCCAGGTCTTGCGGATCATACTATCATTCCAGAGAAAGAAATATGTGTGAAGTGTCTCCTGTCAAGTAAGTTGCTTGTTATGAAAGTCTTGTAAAAATAGGGATGGTTAGTGTGGTTTACAAAAGAGAAATGACCTATCTAACTGAAGTTAGTTTTTGAATTTTATCAGTATGTTCAGTTCACTTTCAACTCTAAAGATGATTGTATCATTAGAAGGTGGGTGAATGGATAGAGATGTACCTTTTCTTCGAGGTTGTGGGATGCCTACTTAGGAATAACACAAAAGGAATTTTTAAGGACTATAAAAGAGGTCCTCCTCCGCCGAGTGATTTTTTTAGCCTAGAAGAGGCTTTGGGTAGTTTGACTAGAAATAAAAAGAAACGAAGGCCTATAGTTATTGAACTAAATAGAGAGACTAGGTTTTTGTTCAAGTTTATTCAACACCTAATATATCCAAGGAAAGAAGAATTTTCTACTCTCAAGTATCAAGATGTGTTTTTGATACATCTTCTGAAGAATGTTCACAAAATCAATTTGTGTAAGTACATTATCCTTTACATATGTGTTATGATAAAGACAACATCAAAGTCAATTTCTCTTTTCTACTCAAGTTTTATCTCCACAATGCTACTAGACAAAGGTGTGGTTGGTAATAATGAAGAGGTGGTTGAATATTATGATTTTTTTTATATCTAAGGATACATTCAGATGAATGAAGATCAGTTGAAATCCATAGAAGAGATCATGGGTTGAAGATGATGATAAAATGTATGAGGATTTTAATCCTTTTGAGAACCCTTCAAGACTTAATAATTTCATTTACCCTGGTTTAGATTCAAATGATCTTTTGAAATATTTAGATGAAGAAATGGAAGCTGATGTTCTTAGAACTGAAGAAGAAAAAGCTTTAGATAGATAATACAATAATCCAAATATTCCTAAAAGGACTGAAGAACCCACTATTTAATCTCCTGAACAACCTCAGGATGTTCCCTATATAGAATCTAAACTCTATATAAAGGTGATGAAGATGATAGAAAAGAAAGTTAAGTTGATGATAAGAGTAAAGATGTTGAATAAGAAGATGCTGCTATGAAAGAACATGCTACCATTGAGAAATAGACAAAGAAAGAATTTGAAGAAACAAAAGTCATTTTTCCTATAGAAGTAAGAATGGAGCAAGATTTTAAATTAGATAGAGATGTGGATGAATCTGATAGAGTAGAGGGTGTGGGAACTGGTCAAGATATTGAGCCTCTTAGTCCTACAAGAGATGCATCTATTGAGGGGGAGAAAAAAAATCCCAAATTGGAAAGTATTGAAGTTCCAAACCCTCTAGATTCAAGTTCTGTGGATACCTAGTATAGGTTTCCATGGTATTTTGATGTTTATGAGTCTCAAGGAACCTCAGTTTAGGGATTGGATCTTTCAACTATGTTTTAGCTCAAACCAATTACTATTAGGGAAGTAATATCTTCTAAGGAGCCATAACCTGTCTCTCTTCCTGCTCCTAAACCTTCTCAAGAAACTCCCTCCTAGTTATGAAAGTCGTGATGATTTGAAAGAGTTCGGAGACAATATGTTGTGTGATTTTGAGAAGCTCATGAAGTATCAACCTACTCCTATAACCAATCTCAGTGAAAGGGATGCTGCATTGCTTCTGGAGAAAATCATATGGAAGATCCAGCCCAAGACGATTCATGAGATTTAGGATGTTCAGATTTAAAATAGGTAGTTGAGTGATGAGGTGAAATATTTAAGATATATGGTTGAGGAAATGAGGAAAGACCTTTAAGTTTCTCAAGTCCCTGTTTCTCATCTCAATGAGGACGATGGTGATAATATCTCAAAGAAGATTGTATCTCTGATTCAACCCAACTTGATTGTTGTGGATACGAAGGTGGTTGAGGGAAACACTAAAATCTCAAAGGAGATGTGTGATCTTGTCTCTAGAATCAATAATCTAACCACTGAGTATAAAGGATGTTTACAGACTATTATAAATCAGCTTAATGATCTCACATCATCTGTTTCTGCTCCATCTATTTCTACCCAACCATCTCAGCCCTTGGATACTAAAATGGTTAAATATGTAATTAAAGAAAAGTTTTAGTCTTTGATTGAAGGTTTTTATAAGGAAAGTCTTGATAAAGTTGTTAAGAATAGTGACCATGTGCTTGACCTGGTAAGAGTTCACTCAAAAATTTCCACTAATGATCAAGAAGAAACATCTAATAAAGTGGATTACTACTTCAAGAGGATCTATTCCAAGCATGAGTTGACCAACCATTTCAAGTATCTTGTGGAGAATTTAAAGCTGCCTCCTGTAACTTAAGCTTTAAAAAATAAAGTACAGAAGATAAATGATTTCACAACCTACTCTGAAGAAATTCATGGAAAATAAAGATGACTTTGAAAATGACATAGAGTATGGTGGTGAAATAATTAAGGATTTCATAAACTTACTGAAATTGTATCTACATGTTCAGAGCACGACCATTGTGGCTCCTACAGCGGCTCCTTTGAGAATTGGTCTACCTTTTTCCACCTATACATCTTCCTCCACTTCATTTTCCCTTACTAAAATGTCTATTTATTAGGATTTGAGCCAAATAAGACCTGTTATTGTTGAGAAAACTTTGCCTCAGTCTTCCACCAGACCAACCATTTCCCCTTCTATCATTGAAAGAGTGCCATTACCTTCCCTTAATACTACTTCCACCACCTACACTTCTGCACCTCTTACTTCTACTCCTGTTGTCTTTTACAAGGATAAAGTGAAGGCTTCAGAATATGAAGAGAAGTGATGGATAATTTTTGATAGGGCTGTGATGTATTCTCTTTTTATGATTGTAAATAAACTCTGTTTGTATATTCAATGAAATGTGATCTCTCTTTTATTAACTTGTTGGTTTCATTTAGTGTTTGTTTTCTTATTCTCTTTTTGATAACCCAAAAAGGGTGATAAATAAGAACTAGATTTTAGACATTTATGGGAAAATAACCTTTATGGGAGAAGAACTACATTTATGCTATTTATTACATATATGCTATAATACCTTGATATGATAAGCAATTTTTTTATTCCTTTATAAAATGTATGTCTTGTAAATTCCATGATTTGTGATCATCAAAAAAGGGTAGATTGTTGGACTCCTCTTATTTTAATGCTCACAAATCATGTAAATCATGTAAATCATGTAAATCATGTAAATCATGTAAATTATGTAAATTATGTAAATCATGTAAATCATGTTTAAATATTATAAATAATGATTACTCACGTTCTATTATGTTTTATTATGATTATGTTCAACCTTAATCCATTATGTGAGTATTACTTCTTAAGATAGATTACAAATATTTGACTAAGTATGAGACACTGTTTCTATGATCAAACTATCTCACTGGTTAGTCTGAAAAATAAACAAAGTATCAGACACCATTTCCCAGATACCGTAACTATGCTATTGGTTCCAAAATTCGCAAAGGACCAGACATTGTAACCATGCTACCGGTTCCAGAATTGGAAAAGGACCAGACACTGTAACCATGATACCAGTTCTAGAATTTGCAAAGGACTAAACACCATAACCATACTACCAGTTGCAGAATTTGCAAAGGACTAGACACCGTAACCGTGCTACCAGTTCCAGAAATTACAAAGAACCAAACACCATAACCGTGCTTCCAGTTCTAGAACTCATGAAGGATGTCACCACTGACTGTGGCACCACTTCTAACTCACCGTGACTATGGCACAATTCCTATCTCACCACCAACAGTGATACCATTCCTTAACATTTTTTTTGTCTTTTTAATTAAATTAAAAAATTGATTATAATGGTAATATTTGAGTCATTTAATGGCACTAACATAATTAATGATCTTTTGAAGACATATCTGTAGACAATACGAGGTACGAGGTGTGGATATCATGCTTCTTGTCGGCCATAATACAAGCACCCAAGATAAAAATACAAGGTGGCGCACGAGGTGGATGAAGTGTTTGAAAGAGACGTTAGAGTGAACATAAATGCATGCTAGAACAAGAAGAAGAATGAAAATAATCCATAATACTTGCTATGTACCATCCTGCAAACATCCTTGCAACACCAACTCAAAGAAGAAGAAGTGTTATGAAGAGTTACCTAATAACTCACTGGAAACCAGAACACATAACACATGCCACTCTGTTTCTGAGTCTTCTTTCAGAATAGGACTCGAAAATTAAATCTGCTACATCCTAGAAGTCCAGAGATATATAGAACAACACTCAGATCATTTATAATACCTTCTTATTATATTATGATCTTTTGTGTACTATTTTATTAATCTTTCAAGCAATGTGTGTGTCTGTATTAAAAATACACACTATATCCTATGCTAAACTGGAGGATACAAGATATACTCTTACTACTACTCTCTGACACCATTTTTCACCCACGTAGAAATATGGAAGAGGCCCCTATGTGGCCTGGTATTTTTAATTTCCCACATAGAACTATGGTATAGGTCAAGTGACCTAGACAGCTCTGTATGCTATTGTAAACCCCGATCCAGGGTGTGGATCAAAGACTATTAATATAAATTGCTTAGTGGTAGGTGATCACCAAGTGGAGTGGACTAGTTCTCAACTTGAGACTAAACCACTTGTTTTAATCTAATGTGTTTCTAAATTTAGTTTACTCAGTTTTAACTCATATTTCAGAAAACTAAGTTTCACTTTGATAGTTAGTCTTGGATAGAATTTATAACTATTTTGATTTAGTAAATTGGTTTCAAAAGTTATTTCAGTCTTTTAGGTTGATATAACTAAGAATTAACCAATATCTTAAGAAATTAATTGAAAAATCAAACTATTATAAATTTAATACCTTGATTAACTGGCCTATTTTGTTTTTAAATTAGGGGATCTTCAAATAAAGTTTTTAACAGAATTTTTATAGGAACCCAATTCACCCCCCTCTTGAGTGTCCTTCTCTGCCAACACTAACCATTTTAGTTAACCATTGATATATGGTGGTTTTGGGTGGGATATTCCAACAATTTTGATAAATCATTGGTATAGGATGGTTTTGGGTGGGATATTCTAATGGTTTTGATAAATTTTTGATATAGTTTAACCTATACCAAAAACTTTAAAAAAAACCATTGGTATAGGCTCACAGCTATACCAACCCTACGAGCCCCTTTACCTTACGTGAAATCACTCCCCTATAGTCAGATTTTCCTCCTTTGTGATTCCCTTTGGTTTCCCATTTCATTATACTTGGATTCATCATTTTTTGCAACTATTTTTAGGTGCAATAATCAAGGTATGTTGGTTTAATTATCCTTTTATCTTATTATATCCTTTTATTTTTGCATTTTTATGCCCTATATTACAAATGACCTAACCTAATTATATAATTTACATGTTTCTATATGATTTTTTAAAAGAGTATGTAAAAATGTTCCATTCTAGAGAAATTTGTTTTTGTGTGTTGGATGAGTTCCTTGATAGTTTTAAAGAAGTTATCTAATCTATACTCGTTTCTTGAATAATTTCAAGGTGCTCTAAAAATATCTATGTACCATGGTCCCTCTTAATTGATGTTGGGTGTTCTTTCACACCCAAAAATAAAAACTCATAATTTATGTCTTCTCTATCCAATAAAATTTTGGATTTATATGAAAATGATAATTATTAAAAAAATCAAGAATATAATTTGTAAAATATTAATATTTATTTTATTAATGTATTGATTAAGTTTAAAATTGGTTCAGATAAAATTTCAATTAATATTTTTGTTTGGATAGATTTATTTTAAGGAGAATTTTCATTACTTTACTACCTATATGGGATTTAAATACCCATTTGGAAAATATGTAATTTTTCACATTAAATTATGATTGAAACCCCATTATGTGAAGGTCTTTGTAAAAATTAATATTTTATGATATTAAAAGCTAATTTTTAAATAATAAATGTGTGTTTTTTGTAAGTGTATATGAGTTTTTTGTGTTGTATTATGTATATTTATTACTCATTAATATAAATTATTTCAATATTATGGTTTTATATATATGGTATTGTATTATATCATGAGATAAAATTATGAAATTAGGGATGTAGGTGATAAGTATAAAGTTTGAATTATTTTCAAAGGGCCTTTTCCCTTATCAAATTGAAGTTTTCATGATAAAATAAGTTGTTTTTGTTATAAAGATGTATTAATGTATGTTAAATTTGGTTTTTATCACATAAATTGAGAGTGATTTAAAATGGAATTGACCTCAATATTATTTCTATGTTTTTTAAAGTGATTAAAATAAAGTGAACATATATCATTTCCTTAAATGAATTTTGGATTTGGTAATGAAATTTGGTTTGTAAACTAAAGCATGGTTGGTTTACTTGTTCATTATATATAAATGTTTTTTAGAATTGTGACATGATATTATATATTGAGATTGAATAATTCAAGATTTATATCAGAATTATTGATTGATTATGATTATTATGTATGTTTCAATTTTTTTTATTCTTAATGTTTTGATAAATATGTTATGTTGTAGTGTTTTTATTCACTGTATAAGATGAATTTTATGGTTGATATGTGTTTGGATGACCTATATTTTGTAACTTCTTGACTATTTAACTTTATTTTCCAAGTTCTCGTAGAATTATCACATATAGATTCCTTTCTATTGTCATGAAGTTTTTAGTTGTAGTCTACTATGTTCATATTAATATAATTTTTTTGTTTTATAACAAAATGTATAGAAGTTGGATGTATGATACTAATCGGATCTCAACTGAGTTTCAAAAGAAGTTGGATTGATTTTTAGATTTTTCATTCAATAATGCTTTAAATAGTGGTCATATACATTTCCCTTGTCATAGTTATGTTGGAAGACCTTGGTTAAGTCACGAATAAGTTAGATACTATATAACCAAAGTAGGTTTTCAAATAGACTATCATCTCTGGTATCATAATGGAGAGAGGAAATATTAGATTGTTCATGATTGAAATGAAATAAGTGGAATGAAGAATTTGGTATTTGACTAGTTTCCATTTATTCATCATCACAAGAAATAAATTATTCCATTGAAATAATATAATGATATGAGTAAACATGATGCAACTAATGAAAATGATAATGTTTAGAGGGTGAAAAATTGATGGATGATTCCAGAACTATTGCATATTGGTGATGTGGTAAAATGACAAAGCTGTAATTTTTAATGTGGATGTATCATGGGAAAACCATGTATGGAATTTATAATAACATCATCAATTATATTATAAATTTTTTGAAGTACTTACTTTTTAATGATTCAGATATTCCCTCAGATGATTGTATGGAATGGAAGTTAATTGATCAACTGGATTTTCTACAAATAAAATTCATGCTTGCCTGAAATATTGAAACTTATTCTGTTAGAAAACTGCAAGCCTAAATGATTGTAAAGAATATGATACATCTCAATGGAAGCCAAATGTATATGAAACACCATCTTCCATGCCATATAAAGTAATACGACACTTTCCATTAATTCTTAGGCTCAAAAACTTTTCATGTCTGATGAAATATAAAAAAATATGAGATGACATGATGTCGAGATAATTAAGGATAATTATGAGTTGGTTCATTTTGTGGATGGATTAATATAGAAAATATTTGAAGTATAGTATCTCTATTTTGTACCTAAGGTGTGTGATGTCATGTTTGGTCTATCATGTGATGGTTTTAATCCATTTAGTCATATGCTTACTTCACACAACACATGGCTAGTTTTCATTCATATTTATAACCTTCCTCTGTGGATTTGTATGAAAAAACCATTCATTTTATTAAGCATACTCATTTCTGGACCTTATGACCCTAACAATGACATATATGTGTACATGTGACCTTTAATAAAAGAGTTGAAACAACTTTGGAATGTGGTTATTGACACATACAATTCTTCTTTGAAAGACACATTTCAGATGCATGATTCACTTATGTGGATGATAAATGGGTTTCCTACTTATTCAATGATGTATAGTTGGATAATGAATAGTAAACTATCCTATCATGTTTGTATGAAGGATACATGATCTAAAATACTTAAATATCATTGTAGATTTAGTTTCATGGTACATAAATAATTCTTTCCAATAGATCACCCATACAAGAATAATCGACTAAATTTTGATAATATTTTTGAGACTGAGATGCCACCCCAACACATGTATAGAATGAATATGCTTAAAGAATTAGAAGATATCAAATTTTCATCTAGGAAAGGTCAGAAAAAATCTAAAAAGTTGAAGAATGTTTCCACTGAATCCAAATATAATCATAATAAGAAAAGTGTCCTCTTAGATTTTCCTTATTATTCAACCAAATTATTATGTCATTGTTTAGATGTAATGCACATTGAGAAAGACATATGTGAAATGTTGAATTCAATTCTTCTAAATATCAAGGGGAGACCAAAGATGATATATGATCTCTATGTGACTTGGTGGATTAGGCTATCAGATCATAACTACATCCCATGTCTATTGGTGAAAATAAATAGAAATTTCCCTATGCTTTTTATGTGATGGAAACTATAGAGAAAAATCATTTTATAGAAGTACTAAAGACTATCATGGTTTTTGATGTCTATTCAATTAATATATCAAAATAGATCAACAAAAGTGATTTGAAACCAAAATCTCTTAAAACTCATGACTACCACATCCTTCTGGATGAATTGATTCCAATAATAATATGCCATTTACTGTCCGATAATGTAAGGGTGACCGTGATTTTTTTATTCCATTTGTATAGAGATCTATGTTCTAAAAGGTTGTATAAGTATTTCTTTAAATAAAAGTAGGAAGATGTACCATTAATTCTGTGTGAGTTATAGAAAATGTTTCCTTCATATTTTTTTCACTTACATGTTGCATCTAACTGTCCATATTCTAATTGAAATACTTATTTGGGGAACTATTGTTTTTATTATATGTATCCAGACAAAATAAATACGTCCAAAATGAAGTCTTATGGACAAAACAAGAATCATCCCAAAGGTTTCATTATGAAATATTACTTAGCTTACAAATTTATGGATTTCTATTCAATGTATTGGGTGATATGAGCACAAAATATAACTGACAAATGGGAAATGAAAAAGAGAAGTATGAGAAAATTAAATCTACTTTCCCAACACTTCCCTAAATAAGGGGAATTACTGGATCATATACATTGGATACATTGTTCCTAGAATAACAGGAGACGACACATCACACAATCTTGTTTAACTATGATTTGTTTGATGAATACATAAACTAACTAATTTGAACATGTATATGTTATATCATATAAGTAATTCCACATATATCTTAAACTTTTATTATCTTTTTATTTTGGGAACATAAAAACTTTATACGCATAAATCATCATTCATTACCTTTGAGAAGGAGAGAGACTTTCCATATCAAAGAGTCAACTATTTGGTTGAAAATTAAGGTATTAACATTAGTTTAATACAATATATTAAATAAATATTTATATATTTTTAATATTCATTTGTATTTTAGGTATTGAGATTACCCATTGAATTTTTCTCTGAAGAAATAAGAGTGTTAGAATTTGGTACTAATTTTTTGGTTCATGAATGAAAATCACTGGTCATCAATGGGTACAAATTTATTATAATTTTAATGACCTGACCTTAAATGTTACTTAATCTTGAGTTAAGTCAATAATTTTACTTTAATTCACATTGAGTATATATTTTAAAGTTTAGAGCTTTAGATAATTAGGACATAATTCATAAATAACAACTCAAATATTACAATGTAGACACTCTCACTCACTATCCATTTTTTTCACAAAAAAAACATTTAAAAAGAAACATGGTTTTGTTTCATGTTTAATCATTATAACCTTTCCTTGATCCCATCCTTGACTCTATTATCTTTTAATTCCTATGATTTTTTTTAAAACTTGGGATGAGAATAAAAAGCTCAGTAAGGGATACAAAAAGAATAAAAACTGTTAGTTTTATGAAAACATGTAAACCTACTAATAATTTATCATAAAGTAATACATTTCTCCCTTAAGAAGTAGTAAATAATTTCCTTGAGTATAATCTCATTGCTTACATTTTCTATAATCAAGATATTATCATAAAATCCATAGAAAGCACATATAACATATAAAGGTAATTTGGGACATAATCATACTTAAATGGAATAACCATGAGGTATACTTCCATATATATCACTCTTACAAATGGAATATACATATGACCGACTTCCATACCCAATTAATTAGAAGTTATAACATAACCACCCATAATTGGTTTGTCACAAAACCAACCATCTTTAGTTTATCACGTAACCACCTGTCAAATGTCCAAGTACCATTATATAATCATAACACATAAAATATTTCAATTATCAACATTTTAATCATAAAATTTCATTTGAAATCAAAATAAATCATTTCAAGATATTGAAATATTCAATCCATTTCCAAAACCATTTAAAACATTTAATAAAGATATTTTTGAATCCAAGTGTCCCATACCACTTTGAAACTTTTGAAAGAAATTAAAAATTTAAAATATTCATTTCTATATAAATAAATTCATAAAAACCATTTTGAAAACATGGACATTAAATATAATGTTTTAGAATAATAAATCTTTAAAACATTTAAAATGATGTTTTAGTTAAAGAGTCCATTACCACTTGAGAAACACTTGAATGAAAATAATTAAGGAATAACACTGAAAAACTTTAAATATAATTAGAATATAATAATTCATGATATAACACATAAAAATGTTTTTATATACACCTTATATAATAATAAAGGTTCATAACATCAAGATATGCCTTAATAAAAGGAGAATGAGACGAAGTCCCTTACCTCGAGTTCGAATTGTCTCGTACATCCTTTATATTCATGAATAAAAAAATTAGGTTAATTTATACTTGATATAGAACCTTTTTCAAGTTTATTATTCCTTTTATATCACTTATTACCATGTTATAAAAATTATTTAATTATTTAAGTTCATATCAGACGTCTTGTCAATATTTGGTACTTGAGTCGAAAATGAACTTGGTATGATGTCAATAGTCCATGTAATAATAAGTATATAATCTCCATAATAATATTACTTAAATAATTATATCTTTTATTTATCTATTATAATTTTAAATCAAACCATTAATTATGGTAATGAAAAATGAACAATTTTATAATCATGGAGACAGTAGGTCGTACATACACATGAGTAACATTTTCCATTTTTCATTGATCATTATGGAAAGAAGGTAATTATTATTTTACCTTTAAAGAATTATAATAACATAATTAATATCATATTAATAATTTAAATATACTTATATATATCATACAAGTGATGTAGTGAATAAAAATGAATCACAACGCTTCGTGGATGTGATAGTTCACACGTACGCACAAACAACATTGTTATTTTTACGTGCATGGAAAGTAAGAAAGTAATTGATATATTATTATATTATAAAGATTAATATGTCATTAATATCACATATTAACATTAATTCCATCATTATAACTAGTCATGTGAGATGGTTATGGAAAACAAATTATATCGATTCGTGGAGGTGATAATTCACACGTACGCACAAACAATTACTTACTTTCCCATTTGATGGAAGTGAAGATGGATTTAGGTGATGATATTAACATAATAATATATAAATATAATGAGGATACCATATTTATTATATCATCATTGTTGGATAATATTTTAAGGAAGATGAAGGAGAAATAAAATATAAATACTTAATTAAAAAAGATAAATTTCCGTCAGATGATCACCTTTATTAACATCTTAACACCTCTAAGGAGGGAGTTATACATAAAATAAGGCTTCAAGAATGTGTGTAGGTATTATATTAAGGGTTTTTTATAGATATTTTTTGAACCAAATGGTTTTTGAAGTTTGATTAATAGAGTGTAATGTGTGCACTTTTATTGGAGATGGGAGGGACACTCTTGAAACTATTAAAAGTATTAAATTAATATAAGTTCATATTATTTTAAAAATGGTACCAAACTGATTTATTTATAATATATACTTATTTTAGGTCTAATACCCATAATACAATTAAAAAGAGACATTTTTTTAATATTTTTTAATCCTTATCATTTTGTTTTAACCCATTTTAACTCATACCGTTTTATCAAGTAATTTACAATTTGAGAGTTAAATTAATTACCATAACATAACAAATGACTAATTAATGATTAATTAATGACATTTGGAGACTTAAATCAACTATTTGGACAAATCTTATATTTTTATAAATTTTATATCATTTAATTAAATATTTTATATTTTAAGATATGAATTATGTCAATTTTGATGCTATTAATTACACGGCATTTTAAAAAATATTAAAAAATTTATTCCTTAAAACTACTTTAACACATCCCTAAAATGTAAAAATAATCCATAAAATTCTTTTATAACATCAAATAGTTAAAATTATATTTATTTTAATATTATTAATATCATTTATTTGATTCTTCCTTTAAAAAATCTATTATTGCATCACCATTGAGTCGTAATTAAATTTAACTATTTAAAGTCCAAAAATTATAAATAAATTACAATGATGTAGGTAAAATATTTATATTTCTATGGAATATTTATAGTTGAATATATCCCTTATATAACCTCATATTAAAAATGATTTACTTATTAAAAATATGAGTATGACATTTTTAACACTACTGGAAAAGGGGTATTTCCCCACGCATCTATCCCCATGGTTTAGAAAAACTGTGGGGATATGTGTTTTTATCTATTCCCATGATTTTATTAAAACTATGGGTAATCAATCCCTAATTACACTCTTATCGCGCTCCTCCTCCCCCTTCCATCACGCTCCTCCTTCACTCTTCCATCACACTCCTTGCTTGAACCCTCGTTTCCCCGAACTCTGCCTCCCGACCCTCTCCTCCCCTCCCCGACCACTGCATCCCGACCATCTGACCTCCACCTCCCGGAACTATCCTCCCCTCACCAACCTCTGCCTCCTAGCCATTCTACCACCACGTCCCGACCATCTCCTCCCCTCCCCAGCCTCCACCTCCCAGCTCTGCCTCCACTCCCGACCTCGACCTCCCAGCCTTTGCCTCAGCCTTAACGTCCCGACCTTCTACTCCCTTCCCCCAACTCCAACGACGTCCCCCCTCCCACCTCTCGACTACCTCTCTTCTGGAAACTTCCCCTCTCGACTCCCTCTCCTCCCAGCCTTCACCTCCGCCTTAACTTCCCCCCAGCTCCGACAACATCTTGTCCCGACTTCTGCCTCCCTGCCCCCAGCTCTGGCATCTAGGTATGGAAATTCTTCTCCTTGATTTTTAATTCTTTTTAAACTAATCACTTATTCTTATATCAACAGCCTCAACAAGTTGACTACACATTTTCTCTTTTTCACTATTTATTTAATCAATAAGAATTCATCTTAGAGGTAAATTATACTTCCTCTTATTGTTATTGCAACATCCTTTTTCATTTGCAATGTTTTATACCATTTCATTTTGTTATTTGGATATAACCAAAAACATTAAAAATTTAGTATCATGTTAATAGCCTCAACAATTTGACTACACAATTTTTATCTTTCATTTTTTATTTAATAAATAAGTATTCATCTTATAGATAAATTCTACTTCCTCACATTTTTATTTTAACATCCTTTTTCATTTACAATGTTTTATACCACTACATTTTGTTCTTTGGATATAATAAAAAACAATACTAATTTAGGATCATGTTTTTGAGGTCATTTATAATATTCCCTTCCAATATAAACATTCCAAGAAGTCTCCCATATGTTTCTCCCTATTTTATGATCTATAAGTTATTTCATTGCGTCTGATTATTCATAGTAGTGGAAGTAAATTTTTTCATGGATTTCCTAGCTGCTTGAGCCCTTATCATTTAATACAGGTAATTAAGAGACTGATTTTTATTTCCCATTGGTAGTAATATTCTCTATCTAGATATCCTTCCATTCTTGGTTTAAATTGGTTCTCACATAATTTCAACCATATTTGTTTCCAATTTTGAATTTAACTCTAGAGTCTTGTAATCATCAACTGCACCTGATCACTCATGTGACTGCTCTATAATCAAGTATGGCATTGTTGAGTTGTAGTTTATTCTCCAAGAACCGAGAAACTCCACTAAAATACCTATAAAATTACACCATCTCTTTCACATATTTTTTCCAGTGCTAGTGTTGATGCATGAAGTTCTCTACCACCGAGGCCATCTTATTTTCCGAGACATTTAATTCTTCTATAATTGTGACAACATAGTATAGGAACTACTCCAATCCTCTGAGATATAAATCATAACTCATATATATATTTTATTGAGTTTCCCCCCTTAATTGATCACTAAAACTCCCTTGTGGTTCTTTTATTTTCACTATATAAGATATATTATACTATAAATAAAAATATTTGGATCCATACCTTCCACAACACTAATAAAACCCTTGAAATATTTAACTTTTAGGTTGATTCAAGATCAATACAGCTCCATGTTCTGGTTTTCATGATGTAGTGTAAGATACTCCACAATTGAAACAATATATTGCATCTCCAAACATGGGTGGCTCCAAGATTACATCAAAACTAAGCAGCTACATGCTCATGCACAAACTTATCATGAAGACTATATCCAAGATCCAATGACCCACATTTAATCTATACTATCCCCAAACATCCCAAAAACTATACATTCCTATTCTATATTCCAATCTCACCAAGCATAGAGCACCCTTATTGTTTCTTGAAACCATAGGAATCTCACCATGTAAAACCATGTAAATGAAAACTCATAATTATATAATCATTTTATAATTCAACTATAGTTCATTAATAGTCTCACCACTATTATAAAAGCTTATCATGAGTTTATAGGTCCATGCGCATAATCACTTTTCCATTGAAAACTATAAACTCTATTGAAACACTAACTCACCGAGTGTATTCATCTCAAGATCACCAGGTATCTCCATATTCCTAAACCCAAACTCCTCTAAGAGTGTTATTACCCATGGGCACCAGACATTCTATCCACCATGAATGTAGTTGTTCTACCTGACATGTACCAATGTCACCTAGGCTAGGAATCTGAATGAGACTTCCCTTACCGAAACCATCCATAAGGATGAAAGAACTAGCACATAAGTACTTATCTCAGAGAACCCAAGTCACCTAACACACCTATTATAAATAAATTATCAAATTTGTGTGAATTGATATCATAAACCAAATTTTTTACTTATTCCTCACACACCTAAATGTTCCTAAAAAATGTCCAACCAGTCTGATGGGTTACCCTCAAATGTCAGAATGTACTAAATTCCAAACCTAGAGTCATGCTAGATAAGGTAACCACTCTCTCAAACCTACTCCACACATTATTCCTAACAGTGGTCATAACTATGGGTTTCACTTATCCCCATCTCAAGGTAACAAGGAATTTAGCATTCCAAATACTTACTTTTATGTTTTAACCACCCATTGAAATTAATTTTTACTTAACCACTCTTAGGTCAAGCATAAACCAATAGTTTTACAAGTAATCACTACACATCTCAAAACAAGCTCACTCACACTATGACCTACATAAAAATTCACTACAGTTTTAGAGCCTCCTCATCATAAGGATACCACATAACTATGGAACTCTCAATATCCCCAACCACCCAAACATAGGGTCTATATCTACTACCCACCATGTCACTAATATATATATATATATATATAATTCAAAATTATTTTCATTACACTTTAAAATTTTATATTAACCCAAAAATTACACAATAAGGGCTTAGATAAATGAAATTTTAATTAAATTAGATCAATTATATAATCGAATAGTATAAATAGAAATTTAGTCCTAGATAACATGGACTTTCCTCATACATGGGTTGGCTAGTCCCAGGGAAAAGATCCATACTATGTCTCAACACATTATTATTCTATTTTGTACCTTTACAAAATAGTAAGACTAAAAAAACCTCTAATAACATTTTACTAGGTCCTACCACCAATCGGTGCTTGCACCATTGGTAGATATAATACCCTAGGAATGTCGCCCCATATGATGGAGGATGCTGACTAATAGTGAGGGTGTCAAGTAGTATGGTGAGAGATTATATCCACATATTTGATTAAAAAAACATTAGAAATAATCATAATAATATAAACATATGTAAATAATACATTTAATGACACAATGAAATGTTTCAATAATAATCAAAATATTCCATGTAATAAAAAATTAATTTTATGCAATACATTCAGGTAGTCATAATATTACTGGAATATCAGAAGATAAAAATATGAAAACTATAAAAAATGGTCTTGAGTATCAACCTGGATCCAACACCCATGCTTAGTATTAGAAACCATGAAATAAAAAACATTAGGTGCTTTCCCAAATCTAAATATACAATATAATATTGATAACAAATTAGATTCCCAACTTCCATGGTAGAAAGTGTAGTGGTAAGACTCAAAATATGGTGTCCCTAAAATTAAAATTCAATTGTTTTTTTCATTGATATGTTATTTAATAATAAATTATTGACTATCATATTAATATTTGAAAAATTTATAATTTAAGTTAAAGTTTAATAAAAATACTACTTATGATTGATCTCTACAATGGCTCTCAACATCATTTTGTATCTACTTTTTCCATCACTAGCGAGTCTATAGTCATGGTACATGTCAAATCGTAAATGGTAACAATGTAAAAAACCAAGGAAATCAAGGGAATAATAATATTAGAGAACCCATATGGATCAATATAGCATTATCTCTCAATAAAACTCATACAAAATACAAAGAGGAGAGGCTTTCCATTCTTCCTAATCCATTCTTCTAGTCTAAACTCAAGGAACCATCCTTGAAATTTAGAAGAATGGTAGTATTATAACCCATAGATTACGATGGAGGTATTACAACAAAATAGACCAAGTCTAATCCAATTAACTCATCATTTAAAATTAAATTAGGGTACGCTATAAGAATCCAAAACAGTAATCGATGACATTTGATACATAAGACATTACCTAAATCCCAAGGGAGATTCCCCTGGTCATTTCACTTCAATTTCCCTCATTTTCATTTCTTATGAGAACCCTAATCATGGTGTGTGTAAAATTTAGTGTTCAATATTAATCTAATAACTTGTATTTGATTTTTCAATTGATTTTAAATTCATTTATTTTACCAAAATGACCTTCTCCTTTTTAAGAGTCTTATTGTGACTTGTTCCACTTTGTATGTA
This sequence comes from Viscum album, assembly GCA_963277665.1. NCBI lineage: Eukaryota > Viridiplantae > Streptophyta > Magnoliopsida > Santalales > Viscaceae > Viscum > Viscum album. Next base: position 1,760,594,356 of record OY728151.1, read on the forward strand.
GTAGGTGTTTCTAGGTAATTATTTTATTAAAAAAATTAATTAATTGATTTAGTTTATTAAATTAATCTTCTATAATATTTATAGAAATATTTTATACCCATGATTATTTTATATAAATTATCTAAATTATTTTCATTCTTGGAGATGAAGTGGTTTTCTTTAAATTTCTTTTCCCACTTTGAATTAAAATTTTACCCATGACAAATATTAAATTAAATGAATATGGGGTTGGTTTAAATTTTTTTTGATTATGGGTGAATGTTTTTATCTCTCCCTTTCTTTTTAAATGAAATAACCCATGTTTAAGGGTGTGTTTTAATGTTAAAAGTTGGTTTTTTATGTTACACCTAAGGGAGGACAAACTTTTTTATCTCTCCCTTAGTTCAACTATAATGACACATTCCAATATATCATAGGCATGAAACCTTTCTTTTCCCATTATGGTTTACCTTGTTGATCATCCCTTTATATGATAAAGGTAATAATTTTATCTCTAATACTGAAAGGGTTGAAATTGGTTATAAAAATAAAGGCACTTGCAATACAAATGTGAATTAACTATTAAGTTTTTTATGTTCTAATAGTTTTATTTTCTCTAGTACATATCCCTTTTTTAATTATGGTTTACATTTTTTATTGGAAGATAACTTTTTTTCTTGTTATATAATGGATAGAAGTTGGATGTATCATACCAATAGGATTTCAACCCCGTTTTAAAATAATTTGGAGATTTTTTTAGATTTTTCATTGGACAATGCTTCATATGGAGGTTGTATACAGTTTCCATGATATAAATTTGATGTAATACCATGGTTAATTTGGGAAGAAGTTAGCTACCATATAACTAAATTTGGATTTCAAACAAACTATTATGTTTGGTATCACCATGGAGAGACGAGTCAATGTTCTACTGGTCATGAAAAAAATGAAAGAAGTGGCATGGAGAATTTGATATTTGATCGGTTTCCATTTTTCCATCATCCTGAGATAGATAGTATTCCAGTGAAAGAAGAAAATGAAATCAATACACATGAGAAAAATACTAAAGATGTTGATGAGAGAGTGAAAAATTTGTTGGATGATTCCAGAACTTCAATATATCAGGAATGTACTAAAATGACCAAGTTGGAATTTTTAATGCAGTTATATCATGGGAAAACCATGTATGGAATTTCTAATACCGCTATTGATTATATTCTTACATTTTTGAATGACTTGATTCCTGATGGTGTAGATATTACCTCAAATAATTACAAGGTATGGAAGTTAATTAATCAACTTGGATTTGATACTAATAAAGTCCATGCTTGTCTGAAAGATTACTATTTAATTTGGGAGGAAACAGCCGACCGTAATGACTATAAAGAATGTGGTAAATCTCAATGGAAGAAATATGTAGATGGAACACCATCTCGTGTGGAACAGAAAGTCATGTAACACTTTCCATTGATTCCTAGACTTAAAAATCTATCCACGTCTGTAGAAATATCAGCCAATATGTGATGATATGATGCTGAGAGAATTAAAGGTAATGATGATTTCATTCATTCTGCAGATGGATTAGCATGGTAGACATTTGATGAACAACATCTTGATTTTGCAGCTGAGGTGCATAATGTCAGGTTGTGTCTATCCTGTGATGGTTTTAATCCGTTTGGTTAGATGCTTACTTCTCACAGAACGTGGCCAGTTTTTATTCATGTTTATAATCTTCCTCTGTGGATGTGTATGAAAAAACCTTACACTTTCTTGAGTATATTGATATCTTGACCTTATGATCCTGGTAATGATATATATTTCTACTTACAACCTTTAATAAGAGAGTTGAAACAACTTTGGTATTTGGGTGTGTGGACATTCGATGCTTCTTCAAAGAATACGTTTCAGATGCGTGCTGGCCTTCTTTAGACCATAAATTATTTCCCTTCTTATGCAATTATGTCTAGGTGGAGCACAAAGGGAAAACTATCATGTCCATTTTGTATGAAGAATACACGATCGATAAGGCTTACATATCATTGTAGTTTCAGTTTCATGGGGCATTGATGATTCTTGAAAATGGATCATCAATGTAGGATGAATCTTAAGAGGTTTGATAATACAGTTGAGACTAAACAACCACCTCAACATATGTTAGTAAGTGAAATTATTAATGAATTGAAAGATTTCAGTTTTTTATTAGGTAAAGGTCAGTTTAAATCTAAAAAGAGGAAGAATGTTGACATTAAAACCACTTACAATTGGAAAAAGAGAAGTATTTTTTTGAATTGTCATATTGGTCTACCAATTTGTTACATCATTGTTTATAAATAATGAATATTGAGAAATATATATGTGAAATGTTTCTTACAATTCTTCTGAATATCAAGGGGAAGACCAAAGATGACTTCCAATCTCATCGGGACTTGTTGGATTGGGGTATTCGACCAGAACTACATCCTATGTGTATCGGTGAAAACAATTGGAAAGTTCCTTATGCTTCTTATGTGATGACACCATCAGATAAAGATCAATTTTTGGTAGTATTGGAGAATATAAAGGTTCCTAATGGCTATTCTAGAAACATATCTAAACAAGTCAACAGAAGAGATGTGAAACTAAAATATCTGAAAACTCACGATTATCACATCATTCTTCATGAATTGATTCCAATAGAAATTTGGAATTTTCTATCCAATAATGTAAGGGTGATAGTGATTTGACTGTGCCATTTTTTAGATACCTTTGTGCTAAAAGGTTATCCAAGTCATTCTTGATAAAAATGCAGTAGGAGGTGCCATTAATTTTATGTGAGATGGAAAAGATTTTTCCTCCATCCTTTTTCACTTGCATGTTGAATTTAACGGTTCATCTTCCAACTGAAACACTTATTGGGGGACTAGTTTCTTTTATGTGGATGTATCCTACTAAAAGAAATATGTGCACAATGAAATCATATGTCCGAAACAAGAATTATCCCGAAGGTTTGATTGTGAGGGGTTATCTGGCTCAAGAATGTATGGATTTTTGTTCAATTTATTTGTTTGATGTCATCACAAGACATAATCATCCAATGAGAAATGAAGATGACCATTATGGGGAAATTGAGTCCTCGTTTCTATCTCTTCTCCAAACAAGAGGAATTGTTGGGTCTTATACATTGGCTACATTGAGCCTTGAAGAGTGGGAGATAACACATCGCACAATCTTGTTTAACTATGGTTTGTTCGATGACTATATCAAGTAAGTAATTTGGATATTTATATGTTATCTCATATTATGAAATTTCACATATAACTTAAACTTTTATTATCATTTTATGTAGGGAACATAAACAAATTATAAGTAGAGTTCATCGATCTTTGTCTTTGAGAAGGAGAGAGGCTTTGCATAGCCTAGAGTTTCCTGCTTGGTTGAAATCAAAGGTATTACCATTACTTTAATTAGTTTAAAAAATAAATATCCATTTAATTGTATTATTCACATATATTTTAGGTGTTGAGTTTAACTATTGACTCCGTTTCTCAAGAATTGAGAGTTTTGGCTTTTGGTCCTAATTATTTTGTTCGTGAATGAAAATATTTAATAATCAATGGGTATAAATTTGTTACAACTAATCAAATAATGAAAACGAGAACACAACTTTATGGTGTTATATTAACCACTACAACATATTGTTATGGCAATGTATCAGATAGTTGACCTCGATATGAAGATGTGTATTATTATGGACTAGTTGATAAAATATTTTTATTGTATTACTACTCTCAAGGTAGAGTCACTATGATGAAATATAAATGGTTTGATTAAATGAGACGACAAGGTATATTTATTTATGACTGTGGATTTAAAGTTATTGATATGAGTCGATTCCTGCATACCGATGAACCATACATTTTGGAATCAATGGATAAACAAGTGTTTTATGTGAAAGATCATCTGAGACCCGATTATGGTGTCATTAATGACGTAATCCCCAGACATATTTTTCATGATGCTGGTTATAAAATTTCCACCATTGACATCCCCACTGGTGTTAGCCAAAATATTGCATTTGATGAATCAAATTGTCCCATTGTGAGAGTTGATGTTGAACCTGAATTAGTGGTCAATAATATATAAAAGAAACCCTATATGTTCACTATTTATTCAGTTTACATTGACATGAGTTTCTTAGGTTAGTATTACTATAATTACTTTAATTATGTTTCAGTTTAGAATGATATGTTTGTTTTTTGTATTTTCTGGTGTTGTTTCATTAAATCAGATTTATTTCATTGTACAAAACTTGGTTTAAATATTGTTTTAAAAAATGTATAACTTGGTAATGTAATTTTAAAAACCATGTTAGTCATTTCTTTGTAATAATTTGTAAAATTAGTAATTAAAAGAATTCAAATTGGTTCCTCTCATGAATTGCTGATAGATGTAAGTTGTATTCATGATTTGTAAAAACTATTTCTAAAAACATTACATTTCATTCTTATGTAGATTATGCAAATACTAAAGAAGGTCGAAGGAAGTGACTATTTGATCCCAATCGACCGGGGCGTGAGCATGCGTTTCCTTTTCTTCCATCAGTGAGTATTATAATTTTAATGTTTTTCTTCTATATTACATATAATTTCATGTTAATATTCTTTATCAATTTTTTTAGGGACATTCAGTTCCACTGGATTTGACTCATAATTCGGTTAGCGTGGGTATGAGTGGGGATTCTTCTAGACCTAGATGAAGAACCTGTCATACCTGTTTCCACATTGACCTACCACCAGACACCCCTTCCACCACACCTTTCCATCCTCCTCTTGAGTCTTAGGGGATGTTTTTATCCATGCCTCCATCATCATCTCAGCTACCCTTTTATTCACATGCCATGTATTTTCCTGCCTTTAGGGATGATACCATTGATGCCTCCATCATCTCATTTTTCCTCTTCTTCCCATATGATGACTACACTGCCTCCATAGATGTTTCCACCTTTACCATATCCATATCCGATGATGTATCCCCCATCCTACTACCCATATGCTACTATGTTTACACCACCTCCAATTCCTACCATCCATCTAGTATTTGATGAGTCTGTTCCATTAGCTTCCACCCCAATTTATGAATGTCACCCAGAGAATGCACTAGAACATACACTTCCTGCAGAGGCTGTTGAGTCAGGATATCCCACAGATCCATCACAGTCTATTGAGCAACCTACATATGGTTTTTTATTATAATTGTTTCAAATTATATCACTTTATTTTTTTCTTGTTGTACCGTGACTTAATTATTATTTCACCCCTCTTTTTCTTACTCAGTGGGATCTTCTTCTAGGAGACATGGGCACACTCAGATGAAGGAAGTTTGGAATCGCTATACACATATAATGGTGGATTACAATTGAAAAAATCAGATGGTAGGTCCAACTGCAACGCTGTGGAGAAGTTTCATGGCCACTTTGGCCAAGTATCATGATATCATTCCGGTGGAACTGGTGTCATGGAGACATATCAGTAAAGAGATTAAGAAAAAATCATGGAAGAAAATATGGGTAAGAAAATTTTATAAAGTCATATCTATATTATTGGTGTATTTATATGAAATAACATGTTCATTGCAGATTCAATTTAACTTTCTCAAAGGAGAGGCTACTAAGACTGCAAGGTTGATGGATGTTGGGGAGTTCTGGTGCTCATACAAGCATGATTTTTATTTTGGTTGGAATAGTAGGGTTGTTACTGACTTAGAGGGGGTACCCATATTCCCCAACTATCCAAAAAGTCAATATGAAAAAATGATTTCACATTGGAAGGATGTTAAGTTTAAGGTAATCTAAATATTTAATGGTTGACATATAAAATTTAATTCATATTAATTGTATTGGAATATTTTTTAGGAAGTTTCAGAGAAAAACATAAAGAATAAGGATTCAATGACATATTTGCACACATTGGGGTGCACTACAATGCCTGATCATGAAAAGAACCAGGTACTTTAATCGGGTATTGTGATGTTATACAGGATGTTCTACTGAAAATATTATTGAATAGACATCGGCTAGATTTGTTAATTTCTCATATATGGTTCTAATATAGATTTGTGCATTTCTCATTTGCAGCAAGCTGCATTAGGCATTGAAGGTCCTGTACCTCGTGCCAAATTATTTTTCTCCAGTAGAAAGAAAAAAGGATAGAAGTGCAGTAAATGAACATGCAAAAGATAAAATTGTAAGGTTTTTTATTTATATTTTAAATATTTTTACAAAATTCATAATTTAATATGTTTATAATTTCAACAGTCTACCTTGGAGGCCCTTGATGGTAAGGAAGATGACAACATCGGGCCACATGATTATTTAAGTCAAGTATTAGGAGAGAAGCACCTGGGGAGAGTACGATGCCGACTAGGGAAAAACATCACCCCCTCTAGGTATTGGTTGTCATCGGGCTCCTATCAAGCCTCCCAGACCTATGAGCTAGAAATATCTCATGCTGAAGTAGCTGAGGCAAAGAAAATATCTTTAAAGGAGCGTGAAAGAAGTAAGCTAATGACCAAACATTTCATGAAATCTATGGCAGTTTTGAGTCATTTGCTTTCATCAGAGGATGTTTCTACTTTTGAATCATATATGGTGTCAATGATATCTTTAAATGATGTGTCGAGTGATGCCAATGAGGGTCGTAGTGGTGATGAAGGTGGCGGTGATAGAGCTGTTGGTGGTGAGGATGTTGCTGATGTTGTTGTTGGTGATGAGGCTGCTGACGATGTTGCTGCTACTAATGATGATGTTGATGATGATGGGAATGGAAATAGGGATGGGGATGTTGGTGATGGGGGGGGGGGTATTAATCTCCTCCATTTTTGACTTATTAGGGAGACTTATTTATGTACTTTAAGAACTTGAATTGAATTTCTGTATGGATGAGAATGGTTAATTTATTCTCTTTTGAAAAGTTCTTCATAAATTTTCGCATGCATTTACAAAAAGATAACATTAGAATCCTTAGTCATGAATATGTTTTTTTATGCTTGAGTAGTTTATGGATGATGATTAATATGATCCTTAGATGGTGAGAGGTGTTTTTCTAATATTTTATACCCTCATCTATGTTTTATTTGATATTATAGCTTCCCATTTTTTATTTATAAGCAACTAGTGTCCCACTTGTGACTAAAAGTGGAATTAACTCAGAGTATCATGAGTATATATTCACCAGGGGGTGGGGCTGGGTGCAGGTGGGGGGGGGGGGGATGGGTGCAGGGGGTTGGGGATGGGTGCAGGGGGAAGGGGGGTGGGTGTAGGGGGGTGGGGCTAGGTGCAGGGGGGAGGGGGAAGGTTGTAGTGGGGGTGAAGGTGGAGGGTGGTGGTGGTTAGTGGGGGTGTACGTGGGGGGGGGATTGGGGGAGTAATTGGGGTGATGAGGGGGGGGGGGGGGAGTGTGCATGGGGGTGGTGGGGGTGAAGGGGGTAGGGGTAGTGGGGGTGAAGGGGGTGGGGGGGGGGGAGTGAGGGTGCAGGTGGGAGTGGGTGGGCAGTGGGGGTGCAGGTGGTGAGGGGGTTAAGGTTGGTCAGGGGGGCTATGTGTGTGTGTGTGTGGGGGGGGGGGGGGAGTGTGCAGGGGGCAGGGGGGCTATGTGTGTGTGTGTGTGGGGGGGGGGGGGGAGTGTGCAGGGGGTAGTGGGGGTGAAGGGGGCAGGGGGGGTAGTGTTTAGGGGCCATATCCGGATCCAGTTCCGGTACCGATACTAATGTCAATGGTGATGTTGGTGGTGTAAGAGGTGGTGATGGTGTTTCTATAGGATATGTGGATGAGGGTTATCATGATTCTGATGATACTGATATTGAGACTCATTATTAATGTAAATTGTATTTTTGGAATGTTAATATGTGTAATTTTATTATGCAGTGGAGTTTGATTATAGGAATATTGAATTTTATTGTGGTTTTTCTATCTATTTCTACATATATTTAATTATTGTATTATGATGTATGTTTGTGTATGTAGTAGTTAATTTTTTTTAATATTTAATTGTATCCTCCTCCGATGATACCATCATACCTCCTCGCCGACGCTTCTCTGAGGTGACCCCTCTATCTCCTCTGGCGCATCTCCGATGGTATGTAGTTCAATTTTCCATTTTTCACTGATTATTTTCTCTTTATACTATTAGTTTCTCCCCCTCATTTGTCTATATTTTAAATTTCTTCTGTAGGTGAACCCATTCCGGCGCACCTTCGACGATATGTGTTTTTATAGCATGAAACTTCGGTGTTATAGACTTATTTTCAAATATATAAACTTCCATAAATTAGTTTAATTGATGATTTGTAACTACATTTTTTTCTATGCTAATATGCTCTTTTTTATTCCAAGATTATTATAATTGGGCGATAGTAATATCCGATCGAGTAAAAATGTGTGGCCGTACTAAATAGGCTGAAGAGTTTTGGAAACTGGATGGATGTTTTAGGCATTATGTGCTTTGGATTCAATTCACATAAATGTTATATAATCGATATTCATTTATATAATAACACAATCAGGCCTCATTTCCAATTTTTTTTCCTGAAATTTATTTTATGTGTACTAGCGGTTGGGTACAAGCACATCCAAGGAAGGAAAATAATACTTCAGTGATCTATAAAAGCACAAGGAGGAATTTTTGTGGGTCAACGATGAATATGGAAATGCAATTGAGCTTGCATTCAACAAGAAAAAGATAAAATCTAAAAATAATTGGATTCGACAGTTTGAGGTTAGGAATTTACTTTGATAGTTGATTTATAGGGTTATATGTAATGATCTTTTTGTGCAGATTAAACTTTCATTTGTGATCCCTTATGAAGTCAGCTGTGGAGTCCTAAGGTATCACAACAGGTAGGTGACATGCTTGGAATTCCATCCCACAAATAATGCCATTCTACTATATGGGGATAAGGTTGGTTCTTTAATTTTCCTTTTGATGTATATATTCTGAGAAGTATGTATTTTATGCTGTTCATTTATATATTTGTTGTTTACTTGGTTCCTTTGAAAATAAAGGACAACTTGGTTTTTGGGATTACAGTAAGTTTTATAAAAAGTTTGTGTACAGAAACATACACAGCTGCATACTCAATAATATGAGGTGAGTTATATGTTTATTGGGATATATGGTCCACCTATATTTGTTTGTATAAGATTCACATTTATTTTTCTTCCTAGTAAGAATCATGAGCATGCTCACACACACACATTAACACCACTGTCCATATAGCAGAACAAATACCACTTATTTTTTCAGACCGTATCAAAAGTGATCCTTGATAAGTACTATAAGCATTGCTATCAAACAGAGCCTTAATGACATTCCCCCCCACCTCAACTATGTATGTGATTCTTAAAAACTAGTTGCACAATTTGTGATAGGTTTAATTGGACAAATGATGGATCAATATATATCTCATCCTCAGATGGAACTGTTTGTTGCACCGACATGGAAACTGGAATGGAGACATCTTTCATGGACCTTAACCCCAATGGATGATAGGCAGTGTTTTCCAATGGGTCAAAAATTTTGTTCCATTTTATGACTTATTAGAAACTTCTAATTCATTATATGGTTTGGGACAACCTCTTAACTGACCATCAGGAGTTATGGTCATATAAATTTTCAACTGTGACATATAGATGATTTTTTTGTAGGGCCCAAGTAGTTGGAATATGCTATATGGTTTGGATATTAACTTGGATAAAGGTATTTTCCTTGTTGCAGATAATTTTGGGTTTCTTTACATGTAAGTATTCTGATTAAGAACTTTTTAGTTTTACAGTTGGTGCTTTTTTTAAAAAACTTTACAATCTACTTGAGATGGTATTTTAATTATGTAATTAGAATGCCTGAAATACATCCTTACAAGCATGTCTAATTTATTGATTTTTTTTACTGGATTCCAAAAATTTGGGCTCATTTAAAGCATATTGAATGAGGTTGATGTTTATCCATGACTTGCATCTTTTTAAAGCTCTGTTTGGAACATGTCTTCTCGGTTTTATTACTCATTCAATGTTAGTTGTTGATATATGATTCAAATTAGCTACCTAAAGGCTATTGAGAACATGTGATAGGTTTTATTACTCATTCAATGTTATTTGTTGGAATATGATTCAAATCAGTTACCTTAAGGTTATCATTATAATTGAAATGATTCACTGATATAGACAAATATAATTGTTACAGAGAGGGGGGGGGATTGAAGGTTAGTTTCCATTATAATTGAAATAATTTACTAATATAGACAACTAGAATTAACTCTGAAGAGAGAGGGGCTATCGGGGGGGGGGGGGATGGTGCTGGGGAAGAGGGCAGGGGGTGTTGGAGAAGAGGGCAGGGGTTTCTGCAGTGGGGGTTGGTGCTGGGGAAGAGGGCAGGGGGTGTTGGGGAAGAGGGCAGGGGTGTTTGCAGGGGGGGGGGGCTGGTGTGTGCAGGGTGAGGGGGGTGTGCAGTGGGAAGGGGGCAGTGGGGGGGAGGGTGTGTGCAGGGTGGAGGGGGGGGGGGGGTGTTTCTACTAGTATTCAGGGTGGGGGCTGGTGCTGGGGAAGCGGGCATGGGGTGTGCGGGGGGGGGGGGGCTGGTGCTGGGGAAGAGGGTAGGGGTTTGTGCAGGGGAGGGGGGGGGGTGCAGGGTGAGGGGGGAGGGGGTGTGCAGTGGGAAGGGGGAAGTGGGGGGTGTGCAGTGGGATGGGGGTAGTGGGGGTGTTTTTACAAGTATTTAGGGGAGGGGGGGGGGTGGGGATGGGGAAGAGGGCAGGGGTGTGTGCAGGGGAGGGTGGGTGGAGGTGGTGCTGGGGAAGTGGGCATGGGTGTGTGCAGGGGAGGGGGGTGAGGGGGGAGGTGGTGTGCAGTGGGAAGGGGGCAGTGGGGGGTGTGCAGGGTGAGGGTGGGTGGGTGGGTGGGGGGGTGCTGGGGAAGAGGGAAAGGGGGGGTGGTGGTGTTGGGGAAGAGGGTAGGGGTGTGTGTGGGGGGGGGGTGCCAGGGTGAGGGGGGATGTCCAGGAGGGTGGGGGGGTGTTCAGGGGGGGGTGCTGGGGGCAGTGTGCAGGGGGCAGGGAGGGGTGAAGTTGGGGTGCAGGGGGGGGGGTTGGGGTGTGGGGGGGGGGGGTTATGAATATATGCTGGTGAAGGGGGCTAGGGGGTAGTGTACAAGGGGTGTGGGGGTGTAGGGGGGAGGTGGGAAGGGGGTGTGGGGGTGCAGGGGGAGGGGGGATATCTAGGAGTGTTCAGGTGGTAGGGAGGGGGCTCTCCAGAAGTGTGCAGGGGGAAGGGAGGGGGCTGTCTAGGAGTGTGCAGGGGGCAGGGAGGGGGCAGTACAAGAGTGTGCAGGGAGGGGGAAAGGTGTAGGGGGTGTGGGGGTGTAGGGGGAGGGGGGTTGTCCAGGATGGGGGGGGGGGTGTGAATATATATATGTGAAAGAGATCAAAAGAGATCTTGTATTCTTGTTTTTGGATTCCTGATGGATTTTCCTTTTCGATCATTTATTGATTTTGATGACTTGTATTGGTATGCAGGATAGGGATGCATGCTATGAAGAGAACCGACAACAAAACATAGTCAATTTAATTGATTTTCTTCCATGACTTGCAACCGAGATTGACATGAATATAAAATTCAGGAGGTAATGGTTATTTTATGCCATTTTTTTCAAGACATTAGTAACCATTTGTTGTGTTTTTAATCAAATTGACTTGGCATACACCATGCTTGCAAACTTGATGATTTTGAGTTTACTCCTGAGTGTGCAATATTTGATCTTCTGGACATTGCTCTGTATCATGGTTAGATAGTTGATCCCCAAGTATGCACTTTTGAATCCTGTACCTTTATATTTTTTTAGAAAAAATATTTTATACATTATCTCAGTTTACTGTTTTCCTTTTCCCCTTTTCTTCTTTCCATTTATTAATATTAATGTTTTCACGTATATTCATGCATGGGGGTGTCCAGGGGGGTTTCTAGGGGGTGTCTAGGGGGGAGGGGGTGTCTAGTGGGGGGTGTCCAGGGGGGTCCAGTGGGGGGAGGGGGTCCGGGGGGGGGGGGGGTGTCTAGGGGGGAGGGGGTGTCTAGGGGGGAGGGGGTGACCAGGGGGTGTCCAAGGGGGTGTCCAGGGGGGGTCTAGTGGGGGGTGTCCAGGGGGGTGTCCAAGGGGGGGGGGGTGTCCAGGGGGGTGTCCAAGGGGGGTGGGTGTCCAGGGAGGGTGTCTGGGGGGGGGGGTCTAGTAAGGGGTGTCCAGGGGGGTGTCCCGGGGGGGGGGGGGGGGGGTGTTCAGGGGGGGTTTAGTGGGTGGGTGGGGGGGGGGGTCCAGTGGGGGGGGGTCTGGGGGTGTCCAGTGGGTGGGTATCCAATGGGGGGTTTCTAGGGGGGTGTGGAAGGGGGTTCTATCTAGGGGGTTTGTAAGGGGGTTTTGTCTGGGGGAGGGGGTGTGAAAGGGGGTTCTGTCCAAGGGGAGAGTGGGGGGGTGTGCAAGGGGGGAGGGGTGTGCTAGGGGATCTATCCAGGGGGAAGGGAGGGGCTGCAGGGGGTGTCCAGGGGGAGAGTGGGGGGGTGTGAAAGGGGGGAGGGGGTGTGATGGGGGGTTCTATCTAGGGGGAAAGGATGTGCTGGATGGGGTGTCCAGGGGGAGAGTGGTGGGTGTGAAAGGGGGGAGTGGGTGTGGTTTTATAGTGGTTTGTATTCTAGTTTGCAGCACTAAGGTGAAACCAAGGTGAGAAGCTGCTGTTTCTGGGAAAACCATCTATACCCATGGTTTGAAAAATTGTGGGTATATATACTACTACAAAACTATCTATACCCACAGTTTGTTGAACCGTGGGTATGTGTGCTGTGAATAAACCTTTCTATGCCCACGTTTTACTTAACCATGGGTATATAATTTATGTTATAAAAATTTATACCCACAGTTTTGTAAACTGTGGGTATAGATGTATACCCATGGTTTTTCAGAATCGTGGGTAAGATGAAATTTCAGTGGGCTATACCCATGGTTTCTACAAAACTGTGGGTATAGGGAAATCCTGACACCTCAGGAGCCCACGGTTTCTTAAACCATGGGTATATCCTATACCCACGATTTTATGGTATATACCCACGGTTTGAAACTGTGGGTATAGGGAAATTTTCCAGTAGTGTAACTTATCATTAAATAAAATATAATAAATGCCATTTTCTTACCCAAGTGGCTTAAAAAGGTTACAATTTTGAACTAAGTTTGATTTTGGTTGAAACACCCTCATCTAATTAAATCAGAACAATTTTTAGGGTGATTTTATATTATTATGATATTATTTTTACCTTTAATTACCATATTTACCTTTAACCATGGTAAATAAAATAATAAAGTTACTATTCATCAAACATTATTTTGATTCTATTGGACCAAATTTTTCATACTAATTACAACCATGTATGTATGTTTTTCAAAATTTAATTCACAGAAGTGGTAAAATTACGTTTAATACTAATCTCGTAGATGTAGCTTGAAGGCGGGTAAAAGTGACATTCAAAATTTCAATAAGTGTTTATATCTAATTTCAATATAAAAATAATTTGAATGACCTAAATTGGATTAAATGATAAAAAATTAATCTAATTATACTTTAAAATCAATTAAAAGGATAATCTAACAATATAAATAAATTATACAAAAAAGCGTTTTTGAATTAAAATGCAGTATTTTTCACTATTCATTAAAAAATGAATCTTATCAAATAATACCAAAAATTTAACCAAAATAAATTTTGATGTCCCAATTCCAAAGAATAAATTTATTTTGTCAAATAAAACTTATAAAAGTGACAAAAACTAGATTTAAAATGGGTTTGGCATCAAAATGTGGTAAAAATGCCTTTTTTGAAAAATACTCCTTTTATGCATAAAATTGAATTTGATCTTATATCATGTCTAGAAATCATATAAGATGAATTTTAAATATACTATTTAATTTATATTTCATTAATATAATCCAAAAAGAGTTATTTTATTATTTTATAAACACAATTATTCACACTTAAATAGTTTTTCATAAAACACATCCTTTATATTCAATTGGTTTGTATTTTCATTTCTAATTAATTTTATAACCAAAGAATCATTATTTAATAAACATGTGTAAACCCTATTTTTATTATTTAGTTAATACTATTCATTCCCTTCATTCTAACAACTAAGTTATAATGGTAACATTTAAATAATAATATTTAGTTGTGTGTTTAAGCTTTATATGACGTATAATGTACGCTATCGAACAAAATATTTTTTTAAAAAAACTCAAGATGTTACATCCCCCCCTTTTTAAATTGTGTGCTCAAAATTTTGAATTCGGTATTGGTAATTAAGGTTCAACTTTTCAAAATTACCTCATTAAAATCCCACATCAGAAAAAGAGTCAATAAAACCTCTACTTTAAAAGAAAGAAAGTGAAGTAAAAGGGTCACATGAGATAAAAAATATTAGGGTTTCATATAGGAAAACATGGATATGGAAGATAAAACTAATCATCAAGTTTTGGTGGAGAGTGATAGAAAACATTTTCAGGAGAAAGTTAATAATCACAAAACCATAAATTTGTGATGGGTTAAATGGTCTTTGATTTCATAGAAGGAAAAGTAAACATAAAACATTTATGTTTTAAAGTCCTTTTCATAAAGTTGAGGAATTCATTTAATTTATAGACTAATAACATAAGGAAATATACTTACCTAAAAATCAGAGTTTCATACTTTAATCAAATCCCACCATAAACTCATCTTTTTCCCTAAATGATGAGTATTCAAGATGAATCAACTTCTATAGAATTACATAATCTACAAAAGATTAACTATCTATTTATACTATCTTACAACATTAACCAAAACCAATATTGTTAGGATAAGACAAAACAATTCTATAAAAATAATAAACCATTATACGATGAAAAACTACTTTTAATCTCCAAAATTCAACTATAATACCAAAAGTTAAACATAGACCATTCAACAAATAAATATCATTTAAATCCATCAAAATAATCCAAAATAAGGTTGAAACCCAAAAATTATAAGAATTTGATCACATAATCTTCTAAGATAAATTCTAAAATTTATCTCCAAATAACATCAACCACTCTTAATGTCTCATACCAATAAGTAATTAACCTAATCATATATTCTCCATGATAGGTTAATCATTTCCATAAATAACCTAATTCCATAAGTCCATAATTAAAATCATATATTATTCCAAAATATAATTCAAACATTAATCCTCAATTAAAATACCATAGTATTTTATTTACCTTAACAATATAAATTTCCCAAAAATAGTGAACATGTTCCAAAATAACATTTATCACTTAATCACTAAATCATTTTCCAATCCCAATATTATCTATTCGATAAAACATGGGTTCCAAAAATCAAATTATTCTTAATACATAAAATCGTTTAACTAAAAATAATGAAGTCATACTAACTAGGGAATTTACATAAGCTAGTGGAAGGTGATGCACCCTTGTCAGCTTTTAGTTGTGGGTTCAATTCCTGCAGCCTTGTCCAACGAAACGGGTTTTCACACGATCTGCAGGTTGTAATTTTTTAAAAACTATATAATTATTATAACATTCCAAAAATAAAATCCTCATAAAATAACCATAAAATTTTTTAACCTCAAAGGTTATCTCATACCTTTCATTTCGCATCCCAAAAAGTAATAACCCATAATTACCTCAAAGTTGAAAGTTTCCAAAAAAAATATCATTCGTCACCTTAAAAATTTATAACATAAAGCCTCAAAAGGTATTGTAAGACAATAAACTTATAACCAACCTTAAAATTATAGACTCATGATGATATCCCTAAATCTTTAAAAAACATCCTAATCTCCAAAGTTTTCTAAAACATCCTCTGATACCAACTGTAATTAACTGACCATAAACATTACTTAATCTTGAGTTAAGTCAATAATTTTACTTTAATTAACATCAAGTATATTTTCAAGTTTAGAGATTTATATAATTAGGACATAATTTATACATAAAAACTCAAATTTTATAATGGAAACACTTCTACTCACTATCCATTTTTTTCAAAAAACAAAAACTTTTAAAAATAAACATGGTTTCATTTCATGTTTAATCATCATAACTTTTCCTTTATCCCATTATTGAATCTATTATCCTTTAATTACTGTGAAAAACATTTCAGAACTTGGTATGAGCATAAAAATATTAGTAATGTATACACAAAGAAGGAAAACCATTAGTCTTGTGAAAACATGTAAACCTGTGAATAATTTATCATAAAGTAATAAATTTCACCCTTAAGAAGTAGAAAATAATTCCTTTGAGTATAAGATCATTGCTTACATTTTCTGTAATCAAGAGATTACCATAAAATCCATAGAAATCACATATAACATATAAAGGTAACTTGGGAAATAATAATACTTAAATGGAATAAATATGCGATCGAATTCCATAAATATCACTCTTAAAAATGGAATATTCATATGACTTACTTCCATACCCAATGCATTGGAAGTTATAACGTAACCACCCATCATTGATTTATCACGGAACCACCCATATTTGGTTTATCACGTAAACACTCGTAATATTTCCAAGTACCATTATACAATCATGACACATAAAATATTTCAATTATCAACATTTCAATCATAAAATTTCATTTTTAATCAAAATAAATCATTTCAATATATTGAAATATTCAAATCATTTCTACAACCATTTAAAACATTTAATAAAGTGATTTTTCAATCAAAGTGCCCCATACCACTTTGATACTTTTGAAAAAAAATTAAAAAATTAAAATATTAATGCGCATATAAATAAATTCATAAAAACCATTTTGAAAATATGGACATTAAATATAATGTTTTAGAAGAATAAATCTTTAAAACATTTAAAATAATGTTTTAGTTAAAGAGTCACTTACCACTTGAGAAATACATGAATAAAAATCATTAAGGGATAACATTACTATTTTTTTAAATATCATGATAATATAATAATTCATGATATAACATGTAAAAAAGGTTTTATATACACCTTATTGGACAATAAAGGTGTATAACATCAAGATATGTCTCAATGAAAGGAGAATGAGACAAAATCCCTTACCTTGAGTCTGACTCATCTAGTACGTTCTTTATATTCATGAATAACAAATTTAGGTTAATTTATACTTGATTTAGAAACCTTTTCAAAATTTTTATTCCTTTTATATCACTTATTACCATTTTATAAAAAATATATAATTATTTAAGTTTATATCAGACATTTTGTCAATATTCGGTACTTGAATCGAAAATGAACTTGGTATGATGTCAATAGTCCATGTCATCATAATTATATCATCTCAAAAATAATATTCCTGACATAATTATATATTTTATAAATCCATTATACTTTTAAATAAAACTATTAATCATGGTAATGAAAAATGAACAACGTTATAATCATGGAGACGGTAGGTTGTACGTACGCATGAGTAACGTTTTCCAATTTTCATTGATCATTATGGAAAGAAGGTAAATATTATTTTACCTTTATAGAATTATATTAACATAATTAATATCATATTTATTATTTAAATATACTTATATATATCATACAAGTTTTGTAGTGAATAAAAACGAATCACATCACTTCGTGGTGGTGATAGTCCACACGTACGCACGAATGATGTTATCATTTTTATATGCATGGAAAGTAAGAACCTAATTGATATATTATTATCTTATAAATATTAATATGTCATGAATATCACATATGAACATTAATTCCATAATTATAACCAGTCATGAGAGACGGTTATGGAAAATGAATTATATCGATTCGTGGATGTGATAGTTCACACCTACGCACGAATGATTAATCCCTTTCCCATTTGATGGAAATTGAGATGTATTTAGGCGATTATATTAAAATAATAAAATATAAGTATAATTAGTATAATTTATTTATTATATAATCATGGTTGGATAATATTTTAATGAAGATTAAGGAGAAAAAAATATAAATACTTAATTAAAAATGTTACATTTCCTTTAGATCACCACCTTTCTTAACACCATAACACCTCTAAGGAGGGTGTTATTTCTAAAATAAGGCCTAAATAACGTGGGGAGGTATTATAGAAATGGTTTTGGGTAGATCTTGTCTGAACCAAATGGTTTTTTAAGTGTGAGTAATAGAGTGGAATGGGTACCCTTTTATAGGAGATGGGAGGGGCACTCTTGGAATTATTAAATGTATCAAATCAATATAAATTCATTTTATTTTCCAAATGGTCCAAAATTGATTTATTTATAATATATGATTATTTTAGATCTAATACCCATAATCCCATTAAAATTAGACAAGTTTTGAATATTTTTTAATCCTTATCATTTTTTTTAACCCATTTTAACTCTTACTATTTTATCAAGTAATTTACACTTTGAGAGTTAAAATAATTACCATAACATGCAAAAAGACCAATGAATGAGTAATTAATGACATTTGTAGGATTTAATAAACTATTTTTCATAATCTTATATTTTTAGAAATTTTATATCATTTAATTAAATATTTTATATTTTAAGATATGAATTATATCAATTTTGACACTATTCATTACATGACTTTTTCAAAAATCATAACTTGATTACTTTAAAAAAACTACTTTAACACATCCATAAAATGTCAAAGAAATCCATAAATTTTTTTATGTCATAAAATAGTTAAAATTATATTTATTTTAATATTATTAATATCATTTATTTGATTCTTCCTTTAATAAATATATTACTGCATCACCATTGTGTCATAATTAAATTTAATTATTTAAAGTCAAAAAATTATAAATAAATTAACATGATGTATGTAATATTTTTATATTTTAAGGACTATTTATATTCAAAGATATACCTTATATAACCCTATATTAAAAAATATTTAATTATAAAAATATGAGTATGACATTTTTAACTTATCAGTAAATAAAATATAATAATTGTCATTTTCTTACCCAAGTGGATTAAAAAGGTTATAATTTCGACCTAAGGTTTATTTTGGTCGAAACCCCATCATCCAATTAAATCAGGATAAGTGTTAGGGTAATTTTATATCATTATAATATTATTTTTACCTTTGATTATCCTATTTACCTTTAACCATGGTAAATAAAA
The DNA here is from genome assembly GCA_963277665.1 of Viscum album. Taxonomy (NCBI): domain Eukaryota; kingdom Viridiplantae; phylum Streptophyta; class Magnoliopsida; order Santalales; family Viscaceae; genus Viscum; species Viscum album. The sequence goes on from OY728151.1 coordinate 1,760,613,529, forward strand.
CAGTAAAGTTACTATTCAAAAAAAATTATTTTTATCCTATTGGATCAAAATTTTCATACTTATTATAACTATGTATGTCTGTTTTTCGAAATTCAATTCATAGAAGTGGTAAAATTACATTTAATGCTAATCCCGCAGATGAGGCTAGAAGGTGGGTAAAAGAGGCGTTCAAAATTTCAATAAGTGTTTATATCTAATTTCAATACAAAAATCATTCCAATGAACTAAATTGGATTAAATAATAAAAACTTAATCTAATTATACTTTAAAACAAATTAAAAGAATAATCTAACAATATAAATAAATTAGACAAAAAAGCGTTTTTTAATTAAAGTGCAATATTTTTCACTATTCATTAAAAAATGAATCATATTAGAAAAATACCAAAAATTTAACTAAAATAAATTTTGATATTCTGATTCTAAATAAGAAGTTAATTTTGGAAAATAGAACTTATAAAAGTGACAAAAATTTGATTTAAAATGGGTTCTCCATCAAAAGGTAGTAAAAATGCCTTTTTTGAAAAATACTCCTTTTATGTATAAAATTAAATTTGATCTTATATCATGTCTAGAAACCATAAAAGATGAATTTTAAACATCCTATTTAATTTATATTTCATTAATATAATAAAAAAAGAGTGATTTGATTATGTGTTAAACATAATTATTCACACTTAAATAGTTTTTCATAAAAACACATCCTTTATATTCAATTGGTATGTATTTTTATTTCTAATTAATTTTATAACCAAAGAATTATCATTATATAAACATGTGTAAACCCTATTTTCATTATTTAGTTAATACTTTTCATTCCCTCCATTCTAACAGCTAGGTTATAATGGTAACATTTAAATAATAATATTTAGTTGTCTGTTTAAGCTCGATATAATGTATCATGTATGCTATAGAACAAAGTATTTTTTTTAAAAACTCAGGATGTTACAATAATTAATTTAGCAGTTAAAATGAGAACACAACATGATGGAATTATGTTAACTATAACGATATACTATTTTTCCAGTGCATCAGATAATAGACCTTAATATGAAAATATGTCTGAAGTTCCAAAGGATTGAATAATAACTCAGAAGGGGGGTTGAATCAGCTATTAAATTTTATAAGTTTCAATAATTTTAAAAACTTAACCCTTGAAACCTATTAAATTTCATACCCTTATCATCTTTTAGTAAATAATCATGCATGAAAAAGTAGTAAAGCAAGTAAAGTACATGAGATTTACAAGGTCCAGCCTCCGTGTGAGAACCGATATCCTTGCCATAGCCACTCCCATGGGTCTATGAAAATTATTTATAATGAATAATTGAATACAACTTGTGACAAATCCCATTATACACCTTCTATCTCTTAATAGTAATGATTATACTAACTACTGCCAGTTTATAAAGTTTTCTTACAAACAATGAGCCACAATAAAAGTATAAATAATTTGTTCAATATGTACCACAAAATCTATGTCTAGAACCTCAGTTTAATGTCTATGGGTTTGATTCTCTTAGTCTTATGGGACTGGGTCTGATGGACTTAGTACAATGAATTTATTCTCAAACTCTACTCAATTCATTCTGATCTTCCTTTGTCTAGTAAGAAAACTTTCAGCTATCTAATATTCTAATGAGATATCTGTCTGGAAAATAATGACTCTGACTCAAACTCTATAGTGATCCATATTTTTCACATGTGAAAAGTTTTAAAATTATGAATGTACAATGCATCTATTTATAGTCATCCCATAATGGAAAAAGGCGGGAAACTAAAAAACTTATCCCGCTTACTCAAATTCAAGAACCTTCGAGATGTATGCATATTTGAATTTCAAGTTTGAACACTTCAAATCATCACAAATATTCTATAATATTCTTGAGTATTATCTGTAATCAGCCTTATTAGACTTCCTAACCTTTCTTTAGTCTGATGGAACCTCCTTAACTCATTACAATGAAACTTCCTCAGCTCAGTATGATTAAAATTCCTCATCACATTACAACGAAACTTCCTCAACTCAGTATGAAGGAACTTAATCAACTCATTATGAAGGAACTTCCTTAGCTAATTATGATAACATAATTCATAGAATTCTTAGACCAATTATATTTATTGAACCACTACATAAAATGATTTTTCGGTGTGAAACATTCATCCGATGGATCAATGTCTGTTCTTGGTCTGGTGGATTGGTATCAAAATTAAACTCACTATTTTTCCTTTTCACAAGTAAGCATAAATCCTTTATAATATTCATACTTTCATAACTCATATCTGTCTGATGGATCGGTGTCAACAACACTAGTTACTCTGATGTTCTGTATCCAATGGAAACTTCACTCAGGTACTCTTTAATATTTATCAGCTTTACTTAGACAAACTTCTGAAAAATTTTTTGTTTGGTACTTCTTAATATGTTATTCTATCTATAGGTTTATAAAAATAATACAAACTATTCAAAGACCTTCAACAACCTCCATTATTCAAAATATTTTATCATCAGACTTTATCATGATTTATGATAACTACATGATCAGAAAAGTATCATCTATCTTAAGTTAGAAAATTTTAGAACTTTCTAACTCCTATATTCTGTTTCTTTAACAAACCTCTTCACCATCATTATGAATTTATAATAAAAATTATGTCTGATAGATCTTCAACATCATGCCGATGAAACTAATACTGACAGAGCATCTGATCAACAACTTTATATTTTTGATAACTTATGCGAATGATGCTTCTTAGTCTGATACTCTATGTTCGGTATTTCTCAGTCTGATCCTATGCATCTGAAAAAACAACTTTATAAAAAACAAAACTTTTCTCCCCCTTTGTGTTTGGGTTTGAACATTTAGAAACTCTCACTTGTTTTTTAAAAACATTATTTTACAATTTTTTTTCAAGAAATACAAAACCCTTGTTAAAACAAAATATCACAAAGTTTATTCAATCCCCCCCTTTGGATTTGTTTTAAAACTTTTATTAATTTTTTTTGAAACTCACCTTTTGTAAAAAACTCAAGTTTTTTTTTAATTTTACTCAAACAAAACCTTTCTCAAAATAGAGAATCCTCACACCACACTACTGGATAATGTAATGTTTTTGAATTAATTCCATCCCTCGGTGACAAGAAAACTTTTCGGCCATATTAAGATAAAATCCCCCTACTTTTATATTTTCTCAATTTTATTTTTCTCTCCCCTTGATTATTATCTCCCCCATTATCTAATAACCAAATCTTCAGATTCATAAAATAAAGATAAGTAAATTTTTTTTACAAAGTAAAAAGTTGTTACCTTCTCTACCCCTTTGCCAACATAATCCAAATAATGGTTTGGGACTTCCTTATGATATTTAGGAATTCATTGGAGGATGTTGAACATGATTTTTCATCCTCAACTCAAAAAACCTTTATTTTGAGATTGCCTTTATGAAGATATCAGCAATCTGATACTTCGTTTAGATATATTCCAACAAAACATCTCCAACAACAAATTTCTCTTTTATAAAGTGAAACTTTATATCAATGTGTTTTGATCTTGAATGTTGGATATGTTTTTTAGAAAGATCAATTGGACTCTGATTATCATAAAGTATCTTCAATGTTTTAGAAACTTTTGATTTTAAATATTCCATATGAACTTTCATCCACAACATTTTAGTACAAGCTTGAGTATCCAAAACACATTCTAATTACACTATACTCAAAGTTATTGAACTTTTTTTCTTACTATTCCAACTTACACAACATTCACCCAAGAAAAATATTCCTCCTGAGGTTGATTTTATATCAGTAAAATCTTCAACCCAATCGGTATCAGTATAACCATAAAAATTCATCTCACAATTTCTTTTATATAACAACCCATGTGAATTTATTCCTATAACATATCTCAGAATTCTATTTTCTACCAACATATGTGATTCTTTGAGATTAATTTGATACCTGGAACACAAAGTTATAACATAAAAAATATCAGGTCTTGTGTATGTAAGGTAAAGTAGACCTTCTATTAGATTATGAAAGTCTTTATGATTCAAAATTTTACTGGACTCATCTTAACTCAAATTCATCCCCATTGATATAGGAGTAGAAACCTCTTTGGATTTTACCATGCCAAATTTTTGTAACAATTCCCCAACATATTTTTCTTGAGATGGGGAAATGTATTTTTCTTTTTGTTGAACTTTTAAGGCAAGGAATAATGTTAATTATCCTCAAATTAACACCTCAAAGTTCCTTTTCATTTCTTTAGAATTTTTTTACAAACATCTTATTTATCCCCAATAAAAAAATTATATCATCCACATAAACAATTACAATTAGAGTTCCATAGTCAAAATTTTTCACATATAAGTTGTTACAAAATTTCCTTTAGAAAAATTCAAAATTATCAAAAAATTGTCAAACTTAGAATACCATGAACACATATCTTGTTTTATCCCATAAAAATATTTATTAAATATATTTTTTTTAATCCACATCAAGTAGAAACCCACAAGGTTGTTCAATGTAAAGTTCTTCTTCAATTTCTCCATTGAGAAATGATAACTTTACATCCATCTGATATAATTTTTAATTATAGTGAGAAAACATTTCTAGAAACATTCTAATAGTTTCTAACCTCACAATGAGGTCAAAGGTTTCATAAAAATCCACACCTTCCATCTGTTCACAACCTTTACAAACAAGCCTTGCTTTGTTTCTTGAAACTTCTCAATGTTCATTCAACTTGTTTCTGTAAACCAATTTTTTTTGATAACATTTTTACCTTTTTGATGTGGAATAAGTTACCATGATTCATTTTTCTCAATTTTATAAAACTATTCATTCATATAATTCACCCATTCTTTATGTTTAATAGCTTCTAATATTGATTCTGGTTCAATTTTTGAGATGAGTGAAGTTTGATTTTCTAATATTAGCTTTCTTCTAGTATGAACTGAAGCCTTACAATTCCCAAGAATATTTTTGGCCTCAACATGTTTTTGTAAAGTAGGAAATTTCAGAGTTCCTCTTCCTAATTCACTTTCCTCATCACACAATTCATCTGAATCTTCAGGCAAACTACTTTTCTCACTTTCATTTTCATTGGAAACTTTCAGATTTTCTTCCTCAATATTTCCATAAAATTTTGTTAAAGAATTTGGATTCTCAATAACTTTCACATAATATGATTTCACCAACTTTTTTAAATGTTTTTACAACATTTTTAAATTCTTCCCTTAGGTGAATAACCCATAAAAGTTCCTTCCCTCAACTTTGTCATCGAACTTTCCAAGATCCGGATTTTTGATTTTAGGTAAACATGGAATTCAAAAAACTTTGAATTACTTCAATAAAGGTTTTTTGTTATACCAAATTTTATAAGAAGTCATTTTGGATTTCAAAATTAACAAACATCTATTCTAAACATTTAAAAAAGTACTAATATCTTCTCTCTAGTAGAACTTTGAAATTTTGTATTATGCTAACATGCTTCTTCCCATTTCCACCAAACTTATATTCTTCCGTTATTCTAATCCATTTTATTATGGGGTATATAGAGAATTATAATAATGTTTAATACCAAAATTTCTAAGATAAGTTTCAAAATTACTACTTGTAACCTATGTTCCATTATGTGTTCTCAGCTTCTTTATATAAATTCCCATTTCTTTCTCAACTTCTTTTCTTAAGACTCTAAACATTTCTATAGTCTCTGACTTGTGTTTCATAAACATGATGTTTTTTCATATGAGTGTAATCATCAATAAAAGTGATGAATTATAAATCCATTTTTTTCATTTATGTCTCATCTACCCACATAAATTGGAATGAATAAGTTGAATAGGTCTGGTAGACTGAATCTCAACTCTCTTATGACTTTTATTAGTCATCTTACCTTTCTGACAAGTTACAAAAACATCATCTTATATTATTTTCAATTATGGAAATTTTTGAACAACATAAACCTTAGAAAGTTCATTTTTTTCTAACTAAGGTGTCTAAGTATTCATCACCACAACTTATTTTCATATTCATCACTTAAGTAACATGAGTTTTTAAATTCTCTTATTTGGAAGAGATTCTCAATGGTTCTTTCTCCTTTTATAATAACTTTTATATCTTTAACACTTTTGATAACACATGAATATTTTTTTAATATCACTTATTTTCCATAATTAGAAATTTTAATTACATTAAGTAATTTATATTTTAGTCCATCAATAAACAAAACTTCCTTAGATTTCAACTTTTCAGCTTCAATATCAGTCGTTCTGATTCCCCTGATTTTTTGAGAACTATAATTCCCAAAGGTAACGACACCCCCATAATGATTTTAAACATGTTTCAAGATTTTTAAATCACATATCATGTGTGAAGAACAAAAAATATCAAGTATCAATGGTTTGTTCTTTTTTACTTGCTTTCAAGGCAGTCTCAATAACAAAGGCCCTTTCTCCAAATTTCTTCTTTCTTGCTTCCTTTCATTTTCTTGCATACAAAACTTTTTTTGGAAGAGTATTCATACATTATTTAGAAATATTAAATGGTTGATCACATATTCCATAAAATTATTCCAAAAATTCAAAATGATTCTTCATTGTAAAGTTTCTAACATCTCTAGAATTTACTTTTTCAACTTTATGTAAGTTAGAAAGGTTACTCATTCTACTTTCAATATTTCATCCACTCTGCTCAAACCTTCTTTTGGGTAGATTTAAGTTGTGAAAAAAATTATAATCCCTATTCCCATAGATTCAAAAACACCAACAAAAACCATAAAATATTGTTTTTCTATTGAAGTAAGATATTTATTTGTAGAAACTTTGTTGAGGTTGATAACTTATTTCTGCTCTAACATACTCTAGGCATGGAAAATCTTTCCTACTGATGGAGTTTTCAACTTTTTCAGATATTATAGGTTTCTCACATACCTTATCAACCCATTCTTTACCAAGAATTTTCTTCTCACTTGAAATGTTTGAAAAATCGGATGAAAAATTTTTTTTTGTGGGTAAGGATTTCACCTAATTCTTGATTTAAACTTTCTTAACTAATTTATAAGTCTCAGATTTTACTTCTAAATCTATATTGAAGTTTTCATTTATCTTCTTCAAGGTACTTTCAGACTCAAGAAGTTTTGATTAAAACTTTTTAACTTCCTCTTCCTTAGTTTCTAACTTCTTACTGAGGTCTTCAACCATCTTTCCTTATTCAATAATTCTAAGTTTGTAACTTAAAATATCATGGAGGTGTTCTTATTCTTTCTTAACAACATCTTTTTCACCTTAATAATTTTTACACTATCTTTATTTATCATTTTTATTTTTTTTCTTGAGAGATATATTTTTCTCAAGACATGAAACAAGTTCTGTTATGAGCTGATACTCTATGTAAGATTCTTCACCTCCTTCTTCTTCGCTATTTGAGGTTTCATCAATTTTCTCAACTTTTTGAATGAATATTCTAACCTTTTCTGAACTTTCATATTCTGAATAATTGTTTTCAGTTGAGTCTGATTCATATTTCTTACTCAACATACTTCTCTTGTTCCCAATAAACTTCTTCTTATATTTGTTGGATGACTTTTCTTCTTTATAACTTTTGTTCCACTTCTTCCATAAAGGTTTTTAATTAGAATCATCTCAATATTATCCAACATTCTTCTTAGGATAATTCATAGAAAAATGTCTAATTTCACCACACTCAAAACATTTTAGATTAAATTTACCTCCATAATTTCCTCTTCCTCTTCGATAGTTCTTGGATATAAGAGATATAATTTTATTATTCAAGCCATCATCATATTTTTTTTCCAGAATCATAAGGATCAATAGCTTCAATATCTTGAATCTTATTTTTTCTCATAACTTCAAAATCCATTTCATCTTTGATCTTCTTTTTGAACATTGGAGATTTTCTTATTTAATAAGCAATAAGAAAGTTATACAGTTCATAAAGAGATAAATAATCATTATCTTCTAAAGCAAATTTTTTTGAATCAAACATGTCTAGAAAGTTTCTCATAAGTTTCTTAACTATTTTAGAATCTTCCAGAACTTCTCCAAATCTTCAGATGTTGAAAATAATTTTATTTACCCTGGTAAAGTATTCACCAATAGTTTCTTCATTACTCATTCTTATGTCTTTAAACTTACTACACTCGATTTTTATCTTTTCTTACTTCACTTTAGTATTCCATTAAAAAATAATTTTCATATTTTCTCACATATTATTTGAAGTATTGAGACCCTTTAAATTCATATAAACATTTTATAACAAATACATAATAATATAATTTCTAGATTTTACATTAACTTCAATATTTATATTATCAAAAAAAGTCATCGGGGCATCTTTCTCAGTAGGTGGAAACCTAATTGTATCCACATCGACAACTTCCAGGCCAAGAGATTGGAGATAAGGAATCATCCAATTTTTTAATCCATAATATTTTTTTCCATAAAATGTAGGAATTCCTCTATTATTGATAGTATTGATATTATCCATGATAAGGATTCAACAAGGGAGCTTCCCTATGATACCAATTGAAGTTAAAAGGATCAAATAACAACTGAGAAGGGGGTTGAATCAATTGTTAAATTTTATAAGTTTCAATAATTTTAAAAACATAACCCATAAAACCTATTAAATTTCATATACTTATTGTCTTTTATTAAATACTCATGCATGAAAAATTTGGAAAGCAATTAAATCACACAAGATTTATAATGTTCAAACTCAGTGTGAGAACCTACATCTTTTCCATAGCCACTCCCATGAGTCAATGAAAATTCAATATAATGATGAAGTGAATACAAATTGTGCAAAATCCCATTATAAACCTTCTATATCTTGATAGTAATGATTATACTAACTCCTACAAGTTTATAAAGTTTTCTTACAAACAACAAGACACAAAAAAAGTTTAAGACTTTGTTCAATATTCTCTACAAAAGATCTATCTAGAACCTCAGTCCGATGTGGATGCATTTGATTCTCTCAGTCTGATGGGGTTGGGTTCTATGGACTTAGTATGATGAATCTATTCTCAAACTCTACTCAATTGTTCAATCTGATGTTCCTTAGTCCGGTAAGAAAACTTTCATCTGTCTGATCTTCTAACGAGATCTCTATCTAGAAAAGAATAACTCTAACTAAAACTCTATAGTGATATGCCTTTTGTTCATGTGAAATGGTTTCAAAGTATTAATATAATATGCATCTATTTATAGGCATCCCAAAATGGAAAATGCGGTAAACTAAAAAACTTTTCCCATTTACTCAAATTCAAAAACCTCTGAGATATATGAATATTTTAATTTCAAGTTTGAAAACTTAAACTATTCACACATCTTCTAGAATATTCTCAGGTCTTCTCTATAATTATCCTTCTCAAACTTCCAAACCTTTCTCCAGTCTTATGGAACCTCTGCAACCCATTATGATGAAAATTCTTCATCTTAGTACAATAGAACTTCCTCATCTTATTACGATGAAACTTCATCACCTCAGTATGATGGAACTTACTCATCTCATTATGAAGGAACTTCCTTAGCTCATTATGATAGCATCCTTTATACAATTTCTTAGATTGATTATATTTCTTGAACTACTGCTTCAAAATATTTATCGGTGTGAAACATTCATCTGATGGATCAGTGTTTGTTCCTGGTCTGGTGGATCTATATCAAAATTGTACTCACTCTTTTACATTTTCTCAAGTAAGAATTACTCCTTTAGAATCTTAATACTTTCATAACTCATTGTTTTCTGATGGATCGGTGTCAAAAAATCTAGTTACTCTGATGTTCTTCATCCAATGGAAACTTCACTTAGATACTCTTCAAACTTTATCAGCTTTACTCAGACAAACTTATGACAAATTTTGTGTCTAGTACTTCTCAATTTGATCTTCTTTGTCCAGGTTTCTGGAACTAATACAAACTTTTCAGAGACCTTTAATATCCTCTATTATTAAAAATATTTTATCATGAAACTTTATCATTATTTATTAGAACTCTATGATCAAAAAAACATCATCTAACTTAAGTTATAAAGTTTGAGAAATATCTAACTCCCGACTTCACTTTCTTTAACAAACCACTTCAGCATCATTCCAAATTTCTAATAAAAAGTATGTTCGATGGATATTCAATATCATTTCAATGAAACTAAGACCAATGGATCATCCAATCAAAAAATTTATATTTCTGATAAATTCTGCAACTGATGTCGCTCAATTTGATACTTTGCATCTGGTGCAGCTCAGTCCAATCCTCTACGTCCGAAAAAATAACTTTCTAAAAAAAAACTTTTCTCCCCATTTGTGTTTGGGTTCAAAAATTAATTAACTTTCATCTATTTTTCAAAAACATTATTTTTCAAAATATTAGTTTTCAGAAAATACAAAAAATTTGTTAAAAAAACATCACAAAGGTTCTTTAGTGTCTTATTATGAAGTTGTTGAAAAAAATACTAATATTGAATTATTACTCCCATGGTCGAGTCAATATAATGAAATGAAAGTGGTTTGATTCAATGATGCAACATGACACATTTATTGATGATTTTAGATTTAGAGTTATTGAAATGACTCACTTCCTGACTACAAATGAGCTATATATTTTGGAATCAATAATGAAATAATCATTTTATGTGAAAGATCATCCAAGACCTGAATTCGGTTTCATTAGGGAAGTAGTCCTAAGAAATATTTTTTATGATAGGGGGGATGAAGTTGAAACTATTTTTCCCCCATTGGTATTGATCAATATATTTCATGTGATAAATCAAATAGTCCAATTTTCAAATTTTATTGTGAACTTGAAGTAGTGGTGGGTAATATATAGAAGAAATCATACGTGTTCTCTATTCATTTAGTTTAACTTGAATTAAGTATTTTAGGATTGTTCTATTCAAATTTATTTATTTTGGTTTCATTTTGTAAAATATAAACCAATTTAATCAGGAATTTTTTATTCTTAGAGTTTATAAAAATCAAAGTAAAATTCATTGTTTCTCTGTGGAATAATTTTAGGTGCTATTTTATACACTTTTATTTATATAACAATTAATTTTTAAATAATTTTACTATGTTTTTATTAGATATTAAATGATCATGTGCATTTTGTTATCATTTATGAAATATAATTCATAAATTCCATTTAAATCAATACAACCTAAAATTAATGGAATCAAATCAACATGAAGTAGTCATTTCATATGATTTAGGTCGATAAAATAGTCCAAAAACAAAAATAGTTTTAAAAAATATGTGAAAATCAATAAAAAAGTTCTAAAACAAACTCAAATAGCCCTAAAATAAATGGATTTTGTCCAAAAACTCTATTTGAGTGCCTATGTATCCTACCCTCAAAGTATTGAGGTTCCATTATCCCTTGGATTTAATGGTATCCAATAATGAAATGAAAAAATGAGATAAAGAGAGAGAAAGAAATGAGAGAGCAGTTAATTACAACTTATAGAATATAAAATAGCTCAAGTGAAGGCACAATAGTAACCATTTGCATATAAACCTTCTTGTGGGTCTATTTATATCCTTTAGAAGTCCCTTGATAGTATTTTAGGTGTTGGGAGTCTAATATAGACTTTGGAGGTGAAATAGTCTAGAGGGGACAAGAAAAACCAGCTCATATTACTTCCTATAAAAAGTCTACTGACCGGCCACTAGGGCTCACTGGCTAGCCAACAAGCTATCCAACCCTTATCGACTAGCTGATGAGACAAACCAACTATCCCATGGGAAAGGCAGAGAGAAGGTTCACTTATTATTCTCATCGACTGGCCATTGGTTAACTCCAGCTAACTGATGAAATAGTCTAGAAATTTCATTTAAAATGGACCTCTAAAATCCTCATGAACCCATCGACTGATCAATAGAATTCCTAATTTTATATCTAAACATAATAAAGAAAATAATATCAAATGAAATATTTATAATAATAATAGGTGTATGTGATCATTAAAACATCCAATAGAGAAAGGTATATAATAAAATGAACCTAATGACCTATAACATCCCTACCAAAATCACCTAGTCTGTGCTGGAAGGTCACATGACCTCATGCGCAAAAGAGGTCATGTGAACTTTAGGCTCAGACCCGATGGTTCCAGTCAGGTGTTATAACCTCATGTGCAAAAGAGGTCATGTGACCTTTAGGCTCAGACCTGGTGGTTCCAGTCAGGTGTTATAAAATGGTATCATAGGACTAGGATTCACTAACTTGTTCTTCTCTATGTCTTTATTTGGGATTGGGTAGATAGGAGATAGGGTGATTGATACTTGAGTAGGGAAACTATGACAGTGTCTAAGCATCACTATATAGTGGAACTTCAAGTTTCCATGAAGTGGGGACATTATTTTTTTGTTGTTATCATTGATTAAATTCACCTTAGGTGATTCAGATGATGTTGATATGTGATTTATGAGATTTCAGATGCGATCATGCATCATGATTAGGCACGTAGGTTCACATTCCATGTACATACCTATTGTTGTGCTGCATATTAGTTCTTTAATTAAATGTCTTGATTTTTTCTATCTGTTCATGATAGTTTCTATAGTTATGTGATATATCTATTTTTCCATGCTGTTATGATAAATATTTATTGGATTTAATTATTTGAACTAAGCATGTTGTGGTATTAGTATATATATGATGACTATGACTAACATGTAGGGACATAAACCAGTGTTAGTTCCAGGAGGGTTATACCATGGGTTGTGGGTAAACTCCTAGGATAACCTTATGTGATCCCTTAGATTGATTAGGTTCATTATTAAATGTTCTAAGTGTTTTGTTTATTTTAGAGATGGATCCTCACAGACATTTGATGAGAGCACCAGCTAAGCCAGCCTAAGATGCTCTTGTTCGACCACCAGTGGTGTAGGGGATATACCCCAACACCCTCCTGTACTGACATAAGTGATCTAGGTTGCGGAGCTTGTTCATATGATACTCTTTTAGATAGTGCTCATCCTAGGAGGATCCACTTAGAGGACTATAACTGTTCATGTTTGGGATTTATAGCTCTAGAATCTTTTGGGATTCTAGGGTATTGGTGGCCTATAGGATGTAGAGGATTGGATAGAATTTATTGAGAGAATCTTTGTACCTGTCTAGACTCCTGAGGAGGGTCCTATGATCATGGTGACATTAATATTCCAGGGACCCTCCAAGATATAGAGGACTATCATGAGTTAGTATGGGATATGAGAGAGTATTACTTAGGTGACCTTCAAGGAGTAGTTTCTCAAGTAGTACTTTCCCAAAATGATGAAGCCAGACTATTCCTAGGAGTTCATGGAATTATGACAGAGTTACATGACTATATCTACATATTATTCCCAATTTACGGATTTACTTAACTTTTATCCTTTGTTAGCTAGGAACGAGGCATATAAGGATCAAAAGTTAGATATAGGCCTTTGAACATAACTCAAATGTTTGGTTAGGGTATTTTACCTGACTACCTATACAAAAGTGATTTTTAAGGCCCTGACCTTTGAGAAAGGGTTAGAGGAGGATATGGAAATAGGCTTACTCCCATCCTATAGTGGGCTAGAGACTGATCTTCTCACCTCTACTATGGTATATTCTTCTTGAAATAGGAATAGGAAGAACAAAGATGTAAAATAGAGAACTGACATGCAGGTGGAGTAGAAAATAGATTTATCAACCCCCTTAGGATGAGTTTCATAGTGCTTTAACTATGGAAAGGTCAGACACTTTCATAGGTTCTGTATAACACCTCAAAGCATGTGTCAATAGTGTGTAAATCTAGGTCATATTCAACAAATTTTCTCCAGGACTTTAGGGACAAGGTTCTGTAGAGGCGGGAGTCATACATGGTCTTTGACCTAGGGATCTAATCGGGGTTCTTAGTAGCAGACTCATACCGGTCATACAATTTAAGGAAAGGTCCATGGAGCCGAGGAAATCCACATGTACAAAGTGGATCAAACTCTATAAGATGGAGAAGAGGGTCCATATACTATTTGGGGTACAATTTCGATCACTACCACTCTATCTACTATCTTATTTGATATTACCACTTCCCGTTATTTCATATCTACCCAAGTAGTTATTGGACTTAACCTATTGGTCAAGTTATCCTCTGAATTAGTATCCCTTGATACACTATTGGTCATGAGAGTGTACTATCATCAATGTTTCCTAGAGTATCCATTAGTCATCATCATCTATGTACATATGTGAGAATTCATGATTTTGGAGATGAATAATTTTAATGTGATTCTCAAAATGGATCGGCTGACCAAATTCTGAGATCACATTGATTCCTATCATAGACACATGTCATTTAATTTAGCAAAGGGAGAGAGATACATGATGACCAAAGAATGGGAACTGGTATTAAGAAAAGTTGGACTAGACTTGAGTTAGTTCTAGACAATCACAAAACAGATGGCAGGCTTGGCTCTTTCAGCGAGATCATTGACAACCCCCTCAACTCTTCCACCATTCATGGATCTTTATCAGGACATATTTCTAGATAACTTCACCTAACTTCCTCCTGATATAGGATTTGAATTTTAGATTGATCTCACACCTAGTTCATAACCCATTTCGATACCCCCATATCATATGTTTCTAATCAAGATGAAGGAGCTCAAGGTGTAGTTGGATGACTTAGATAATAAGGGCTTTATAAGGCCAAGCACTTTACTATTGGGTGCACCTGTGTTGTTTTTCCAAGAAGGAGGATGGTAATATTAGACTTTTCATTGATTACTAGAAGCTGAACCAAGTGATGGTGAAGAATATATACCCATTTACCATGATTTATGATCTTTTATATCAGTTACAGGGAGCTCAGTGGTTCTACAAAACTGATCTTTGATCGGGATACCACCAGTTGTGTTTTAGAGAGGTGTACATTCTAAAAATGACATTTCAGAGTAGGTATGGGATGTATGAGTACTTGGTGATGTCGTTCATACTGATGAACATGCTAAAAATGTTCATGAACCTCATGAAAAAGAATATCCACCCATATATAGACTCGTTTTTTGTAGTGTTCATCGATGAAATCCCCATCTACTCACCAATATTAGAGTAGCATGATAGGAACCTCGAGATAGTCCTATGTATGCTTCAATCACATCGAATTTATGTCAAGATATCAAAGTGTGACTTATGGATGTTGTAGGTGAAGTTCCTAGGACATGTGGTGTTTGAGACAGGTATATCCATAGACCCAGAGAAAGTGGTGGAAGTCATGTCTTGGATACATCCCTAGAACATGTTTGATATCAGGAGCTTTCTGGGTTTAACAGGATATTATCGATGGTTTATTTAGGACTTATCTTGACTATCAGCACCCATGACAATGCTGACGAAGATAGGAGTAAAGTTCCAGTGTATAGACTAGTATGAAGAGTCATTTATTGAGATACAGAGGTGGATGACTATAGCTCCAGTGCTGATACTAATCGAGTTAGGGATTGGATATTATATATACTATGATGCATCAGGAATTATTTTGGGAGAAGTACTGATGTAGTGGGAGCATGTAGTTTCTTATGGGTCACGTTAGCTATGACCCCAAAAATGGAACTAACCTACTCATGAATTGGAGATAATAGTCATGGTCCATGCTCAGAAGTTTTGGTGACACTATCTCCTTGGTGGGAGGTTTATTATATATAATGACCACAAGATACTTCACTATATCTTCACACGGTGGGGCCAAAATCTGAGATAAAGGCACTGGGTTGAGTATATATAGATGTTTGAATTTGATATAATTTGTACACCAAGGAAAGGTAACATCACTGTAGATTCTCTTACCCATAAGACGCAGGCGAAGCAGGAAATTAGTGAGAGGCCTTCAGAGGAACAATAAAGCTTGATGAGCTTGTTGGTTGAATAAAGGATGGATGATTATGAGGGCTAGGGATCGATGAATTATTATCCCTTAGGGGTCAAATATTCTCTGGTAGAATAGGTAAATGTAGGATAGTATTCAAACCCAGAGTGTGCTGTGATGCGGGAAAAACTACCTGGAGGCAATCCAATACCTAGATGGACATTGAGTGATGATGATGTGATCCTTGTTCATGGGACAATAATTGTAAATGATTCCATAAAATAGGATATAATGATATAATTTCATACCTTGATATGAACAATACATCATAGTGTAAAAAATATGTACCATGACTTCAGGCGATAATTCTAGTGGCCAGTGATGAAGTGGGACATCACTGGGTTTATGTCCTAATGCCTTACCTTCCATAGGGTGAAGGCTGAGAACTAGTGTCTTGGTTGTGTTCTCCAGCCAATTCTAGTGACTATATGGAAGTGGGAGGACTTCATGATGGACTTTGTGATGGGGTTACCCAGGACCTTGAGAAGTCATGATACTGTTTGGGTGACTGTCAATCAATTGATGAAAGTTTCTCACATTTTAGTGATACAAGAGACTCACTTAGTGGATGAGTTGGGAAATATCTATATCCATGTGATCATATTCTTACTTATAGTTCCCTTGATAATTTTATTAGATAAAGACACATTTTTCACATCACACTTTTGGTAGGGTTTTCATAAATCCCTAGGGACTCAGATGAGATTGAGCACAATGTACCATCCCCAAACAAACAGAGAGTATAAGAAAATGATACTAGAGGATATGCTTTGTTCTTGTATTATAGACTTTGGGGGATCATGATATGATCAACTACCCTTGGTTGAGTTTATTTACTAGAACGATTACCAAGCTTTGATTCAGATGACACCTTATGAGGCTCTTTATGGGAGACTATACTGATCACCACTTTTTTGGCATAAGGCAGGTTTGGTAGTGGTTGTGGGACCCAGTTTGGTTCTAGAGACCTCTGAGATATTGTAGTTGATTCATAAGAGGTTGATCACTACTCAGAGTGGGCATAAATATTTTTCCAAATGTAGGAGGATACCTTTAGATTTCACTATGGGTGACCATATTTCCTTGAGAGTGAATCCTTAGTTAGACCACTGATGTCTAAGGAAGAAAGGAAAGTTAGGACCATGGTTTTGGGACCCTTCATGATCACCAAATGGGTTGGGACAATGGAATATCATCTGGATGTTCCTTCTCACTACTGAGGTATGCACAAAATGTTTTATGTGTCACAACTTCGGAGGAACATGACCGATCCTACGCATGTCATCAACTACGAGGACGCGAAGTTGGTGCCTCATGCATCTTATAAGGAGCATTTTATTTGGATTATGGACTAGAGTGAGAAATCCATTCAAGTAAAGATGATACCACTTTTTCGGATTTAGTGGAATCATTGACTGATCTTGGAGGAGATGTGGGAGTGGGAGTTTGATGTTCAAGCTCGGTGGACTAAGTTGTTCAAGCAAGATCACTAGTGTTACTTATTAGGGATGAGAATTCTTGAGCATTGAAGCATCAATGACTGCAATAATAAGGCCCATGAGTATGTGTTCTTGACTGTTGAGGTTTCCATTCCAGCTTTTGAACCACACATGATGGTTTATCCTTGATTTTGATGTCAATTACTTTGATTTAGGAAGTTTCTTACCTATTGGGACTTTTGTTGCACATGTTTTCTTGTTATAGTTTATGTATTGGAATAATTGATAACAATGATTGATTTTTGATCACATGTGTGTGTGTGTATCCCGCAATAACTGTTATGATATTGTTTCCATGAGAATTGTTATAATGTATAGATTCCATGTTTGATGTTGATTCATATGTGTAATTTGGTTCTAATATTAATCTCATTATTTTATGATATGTTTGTTATAATGATATATCTTGTTGTGTATCATCTTGCCTTTGGAGGATTTATGATTGGTAAACATGATATGTGACCATCATGGTATGGTTATCCATTAGAGGGTTAGTTTTATTGATGTTCGATGATGATGATGGTGGAAAATGATAGCCTTGTGGGTTAGACATAACTCAATGCCTTGAAAATTATGAGGAAATATAGAGATAATCAATGCCTTGTGGATTCTGAGTAGACCATTGACTCGATGCCTTGTAGATTCTGAGTAGTGTGTCAACTCGATGCCTTGTGGATTCTGAATAGCATTACCACTCGATGCCTTGTGGATTCCAAGTGGAACGATGAAATCCTTGTGGCTAACTTATGAACATTTCTGATAACTCATGATCATTATTCCGATATGGAGCCAAAGTAGATAAGACCAGGGGTTTGTTGTGGCTTGGTTAGCACATGACCACTAGGTTTTGGATTGTATGATGTTATGAATTTATTATATTTATGGAATAAACCTATTATAAATGATCACACTTGGTTAAAAATGCATTAGTGGTGTCCTAATAAGTCTTGTACTCACACCCTGAGCGGCGCTTCCTCCGTCATCCGCGGAGCCTAGGGTTTCCCTATTATTCCTCTTTCCCTTCCCCCTCCAGCCTGGATCGGCTTGTGGCACCTTGGGCCTCAACTCGGTGTGCGTGTGGTCTGGCTCTGCGCGACGTGTATGGATCCGGCGGGATTCGGTCCCCTGCTCCAGTTCTTGGCGTCAACATCTCTTCTGGCCTCGGCTCGGTGTGGTGCGTCTGGCTCCGGCAGGGTTATTCTGGATCTCATTCTTGGCATCGGTGTTCCAGCGCCCAGCTCCGACCATGATGTCTTCCTCAGGGGTTCTCCAACGTGCGGCTCGTCCTTTCGTCACTGAAGCTGTTCAACGCGGTTCCGAGCTCGTTTGGTGTTCTGTACGACATTGTCGGTGTGGATCTAATTCGGTGTGTCCATCGTGATCTAGACGCCCCCGAAGGGTTTTTAGTGTGGCCAAGTTCTGATCTACGGTTCCTCAGAGGGGGGGGGGATTTTTGATTTAGCGACTGTGAGGATCTGCAGGTGGTTTGTTTTGGTTTTCCTAGTTTTCATTCGATTGGCTATGAATCTGGTAGTTTTTGGGTGTTTTTCTTTGACGTAGCTAGTTCTCCTCTGCATATTCACTTTGATTTTCTTTCCATCGTGTTTGGACTGATTCAGAACCGGTGTGGGTTCCTATGTGGTCTAATCGGAGTAGATTCATGCCCTTAGTGGTGTTTCTGGTTCAGAACTACTCAGATCCCCCCATCGGTGATGCTCCTTTGGCATGATGTTGGTCCTTCTAGTCCTAGGTGATGATGGCTCAGACTCATGACCCTTGGAATGTCTCCTAGGCCTTTGTGATGGTGGTGGAAGGATGTCTCGTGGCGTGCGGCGAAATTTGTCCAGGATGGTTGTTGATGGTGGTGTCATGAACTCGTGTTTACTTCATGCTGGGGAACCCAGATAGTATGCATGATTTAATTCAGATGAGGATAGAGCTGGTTGCCTTCACCATGCATGGATTTTTGAATTTGGAAGATTGAGAGGGTATAGCGCTGCCATCGATACCGGGCCCGCGCACTTTTGTACGGGACAGCTTGCTGAGCAGCCCTATTCTGGTAGAGGAAGGCCTTAACGATCTTGATGCTGGGAAGGATTACTTCTTTGTAGACTTGTTTCGGGTTGCAAACCTCTGAATTTTTGGATTTTTTTATGTCCTATGTCCTTGAAGTCATGGTTTCCCCCCCTTTTATCCTTAAAAGAGGGCTTATCCAAAATCAATAAAAAATTTAGGCCTTCGGGCCATTCAGTCAATGAAGTGAAAGGGACATATGGTGGATGGTTGAGTAGAGGAACATGGATATGATAGGGGACTAGTATAGACTCTAAAGGACCTACTAATTATTAATTTATTTATCTTCACTTATTATTATGTTTTTGGCTTTCCACTGTAGAAGTCATTTATTGCTTGTATGACATGTATTCCCCATTTTATTCTTATATTTACACATGTTCAATCTGATTATTTATTATATTATTTATGATTTATTAATGATCCTATGAAATGATACTAGGGGTATAGTCTTCCCACTAACAGACTCAGAACCACATTGTTAAGCAGACACCTCTTACATACAAGAAGTCGTGCATGATTTCATGTGATATTTCGGCTCAAACCTGGTGGTTTGGGTTGGGATATTACACGACCTAACCCAAAATGAACCAAATGGCCTAACCCAAAT
Source organism: Viscum album (assembly GCA_963277665.1). Classification (NCBI taxonomy): domain Eukaryota; kingdom Viridiplantae; phylum Streptophyta; class Magnoliopsida; order Santalales; family Viscaceae; genus Viscum; species Viscum album. The sequence goes on from OY728151.1 coordinate 1,760,633,623, forward strand.
GACTAAGTGACCAAATAATCAAATAACATGACCAAAAAATGAACCAAATGACCAGATGACCAAATGACCTAACCCAAACTAAATTAGACCAAATTGAATATACTAGAAGAAAACCATTCATAACCATGTTAAGTATGCGAATTAATATGTGTTAATTATATTATGAAATTAAATAGAAAATAAACTAGGAGGATGTATAGAATTAAAAGAAATTCCCTCTTATATTTATTTTATTAAAAAATATTTTATTAATAATCCAATGATTAAAATTGGATTAAATATATAAATGGGGAATTAAATTAGATATAAAATAATGATACATAGAAATTTCTCCACAAAAAATAGATGAAAATATTATATTCACTAAACAAGTATTCATAAATATTCTTAATGAAAATAGAGAAGTTATAAAATTCGTAGTCAGAATTTTGTGAAAGGGATATTCATTTATTGATAGGGTGGTTGTAGATAAAATATTTTCACCAATTGATTGCATTGAGGTTATAAAATTTTTTCTTACCATATTTATATAGAGAATATCAAGGTATATCTAATGTATATAATAAAAAGTATTCTTTTCTCATTATAGTTTTTTAAGGAAGTTTAAATTGGTCAACTATATGGATTTCAAATAAATGATGATGATAATAAATTGTGCATTTTTAAGAATGATTTTTGTGGCTTAAAACAAGTACACGTAGCTTGGAACTCAAGGCTTGAAAATGTTCAATTTTTTTTGAGGTTTATGAGAGTATTTTACTATAATCTCTATATTAATAGGAATTTTTATAGCCAAATGATGACATAGGTTTTTCCAATTTAAAATATCTGAAATTTTTTTGTTGGATGAGTTGATAGGGATGTGAACTTCATATTCATGAGGTGTTTCTCATTTTTAGGATGTCCAATAGACAATGCATTGCCTTGGATTTCATTAAACCAAGTGCAGGGGGGTGATAAAACTAGAAATTTCATAAATTTTTATATGTAATTCATTGTTTTATTCCCTTAAATTCCATTAAAATCCTTATAATTACTATATTTTCACATTTTTTATAATTTTATATGAGTAAAATAAATATGGATTGATTTTTTAATTTTAGTGATAACCTTTTTATGTTTTCATTAATTAAAAGTGTTCTCATTTATTTTCATTCAGTTTATGAGGATTCTTCTACTCCTGCCATTGATTTAGGTGCATATACCAATGAATATGTTAATGATGATGGTGGTATGAGAGGAGGATATAATGATGTTGGTGTTTTTGAAAGAGATGATGAGGGTCGTGATGGTTTTGGTGATACTGATATTAAGGTACATTTTAGATGTAAATTTTATTCTTGGTTTATACATTGAATTTTACCATATAATGATGTTAGTGTTTGGTAGATGTTGTGGTGTATACTATTTTAGGGTGAAAGGGGAGTGCATGTGTGCAGGAGGGTGTAGGGGTAGGGGAGGGGGTAGGGGGGCGTAGGGGTAGAGGGGTGTGTAGGGGGTAGGGGCAGGGGGGTGTGGGCAGGGGGTAGGGGGGTGGGTGGGTGGGTGTGCAGGGGGTAGGGGGTAGGGGGTGTGCAGGGGGAAATGGGGCAGGGGGTGTGGGCAAGGGGCAGGAGGTGTGCTGGGGGTAGGGGGTGTGCTGGGGGTAGGGGTAGGGGGTGTGCAGGGGGCAGGGGGTATGGGTGTGCAGGGGTAGTGGGAAGGGGGAGGGGGTGTGTAGGGGGGTAGGGGGAGGGGGGTGTGTAGGGGAGGGGGCATGGGGAGGGAATGGGGCAGTGTGGGGGTGTGCAGGGGGTATGGGGTAGGGGGTGTGCATGGGGGTGTGAAGGAGGTAGAGGGTATGGGTGTGTAGGGGGGTGTGGGTGCGTAGGGGGGTGTGCAGGGGCAAGGTGGTGTGTTGGTGGCAGAGGGTAGGGGGAGTGCAGGGGAGGGGGTAGGGGGTGTGCAGGGGGCATGGGGGTGTGCAGTGGGGGGGGGGGTATTTTCAGATATCATAACTACGTTTATAATTTATATTCATTTACAATTTTTTTAATGCTATCCTGAGCATGGATCTTACAAACTAAGGACACTGAGTTGGTGATGACACAGGATGGAGTCTACAAGGCTAAGGCCGTGATGGCTCTGAAAGCTTCTGATGGGGATATAGTGACTACTATCATGGAGATTACCAACTAAGGTTTGTGGATATTTTTCTTTCAGTTTAGTTTCATGTTATGTGTTTGTCTTGCTTTTATTTGGAAGTTTCTCCAATTCATCTTCCTTTTCTAATTTATTGTCTTCATCTGTAGTGTTAGTTACATGTCAAAAAGTTTCTATTTAAGAGAAGTTGTACTGGGTATGCATTATCTATGAAAAATACTATACATGGTCTATTACCTAAAATTTTATTAATACACCCTAGTTACCACCCGTATAATAGTTAGAGACTTGTTTTGATAGGTATTAGAAAACCAATAAAATGATCATCCCACATAACATAAAAGTGGTTTCACCTATCTCTAATGTATCTAAAAAAGAATGATGTTTTATAAACTATGTTATGTTTGTCTTAATACTTTTTTACCATTTTAGAAACCATAATGTGGTGTACATGTATCACATATGCTTATGTTAAAATTGAGTAAAATGTAAGTTTCATGTTTAATTTCATTGATGTATGATGTTAAATTGGATTTTACACATCCCAATTGCATGAATTGAAACTACATGATATGTTGGATCCTTATTAGAGATTAAACCTTCACTTCAAGTGTTGATGATGTTATCATCATCACCTATTCTATTATTTCATTTCTCACTAATCAAGTTCCTCCCAATTCAATTATTAGGTTCAACTAATAACGATTCATAAGATCGCTGACATTTTGTTAAAGTCTCCCGAGACCCGTTTGTGTGTGTTGCGGCAACCAGAGTCAAAGTCGAATCACTGCGTATGAATAGGTAAGCATATATATAATAAGTTCTCCTGTTATATGTATATCCTCTCATGGCAGTGCGATTACATATAAGGGGCTAGGTGTGCTTGTGTATATATATGGAAAATGCATACGTGTGTGGGTGATAATGGGATTATGCATGTGAGCATATATATAAGGATCCTCTTGTGCGTGTTCAAGGCCATTCAAACACGTATATAGATGTTAGGGCATCCTTATGTATATGAAAATTTGTATATGCCCAAAGTATGGATGAAGTAGCTTAGAGTTGTCACTGATAAAAGTGTCAAGCGCTGAGTGTGGATTGGATCCTTTGAGGTAGGGTCCCTCTCCTATCCTCTTTAATTCAATAATGTTTTAAATTTCATTTAGCTGCCTTATTAATTATTCTTATATTAAATTGAAATTATTGAATAAGTTTTAGTTAATATAATTGTTTCATTTGATAAAAAGACATGGTTTTTTAATAAAACCCCTCCAATGGAGGTGTGCTGTCTGTGAAAACTCACAGTGGTATACCTTTCTTGACATTATTGCATTGATGTTTTTCTTTATACTTGATATTTCTGTTAGTCGTAAAGAACACATCATACTTGACCCTTTTTATATCCCTGTAGGGAGTTTCCATCTTTTTATTAAAGTAGTTGTTTGAACCAAAACACCCTTTATGTGATGTTATACTTTTAATATGGAATTTCCCAAGTAGGCAAGTGGTGTAATGACCAAGTCACAATTAAGTTACCCCACTTTGATCTTATAAATGGAAAGGATTATGTACAACATTTTCATATGACATTTTAAGTCATGAAATCATCAATTCTATATAACATAACCACAATTTCCATATCATTTTGAGTGCTTCTTGGGACTTCAATCCCAATACGAATAATTAATGTTTCCATCAAATCTCACCAGTAATCACAATCATTTCCATAAACTATGGGTGATCTTTTATGATTAATATTTTCAATATATTCTACATGGAATCCTTCCACCATAAAAAAAGGAAAATACATTCTCCACTATAGGTTAGTGCAAGGAATCTGATATGATCAAAAATATGACAAAGTAATGAATATTTAGAATGATTACGTCAATCTCATTCACAAACATAGAGACCTACTTTGATACCAAATTTTATCCCAAAATATTGATTATATTCACATTACAAGGGGTGAATATTAGTTTAAAAAAACTATTTTTTTCCCACATCAAGTATTAAATATATTGAAAATGTAAAATCCAATATACCCAAACAATTAGAGAAAAATAAAGGTGAATGTATTAATAATAGAACAATTAGTATATCATATATAACAATAAAATTAATAAATAGAGTATAAAATTAAACTAATGGTATTATAACAACAACCACTAAAAGTATAATCTCATTATAAATAAAAAACACACAGTATTGATTTACCAATCAAGTAACTATAAGCTAGGTTTTTAAGTCATTTTAAACCCCCTTCAATATTTTTATCTTTTAACTAATATAATATAGAAGCAACTAGGGTTGTCTCCCAATGAGACTATATTTACCAAGATTCTTTTTCATGTTTTTTATTTATTATAATTTTTACTAAACTAAATTTCTTATGGGGTTTCTAGGATAAGAAATGAAACTAAACTAATTTATTAAACTATTAGAAGACATAAAAATATTAAACAAAAGATAACAGACAACATTGAATGAAAACTAGAGATAAGTTAGATAATATTGGTGGGCTTTCCAAGTGTCTCAATTGGTTCATTCATTCTTCATTGCTTTTAATGAATTAATTCTATAAATTATCTCAACACACAGTCCAAAATCTCTAAAATAAATGTTTAATTAAGTTTGAGAAGTCAAGGTCGTCAATTCAGATCTCAGTTTTAACCTTATTTCATTAATATCCAGTCAAAGTATTCAATTATTTATAAACACATTGATAGAGTCAAAGCACTATTCTCATAATTCCCAATCATGAATTTTCAAGATTCAACAACAAGAATCTAACAACAAACTCCTAACTGGACTAACCTAATAGTACACACTAGATGAAAAATACACATTGATTTCCAATGTATTAGTCAATGAATGGAAGATAAAATAAAATATAAATATGGAAGAATAATTATTAAACAACAATCGCATATCTAAAAATTTTAAATTCATAGAAAATTATAGTTTTATAGAAAATTATAAAATCTTGGAATGAAATCCCCATAAGAAAACACAAGGACCGACCATTAAAAAATTACTCAATAATGTCTTCAAAATGTGAACAATGTTCAATATTCATCTCTGTGCTTAGTATCATATCTTCTTCGAGTTCAACAAAATATCTCTCAGTTTCGCTCTCGGTCAGTCTGCTCCAGTGTTATAAAATTATGTTCTATCTACTATCTCATATAGAATTCTATCTAGAATTAATATTGAATATACTGAATGAAATGAGTGGCATACCTTTTATTCTCCCCGAATATCACCAACAAAACCACCTCCTCCTTTAGTGACCCTCAAATGAGAGAAATTATTTTTCTGGTCTTATGTAACTTCACAAGTAACATTAGCATAACTTCTCCACAAACTCTGTTATAACTCATTCTACATTCAATGACCGATCCAAACACCTCCAACTAAAACTCAAAAATAAACAGAAATTCTATCCATCTAGAAATAAATTAAAATTCTCATCAATTAAACCACTTTTCTCCCAGTAATGCGTGCTCAGTGGATTCTGAATTACTAGCATAAAAAAATCAGTTCCCATCATCCTCATGTGTATATTATTATATAGAAGAACTCATTCTCCATGAAGTAGTTTAAAAATGACCAGTCTCACTCAAACTCAAGATTATTCACTTCCTTAAGTACCTAGTGTTCACATTGAAATGATCTATAAACAATATAAAAGAATAATGATCCTCTTGGAAACTCCTTCAAAAGATTACCTGCAACACAACACAATGAAAAGTCGAACACCTCTATATCTACTGAGGTGTCAGAAATACCAAAAACAAGAATCATATCATCAAATCTCAGAATACACTTCTCACAGGTGCAGAAGATTACCAAAGATCATCACAAGAATGGATGAGTCCCTCACCCATGCAATAAGAATTTTTAATAGTGTCTTAGGAAAGATCATATCCTTAAGGGGTAAGTGGGGGGGGGGGGGGATTGTGCAGGGGGAAGGGGGTGTGGGGGTGTGTGTGTGTGTGGGGGGGGGGTGTCCAGGAGGGAGGGAGGGGGTGTCCAAGGGGGAGGGGGGTGTCCAGGGGGTGGGTGGGTGGTTTCCAGGGGGGAGGGGTGTCCAGGAGGGGGGGTGTTCAGGAGGGGGGTTTCCAGGAGGGGGGTGTCCAGGGGGGTGAAGGGGGCTGGGGGGGGGGCAGTGTGTAGGGGGTGTGGGGGTGCAGGGGGAGGGGGTACAGGGAGGGGGGGGGAGTTTCCAAGTGGGGGGGGGGTGTCCAGGAGGGGGGGGGGGGGTCCAGGAGGGGCGGGGGGGGGGGGGTCCAGGAGGGGCGGGGGGGGGGGGGGGGGGGGTCTAGGAGGGGGGTTAAGGGGGGCTGGGGGGTAGTGTGTAGGGGGTACATGGGGAGGGGGGTTGTCCAGGAGGGGGGTGTCCAGGTGGGGGGGTGAAGGGGGCTGGGGGGGGTAGTGTGCAGGGGGTGTGGGGGTGCAGGGGGAGGGGGGTGGGGGTGGGGCAGGGGGCAAGGAGGGGGGAAAGGGGTGTTTAGGAGGGGGTGTCCAGGAGGGGGAGGGGTGTCTGGGGGGGGGGGTTAAGGGGGATGGGGGGCAGTGTACAGGGGGTGCAGGGGGAGGGGGCTGTCTAGGAGGGGGGGGGGGGGTGTACAAGGTGGATGAAGGGGGCTAGGGGGTAGGGGGTGTGGGGGTGCATGGGGGTGGGCGGGCAGGGGGAAGGGGACATGGATGGGGGTAGGGGGTGTGGGGCTGTAGGGGGAGGGGTTGTCCAAGAATATATGCAAGTGAAAGATCTCAAAAAAGAGTTTGGATTCCTTATGTATTTTCCTTTTTGATAATTTGTTGATTTTGATGAATTGTATTGGTATGAAGGATAGGGATGCATGCTATGCAGGGAACCAATAACAAAACATATCCCATACTTGCAGAATTTATGATTTTGAGTTTACTCCTAAGTGTGAAATATTCGATATTCCGGACATTACTCTTTATCATGGTTGGATGGTTGATCCCTAGGTATGCACTTTTGAATCCTGTACCTTTATATTTTTTTAGAAAAAATATTTTACACATTCTCTCAATTTACAGTTTTCCTTTTCCCCATTTTCTTCTTTCCTTTTCTTAATATGCATGGTTGCACGTATATGAATTCATGGGGGCGTCGGGGGGGGGGGGGGGGTTCTAGGGGATTTTTAGGGGTGGGGGGGGGTGTCCCGGGGGTTTCCAAGGGGGGTTTCTAGGGGGGGGGTGTCCAGGGGGGTGTCTAGGGGGAGTCTAGTGGGGGTGTCTAGGGGGGAGGGGGTGTCTGGGGGGGGGGGGGTCCAGGGTGGTGTCAAGGGGGGGGGGGGGGTCCAGTGGAGGGTGTCCAGGGGGGTGTCCGGGGGGGGGGGGGGGGTCCAGTGGGGAGTGTACATGGGGGTGTCTAGGGGGAGGGGGTGTCCAGGGGGGGGGTGTCCAGTGGGGGCTATCCAATGGGGGGTGTCCAGTGGGGGGTGTCTAGGGGGGTGTCTAGGGATAGTGTCTGGGGGTGAGTGGGTGTCCATGGGGGGGTGTCTTAGGGGGGGGGGGTGTCCAAGGGGTGTACAATGTGGGGTGTCTAGGGGGTGTCCGGGGGGGGGGGGGTGTCTTAGGGGGGGGGTGTCCAAGTGGTGTACAGTGTGGGGTGTCCATGGGGTGTCTAGGGGGTGTCCGGGGGGGGGGGGGGGGTCTAGGGGGGGTTTCCAGTGGGGGGGGGGGGTTGTCTAGGGGGTGTCCAGGGGGTGTCTAGGGGTGAGGGGGTGTCTAGGGGGGTGGGTGGGGGGTCTGTCCAGGGGGAGAGTGGGGGTGTGCAAGGGGGGAGGGGAGTGTGTTGGGGGGGCCTGCCCAGGGGGGAAGGGAGGGGCTGTAGAGGGAGTGGGGGGGGGGGGATATGGGGGTGTTTTTTATAAAATTGAAAGGTCTATGTCCACAATTTCAAACTGTGGATATAATCCCTATGTGGATTAAGGTTCTTCCATGATTTCAAACTGTGGCTATAGGCCTTTCCCTATAGCTATGCCAATACAAGCAACAATCCATGGAACCGTGGCTATAACTTGTAGCCACAGTTTTTTGGGCTTATACCCACAGTTTCAAACTGTAGCTATAGCCTTAATTTCTAGTAGTGGACAATTTTCCTAAAGTATAAAAACAACATGAATGCATTTTCTCAGTTTTGAATATGTCATTTGTTTTTTTTACTATAATGTCATTTTAAACTAGAAACACGCACTTTGAGTCATACCGGTCACATCATGTGTCGGTTTGATGTGAGATTGATTCTTACATATAAAAAATGACTTATGAATCATTTTAATTAATTATTAAGATAATCGAAGTGCATTTTATCTATTTTCAGTGATTGAAACACTTTTTGAACTAAATTGTCAATTTTAAACAGATAACATACACTTTGAGTCATACCGAGCATACCATGTATTAGATTGTGGTATGGATGATTCCAAAATGTCAAAAATAATTTTTGGATTTTTGTACTAAAGTATCAAAATAATATGAATGCATTTGATCAGTTTTGAGTATGTCACTTATTTTTTTACTAAAATTAATGTCAATTTTAAATAAAAAGACACACTTGGAGTCATACCAGTCACACCGTGAATTAGATTGTGGTGCGGCTAATTCACAAACATCAAAAATGGATTATATATCATTATCCTAAAGTATGAAAACATTTTGAATGTGTTTTATCAGTTTTGAGGATGTGATGTGTGTTTTGAACTAAAATTTAAATTATAAACTAAAAACATAAAATTCGAGTCATTCCAAGCACACTATATATCAGATTGAGGTGGGACTTATTGAGTATGTAATGTGTGTTTTACTTTAAACTATCCAGAACAAGCCTGAAAAGAGAGAACATGTTCCATTTGGATGGAAGAGGAAACCCCATTCCTCCTAAAACACTTCACGTTCCCTGGTTTCCTCTTCCATCCAAAAGGAACATGTTCTCTCTTTCTTGGATTGTTGTTGATACTTGAAAGAAAAATATGTCTTCCCAAATATGTGTTAAAAAACTAAATAATTATTATATACAAATGATAAGGAAATTAACTTAAAAACAGAAGATAAAATGATGACAAAATTAACTAAATAAGTAGTAGGAATTCACCTTTTCATGATGACTGTACACATTATTGACCCATTTAAATTGTTCTCATCTTAACTAGTTAGTTAAAAATCTCAAATTCTAATCTCTTATAAGCATGAGCATATTTAAACAAACCGCCCCAACTAGATAAAAAGAATCCACCTGTATAAGAAAATAATTCTTATGTTAGTAATACTATAAAGAGATAAATTAATATAAATATGAAACAATAAATTAATAAAATGTCAATTTTAAATTGAAACCACACAATTGGAGTCATACTCGGTACACCATGTATCAGACTGAGGTTTGGTTGATTCCACCATGTCTTTTTATCCTACAATGCATTCAATATTTTGGGTTATCTAACAATATTACTGTTTGATAACCTGGAATGTTGAATGCATTGGATCATCATGAATGCATCATCCTTGTTGAGTGCATGATTATAGTACATGAGTGAATCATCCTTGTTAAAGAAGTATTTTCTTCACGATCTCTGCGAAAATTTACAAAATAAGTATTAGATAAAAATGATGAGGAAATTAACTAAAAAAAATAAGATAAAATGATGATAAAATCAACTAAATAAGTAGTAGGAAGTCACATATTCATGATATATGTGTAAAATCTGAGCTCGTTTGATTGGTTTGACTATTTGATATATGTTTTAAACTAAATGAAACTTTTTATTGAAATATGTACTTTGAGTCATACCGACCACATAGGGTGTCAGATTGACATGCAGTCAATTACTACACATGATAAATGAATTATGGATCCTTTTCCTAAATATTGAAAATAATCTAAGCTCATTTTCTTGGTTTGACTATTTTATGTATGTTTTAAACTAAAATGAAACTTTTGTTTTGAAAACATGTACTTCGAGTCAGACTGACCGCATCAGGTGTCAGATTAACATGCGATCAATTCCTATACATCACAAATGACTTATGGATCATTTACCTAAAGTTTGAAAACAACATGATCTTGTTGATAAGTTTTGATCATGTGATGTTTGTTTTGAACTCATGTGGAAAATTCAAAAAAATAATTATCAGATAAAAATAATAAGGAAATTAACTAAAAAAAATTAGATAAAATGATGAGAAAATTAAATAAATAAGTAGTAGGAAGTCACCTATTCATTATGTATGTATACCTTCTGACACCATATATTTTTCCCATATATTTTTAAACAAATTGATTTCCTCCATTATACTAATCCTTGAGAAACAAATCAAAAATAATATATAAGCATTCTAATAATAATGATTCACAACCCAAATATATTTCTAAGGTCATATCCCATACTAGATCACAAACATAGTAGGTAATCACCTAAATTTGATGTCGTAAAACATTATGACACAATGTACACTACCCACTCATCTCTAAATGAATTTAATTATTTTGAGTGTGAAGGTTGTCATCAATCTTGGTAGTACTGATAAAATATATACAAACAATTAAGAAATATTTTTAATGAACTTGTAATTACATTCAGAAATTACCTATTCAGGGATGTCGTCCTTTCCATGGTTTATGATATCTTTCATAGATTTTCAAACATAATATCCACAATCATTATTGTTATCTTACATTGGAAACTATAGAAACATTGACCAATATAAGTAAATTGTTTTGAAATATGTTGTGATAGTTAAATAATTATATAAATACCTTAATATTTTTCTATTTTAAGTAATCCATATGCTTCTTATATTCAGTCACCGACTTCATTCCATGATTTAGACTATATTTAGAAACCACCCTATCATAACAAAATTCTTGTTAAAATACAGACTGAAATATATAATTAAAATTTTATATATAAAATATTGATTATAGTGCATTAAAAATTCACAATACACATCACGTGTGGTCAGTTTTATGAATATCTATGCATTGGATCCAAAAAATAAATATTTTTGGTATCCAGATTGATTGTGATCAGCATCCATTGCTTCCTAAAAAATAAAAAAAAATAATGAAAAAAATAAAAATATACTTTATATGATTAGATTTCACAGTTTTACCCCTAAATTATAGGCATAAAAAAGAGTTTATTGTCTACTATTTTCTTTTCAAATTCCTTGTTTAACTCATATTTTTTCATATCAATATCTTTTGACTCCAATTTAGTTTCTTCCATAGAAATGATACAAGTATTAATGAATCCAAATCATGATTTGAAGGGATTTAAATTTATGTAGTAGTAATATAAATAGATATAGAAAATATGAATAGTTATTAAATTTAATGAACATATTAGATCATTTTTTCAATAGGAGTATTATGAAAATGTACCTTATGTATGTATTCATAACTGAGATTCCTAGACATTAAAACTTGAGAATCTCATTTATACTCCTGAGACCAACTGCGTCTATAATGAAAACTCCATATATCCCTTATTTATATGGAATGTAGGAAATATATCTATATTTTAATGTGTTTTATACATGAATTTGTAATGATAATAAATTTTTAAATGGAATTGGTGGGGAAAATGTAACAATTGGGTCCCGATGATAGCACAACCACCCCACCTTAACATGGCCATCGGGTCCTGGCCCACCAGGTACCACCAGTTGCCCCGCAGACACGTGGGGCCCAACCCAGGGTCCACCCACATGCCTGAATGGGTAATCTGACTAATGACAGTCCCCACAAGACAACACTTGTCATTTCTAGTGTGCTTTTTCCTCACTCACACACACCCTGAGAAACTTCCCAGAAGGTCACACATCCTGATCACTACTCCAGGCCAAGCACGCTTAACTATGGAGTTCTAATCAAACATGCTCCTGAAAAGGAAGGTGCACCTTATTGACATAAGTCATATCATTTAGTCATTTAACCCTTTATCATTCAGGGGTGTTAGAATCACCACCCCTTTAGAGCACAACATCCTCGTTGTGGGCTCTACATATCAACACAGGCAGTGCACTACACTTAAGGCTGGGTACCACCTCTGATACCAAATGTAACAACTGGGTCCCGGTGACAGCACAACCACCGGCCTTAACATGACCATCGAGTCCTAGCCCACCAGGTACCACCAGTTGCCCCGCAGACACGTGGGGCCCACCCCAGGATCCACCCACATGCCTGAACGGGTCATCTGACTAATAATAGTTCCCACAGGCCAACACTTGTCCTTTTCAGTGTGCTTTGTCCTCACTCACACATACCTTGGGAAACTTCCCAGAAGGTCACCCATCCTGATCACTACTCTAGGACAAGGACACTTAACTGTGAAGTTCTAATCAAATATGCTCCCAAAAAGGAAGGTTCACCTTGTTGACATGAGTCATATCATTTAGTCATTTAACCCTTTATCATTAGGGGGTGTTACAGATAAGGTACTCCCAAAAGGTCCTTTTGTTTTCTTGGTTGATTCACTAGATTTTCTTGATCCGGCCTTCCGTTTCCCCATTTCTTTATCTGTCTGTAATATCATACCTCAATTCAAACCTTTTTTTTCATAAACGGTTACAAATTTTTTATTTGAATTTTTTTTAAATACACACCTCATGTATTTTTATAATATCGTACAACTATGATACAAAAGTTCCTATAGAATCATTAACCATTGCTATATTCAGATCATTAAGTGGAATAGGAAAATAAGTGGTAAGATCTTGAGCTACCTCAATTCCCACTCACATGTAATCTTCTGGGAGTTCTTTATTGTGTAGCATGTATCCCAAAATATTATACACTGATACCCTCACAACAAGGTAATGTGTGAGTGTTGATAGATAGAAATCACGGTCATGACCCGACCTGCCGGGGTCTGACCCATGACTACCCCAATCCCACCTCTAATAGGCCAGAGGCTAGTGACTAGAACTGAGTAGGCATGTCCCCCAAATGGGAGGCATTGACCTAAATTACCTATACACATGCACACATCTCCAAGCCCACACAATGTTGAAATGTAAAACAACTGAAAGAATGCATGCATACATCTAAGATCCCACAATATAGTACGATAGTGAAAGCACTGTAAACAAAAAAGGGGCTAAAAACAATCCCAACCAAAACTATAAAGAGTATAACCTACTCCAAGGGTGAGGAATAAGTCAAAACTATGCTCCTAGTAAATACCTTGGACTGTCAAGACCAGTTATGCTCCACCTATTCCCTGTCCTCCCAGGACATCCTCAAAAGGGCTGTCGTCTGCACAAGACATGACACGTGCGGGCAAAGCCCATGTAGGGGTGAGTATAAAAATACTTAGTAGGACACCCTGAAAAAACTTAAACATGAAGCACCAAGTATAGTCATCTCAATAAAATATTTAAAAATCAATGTATAACATAACAAAAGAACCCATATATACTCAGTAAAGACACCATGCCACCAGGCAGTCATAACCAACTATTAGCCACAAGATTCTATTTGAATTAATTCTCATTCTGGGAAAACACACTCCATGAGCCATGCTACCATCGAAGACACTCAATGAAGAGGTTTAGTTTATTTGGGCCTCGCCCAAATAGAACTAATTGGTCAAAGAAGACTATGATACACCTAGAGGGGGTCAGTCCTAAAACCGCTTGGGGACACCACAAACCCAATCTGGATCAACCTTCTATGTAGGGGATCACATTATAATGACCCCACAAACCCTACTAATGTGGCATGATAGATGGAGGATCAACATCTTGCTTAGGGAGGTCACACTAATTCCACAAACTCTAACCAGGGATGATAAAGGGTCACACACCAGTCTTGTGGAGGGACACCACAATTCTATCTGAGACTCGAACTTTATAGGGGATCAAAATAAAGTTATTTGGATATAATATCGCACTGTACCCTCGAGGGAATGACCAAGGGAACACACTCAACCTATAATGGTCCAAACTAGGAAAAAGAAGAGCCTCAAGCATTCTTGGTGTGAGTACATGGAATGTCCTAGGGGGTACACAATGTTTCCATCTGTCCCAGGTCCTTCCCATGTGGAAGATCCTCACATGAAATTTAGTATCCATATACACAATATGTTGGATAAGTACACGACATGTAGAGACACTCATTTCCCTACCTGTGTCACCTGACTGTGTTAATGTACCAAAGACGTGTCCATGTATCGGTCTGTATATGCCAAGCTGTGTCTATGTGGGAGTACATGGTGTGTCCATGTCCGTGTACTCCAACCCATGTTTGTGTAATTATGAAGTACATGACGAGTCATCTAGGGAGGGTCACACGCCATGTGATAGGGGTCACACTCCATGTGATCCTTAACTTTGACGGGAACCCTAGCACCGCAGCCAGGGGTCCCCACACGACGTGTAATTATGAAATACATGTCGTGTTTCTTAGGAATTTCTAGATCCATTGGGGATCTCCTCTATGTTGATTTGCACACCACTAAAACCTTCGATCTAGTTGGAATTTGGAGATCGGGGTTCATCCATGGCTCTAGTCACCAAATCTGTGGGTTTCAGGTTTGAATCCACTTGAAAATCCCCACCATCGAGCCAAAAATTCTGTGTATAAAAAATCAGTTTGAATGGATGCCACAAATCCATTTGGATCTATATTCACTCATCCACCACCATCGTCGCATCTTGATCGCATCATCGATCGCAAACTACACCAGCAGTGTCGATCTGTTGCACCGAAGAATGATCACACAATGGTTGATCACTGGGTATCCATCGAATCATGGACCAAAACAAAATTCCCATGATGTACATGCGAATAATGGAGGGATAAATACACAAATCATAAAAGTGAGGAACGAATCTTGGTCATTTTTTTTAGACTTTTTTTGTTATCATAGAAGGATAATTGAAGAGGGAAAATCAATAAACCAAAATAAATAATTCTATCCAATTGAAATCTACTGAGGATGCATGGGTTAATTCTTGTTCATTGAATTGATCCATGTTCAATCAGGATTGATAAAAGGATGAAATTCACAAAAAAATACACCCTACTTGGAGTTAGGATTGATCATTGATGAAGAACAGTTTCTTCACCATCGTTGACACGATCCACCAACTCTTCCAGCGTGACGATCCACGATCTGATCCCGATTCGTTGTCCTCCTCCAAGAATTATCTCCTCAAATGGCATCTAGGTCTCCAGGTTTTAGTGTCCAACCTTGAGAAAAATGCCTCAACCATGAATTTATAGGGTGAAATAGTTGATGCGTTAAAGAATAATAAAATAAATTCTTCTTTTAATTTATTTTATTAATTTCGCGCCACTGACAATTTTTTCACAAATGACCCACACCGACCAATGTTAGGTCATTCCTAGGGAAAAGATGCAATTTTGAACTCAACGGTGCCCTCAGATTGCTGATCTGGGTATCCATTTAGGAGTTATTCCACCTTTTTAGAAAAACTGTGTGCGCATGCTATTAAATATTTTAATATTTTTTAAACGTTTATTCCAGGAATACCAGACCTTATAATTGTACGTTTTCTTAGCGCCTACTCTAAAAAATAATCCATATCATATATAAAAATAATACACGAAAAATAAGAGATGTTAAATTCTCCCCACCTTGGGGCTATATATATTTAAAAAGTAAAAATAAGGGATACTAAAATAGATGAGGGTACTAAGCATGAATATGTGCATCCTCCTCCCATGTGTTCTCCTAGAGATTCTCATATTGTCACCAAACATGCACCAAAGGAATCAATCACCCACAAAGGATCCTCTCCTTTTTATCCTCGATATCCACTAGGTACTTAGTAAATGTCACTCTTTCCTCGATGTACAGCTCGCTCCAATCAATGATGTGCGATGGATTATGCACATATATCCTCAACTACAACATGTGGAAGAATTCATGTACCTGGTATAACTTTAGAGGTAGATCTAAGTGGTACACCAACTTTCCAACTCTACACAATATCTATAAAGAGGAAATGAACCTTAGATATATATTTCCACCCTGACCAAATCTCCATAATCCCTATCGAGGTGAAACCCAAAGGAACACATGGTCTCATTCCTTAAACTCCAAAAGCCTTCATCACCTATCAAAATAAGACTTATGGCAGATCTATGTAGTCTTCACCCACTCCTGGATGATCTACACCTTTTCTATAGTATCTCACACCAACTCTAGGCCCATGAGTACTAAATCTTCTGGGTTAGTCCAGCAAAGTGGTGACCTATAAGGTCACTTGTACAAAGCCTTAAACGGTTCCATACCAATGGTGGAATGGTTTCTATTGTTTTGTGAAGACTCCACCAGTGGTAGGTGATCCTCTAAACTATGGAAAAAGTCTAACATGAAATCTCACAGCAAGTCCTCCAGAACCTGAATGGTATGCTCAGTTTGACCATTCATTTGTGGTTGAAATGCTTTTCTCAAGCGTAATTGGGTCCCAAATGCCTCCTATAATCCCTTCCACAACCGGGATGTAAAGAAAGTATCACAATCATATTTTTTTTGATGAAAATACATGGAGTTGAACTATCTCCTAAATGTAGAGGTGTCCCAAGATCTCTCCTAAACTCTTATCTTAGATAGATAGGAAGTGTCATGACTTGGTGAGTCATTCAAAAATTACCTAGATGGAATCGAGTCCCCTGGACATACTTGGTAAGCCTATCATGAAGTCCATAGATATCCCATCCCACTTTCATTTTGAAACCTCAAGGGGTTGAGCTAAACCCACTAGAACTTGGTGTTCAGTCTTCACTTTGTGACAAGTAAGACATCGAGAAACAAACTCTACAACTCCTTTCTTCATCCCTTGCCACCAAAACTGACATTGGAGGTCCTGGTACATATTTACCACACATAGATATACCTCCAAATAGGATGTATGAAAATACCTCAAAACCTCCTCCCGCAACACCATTGGTACTACTATGCTTCCTATGAAAAGAACAATGTGCTCCCCACCATTTGAATATCCATCATGAGCATGCCCTGTGGATATCTGAACATTTAGGGTCTCACAGTCGGTATCCCCAAGCTATGCCTACCTGACTCGCTATAAGAGTAGAGGGGTGACAACCATCAACTGAAGGTAAGATGCTCTATCTACATCCAAAAAGGATAACTACAATGAGGTGAACTACTTTGACACCTCACTCAAAAACTGCGAACTAGATATCCCACCGAGAGTATCTGCCACCAAGTTCCCCTTCCCATGAGTATAGACAATCTAAAAGTCATCATCCTAGAGGAACTCTATCCATAACCTATATCTCAAGTTTAGATCCTTATGAGAGAATATATACTTGAGATTCTTGTGGTCAAATTAGATGACAAACCGCTCTCCCATCAGGTAGTGTTGTCACATCTTCAAAGCGAAGAATGCCACTGCTAACTCAAGATAGTGGGTCATGTAGTTCTGCTCATGTGGAATCAACTAGCATAAACCATAGTAAATCACCACTTTCCACTACATCAAGACACAACCAAGACCAGTTCCTGATGCATCACAAAATACCCTGTACTCTACACCTTCCTCTGGTAACCTCAATATGGGAGCTCTCATAAACCTCTATCTCAGCTCTTGAAAGCACTAATGAAACTTTTCAATCCACAATAAAGGTTTCCCATTTCGTTTCAAAGATGTCAAGGATTTTTCCACTCTATAGAAGTTGGGTCAAAACTCCAATAATATCCTACCAATCCAAGGATACTCTGTGCCTCGGTAACACTCTTGGGTGGATCCTAAGAAAGTACTTCCACAACCTTCACTGGATCCATTGAAAATCCAGCCTCTGAGATGATGTGTCCTAGAAAATGGACCTCTTGAATCCATAACTAGAACTTTGAGAGCTTCCTATAAAGTTGGTGATCTTGGAGTGTGTCCAGGACCATCCTCAAGTGTCTTGTGTGCTCCTCCTCAGATACTGAATACACTAGGATATCATCAATAAAGGCTACCACAAACTGGTCTAATAAAGGTTTAAATATCTAGTTAATGAGTCCCATGAACACTTCTGGGGAGTTAGTCATGACAAAAAACATCACCAAGTAATCATAGTGACCGTAACTACATATTCGGTATATCCTCATCCCATACTCACAGCTGGTGATAGCCTGATCTGAGGTCAATCTTTAAGAACCATCACGCCCCTTTCAATTAATCAAAGAGGTCATTGATCCTCAGTAGTAGATATTTGTTCTTTATGATCACCTAGTTTAAGTTCCAGTAATGCACACATAACCTCAAGATCCCATATGCCTTCTTGGAAAACAAAACTGGGGCTGCCTAGGGTGAAACACTGGGTCTCACTAAGCCATTCCTTTGTAATTTCTCCAACTGTACCCCCAATTCATGAAGTTCTATGAGATCCATCTGATATATAGGTGTAGATATTAGTGATTTCTAGGGTTTTAGATCAATATGAAATTCCATCTCCATTTGGGGAGGTAAACTTGGAACATCTTCAAAAAATACATCCTCATACCCGGCCACCACTGCAGGAAACTGAGGACTCATAACATCCACTACATCGAGGTTCATGCTAGACAACTAATAAGTAATCAGCCACACCCTTTTATGAGTGAGCCCGTCTTGTGATGCCTAGATTTAATTTTCACTAACAAAGTAAGAAATGGTCCCATCACTACAGAAACACCACACTCTTCACCTAAAATAGTCAATATAGCATAAACTATGGATAAATAGTCCATAACAAGAATGAAATTGTAAAGAATCAACACTGCTACCAAGAGATCTGAACTGAAACTCTCACCTCCAAGAGTCAGGTCACATTATTGGCACCAGTGTGTGATCATAAAGTATCCTCCCGTAGGAGTCTCCAAGCATAAGGGTCGAGTAAACAGTTCAATCTTAATCTCCTAGTCTTGGAAAAGATTCATGGAAAGAAATGAATAACTATAACATGTTTCTATAAATACTAAATCTAAGGTAAAAAAGACACAAATCATACCTCGTATCATCCCTGGATCCTTAGGGTCATATGACTCTATAGCCTGTATCTGGCCTCATCACTACCCACCATCTCCCTAAGCTTGGCATAGACCACTTAGGGGTGGTGGTGGTAATAGGTCAAACCTCCGACCACCTCCTACTGACCTGCCTGAACCTCTACCACATATGCCGCCCTACATACCACCCTACTCCTATCTATGTATTTATCATTGTGGTCCCTTGAATGTATCCCAATCAGTTGTGCGTTAGGTTAGGAAATCTCATTCTAGATGTCCCTGACCATTGCAAGAGAAACACCACCTGTTCCTTTGCTGATTCGAGCCACCCTAAGATCCCTATACAACTGAACCTAAGTCCTTATATCATCTCCTAAAGTTACTAAACCTCTTGGATACCTATGATTTCCATAAGCTACCTTCTGCTGAGGTCTCAGCTACTAGGTTTCCACTACCAGATCCCATGAATGGTGTCTTATCTTCTAGAAAACTCTCCACTAACAGGGCTCAATCAAGTGCCCTAGCATAGGAAAAAATGATAAGGGATACCACTGATGCCCTAATGTCCCAACACAAGCCCTGTTTGAAGGTCTGAGCCTTGAAGAACTGGTCCCATATCATATCCAAATAGTAGCTTGAGAGATCTATAAACTTCACTGAATACTATACCACGGTCATACTGCCCTGTTGCAGATGTAGAAGCTCCTGTATGTGTACCGATCGAAATATGTATGAATAAAACTCCTCTCTGAAGAGACATTCAAATTCTGTATAGAAGAGAGCTGTCTCATCACGTGACTGAGTCACCAAGCTCCACCATTGCCCCGTATATTCCTAAAGAAGAATCTCATCAAGGTCTTCCATCTAACCGACATGCGTCCTCACAAGGCAGAAAACATGAGTGACTACTTCTATCCAATTCTCATCCATCTGGGGGTCTAGCTCACCTCAAAAACTAGGAGATCACTACCTCTAAAACTCATGCAATGTACTGAACCTATGTGCATATTCAACTGGTAGTGCTGGTAGTAGCAGCTGATTGATGGATGGTAGTATATCTAGTAAACCACTCAGAGGTTCTATCTCTGGTACAATCCCTTGTACCGCTACCTCATCACTGGGTGGATCATCCTCGTGATCATGTAGTATAATCCCAACTGACTGTCAACGTGGAGGCATCCTAAAATAAAACAAGATGCACCATGAACAATAGAGTATATATGGGGAGATTAATCAAGAAGGACATGGAAAACACAACCATTACTATATGATGCATGTATCATTGTCTTTTCCTAAAACTAGATTCCTCATGTATCGAGTAAAAAAAGAAGGTGATTAGAGTCCTGGTGTATGGATATGTCGGCCACTGCACCATTACTAGAGTCCCTGTCCTGAAATTTGAACTCTAAACACTTAACACTATTTCCCGAAACCAACCTCACATACTTCTAGTCCTAAAGTAAAACCAACCGCCTCTAATACCACTCTATCACAACCCGACCCACTGGGGTCCGACCCAAGACTACCCCAATCCCACCTCCAATAGGCCAGGGGCTGAAAACCAGTGCTGAGTAGGCATATCCCAAAAATGGGAGGCATTAGCCTAAAGTACCTGTACACACACACACACACACACATATAAGCCCACACAATGCTAAAATGTAAAACAACTAAAAGAACGCATGAATACATCTAAGATCCCATAACAGAGTACGATAGTGAAAGTACTATAAACATAAAAGGGTCCAAAAAAATCCCAACCAAAATGTAAATATTCCAAACTTCTCCAAGGAAAAGGACTAAGTCAAAAGTACGCTCCTGGAAAAAAATTTGTTCTATCAAGCACCAGTTATTCTCCACCCTCTCCCTGTCCTCCCAAGACACCGTTAACAGGGACTCTATCTGCACAAGAAATGACACATGTGGGAAAAGCCCATGTAGGGGCGAGTATAACAATACTTAGTAAGAAACCCCAAAAACACTAAACATGAATCACCAAGTATAGTCATCTCTATAAAATATTTAACAATCAATGAATAACAGAATGAAAAACCCAGATATACTCAGGAAAGACACCATGCCACTAGGAAATCATAACCAACTGTCATCCATAGGATTCTATTTGAAGTAATGCTTATTCCAGTAGAACCCACTCCACAAGACATGCTACTGTAGGAGACACACGATGAAGAGTTCTTGCTCATTTTAAACCTACCCAAAGAGAACACATTGGTTAAAGAAGACTATGATACACAGAGAGGGGGTCACACCCAAAACCATTGGGGGACACTACAAACCCAATCTGGATCAACCTTCTACATAGGGGATCACATGCCAATGATCCAACAAACCCTAATAATGTATCATGCTAGATGGAGGATCAACACCCTACTCCGGGAGGTCACACTGATTCCACAAACTCCAACTAAGGATGATATATGATCGCACTCCAGTCTCACAAAGGGACATAAAAACTCTATTTGAGACTCAACCTCTAGAGAGGATTACAATCCAGTGATGTGGATGTAGTGACACACTATACCCTCGATGGAAGGACCAAGGGAATGAACTCAACCTATACTGGTCTAAACTAGGAAAAAGAAGAGCCTTAAGCATTCTTGTTGGGAGTACACGACACTGTGTAGGATAAGTAAACGACATATAGAGACACACAATTCTCTAACTATGTCACCTGACCATGTCTGTATACCGAATCTATGTCCATGTACCAGTCAGTGTATACCAAGCCATGTTTGTGTCGGGGTACATGGTGTGTTCGTGTTTGTGTACTCCAACCTATGTCTGTGTACTTATTAATTACATGCTGAGTCATCTGAGGAGGGTGAAACTCTATTTGATAGGGGTTACATGCCGTGTGATCATTAAATTTAGTTAGAACCCTAGCGTCATAGCCAAGGGGCCCCACATGGTGTGTAATTTTTAAATACACCATGTGTTGCTTGCGAATTTCTAGATCCATTGGGGATCTACTCCGCATCGATCCATGTGCTTCCAAAACCTCCGATCTAGATATAATTTACAGATCGGGATTTGTCCATGCCTCCAATTTCCAGATCTGTGGGTTTCAAGTTTGAATCCAATCAGAAATCACCACTGCTGAGCTAAACGTTTCATGCATCAAAAAATAGTTTGAATGGATTACACAAATCTGTTAGGATCTATATCTGATCATACAACAACATTTTCATATCTTTATCATGTCACCGATCACAAAATGCACCTGTGGTGTCGATCCATTGTGCTGAAGAGTGGTCGTGCAATGGTCGATCACTTGGTATTCATCAAATCATGGGATAAAAGGAAATGCCTATGATGAATGTGCAAAGAATGGAGGGATAAATCCACAAGTCATAAAAGTGATGAATGAACCTCGACTATTATTCATTTGGCCTTAATTAGTTATTTTAGAAGGATAATTAAAGAGGTAAAATCAATGAACCAAAACAAGGAATTATATCCAATTGAAATCTATCGATGATGCATGGGTTAATCCTTGTTGGTTGGATTGATCCATATTTGTACAGGATTGAGAAAAGGATGAAATTAAAAAAAACACCCTACTTAGAGTTTGGATTGATTGTTGATGAAGATCGATTGCATCACTTCCATTGACAATATCCTCCAACTCCGTTGGCATGAGGATCCACGATCTGATCCTGATCCATTTTCATCTTCCAAGAACACTCTCATCGAACGACATCTAGGTCTCCAGGGTTTAGTGGACAACCTTGAGAAAAATGCCTTAGCTATGAATTTATAGATTGAATAGGTTGCTGTGCTGAAGAATAATAAAATAAATTATTCTTTTAATTTATTTCATTAATTCCTTTACCCTGAAAACTTTTTCAAAAATGACCCACAATGACTAATGTTAGGTCATGCCTAGGGTAAATCCGCTATTCTGAACTCAATAGTGCCCTCAGATTCCTGATCTGCATACCCATTTAGGAGTTATTTCACTTTTTTAGAAAAACTACGTGTTCATACTGTTAAATATTTTAATATTTTCAAAAATATATTCCAGGAACACTGAGCCTCATAATTTCACACCATCTCAATGCTTGGTATAAAAAATAATCCATATAATATATAAAAATAATACTAAAAAAATATGAGATGTTACTATCACATAAAACTTTACCCTACAATTTTTTGTAATATAAAGTTATTGGAAGTTTTTTGATTCACATTTAAGAGAAAGAGTAATTAAAAATTTGATTACCTCAGGTAAGGTATGAGGTTTGGGGGAATGACTAAGCTCAAAGCTAGTAGGGTCATTTGGTTGTTCATGTGTTGATATTTATTCCACCACTAATTCACTTTGTTCCTTTAATATATATTGGTATGTCAAACCAAAATAGACAATAACATGTTGAAAGGAATCTATTTTTTCCTGAAATCCTTTCATTGTCTTATATGTATCTTCTTGGGGTATTTTCTTCTCTAAATGTTTGAGGAGGCGCTCTAAAACCTATGCCTCTAACACAACCATATTGTTCCAGCCACTTCAAATCTATTGAAAGTAGTTTGTCTTATAGCACGATCACTACTGATTCTCATGTCTAAAAAATATAAAAAATATATGAACATAAATAGATATTTTTATGTAATAATATTATAAAGCATAACAAATTACTAGTATGTCATACTTACACATGTTTCCCATACTATTTTTTTATTTTCATCAACTAGTTTACACTCATTATTTACATGAGACTCCTTCCATAGAACATGAAATGGGATGGAAGTGGATTTTGATTTTGATTCATAAATATACATATAAAAAAGGAACATTTGTTGTTTCATATCACACAAAACTTTTATTGTTGATTTAAAACACATATCAATTTTTTCTATAGTGAAGCATAACCCATCCTTTCTTTCTGCTTTATGAATAACCATGCAGACAAGTTACAATTTACCAACACGACTGGACATGTACTATGAGTACTACTCTGTACAACAAAAGGATTTATTCTATTTGTAGATAATGTAAGAAAAAAGTTTCTCAGCTCATTTTCAAATTCAGGATACTCATAATCAATTTTCTTCCACTGGGGAGAGTCTGCTAGATGATGAATTTTCCCATATTTAATTCTTGTATCTTCACACAATGTTAATTATCTCACTATTTCCTGACATTCATATAGTCTTCTAAATCCTAGAATGATAGGAAAGTACCATACAAAATTTTAAGGACTTGATTCATCTTTCTTGTATCGATCCATGCCACACTTAATTCATTTTATGAGTGATTCATGTTCCTTGAAAAACAATATGAAATCATTTGGGCAAGAATGTATTGTTTTAGAGATCATGCCCATTGAACATAAAATTTATTTAGCATTATATTTTTGACAATGAAGTTCACTTTATTTTGGTAGCATATCATTTAGGAGACCAAGTAGTTCTATAAATCTGGCATTTCTCCATCCACTGTCATCTTTCAAATTATATAACTTCAATACAACTAACAATGTTGTGTATTTAGTATAACCGATATACAAAGTTCTCTTAAAAAAACTATTTAATGTATCAAAAAACTTTGGAAAATAACAAAGTCCATCTTAAATTACCATTTTCATTTCTTCTATACAATTGCCATCATCATTTACACTGGTATTTATATCAAATGATCCATAAATCACAGTATCATCCCAATCAATGTGAACATTAAGTCTTCCCCATGTTTAGTCCAACATTTATAGATCTGATCTATTATATGAAAAATAAAATGTTCTTCCAATTCTTCTGGATTTTTTTTTCCTGAAAAAATAAAAATGCAAACATGGAAAAATGATTTGAAAAGGGTTGTATGTATGCTCTATTGCAAACTTGATGAACTATTTAACTCAATCTTCGTACTGTTTTGTCATACGATTAATGTACATACATTTTCAATTCATATCCATCCTAGGTTCATAAAATTTTAATTTTTTACAATAAATAAATAAATAAATATAAGATATTCATAATAAAAGGTAAAAGTTATAGATAATTCTAATTAGGAGAACCCAACATTTGATTGTTTCAAATAATTTCAGTATGATTGGAAGGAAATGGGTAATTTAATTTAATAAAATAATTACTCCACTGGTGGTAGTTTTTATCCTATTAATTCATTCAAAATGATCATTAGTACTCGGTATGGGATGACCACTGCTTAGAGTAGTTCAAGCAATATAGGTGCATGTCCAAAAGATATGGGGGACGAGTCTTAAGAAAAAAATGAAATATTAATTGTTTGAGAGATGAAGCTAATGAGGATGGAAATTTTATCCTTAAATCTAAATGTTCTAGGGATGGGAGTTGGAAAAGTACTGAAAAACATTTCTTAGTTTGTTTCCTAAAGATGAAAAAAGTAGCAACAATAGTCTAATCCCTACAAGGGGATCCTTGATTGGTGTGACTATGAGAAGGTTCAGCTAGATGGTCTTACACACACTCATGCTAATACAACAATTGAAATTTCAACAATCATAGAAAGCATTCAATTAATCCATGAAAAGGAAAATGTATTTGGAATGAGGATTGAATTTCAGAATTGCTTAGATTCCCATGAGAAAACAGTGGTAATTATAGGATAGTTTCTGTAACCTTGCTAGGTGGGAGTCCAACAAGTGGGAGGAGTTTATGTTTATTAATTTCTTCACTTGGTATGTGGTGGGACAGGTGGTGTTTAATTAATAGTTTTAATGGAGCTTTAAATGAGTGGGAAATTTCAGGTGACTATCACCTATCAGTGAAAAAATGTCACATAAAACAATAAGAAATTGAAATCATATGGGACATTTGACCACTGATAAGTATTAGTCAACCCTTGATCCTTTTTTTATTAAATTATGACATCTTACCAATGATAGGTATCCACTTCAAGAATAAATTTTCCTCTCTCATTTATTCCCATTTACCATGTTCTAATACACTTTACATCACAAATAAAGGGCTTTCAAATCAATATTTCATGTATAATTACAAAATATATTATTAAAAATGTTAATAAAATGGATTTCTTACTCAACTAAATCACTTAAAAACATATATTAATCTAATCATAACTAATAAATATGTTGGAAAACAAAATTTATTTATTATGGGAAGGAAGACTTCCCTTGGGAGTTATAGTTCTTTCTTTCCATTTAATTGTGACTTGGATTTCTATATTTGTGTAAAAATATATTTCCTTGGAAAAAATACATTGCATAATAAGAATAATTTAATAAAGAATTTAAGTATCCTTTACAATAAAAAGTAACATTTTTTGAAACCACTATACACGAAAATCATAAAATTTAGATATATACATGAAAATTATGAATAAAAATATAAATTGAAATTTTTGATAATACTCTATTTGAAAATATTTTAAAAATGATATAATTCATAACTCTCTTTTTAAAGTACCAAATGAGCCTTTGGAACATTTATTAGTAATAAAAATTTAAAATAGCCTTTTATTTTACACCTTTCTAAAATTTAATTTGATTTAAAAAATAAATTTTAAAACCATATGATGTTTCATTCAATTAAAACTAGTATGAAGCATCATAAAAAACATAAATGGTCAAAGGCATAAATTATGGATAACTAGAGAGGGAAACTCATCAAAGAAAAATCTATAGGATTTTTATGTAACCAAAAATAAAAATTAAGTCACATGTCAACCTTAAAACAAAATATTACCCTAAATCACAAAGCATACTAAACCCATTTCAAATATTCAAAATCGTTAAAGGAAAGTATTCAGCCATTTAATCAAATATTTAAAAACATAACACCAAATTTAAATTGTATTTAATTGTAGAACATGAAAGACTCCCTTTCTAAACAAAACAAAAAATTTGTAACCATTTAAGTTTCTATGTAACACTAACCATTACTCACAAAATGAACATAATTCTTAAAAAAAGCTATGATAAAAATTTCAAGAATCCAATACCCAAATACAACTACAACAAATACCAAATACACCCACACAAATAAAAATAATTGAAGCATAAAAATGGTATAGAATCATAGAAAAAGTGAAAACATAACACAATAAATAATCACCATTAAATCATGATTTGAATACAATTCATTCTGGTCCAGTATAAACACCCTTTCTATAGTCAAATTTTTTAATAGTCATTTCATTGACAACTTAAATATTTAACCTTTTATGGAAGGTAATATTAGGAATTAATTGAAGTAGACAAATAATATTTCATATCAGTAAGGGAATTCTCAGTAGCATAAAAATAACAACCATTTACCACCATAAGTCACATAGAAAACATATATAAAATCATAAGATGAACTTTCCCATTTTAATTTGATTATCCCAGTTATTTATTTATTTGGTTAATTCATAACATTTACCCAATAAAATAAATAGCAGGATAATCCCACAATTCACACAATGTAAAAGAGTATTATTGAATCACCTAACTCGGTGTTAAGATTCCAGAACTCGCTGCAAAGGGACTGAAAAAGAAGTGGAAGATATAATTCAATGACTAAAATTTCCAAGGAACCCAAACTAATTATAGGGGGCTCATTGAACTCAAAGGGTGAGGTTTTGATAATTTAGGCTTGTAAAATAAAAAAGACTCGAATGAGGAGTAAATACCCTAAACTTGGAACCCATGAGAGCATCAATCCAAGAAAACACTGCACTAATGCACACTATATAACCCGAACAAGCAGACAATGAGATAGGAGGATAAAAAAATAACATACCATAGATTCGAGGCTTGATTCATCCAAGAGAAGGTTGAGGGGGAGCGACGACAATAATGGACTTACACAAGAGCTTGAGAGGTGTGACTGAAGTTGGTTCAATTAGTGTTCTTTTAAAAAGATCAGGGAGGGTTTTATCAACGCTTCCAAAAAATCACTAAAAAATATAACTTTTATTAGTGCTAAAATAATAAGCACTGATAAAATATATCTTTATGAGTGTTTTTTAACACTGATAAAGATATATCTTTATCAACACTAAATAAGCGCTGATAAAAGGTATATTTATCAACACTAAAACTTTAGCACCGATGAAGGATTTATAATTATAATTATAAATAAATATATTTGTAAATATATTTTCATATAATTATAAATGTATTTATATCATTATATAAATTTATATAATTATATATATATATTTAAAATATATATATAAATATAATTATAAATATATTAAATATATTCATTATTTAAATACATTTATTATAATTTTATAATTATTTAAGTATATAATAATTTATTTACAATTATATAAATGTATTTTTTAAAAAATTATTTACTTATTTATTTATAATTATAAATATATAATTTTATAAATATAGTAAATATACATTGATATATATATATTTATAAATAAATATATTTGTAAATATATTTATAATTATTTATTTGTAATTATAAATATATTCATATCATTATATATATATATTAATATAATTATATATATATATATTTAATAAATATATATAAATATAAATATATTCATTATTTAAATATATTTATTATGAGGGAATGTCTCTTTGTATGACCCCATCTGTTTTCTTGCTTGTCTGTTATATTTTTATTTCATCTTTAATAAATGGTTAGGAGCTTTGGCTTCTGGCTAGACCTTTTTCGAATAAATATAAATATAAATATAATAAATATATTCATTATTTAAATATATTTATTATAATTTTATAATTATTTAAATCTATAATTATTTATTTATAATCATATAAATACTTACAAAAATAATATGTATATATTTATATAATTATATACATTTATATAATTATATATATATATATTTAATAAATAAATATAAATATAAATACAAATACAAATATAAATATAGTAAATATATTCATTATTTAAATATATTTATTATTATTTTAAAATTATTTAAATATATATATATTTATTTATAATTATATAAATACTTTAAAAAATAATATTTATTTATTTATAATTATAAATATATAATTTTATAAATATGGTAAATATACATTTATAAATATATTTATTTATAAATATATTTATTTATAAATATTTATTTATAAATATATTTTTAACATTATTAATGAATATATGATCTTAAATGTATGCATGTTAAAAATGAGTGAAATTGAATAATTAAAAATGATTACACTTTAAAAACATTGAAAAAATGGTTGAGTTTTATTAATTAAATACAAATTATTAAAAAAAATATGGATATATATTGAAATGAAGATAAATACATATTGAAAATATTAAAACATACTAAATAAATAATTATAAATAAATATTATAAAATAATTAAATTCCAAAATAAAAAATAAAAAATAAAAAATAAAAAATAAAAAATATTAAAAATGAATAAATAATACCTAATTTTAATAATATTAAAAAAATAAAATAAAATATACTGATTAAAAATATAATATATTAAATATATCATGTTACTAAATGAAATTCTAAAATAAATAATAAAATTTGAATAAAATACATAAATATTAAGTGTATGTGTTTCTATATAAGATTTCATTAATTACGTAAATATTTATTGTGTGTGTGCTGTATATAAAAATGCATTAATTACATATATGTATGTTTTAAATCAATTTAACACATACTAGATATATGTTAAATTGAAAAATCCAATGACATTCAATTAATATCCATCACTCGATACAATTAGTCAATATTTTTAATCAATATTATTTTTTAATTATAAACCATTCTTCACTAAATATATGACTTATTTAATGTAAGCATAAATATTTTCTATTATATAAATCATATTTTAAGAAATATTATATATATTGATATATATATAGAGAAATATATATGAATATATTTCTATATTAAATGTATTAATGAATAATTATGTATAAAAACTATTAAAAATGAATAAGAAATTAATATGATTTTAATTATTATAATTTATTCATTTTATATATTTATATTTAATATATATTATTTATTACTATTTATAATTAATGTATATATATATTAAATTTATTCATTTTTATTAATTATTGTTTCATTAATAATTTTTTTAGTAATTTTTGTAATTTATTCATTTTTAATTTTTTTGTTTAATTATTACAATTTATTCATTTTTATTTTCTTATTTAATTATTGCAATTTATTCATTTTATATATCTATATTTAGTTGAAAAGGTCTGAGTGTGAGTTGACAAGCCAACCCACAACCTCAAACTTTATTAGAAAAAGTAAAGTGCAATAAAACAAAGGGGAGAAGGGCCTAATAAAGCACAAAATGCCCACAACAGATAAAGTAATAGATCAAGTCCTACTGCTCCCTCTAGAAGAAAAATTCCTGGGATATTGACCTCTATTATTTGGGTTCTAACCTCTTCGCCACAATTGAGGCGACATAGGCTCATCATCTAATGCCAAGTCATAATCTTTTGGAATGACGTAATACTTGTATTTCCATGAAAGATCTTTAAAATATAGCCCTGGGTTAGAGTGACATCCATCTTCAATATTTTTTGATAACAATTTTTACACTAGAAGGTAGTCCCTGTAACAAAAAACACATGGTTCCATTTTTGTGAAAGTAACTTCCAACTAAAAGTCAAACCAGTCTACAATATCTTTTGTAAGACCCTGTGAGGTCCTTTCACCCTCATAGTCCTCAGGAAGAGTTTTGAAATTATTTTCCCTTGCAACTTCACACTCCTTGACCGAGAATTTTCCAAATTAATAGTAAAAAAATTTATAATATCATAAAATTAAGATGGGTAAGACCATTCCACATATTCTATACCATCAGAACTCATTCAGATGCCTCCCCTTCCACCCCAGCCTCGCGGGTGTCTGCCTCTATTCTACTACTTAGGAGTCTTACAAGTAGCTTCCCAATCATCTATTTGAGTCATAGTATAACCACAATCATTAACCTCAAGAAATTTTATACTATGTACAAAAGAATAATCTCCCATGGCATGGTTCTAACCTTTATTGCAACAAACCACAACAACCACATCTACAACCTCCCTTGTAGGGATAGTTGGGATAAGATCATTTCCAGGATTTAGTGTAATCATCAAAGATCCAACATCTATATACTGATTTAGGTTATCCATAATAGCCAAATTTATCCTAGTATCTCCCCCATCTTTTTTTAACTCCTTGTTCAAAGAGGAGCGATCTAGTTTGGGTTGAAGATTTACAATAACCATATTCCCTTTAGAAAGAAATTTCTCCTCTAATAATGTAGAAAAATCCCCTTAAATCTCATTGTCTGATTCCTTCTCCTTGGAATCAGAAATCATCAAGGCATAATCATCTCTCCCCATGAGTTCATCACCTTTAGATCCCTCACATAGAGGGCCTGCAGACTGAGATCCACTCTATTCATCCTTCATAAACATGTTAGTAATATTCTCTTTAGATGTTGTATCACATGAAACAACCTATACTGATGTACCTTGAACCACATCCCTATAGGAAATATCCACCTTGTCTTTTTCAGTTGAAGCAATCCCACCCTGGGAGGCTCTCTTAGCCTACCAAATATAAGGCAATACACTCTCAAGCAATTTAAACTTGTAATTATCCACTATATGGACAAAATTCTTATAGTTTTTACATTAGATACCCCTTTGAAACCTTTCAATTGAGTAGACAAGGCAATTTCATTTGTCACAGAATTCAGAAATATTTTCAAAATCAATTGATAAATCAAGCTTGAATTCATTATCAACCAAAAAGAAAGTATCAATAAGAGGGTAATTAAAACCGACCTCCACCAAAACTCTAACAAACTAACCATAATTGGAAGTTATGTTTCTTGGTCAGATTTTATCAGAAGACCCAAAGATGAGGTCACATCCTAGAGGATTTTCGGCTGCCAAAAGAACTATTTCAATCTACTAATTCTAATCCACAGTTGGGTGATTGGATTCCCAGATGAGTGAGGATTAAACAGTGTATCTCGGTCTTACACTCGTAAGAAGCATGGAATGTGAGAGACAAATTCGAATCCCCATGATCTCAATTTCATATCATTTGAGGGTATATAAGATGGTATAATTCCTTACCAATCAAGTTTATTCTTCAACCTCCAAACCCTCAGATCTAGATGAGCTATTTTTGAAGATCCTCAATCTTCCAAGTGTTTTCTTTTAGAGAAATTACCAAGAGAGTAAGGTTTGAGAAGCAACACTAATTAGGTCTTAAAGAATTTGGGGATTCGTCTCAAAGAACATTATGGAGACATTTCGTGCGATTATTTTTTGTGAATCACTATGAAAATCTAAAAAACATATATATTTCAAATCATTACCAGACCTTGAAAACTGAAAAAACATTAATTGAAACTTCAGATCTCCTAATGGGAATAATTTGGGTTATGTAACCTTTTTCGCACCATATGAAGCTAAAGAAACACTAACAGGTTCCTGAGCTACCTTAGTAGGACCAACAAAGACATCACATATATCAAAATAGCACTCTGCATAAAATGACATATAATTACAACCCTAATCACCATAGATCAACTCAAATCACCCGAAGATCGCCTTGAATCACTGAGAGAAGATTGAGAACATTTCTTACAGTATATATATATTTAATATATACTATTTATTAATTTTTATAATTTTTGTACATGTATATTAAATTTATTCATTTTTATTAATAATAATTTAATTAATATTTTTTTAATAATTTTTTAATTTACTAATTTTAATTTTTATTTGTTTAATTATTTCGTGTTATTCATGTTATATATCTATATTTAATATATACTACTTATTAATATTTATAATATATATATATATATATATTAAATTTGTTAATAATTATTTAATTAATTTTTTAAAATATTTTTTTAATTTATTCATTTTAAATTTTTAATTTTTTTATCATTTCAATTTTCTTATTATTCTTAATACTTTCATTTTTTGTTGATTTGTATAAAAAAATTAGGGCATGGACAGGGCCAAGCCAGGTTGTGTAGGACCTGAATGGGTGTATGAAGGTGGGAAAAGGGCCGTAGGAAGTAGAGGGTGGGCCTAGGTCTACGTAGGCCCGTGCAGGGCCTGTATATGTGTGTGTAGTGTATGCAGAAGCCTATCCCCATAGTAGGATTATGAGCATATCATGAGGTGGAATGATATATAAAGAAGTGACCTCCCTTACGCTATTTCTCTATGGGATGCACTGCATGCTCGAGACTTTTATCAACACTAAAAATAAAGTACTGATAAAGAGTAAATTTTATCAGTGCTTTTCACTAGAATTGATAAAGACTAGCGCTGTATATTGTGCATTTTGTAGTAGTGTTTATGACACAAGTGTTTCACTAATATGATAAAGTGAATATGCATAGGGAAGGAATCATCCTTTACCTTTGAGGCCATCTCCTGAAAATCCTATACCGTCTCCCGATAGGTTCTTTATATCAGTTCCCATTAGTTTACAATGAAACTCTCAATCAAACTATCAAAAAATACTCTTTTCTTTGATCCTAGATGTCATTTCATTATCTGACATGATTTTCATCATCAAAAAAGGTCTTAAACTACCAATATATCTTCCCACTAGTAAAAAAATGCCTTTATAGATCACTAAAATCCATCATTAAAGGTCTATAGTGGACACCCAATAACTGCCTAACGATAAACACTTTTTCCCCATTGTTATTTCCTATAGCGACCTCTATAAGGAGACTGTTTTAGGGATGACCTGAAATGACCACCATATGGTGGCCACTAATGATTTTAATTTCTTTTATATTTACACCAAAATTTAAAATACCAAAAAAACTATAATGATTCAAAAATTCAATAAATATCTCCATGATATGTCAAATCACAAGCTCATAAATATCTTTTTCCAATAATCTTCCAAGTTCCACACCCATCATTGAATAAAACTGAATATAGAAAAAATTAATAAAATAATCACTACATTAAAAAAAATCACCAAAATATAACAATTTAAATGAAGTAGAATATTTCAATTAAAACTTAGAATAATAGTCCAACGTCCTTTGATTTTAAATATATCAATAGTTTCTATTCATTTTTTAAATTTAAAACTGCATATTCAGTTGTTCTGGATAGACCACACATCTGATTGATGTGATTTCTTCTTATACACATAAAAAATAATAAAAACATGGTTTTACTATGATTTCATATCATTAAGAGGTCATTTTTTATGGATCTAATTGTTAAATACATGTCATGACGTTTTAAAATAATAAAAGTGTGATTCGAGTCATCCTGAGAAAATGAAACCTCAGATTTATGTTCTATCTACCCAAACATTTCATAATTCATTGTAAAATTGTTTTTTCTGGTTTCATGACATTCAAAGGCTGTTCGGTTGATTTTGACCCCCTAATGCATGTTTTTATAGGGTATCAAACCTTTAAAAACTGTATATTCAGTCATTCCGGGCAGACCACATATCTGATTGACACGTCATCTACTTATACTAATAAAAAATAATAATAACATGGTTTTCATATGATTTTATGTTATTATAAGGTATTTTGATATATATTTAACTGTTGAATGCATTTTTTTTTCATTTAAAAAAAATAAAAGTGCATATCGGGTCATCCCGGGAAAACTTCACCTTAGATTGATGTTTCATCTGCTATACCATTACATAAATAATTGTATAGTTGCTTATATCTTATTTCAAAGTATTTATAGGCTGTTCTGTTGGTTTTTACCCCAATATTTGTATTTTTAAAGGGTATCAAACCTTTAAAAACAATATATTCGGTTATTCCAGGGAGATTGTGTTGGTTTCAGGTGCATTAGAAGCGTGCAGTAGTGGGCGATATATTAAAATTTATTTTAATTATCATTGCTCAAAACCATGAGTAAGGATATTTCATTTAAAATTTATAATTAATTTATTTAATATATAAAGAAATTAACACATGGTCTTAGGAAATTTCTTCATTGATGAATTTTGGTTATCCGAAAAGATCCTTTTGTATTTCTTTCATTGCAATGTGAGGATCCAAAGATAGAATCCCTCTAGTAGCGATCTGCATGTGCTCCTATGATCTCTAATCAATTTCACTCAATCTCCTGGTGCTATCATGCCAAATTTAATGTCTTTCATTGTTAATCTTGATCACTCATTCTTTGATATTTAAGAAATCCCTCTTGCGTTTCTCATTCTTGAGAGGGAGCAATAAGGAGGATTTGAGAGAGAATTCATTGTGGCAACAATTCTCTATTCTCAATCTTGGATGCAATACAAAATATATATAACCATCTATTTATAGAGAAATTGTTTAGTTTAAAATATTATTTAATTTCATTCTAGCTATTAAATAACATTTAAAACCTTTAATAAACCTAGTTCCACATAATAATAATAATAATATTTTATGGTGTGAAAACCTACACAAATTGATAAATAATATTATCAAATTGTAAATAATTATTTTATCATCATATGTGGTCTTGGTCCATTCTAACTCCTCAATATTTATTGAATACCCAAATAATTATTTTATTCATAAATAAATATTTCATTCACATACGAGAAAATAAAAATTTATTAAATATTCAATAAAATAAAAAATACATTTTTATTCACATACTGATGAATAAATATTTATTTAATTTATGCGATCAATATAACTTAAATAAAATTATTTCTTAGTCTTGAGAATAATATTTATTCCATTAATTAAATTAAAATAGAATTTAACCAAGATCAACAGAAACACCTAGTGCGTGACTCTCTAGGATTATTTCTCATTGGTATTAGATGAGATTGCCTAAAGTTCAAGATTACTATATAGAAATGGGTTAAGGAACCCAATAGAAAGATCTTAACAGTGAAACAATGATAACCACATACAAACAATCACTGTGTAATATAATACCTTTATCACAATATCTCATCAAGACGGTTTCAAATTCATGTCACCAAACATATGCTTGATACATATTTCTTTGAATATCTAAAATAAACACATCCTTACACCATGGCCATGGAATTTCAAGTGAAAATTATATTCTAATCAAAGGGATGAGATATCAACTTTCATAAAGATAGAAGGGACAAGTTCTTCCTCAACCTATCAATTAATGACATGTTGATTGTGACGCACCCAACGTACCCTACTTACGGCCAATATATGGAATGATAGTTTTCATCAGTAAATCTAAGTGTGCAATTCATGTCATGAATTAATGATAATATTAAAGTCTAAGGACCATTACACATGCTAACAGATAAAAATATCATATGACACCAAAACATGAAGAATTCATATTGGAGGGTATGTTATCAGAATCTCCCACCTTGGAGATTAGCAAGTGCGAGCTTCATGAGAAGAAGGCTCATCTTCTTACGTGTATTCACACATGACAGTCTATATATTATGTGTCCCATTATAGCATTTTATCCAACCATATAACCATATTAAGAATATTTTCGCAACACTTCAAGGTTCTCATCATAGTGGGGAGCTGCTATGGTCTAATCAATGCGAAAAATACTCTAGGACATTATTACATTAAAGTAATTCAAAAAAATGGACAATATATAATAATATGTTTAATTAATATTTATTACATCAAATATACATGTAATCAAAGTAAAAATAGTTGGTTATAGGACACCAACTCCAATAAACTCCCACTTGGACTACAACTAACTGCCCACGACTTTGAGTCCGCTAGACCTCATAATAAAACCATGTTTCTACTGAGTCAATGATTCAGTGAAGGGGTCCACCACGTTGTATTATGTAGAAATAATACTCACAGAAACCTCACCTCTCTAAGAAAAAACCCTCAAGAGATGATACTTCTGAAGTATGTGCTTCATCCACTGATGTGACCTTGGCTATTTTGCGAGAGACACCACTACAGTATTATCACAATAGAGTGTGATAGGATCTTTACTACTAGGCACTCTGTTAAGCTATTAGAAATTTTTTTGCATCTATTATACATCCTTAGCTACCTCAAAAGCTGCAATATACTCAGAATCTACTGTATAATATGTGACCATAACCTCCTTTGAGTAGTTCCATCTCACAACACCTCCATTCAAAATGAATATATATCCTATCTATGGCTTCATGTCCTCTTGATTAGTTTGGAAACTAGCATCTAAATATTCTCTGATGACTATTTCCTCATATCCTTCATAAACCAAGAACATATCCTTAGTATACCTCAAATACTTAAGGATAGTCTTGAATACCATCCAATGGTAGTCACTTAGATCATCTTGATATCTTCCTACCGCACTTAATGCATATGCGGCATCTAGACTAGTACATAGCATATCATACATGAATGACCCAATCACTAATGAATATATAATTATTTCCATTCTATTTATTTTATAATGTGTCTAAGTAATAATTTTCTTAGAAATATGAATGCCATGTGATGTTGGAAACAATCCCCTCTTGGATTGTTCTATACTAAATCTCTTCAGTATATTGTCAATGTATGTACTTTGATTTAGGCCAAGAAACCTCTTGGATATATCATGATGAATATTGATCCCAAGAATATATTCTGCCTCACCCAATTCCTTTATAGAGAATCATTTATTTAACTATTCCTTAATATACTATAAGACTGGTATTTCATTTCCTATGATCAATATCTCATCAAAATATAATATTAATAAAATGACCACACTCTCACTAAAACTTTTATAAACACAAGGCTCACATTCATTATTTATGAAAAAAAATTCTGTTATAGCTTCATCAAAACGAATGCTACATGACCTAGATTCTTGATTTAATACATAAATGGGTTTTTGCAATTTTCATATCTTATTGGAATCCTTAAGAGTCACAAACCCTTTGGGTTGTGTCATACAAAAATATTCCTGAAGGTTCCTATTAAGGAAGATTATTTTAACATAAATTTTCTAAATCTTATAGTCATGGTAATACACAATGGAAAGTAAAATTCTAATGGATTTTAGCATTGAAACTGGTGAAAATGTTTCATTGTAGTGAATTCCTTAACATTGTTTAAACCCCTTTTTTAACTAGTTGTGCCTTATAGGTACTGACTTGTCTTTCTATGTCTAGTTTCTTCTTGAATACCCATTTGCAACCAACATGATTTAAATCTACTGGAGGGTCTACCAAAATCTATACATGGTTTTGGTACATGGAATCCATTTCAAAATTCATTGATTCTTGACACTTAGAAACTTATATTCCACTTACTAATTATTTTTTAGGTTAGAGGATCATTATTATCAACTAATAATGAGTCACCATCCTCAGTGATTAGAAAATCGTAATGTTCTGGTTATATAACCTCTATTGTACTCCCATACAGTACTTGTGTCTTTGGAATTGTTTCTTCATCCATGGGGATTTTTGGAATCTATTCTTATACCAAGTCTTGTGTTCCTTGAGCCTCAAATTCATTAAAGTCTATCCCACTCTCACTTTCTCTTTTATATATGTTCTCCATATCAAGGAATATGGTGTGTCTTTCCACTATAACCTTTCTGTATATGGTTTTGTATAGGTAATATCCCCCTTTTTCCTTGGGGTATCCTATTAAGGTACACTTTTTGCCTCAGGGTGAAAGTTTTTTACGTGAAGAGGAATTCAAAAATTATTCACTTCCACACACATGTAAATTAGATAAAATGGTTTTTCTTTCACTCAAAAATTCATATGAATTTTTTTTATCGATTTAGTTGGTACTTGGTTTAGTATATGTGCTAGTGTTTATAAAGCGTATCCCCAAAAGGATATTATAAGAATTTCATGACTCATCATTGATCTCACCATGTCCAACAAGGTGTGGTTCCTCTTTTTTATTACACCATTCTACTGAGGTGTGTAAGGAAGAGTGAGTTGGGATAGGATCCCAAACTCTCGTAAGTAGCCAATAAAGTATTGATTAAGATATTCAACACCATAGTATAAGAAGATTTTCTTAATCTTCCCATAAAGATGGTTCTCAACTTCATTATTATATTCCTTGAATTTATCAAAATAATCCAACTTATACTTCATTAAGTAGACATATCTATATATACTAAAATAATTAGTAAAAGTTATGAAGTATGAGCACCCACCCTTTGCTTAAATAGGAAATAGTCCATAAACATTGGTATGAACTAATTAAAGAATCTATTTATCCCTTTTACCTTTCCCACTAAATGGGTATTTAGTCATTTTTCCTTGTAAACATGCATGACATACACCAAGTGGTTTTAGTTCAAAAGAATATAAATATTCATATTAATGTAATTTATTCAAGCTCTTTTCATTTATATGACCTAGCCAATGATTCAAAATTTTAGTTTGGTATGAGTCATGTGAAGTAACTTTGTTATCTATTACTATTACTTAGTTCATGTAATCCAACACATAAAGACTATTATTTAAATATTTATTACTATAAAAAATTCTATATTTATAAAAGAAGAAAAATTTATTCCTAAATATGAAAATAAATCTATTCTTATCAAGTCTGGATATAGAAATAACGTTTTTGGAAACAAATGGCACATAATAAAAACCTTTCAAAACCAAGATCATTCTAGTCGGAAACATGAGGTGGTGGTCCCCAATAGCTACAACAACAAGTTTAGCTCCATTGGTTTCTCATAGATTTATCTACCCTTGGTAAATCTTTCTGAATATAATTGGTTCCTATATTTGAATACATATGTGAGAACCATAAGATATACCTAATATCCAATTTATAGAAATAGATAATTTCACTCAATAACAAACATAACTAAATCTTCCCCTTGCTTATTTGGATGGGTGTAGTTTTTCTTCTATGGCCCTTATCATCACATGAAAAACAGGAAACATCATGTTTCATTTCTTTCCCCTTAATCTTCCTCTTCTTGGAAGGGTGTGAATAATATTTGGGCTTAATTATATTTTCTTTCACTTTCTGTTTTTCACTATAAGGACAAAATAATTTTCTTAATTCATATCCTTATCTACTTTTCGAAGAAGAGTGAGAAGATCAAGAAGAGTCTTCTCATTGTTGTTCATATTAAAATTCACAAAAAATATGGATAATCTCTAAGAGAGTGATTCTAAAATGATAATTGTTCTCAGTTATTTGAGGATTTTAAACCCTATAACCTCTAGGCGTTCCATGTAGCCATTGGGCTTGATTACATGATGCCCAACTGGGGAACCCTCTCCAAGATTTCTCTGAAAGA
This sequence comes from Viscum album, assembly GCA_963277665.1. Taxonomy (NCBI): domain Eukaryota; kingdom Viridiplantae; phylum Streptophyta; class Magnoliopsida; order Santalales; family Viscaceae; genus Viscum; species Viscum album. The sequence continues at coordinate 1,760,673,966 of OY728151.1, forward strand.
GAACCTTGGAAATCTCAAACCATTCTAACTCTATCTTGGTAAAGACCATGGAGGTGATCAAGCATGCTATACATATCCATGTTTTTGTGTGACTTCAGGGGTTCACTAGAAATTGATGAAAGAACCAAACATTGAACATAGACTGCCTCACTCAATTTTTTTTCATAGAAATAGAACTCTTTATCACTCACCTCCTTAGTTGGTGGACGAGGCATTGAGGATTCTAGCACATAAGATTTCTATTTATGATTTAAAACAACCCAAAGACATCTAAACCACTCCTATAAGTTACTTCCAATGATGAGGTTGTCTTTATCCAATATTGATCATAGGGATAATGTGGATGAAAATGTTTCCATTTTATTCTAAAATTAAAAGATAAGATTATTAGTACCTTTTCTTGATTATAAATTATGTGATAAATAATAAATTAATTGGTTTTATTAAATCTCCCACTATTTTATCAAGTCTCAATATCCCTCACCATTGAACTCATAATGTCTAATTTCTTTAACATTATAGTGTAAAGGATCCATATTCCCCTTTACATAACCCCAACAAGGGTTGGTCAAGTTACTTGAATTTTTTTAGGTAGGTAGGTCGTTGAAAACTATGAGCATGAAACTCCTTGATCTGTTGAGTGTATTCCCCAATACAGAAGTCCTAACTTATATTTACTCAACACTTGCCTCTAAATTACACCAAGTCTATCAAGGGATACTCCTCTTGATGTAAAATAATTAATTCAACTCAAAACTTTTATACAAACTCCACTTATAAAAGTAAGTCTCTCAATAAGGGTTGGTAAAACACTTAGTTCTATTTATTTTTGTTCCTAATCAAGTAATAAAAGATATAATATCACTTAATATTAGGTTGAGGTATTTTAATTAATTATGCATAAATTTTATCTTGTTTTATCCTTTACATGTCTTTTTAATATTAAGAATATGTTACTTAATTAATTAATCATGTTGGATAAAAAATTTATGCATAATTAATTTATTTAATTTATTATGAATAAATTTTATCTTGTTTAATCCTTTAAATGTCTTGTTAATATTAAGTGAATGTTACTTAATTAATTAACCATTCTAGATAAAAAATTTACACATAATATATTTATTTAAATTATATCTTTGCACATTAATTCAGTTATTTATGTGACTGAGACCTTGAATCCATAAAATAAATAATTGAATATAAATAAAGAAAGAAATAATTAAATGATCCATCCATGAGCTTTATCTAATAGTTTATTTAATGAGTGAACATTAATTTAACCTATGTCCTATGGGAAATAACTCCCTTTTCCAGTCTTATCATGATTTATAGAATTCCGCCTTTAAACCTATGTATCACCTAAGTTGTCATCATTATGGTTCCATATTGAACCACCTCCACATGAATTGGGATACTCCATTAATTACATGTATTTATGAATCACATGTAGATTAGGTGAACCAAAGGATTGGTATAACGACCCAGGCCTTTTTGTACATAGATATTGCATCATTTTTGTAGAATATCTCATACATTACACAAACACACTTATAAAGACCATGTTATTTTAGTGACTTTGGAAACATGGAACAAAAACTTATAGTCTGGTGAAAGATCTTAAATGTTTACCATAAAGAACTTATCTTTTATTATTCTACCTAAAATATTTCTTTTATAACCTGAGGAAAAGAAACATATGAAATGGGTGAGCTCAAGTACTCAATAAGGGTAAACAAGGGAGATATTAATCATAACATAATAATAATACATAAGTATATAACCAAAATATTTGAAAATCATATCATGTATATCAAAAATCATGATATTATGTCATGGAATAAATCAAAGAAGTTCATAAATGATCAAAGAACATATTCCATGAGAGCATAAAATAAGACATGAAATTATGGAATACACATAAGCATAGAAAATAATTTCTATATTAGTCAAGGATCATTTACAAGACCATCATAGCAGAAAAGTTCCTTTAATGAACTAGGTTCACTCCTCATTCTAGTCTCGTGTTACTAAACTGGGTTTACTTACAATTCTAGCCTTGTATTATTGAGCCAGGTTCACTTCCCATTATAGCCCTATATTACTGAACTGAGTTCACTTCCTATTTTAATATTATATATCTCATGAGATATAAATATTTACCCAATAAATTAGAGTGATATATAGGTCCCACCTATCACATAATGAAAACCATACATATGTGTGCCAAAAGAACATAAATCATTTAATATATTAGAACCCATGTAATGAAATGGGTTTCATAAACATCATTCAATAATAACATAAACACTACTAGAAAATTGATCTATAGACACACCTATAAAGCCACGAGTTAAAAAACCCATGGCTACACCCACACAATTATCCACATCTCTATGGATGAATATCCCCAACCCGTTCATTTCTTCCTCATTCTGCTCAATCCATCCTCCACGAAACCCCTCAATAGCCCGATGCCCTCCCAAATGACTCCTCGCCGTTACCCTCCTCCTCTAGTGAAGTTGATCTGAGTGGCCTCCCCACCTCATCTCTCCCTTGCCAAAATATCTCCCCCATAACACACCCCAACACCCCTCCTCCCCCAAAACCCTCAACACCCATGATGCCTCCTCACCACGAACTTACTCCCCACAATCCTCCTCCTCCAGTGAAGCTACTCTGAGAGGACTACCAAACTCCTCCCTTCCTTCCCAATGGCTCCCCCCACAACCCTCAACACCCCTAACTCCAAGGTTGACACCCTCGATGCCCTATCATCATGGTATTTTGAAAATTTATTTGATTTGTTCTGTTCTTTCTTGAATCTGAAGCTAATACTGGATGTGGATTGAACTACAAAGCTATGGTAGTTGGTCTTGTTCTTTTTAAATTAATGACTTGATTTTATATTATGTGTGGTTATTATAAACACCATAATTTCTATGTGACGCAACCAAAATTTCAAAATAATCAAATGAATTGTTATCACCTTTCTTAAAGTAGTTTTGGAAACCTAAATTTTTCATCCTAGACTGTTTAACTTGATTTGAGATACCCCTTAGGGTGAATTACATTTAATTTCCCATAAAACAAATAATTTAATTTAAATCGAACCTCCAATTGAGGTCTGTTGTGTTGGCCCCTATTATTGAATTGTAGTGTGAATCTAAAAAGGTAAAATGGTAACTATATTCATAGGCCCTTGTTCTTATTTTTTATAGATTGAATTGTCCTTATAAATTAAATTCCCAAATAGAATCAAGTGAATTTTAAAATGGTATGGGTTCCACTATCCATGACCATCTAACATGAAATGGAAAGGCTAATACAAGTGTTATGACATGAAACACCATGTATGTGATCACCAATATTTTGAAATAAAATGAATTATAAATATAATTTCATTACACTATAGGCGATATATGGATTCATAGGTAGAATGAATTAGATTATATCACATGGAGAGTGGTATTAAATTATTCCACATGTGACACTTGGGTTCCCTATGTAGAATATTGAGGATAGTCTTAGAGGGAAGTGCGTTACATTATGCATTGAGTGACACTTGGGTTCCCTATATGGTCTACCAAAGACAGGCTTATGATGTGATGAAATTATACCATGCATTGAAGATACTTGAATTCCTATGAGGATTAAAATAGATGGACTTGTAGGGGTATGGGTTTATAGTAAACTAAATAAATATTGTGGTTACCTAAGTTAAATGCCTTGTATTGGCCAAAATTTAAAATTAAATTAATTTTATGACGTGTATTCTAGTTCAAAGAACATACTTGGATTTTGTCAATGATTCACATTCATGGAGAAATTTATTATTTCCTTAATTTAGTTCTAAATTACATGGGTGTTATTCATACCTTATGTAAGTATTACACTATATGAGCCTATTTTCTAAGATAATATTACAATTTTATAATAATTAATAAATTTTCAGACATATTCCAATATAGGCTGAAGTAGGTTTTTTTAGATGGATATTCTATGGGAAACCATGGATGACATGATTTATTTATTTATCTCCCTTATTCATTTTAATTATACACTAATAATTGTATATTCATAGATTATATTTTCCTAGACACCATTGATGGTGGGATAGTGAGTTTATCTTACACCCTGTTCAAACCGCCGATTGGTTCCCGAACAAATTCCATGGATATAGACATGGAAAAAGGGAAACATCAAGAAATGGGTGCTTGATTTTATATACTATGATGGAGTATGTGAAAATAGGACCGAACCAATACTCATAATGCTATTTGAGATAGATTTTGATCTTTTTTTACATTATTGTATAACAAGTTTCATTTCCCCTACTACTCTAGTTCCCTTATATTCCCTAATTCTTCATATCATACAGTCATGATGTATTTTTTATATGATACTAGATATGGGTTTTTTATTGTTTATGATTTTATTCCACTATTTATTATTATTATTATGGATACTATGATTCATCAGTTGTATGTACATCTGATCTTCTATTTTATCAGTTATTTACACCGTGTGGGGGGGGGGGGAACAGGTAGGGGGGGTGCTAGTGGGTGGGTGGGGATAGGGGATGAGGGAAGTGTGGGTGGGGGGGGGGGGGTGCGAGGAGGTGTGAAGGGGAAGTGTGTGTGGGGTGGGGTGTAGGAGGGTATGGGGGTTGGGGCTGTGGTCTGGTGCAGGAGGGGTTGGGGGCTGGTGCAGGTGGGGGAGGGGGGGATAGGGTATAGGAGGGGCTAGGGGTTAGGGGATGGTATATAAGGGAATAGGGCTGGGGGATGGTTCAGGTGGGGGAGGGGGGTTGGGGTGTAGGAGGGGTTGGGGCTGGTGCAGGTGGGGGAGGGGGGGAGGGCTGGGGGGGGGATTGGTTCGAGGGGCTTGGGGGGGGGGGGCTGGTGCAACTCATCTCGACCATATTTTCCATACATATAACCAACTCATCTCTATTGTCCTTAAAGGTTCAAAATTACTTTGATTTATGGCCCTTATCATTAGAATAAACCTTAAGAAGCTTCACTTTGGAATACGTTACTTCAAATTTATCTACTTGGCTACCCCACCTCCTAGGGATTATCCACCTTTGATGGTTCTATTATTTTCCATTCTTCTTTTCACATGCTATAGATAATTTTTATCATTAGTTTTATTATAGTTTCTTTTGATGAATGATAGATGTATATTATTAGGTTAGTGTTTTAAGGATCATTAGTTCCCCACAAAATAGTTAATCAAGGTTTTTTGATTGGTTTTCTGTTTTTTAATTGTAAAATATTGTGGTCCTCAAGTTGTGTTAGGTGACTTGTTACCTTTATCCACATTTAAAGTGAAAGTGTGAAATTATCATGATTTAATCCTTTGGATAATAGTGTAATTAACCTAATGAATATAATAACATGGTAATATAAAGGAATAATGAAGTTTTTGTTTGGTCCTGTAATCACTTTTAGTTTTATTCCTATTAATGCCTTATGTTTTTCTATGAAGGCATGTTATCCTTTTTTTGTAGAAGTTGTTGTTCTTATCCTGTTTGTTTTTTTTTAAAAATTTGATAAACAATTTAAATATGGAAATGTTAATGACTTTATTAAATAAAGAGGCATGTAATATGATATCTTCTCTTCCTTATTTCTCATATAATATGCAATTCATGTTAAATAAAAGTTTAAGTTATTTCAAATATATTAATAGCTGATAATTTATATGTTACCTATTTTTGAACATATTTTCATAAAAAATTTTCTAATTCAACAATGTAATTAAAATATTTTCCTTCAAGATATAAATACATTGGGGAGGATCAATCCCATTATTATTATTGAAGGCTTATATAACATTATTTTATGGCCTTAATTCCTTTTCCAGTGTGCATAAAATAGTTTTTGATGGGTGTTTTCTCTAGGAAATTTTAGTTCCTTTTCTTATTTGTTTGATAATCATGTGTGGTAGGTTTTCTTGAATAGAAACATTCTTTATTCCTAAGGATATTTTACTAATATTTTTTTTGATATGGTTGGGAACCTTGGATGAGAGATGGGTTGGTTATATATTTTTTTGATATGGTTGATATTTTTTTATATGGCTGGGAACCTTGGATGAGAGATGGGTTGGTAATTAGGTTATAGTGATATTTGATGTTGATGATGGGTTGGTATCTAGGTTATAGTGAAATTCCATGTTGTATCCTAGTGGTTCATTTAAAACACAAAACACATTTTCTTCTCATTAATGAAACATTGTATTTACATCAATTTTATATTTAGATGATATATTTTTTATTCCATTCCATAAAATATACACCATAGGTGAATAAATCATAAAAATTAGATATAGTTTTTATATAATATGATACATTTTATATATTCAAATACTTATTTATGAATTTATAAATCAATAAGGATATATGCATGAAGAGTTTTAGGTGGGGGAGGGGGGGGTGGCAGTTGGGGTGAAGGTTGGGGGGGGCAATGGGAATGAAGGGTGGGGGTGAAGGGGGTAGTGGGGGTGAAGGTTGGGGGGTAGTGGGGGTGAAGGGTGGGGGGGGGGGGGGTGAAGGGGGAAATGTTCATGGGGAAATGGGGGGTGAAGGGGGATGGGGGGGTGTGCAGGGAGGGGGGAAGGGGGTGTGGGGGGGTTGAAATGAGTTGGGGTGAAGGGTGGGGGGCAGGTGGGGGGTAGTGGGGGGGGAGTGGGGGTTCATTTGGGGGGGAGTTGGGGTGTAGGTGTGGGGGGGATAGGGGAAAGTGGGGGGAAGGGGGAAGTGGTGGGGATAATAAATTTTAGTAATAAGATAAAGGTTATATAGATTAATATTAATTAGTTTAATGGAAAGGACTATGACATCTGGTGGATGAAAATTGAATTATGTCACATTTAAAAATACCTAGATTTTCTACTAAATTGATTCAATCTAGAAAATATATATAATTTATAATTGGAGTATATCAATTTTAAGTCACATTTATTGGTGATTATTTCATTGGAATGGAATGTTTTAGTCAATATTTGTGAGAATAAATGAAAAACAAAACTATTGGTTTCCCTAACAAACATGTATGGAAAACCAAAACCATTGAACAAAGTGTTTATGATATATAAGTTGTTATATTTGAGACTAATTGAAGTAATTCCAGGTGTTAAAAACAATAATATTATTAGAATTAGGCTAAATTCAATCAAAGTCACTTTCATGGATGGTGTTTGGAAATTAATTTTTCTTTCATTAACATCACATATATATAAGAATTCGTTATATCTCATTTCTTTTCCCACTATTTTCTTATAGGTAATTTCTTATGATGAGGCCGGTTCTATCCACCACCATCGAAGATAGTGAGGTCAACATCGAATTTGGGTAAGGTTTATTTTTTTATTCTTTGGCCCAATTTCAATTAGGGATTTTTTTATTTTTGGGTTCCTTATATTTTTGTAGTGCGTTTTGGATTTCGTTGAGGTGGATTTGAGTCACCGTTGACAAAGGATTACATGTGTATGCATAGTTAGACATATACATATATAAGTTCCCCCTTTATATATATTCACTCATGGTAGTATGAATATATATATATTGGGGCTAGGTGTGATTATATATAGATATGAAAAAATTCATACATGTGTAAGTGTAAAGGGGTATATGAAAGTATAAACATATATCTAAGGGCCTCCTAGTGAATATTTTGCCATGAAAATATGTACATAGAGGCTATGTTTCCTTATATATATGTGAAGTTGCATATTCATGCAAGTAGAAAAAAGGAATATTCTAGTTGTCGTCGTCAAAAGCAACGCACCTTGAGGTTGAGGTAGGTTCCCTTTGCCTAAACCTTTAATTTGAATTCTATAATTACCTGATTGTTTTAAAAACATGTTTCCATTATTTCTTTATTGTTTTAAAAAATGGTTTTCTAATAAACACTAAATTTTTCAATGAAGAATATGAATATATCCCTAGAACTTATTTATAGACCTTGTTCAAAGAGGTTAACAAATTCTAGTAGTTTCTAGATACTAGAACAAGAGATCTAAAAACCATACATTGATCATCCTTAGATACATTCATGATATCATTAAACTTCCCATTAAATTTATCATAAAAGACCATTAATTAATTTAAGGATATATTAGTTCCAATACCAAGCTTCCTGACATCTTATCTGGTATCATGGAACTCACCCATAATATTCCTCTCGAAATCTTGCATAAGGAATGGTATGAACATATCACACTATAGGGACTGAATATGTAAGGATACATAATTCAATTTTGATCCACTAATTCCTAACTAACTAGATTAAATTAATTTGAGTTGGTATCCTAGAATTACCCATTGGTATTCAAAATAATTGAAGATATGGTATTACTCTTATGGAATCTCACTGCCTCCCCCTCATTCAAATCAACTTCCATCTTATTTAAAACTCGTGAGATCAACCTACCATAAGGGTAGTAATTCAGATTAGATTTCCCTTTATAGTAGTGATCCATGAAACAAATCATTTACCATGTAAGGTTGAAATTCATATTATTAATAATAATATATAACACATACATATCCTGAAAAAAGACTTTATCCATCTCACATAATCTTTTGGAAATCCTAGTTTGAAAAAACTTACAGAGAGACTTCTACTTAGGTTCTAAGTCCTTAACTGGTGTGCTGGGTTCTTTTACAAGGGTAGGGGGAGGGTGTACAGGGGGTTAAGGGGGGGGGGGGGGTACATGGGGTGAAGGGGGTGTCCATGGAGTGTGCAGGGGATGGGGCATGGTGGTGTGATGGGTTCTTTTGCAAGGGGAAGGGGGAGGGGGTAGGGGGTAGGGGGAGGGTGTAGGGGGTGCATGGGGGTGTGTAGGGGGGGGGGGGTGTAGGGGGTGTATGGGGTGGGAAGATGGAGGGGGTGTGTAGGTGGGGGGAAGGGGGAGGGGGGGGTGATGGGGGTAGGGGCATGGGGCAGGGGGGTGTGCAGGTGGGGGGGGGGGCAGGGGGGTGTGCTGGGGGCAGGGGGCAGGGGGTGTGCTGGGGGTAGGGGTAGGGGGATGTGTAGGTCGAGGGGCATGGGGGGTGTGCTGGGGTAGGGTTAAGGGGGTTGTGAATGGATATATTGTCCATAAAACCATTATTGGGTCCTCTAGTATGATAAACCAACAATTAACCCCTTAAAACCATTGCCTTCAGTTTACCAAACCAAACCTAATATAAACATAAAATCTAAACTACATACCTAGGACTTAGAATACATTGATTCCATTCTAACATGACCCAAACCACTAGGAACCAACTTGGGTAGGTGATGATTTGGGTGTTCCACATTGAGACTTCCTCTCATTTCTGTAGGAACATTGTTTTTTTTTATGGTAGGGAAGGATTTGAATATGTAGGAAACTTGTTTTTTTGGAATTCATAGGCTGTTGTAGGAGGGTTTTACATAGTGGGGTGGGGGGTGGGGTGGGGTGTCTAGGAGGGGGGTGTCCAGGAGGGAGGGGGAGGGGGTGTGTAGGGGGTAGGGGGAGTACAAGGGGTAGGGGGTGCAATGGGGTGTGTAGGGGTGGGGGTCTGCAGGGTCCAGGAGGGGGGGTGTCCAGGAGAGGGGGGGTGTCGAGGAGGGAGGGGACATGGGGTGTTCTGGGGGGAGGGGGGAGGGGGGTTGCAAGGGTGAGGGAAGGGGGGGGGGTCTAGGAGGAAGTGGGGAGGGGGTGTATAGGGGGGTGGGGTGGGTGTGTGTGTGTGGGGGGGGGGGGAGGGGGGGTGTTCTGGGGGGAAGGGGGAGAGAAGGGGGGTGTTCGGGGTGGGGGGTTGTCCAGGGGGAGGGTGGGTGGGTGGGTGGGGGTCCAGGAAGGAGGTGGTGTCTATGAAGGAGGGGGTGTCCCGGAGGGAGGGGGTGTCCAGGAGTGGGGGAGGGGGTGTCCAGGAAGGGAGGGGGGGTGTCTAGGGGGTGGGAAGGGGGATTTCCAAGGGGTGCTGTATAGGGTGGGGGGTTGTCTAGGGGGAGGGAGGGGGCTGAAGGTGGGGGGGGGGGGCTATCCCGGGGGAGGGTGGGAAGGGGGCTACCCAAGGGGAGAGTGGGAAGGGGGCTGTATAGGGGGGATGTGTAGGGTGGGGGTTGTACAGGGGGAGGGGGGGATTCATGTGTAGGGGGGGTGGTGTTGTCTAGGGAGTGGGAGAGGGATGCAGGGGGGTGGGTTGTCCTAGGAAAGGGAGGGGGTGTCTAGGGAAGGGGGGGGGGGGCTGTAGAGGGAGGGAGGGGGGGTGCAAGGGGAGGAAGGGGTGGGGGTTAAGGTGGGGGGGGGGGGATATATAGGGGTAGGGAGGGGGGATGTAGAGGGAGGGAGGGGGGATATATGTGGAGTGGTGGTGGTGGTGGGGGGGGTTGTCCAGGGGGAGGGAGGGGGGCTGCAAGGGGAGGGAGGGGGGGGGGGCTGAAGGTGGAGTGGTGGTGGTGGGGTGTAGGGAGGGGGCTGTCTAGTGTGGGGGGTGGTGGGGGCTACTACAAGGGGAGTGGGGGGGAGGGGGTGTCTAGGGAAATGAAGGGGGCTACAGGGGGAGGGAGGGGGGCTGCAGGTGGAGTGGAGGGGGGGGGGGGCTGTCTAGGGGTAGGGAGGGGGCTGTCTAGTGGGGGGTGGGGGATACTGTAAATGGAGTGGGCGAGGGGATATGTAGGGGAGAGGGTGGGGGATATTTTTTTAATGAATTTTTAGACCCTATATCCATGATTTTTAACTGTGGAAATAGTGTTATTGCCACAATTTTCAACCGTGGCTATAAGTCTACTGCCACTGTTAGAAACTATGTCAATAGAGTCTGTCCGTCCTATGGTATATCCATGGTTCTAAACCATGGCTATAGTAATATTACCATGGTTTAAACTGTGGATATATACCTATAGCCACAGTTCGAACTGTGGCTATAGGTCAAGGCCTATATCCATTCCAAACTTAGACACGGTTCCTCAAACCATGGCTGTAGCCCGAATTTGCAATAGTGAAACCATGGAAAATAAATGGGTTTCATAAATATCATTACTTAATAAACATAAAACAACCATAGGAATAATAAGGATTATATCCTTGAAAAATATCCCTATTAAAGCATAAGTAACATAAGAAAATTTTATCATAGATTCAACATAATTTTGAGAGATCACTTGAAAATAATTCTTAAGGAGAATATCCTTTCTTCTTTGAAAACATTTTCTTTTCTTAAAATAACGCACAATTTTAAAATAAAACATTTTATTTTAAAATAACCTTGTAATATTGTAATTGAATCTTATAGGAATTAAGGTTTCAGGAATGTATTAAAAATCCATTGATGTTATATAAGTTAAAAAAACATTCCTTTTATACTTTTTCTAGAAAATTCAAAAAGTACCTTGTTAGAAAAATGACAAAAATATTACTTTTAAACCTTTTAGTAAAAAATAACACATTGTTAAAAATGGATTTAAAAATTGTATAAGAATAGTAAAATTATTTTTGAAAACATTTTTAAGAAACATGGACATAAAAGATAAATATTCCCTAGTAGATAATTATGTATAATCAATCCCGAATAATAATGAGATAATGAAATTAACACTCATCTCTTTATAATTTGTATAATCGTATGCCTAATGAAAGAAAGAAAGTTATATGGATATTAAAATACCATAATATTCTGGATAATATTCATAAAATACATTCATGGGCATTATATACACCATGTAGAATAAATAATTAGTGTATAAGGCATGTTCCCACATCAATAAAAGTGAGACAAAAACCCTTTATGTTAAGTATTGAATTCCTTCATACAAATTAAAACCTCATATATTATAAATATAAGTTTATTATAAATGTACCAAATAACCATATTCTTATATATAATACCAAATATTATTTACTTATGACTTTATATTACTCTATTGTTAACAATTCCATGTTAAAGTTATGTTTCAGGTAATAACCGCTTTGTTTTTCATATATGTTTTGACTTGTTATCCTTGGTCCTCCTACATAGATCATGATTCCATCATATCCAGAATGATAAAAATGATATTAATATCATATATATAAATATATATACATATATTCATTATATATTTATTCATGGTGATTTATAAAAGTTAGAGGTAGAAAATAAAATACATTGTTCATGGAGACGGTATGCCGTACGTACACATGAACGCTTTTTTCATTTTCTTGTCATATTAAAAGAACCAAAATTAAATGATATATTATAATTAAAAAATAATTTTCATGTTATATATATCATATATATTCATAAAATTTATCCTTATTACTATTCATGTGATATATACAAGAAAAATGAATCCCATCACAATGTGGTGATGGTAAGCCATATGTACGCACGAGCGATGTTATCATTTCCCAAAATATTAGGTGATAAAAATTTAGGTATAATATTATAATTAAATAAGTATAATTATGTCATAAGTATAATATATAAATATTAAACCCATCATAATTCTCACTCATAAAATATAGTGATGGTAAATGAATTGTATCACTACGTGGAGACGGTAAAATGTATATACGCACGCGTGATACTTTCATTTTTCACAGGATGGATAAAAAGTGGAATATGGTTGTTAAATAATAATAATAACATATAATAATATAGTTTATACTTTATTTATTACTTTATAATGGAATCAACACATGCAGATGAAGTAGAAGAAGAAACAATCTTGGAAGAGTCCGTAAATATGATTACCTCTTCCTTGGTGAACTTCCCTTAGATCTTCTCTTAAGGACACTATGGTTGGTCTTTTGAGAATACCAAAACCTATATGACGCGGATAAGAATTTTTATAAGATTAATTTTTTAGGGTATGTTCAATATTTAAGGCTCAATGTGATGTGAATAAGTGAGGGATGTGGTCCCCTTTTATAATTAAGGTGAGGATAACTTTTGAAATTTTCTCAAAATATTAATTTATAAAAAATTCAATATCAATAAAAATACCTAAAAAATTCAATTTATTAGAATATTATATTAGATAAGGTTTAAATATCATCATAAAATATATTTTATACAAGTTTTGGTATTATTTTAAACCTTATCAATTTGATTAACCCTTAGTTAACAGATTTTAATTTTAACTAAGGTAAAAAAAATTTCAATATTAAATGGTTATAAATTTTAATTATTTGATTTCAATTAAATATTAAATGATCAATTTATAACAATTTATAACATATTATATATATATATATATATTTATTTTCAAATATTTTTTATGATTTTTAAATAATTTAATAATATATTATTTTGAGAAAATGTCATTAGTGTCAATTTTGATACTATTCAATATTTGGACTTTTAAAAATATCAAGTTAACAAGTTATCTTTGAAATAAATATTTTATTATATCTCTAAGATGTAAATTTCATCTATAAAATTAATTTATCACATTAATTATCTCAAATTATATTTATTTTAATATTTTTAATAATAATTATTTGATATTTCCATTAATAAGATAATTACTACATCAACATTGTGTAATTATTTAATAGACTTATTTGTTCCCTAAAAATTAAAAATAAATAACATAAATAAGATAAAACTTCCAGAGTTCATAATAATATTTATATTCGAATATATATTTTTTTAACCCTATATAAAAATGATATATTATTTAACACATGAATGTGTCATCTTTAAATTTTTATTAAATAAAATTTTATAAATACCAAAATCTCATCTAAGTGACCAAAAAAGTAAAAAATAAATTTATATCATGAAAATATATTTATTAATTTAAAAATTTACATTTATATTCGTTTATAACACAACTTTACCCCCATGTGGACACATGAGGGATATTGAAGACAAAGAAAGTGATATTTTGTGACTTTATTTGATTTAAATATTATATAAGTCATTTTCATGGAAAATTATCCATTAAATGAATTGATTTAGATATTTATGTGTTAATGGTATAATTTTATTCATCTAATAAAAATTTGGCATGAGTTAGGGTTATTTTATAGTCTTTATAATTTTATTTTCTAAATTAGTAAATTTACCCTTTACCGTGGTAACAAAATTTACCAAGGTTACTATTCATATTGGAAAAAAATAAAAGGGACCTATTTAATAAATTAGTACATTATAAATAAAAATTTTCATCTATTTTTCAAAATTTAAAACATATAAATGTTAGAATTTAATTAAAATTAAATTTGGTAAAATACTATGAAAAACAATTTTTCTAAAAATGCCTTTTTAATACATTAATTTTTTTATAATAAATTAATGTATAAAATAATTTTAAAAAACCATAATTGTATTATTTTAAATTAAAATGAACTAATTAAAATTTAAAACTAATCCAAAACATAATTTAACTTTGTAAATACTTTAAAAGAAAATAAAGTTTTTAATAAAAATCAGTATTTTCACTATTCATCAAAAGATGAAACTTTTCAGAAAAAACCCAAAAATTAAACCAAAGTAAATTTTTATATTATTATTTCAAATAATAATTTTATTTTTTCAAATATAATTTATAAAAGTGTCAAAAACTATATTTTTAACAAGTGTGCCATCAAAAGGCAACAAAACTACCTTTTTAGAAAAATACTTCTTTTATATGTAAAATTAGATTTATTATTATATCATGACTAGAAAAAAAAAGATAAGATGAATGTTAAAATTATATTGAATATATTATAAATATTTCATTAATATAATCCAACAAGTGTGATTTTTTATTTATTGGTATAAAACACACTTGTGCACAATTGGAGAGTTTTTTAAAAAAACATTTCCTTTTATTAAAAAAAGGTTTTAAATTAATTTATAAGTAATTAGTCAAAGAATTATATTTAAATGTGTAAAAAATAATTTTTTAATTTATTTAATCCTTTTCATATCCACCATTCTAATGAATAGGTTATAATTGTCTTATTTAAATAATTATAAAAATAAAATGATGTTTTGTAGAAACTCAATGTTACGTGTAAATCAAGCTAAGATGGTGTTACGTGTAGCACAAGACATCATGAAATAAAATTATTTAAAAAATAAATATCTCATAAAAATATCTGGGTCTTACATTCTACCCCACTTAAAATGAATTTTCCCTTGAAATTTGTCTGGGTTATCAAAGGTTTAATACTTGAAAGTTTTTTTCATATAAACCCACATCGTAAAAATAAATACTAAAACTTCCATTTAAAAATGGAAAGTTCGAAACTAAATGGTTACCCAAAGTAAATCATAAATACTTTTCCACATATAATAACATAGGTGTAAAGTGAAAACATGGACATGGAAGAGAAATATAACTATCATGTTCTGATGGAGAGTGATATGGAACATCATCAGGAGAAAGTTAACAATCACAAAGCCATAAATATATGATGATATAAGGGACCATTTGATTCATCAGAAAAGAAGGTACTAGGATAACATTTTTGGTTTCATTATCTTTTCCCTAAAGTTAAATAATTTTCATGATAATAAATACTTACTAGATTTCATTACATTTCATAAGCATATCTCATCCTTTCTTTGTGCCTTGATCAATTTCCACTCCATATCTTATTATAAGAAATAAAGGTGAATTTTTCATTACTAATGCATGAGATCCATATAATGATAGGTTATTCCATCTCTCTTAACATCACAATAAAAAGTTTAACACAAATTATCCAATATGCATAAATCCTTATATGGAGTGATAATACTTTAATCTCTAAAAAATCATCTAAATTTTAACATAAACAATTTACTTTATGATCCTTACAAAAGATTAAAATCCTAAACTTTTTAAGAAGTTCACTAAATTTCCAAAATCAAATTATTATTAATCCCCCAAACAACTTGACATATCTCTAAATTTTCACACACCAAACATGTGAATAATATTATCATGTATTCTCTTGAAACATGGTAATAACATAAATTACCTTAAAACCTTAGTGAAAACATGCATGATTTAAAAATTTAACTCTTTAATCATACCATAAATCCAAAAATTAACTAAACTCAATCCATGATATCATAAAACACTTTGTTATCATATTAGTTACAAGGTTAAAAATACTATCCCATTTATTTTATAATAACCAAAGATCTCTTTATCTCATTATTTTCCCAACATTATGCAAATATTAAGGGTTATCTTTCCCTTAATTTTGTGTTATCCAAAAAATATCACCTTATGACCTTAATAAATATTCATTTTTACTATTACCATTAAACATATACTTTCAAATACTAAAGGAAAAATTTAGTAGAACGATCCTTAGATGATTCCTTATTCCATAATACCATAAAATTATTTTTATAACATTATTATTGATTTCCAATACATAAACATGAAATCATCCCACTATCTTATTAAAACATTAACAAAGATTCATAATTTTATTCCTTAATAATTATTTCATCTCATATGTTGTTTACAATCACTTAATCATCAGAAATATAACCATTACTCATACAACCTTGATGATGAGATTTCCCCTAGGGAATTGATTTTCATAATGCCCATACTTTCCACATTTAAAACATTTAACTATCATTGATGCCTTAGGAATACCATTATCCATGTCTATTTAATTAATTGGACCTTTTCCTTTGAAATTAATTGCTTTGTGTCATTCTTTTCAATACCCAAATAATCTTCTAGTTCCTTTGAAACATTTTCCTCGATGCCTCTTCCCACATGATTTACATGAGGAAAATTGAAATTTCTTTCCTCTGTGGTCACCATGAAACTCCATTTTCTCTTATTAAGTGGTTCAGGAAACTTACCAAGGTTAATATTGATGATCATATTATGAGATTTATAATTAGGCATAATAAAAGGGTTTTCCATCCAACTCCCATTTCATTTGGTTGATCACGAGGAAGATCACTCCATTGTCCATAAAATTCACCATCAACATGAATCCTCCTAGTTATATCTATTTTCTAAAACCCAAAAAGAATAGTGTGAGAAATAATAATTATACTTGTAAAACCTCATAATCAAGGAAAATTACTTATAAAATTTCAATCTATGACACCTTAGGTTAACTTAGGTAATTCATGATCATTACGAAAACTCTAGGATTATAAACTATACTTAGACTTATCCTTAGGGATATTACTAAGGTTTTCTCATCATAGTTTCCAAAGGTTAACTAAACCCCACTCTGATGCCAAATATAATGACCCAGGATTTTCATGCATGGATATTACATCATTTTTATGAAATATTTCATACATTATACAAACACACTCCCAAAGACCATATTAGTTTAGTGACTTTGGAAACTTGGAACAAAAACTTTTAGTCAGGTGAAAGATCTTAAATGTTTCCCATAAAGAACTTCCTCTTTACTATTCTGATCTAAAACCGTTATTTATAACCTGGAAAAATAAATATATGAAATGAATGAACTCAGGTTCTAATTAAGGGTAAACAAGGTAGATATTAATCATAATATAATAATAATACATAAGTATATAAACAAAACATTTGAAAACCATATCCTGTATATAAAAAATCATGATATCGTGTCATGGAATAAATCATTTATGTTCATAAAGAATTAAATAATATATTACTTGAGAGCATAAAATAATACATGAAATTGTGGCATATACATAAGCATAGAAAATAATTTCCATATTTGTCAAGGATCTTTTCCAAGACCATCATAGAGGACATGGTCCTTTACTGAACTGGGTTCACTCTCCATTCTAGCCCTATGTTACTGAACTGAGTTTACTTCCCATTTTATCCCTGTATTACTAAACTGAGTTTACTTCCCATTCTATCCCTGTATTACTCTACCGAGTTCACTTCCCATTTTAGTCCTGTCTATATCATGAGATATAAATTCTTGCCTAATTAATTGGAGGGAGATATAGGTCCCACCCATTACATAATGAAAACCATACATATGTGTTTTACAAGAACATAAATCATTCATCATATCAAAACCCATGGAATTAAATGAGCTTCATAAACATCATTTAATCATAACACAACTCATGGAAAAGAAATGAGTTTCATAAATATCATTCCATCATAAAAATAAACCAACCATAGGAATAATAGGGATAATATCCTTGAAAAATATACTCATTAAAATATAAGTAACATAAAATAATGTTATAATATATGGAAAATAATTTTGAGATATTTCTTGAAAACAATTCTTGAGAAAAATACCCCTTCTGCTTTGAAAATGATTTATTTTCTTAAAATGCCCTACAATTTTAAAAGAAAACATTTTCTTTGAAAATAACATTGTAAGATTGTAATTTAATCTTAAATTCATTAAGGTGTCATGAAAGTGGAAAAAATTAATTCATGCCTATAAGTTAAAAAAAATTACTTTTGTAATTTTTTTGGAAAACTTGAATGGTACCTCATTAGGAAAATGAAAAAAGATTCCTTTCAAACAGTTTAGTAAAAAATCAAACATCAGAAAAAATGAATTTAAAAATTATATAATAATAGTAACAATATTTTGGAATAAATTTTTATGAAACATGTACATAGAAGATAAATATTATCCAGTAGATACTTATGTATAATCAATCCCGAATAATAATGATATTGAGAAATTAACACTCATCTCTTTATAATCACTAGAATCATATGCCTCATGAAATAAAGAAAATTATATTGATATTAAAATACCATAATATTCTAGATAAGATTTGTAAAATACATTCATGGTCAGTATATACACCATGTATAAGAAATAAGTAGTGTATAAGGCATGTAACCCATAGAAATAAAAGTGAGACAAAAATACCTTACCTTAAGTCTTGGCTTCCTTCATATACGTTCAAACCTTATGTATTATAAATATAAGTTTATTATAAATATACCAAAAAAAAATATTCATATATATAATACCATATATTATTTACTTATGAATTTATATTACTCACTTATTAACAATCCCATGTTAAATTTATGTTTCGGGTAATAACCACTTTGTTTTTCGTACATGTTTTGACTTTTTTATCCTTGGTCCTCTTACATAGATCATGATTTCATCATATATAGAATGATAACCATGATATAAATATCATATATATACATATAAATATATATATATATATATATATATTATATATGTATTCATGGTGATTCATAAAAGTTAGAGGTATAAAATAAAATACACCATTCATAGAGATGAAAGGTCGTATGTATGCATGAGCGATCTTTTCATTTTCTTGTAATATTAAAATAACAAAAAGTAAATGATATATTATCATTAATAAATAATTTTTTATGTTATATATGTCATATATATTCATAAAAATCATTCTTATTACCATCCATGTGAGATATAGATGAAAAAAATCTCATCACATCATGGAGATGATAAGCCATACGTACGCACGAGTGACATTATCATTTACCAAAATATTAGGTGGTAAAAAGGTAGATATGATATTTTAATTATAAAATTATAATTATGTCATAATTATATTATATAAATATTAATCCTATCATAATTACCACCCATAAAATATGGCGATGGGAAATGAATTGCATCGCTACGTGGAAACGATAAGTCATACGTATGCATGCATGGCAGTTTCATTTTCCATAGGACGAATAAAAGGTGGAATATGGTTGTTGAATAATCATAATAGAATCTTATAATATAGTTTATTCTTTATTTATTACTTTATAATGGAAAAAACACATGCATAGGAAGTATAAGAAGAAATAATATTGGAAGAGTCGGTAAAGACGATCACCTCTTCCTTGGAGAACTTCCATTAGATCTCCTATTAGGGATACCAGGGTTGGTCTTTTGAGAAGAAAGGAACCTCTAGAATTTGTATAGGGAAGTTTAGAAGAGTAATTTTCAGGTTATTATTGATATTTAAGGATTAATGTGATGCAAATAAGTGAGGGAGGAGGTGCCCTTTTATAATTGAGGTGAGGGGCACTTTTGGAATTTTCTCAAAATATTAATTTATAACAAATTCAATATCAATAAAAATACCTAAAAAATGATATTTATTAGAATATAATATGATATAATGTTGTAATATCATTAATAAATATATTTTAGATAAGTTTTTATACTATTTTAATTCTTATCATTTTGATTAACCCTTAGTTAATCTATTTTAATTTTAACTAAGACAACAACTTTTTCAATATTAAAAGGTTTTAAAATTTACTTATGTGGTATAAATTAAATCATAAATTATCAATTTATAACATTTTAGACAATATTATATATATATATATATATATTATTTTTAAAGATGTTTTATGATTTTTAAATAATTTAATAAATTATTATTTTGATAAAATGTCATTAGTGTCAATTTTGATGCTATTCATTATTTGGAATTTTAAAAATATAAAGATAATAAGTTAACTTCAAACCAAATATTTTATTATACATATAATAAGTCAAGGTCATATATAAAATTCATTGATCACATTAATTATCTAAAATTATATTTATTTTAATATTTTTAATAACATTTATTTGATATTTCCATTATTAAGATAATTACTACATCAACGTTGTGTAAATATTTAATATACTTATTTTTTCACTAAAAATTTAAAATAAAATAACATGATGAATATAAATATTCTATATTTCAGAATAATATTAATAGTTTAATATATATTTTGTGTAAATCTATTTAAAAAAAGATATAATATTTAACACATGAATATGAAATCTTTAAATTTTTATTAAATAAAATTTTATAAATTCCATAATATCATCTAAGTGACCCAAAAATCAAAAAATAAATTTATATCATGATTTTTTTTATTAATTTAAATTTTTTTAGTTATATTTGTTCATAACATAACTTTTTATCTATATGGACACATAATGGGTATTAAATACAAAAAAAGTGACATTTTCTGACTTTCTATGATTTAAATATTATATAAGTCATTTTCATGGAAAAGTGTCCATTAAATGACTTAATTTTGATCCTTAGGTTTAAGGGTCAAATTTTATTTGTCAAATAAAATTTTGGCATGAGTTATGATCATTTTATAGTCTTTATAATTTTATTTCTAACCTAAATCACTAAATTTACCATTTATTTTGGTAATAAAATTTATCAAGGTTACTATTCATATCGGAAAAAAATAAAAGAGAAATATTTAATAAATTTGGACCTTATGAATCCAATTTTTTCATCTATTTTTCAAAATTCAAAACATAGTTGTTA
Organism: Viscum album; assembly: GCA_963277665.1. Classification (NCBI taxonomy): domain Eukaryota; kingdom Viridiplantae; phylum Streptophyta; class Magnoliopsida; order Santalales; family Viscaceae; genus Viscum; species Viscum album. The sequence goes on from OY728151.1 coordinate 1,760,695,156, forward strand.
AAAAATTTTATTTTAAATTAAAATCTATAAAACACCATGAAAAATAGTTTTTCAAAAAAACGCCCTTTTAAAATATAAAATGTTTTTATAATAAATTAATGTATAAAATCATTTTTAAAAATAATAATTGGATTATTTAAAATTAAAATTAACTAGTTAAAATTTAAAAATAATCCAAAACATAATTTTACCTTGTAAATAATTTAAAAGAAAATATAGTTTTCAATAAAAATCAGTATTTTCACTATTCATCAAAAGATGAAACTTTTCAGAAAAAACTAAAAAATTCAACCAATATAAATTTTGATATTATAATTTCAAATAAGAAGTTTATTTTTTCAAATATAATTTATAAAAGTTTCAAAAACTGTATTTTTAAAATGTGCGTCATCAAAAGGTGGCAAAACTGCCTTTTTAGAAAAAATACTTCTTTTGTGTGTAAAATTAGATTTGTTCTTATATCATGTATATAAAAAACATAATATTAATGTTAAATGTTATGTTAATTATATTATCTATATTTAATTAGGATAATAAAAAAAGAAATTTGTTTATTTATTGGTATAAAACACACTTGTGGACAAATGAACTATTTTTTAGAAAAATATTTCCTTTTATTGAAAAAAAGGTTTTACATTCATTTATAACGAATTGGTTAAATAATTATATATACATGTGTAAAAAATAATTTCATAATTTTTTTAATCCTTTTCATACCCTCCATTCTAATGGATAGGTTATAATTGTCTTGTTTCAATATTTAAAATAATAAAATGATGTTTTGTAGAAGCTTAATGTTACATGTAATGCAAGCTAAGATGGTATTATGAGCAGAAAAAGTCACCAAGAAATAAAATTATTAAAAACAAATATCTCATAAAAATATCAAAGTGTTAAAATTGGTTAAAATGGGATGACATAAATATCCTTTGACACACATGACCTATATAATAATTGAGGGAGGGATGACTCATGGGCCATCATATTTAATTTAATAATAAATAATTGTAAACCCACGAAATAATTAAATTAAAACATCCAATGCATACAAAGGTTTTTGTCAAGTTTATTAATGTTCATACATGCAACAAATATATAAAAGTAACTAGCTACCATTTATTTCTTTATTCGTTATTTATTATTAAGATAAATGCACTTTCATTAATTAATTCCATTTTATCTTAATGACCATCCAAACTTAATTGGAGCTACACAACATTTATGGAATTCACGAAAAATAAATGGAAGAACCAATAATGAAATATTTATTATAATAAATTAATTAGGAATTTATTTATTTTTAAACCATTATTAAAGTGTCAAACACACAATAGGTGTTTATAAATAAATTAAATTTTTAATGCTGTAATTGTCAATTTAATGTAATTTAATTATTCTATTAATTGGGAGACTACATGACATGTACAATATAGCTACACACCATGTAACTCAGTTTCCATGTATCCAAGTCACACACCTGGGGCTTCAACATGTTAACTCAGCTGGATTACTTGGCATGTACATGACAACTACATGCCATGTATCTACTTTTTATATGCCATATTGGCCTAGTCAACATGTTGTGTGTAATAAATGTACCATGTTTAATTAACTTCTCAAAATATCCATGTATAATGTGCATGCGTACACGGTGTGTGCTCCATCCATATGCTATGTAACCCAGTTTTAGCGGCCAATTATTTGGAACTTATTGATGGAATCTCCGATCATTATTTATTTTTTCTTAAACCTTTTAGAAAATGAAACACTGAATGAACATTTTTAATATGAAAATAACATGTTAATTCAAATTTTATTAAAGAATGAATAACATGAAATGAAAATCTTACCACAATTGTGCATATATCAACAATCAAATAAATAATTATAAATTTAAATGTGACCAATCTAATACTACTTATTGGTTCTGGGTGTAGTGGAAACCTATAGTGGTGGGAGATATATTAAAATTTATTTTAATTATCATTGCCCGAAACCATGATCCAGGATCTTTTACATCAGATTTATAATTAATTTATTTAATATCTGAAGAAATTAATACCCGATCTTAGGAACTTTCTTCATTGATGAATGTTGATCATCAAAAAAACCCTTTTGGATTTCATTCATTTCACTGTGAGGATACAAGGATAGAATCCCTATAGTGGTGATCCTCACATGCTCTTATGATCTCCGAGTAATGCCACTCGATCTTCGGGTTCTAGTGCGAAGAATCAAATGTATTGTATTATTCATTCTTGATTGCTCATTCTTCAGTCTTGAAGAAATATCTCTTACATTTCTCATTCTTGAGAGGGAGAGAGATGGAGGTGTCGAGAGAGAATTTTTGTGCACAACTATTCTCTATTCTCAATCTTGGATGCAATGCACAATAAACATAACCGTCTATTTATAAAGCAATGGTTTAGTTTAAAATATTATTTAATCTCATTTCGATTATTAAATAACATTTAAAACCTTTAATAAACCCCATGATACATTATTGTAATAATAATATTATTTTGTGGTGCAAAAAATTATGTAAATTGATAAATAATATTTATTGGCTTGTAAATAATTATTTTATCACTGGATGCGATCTTGGTCTATTCGAACTCCTTGGTATTTATTGAATACCTGAATAATTATTTTATTTATAAATAAATATTTCATTCACATATCGGTGAATAAATATTTATTAAATATTAAATAAAATAAATAAATATATTTTTATTCACACGCCGACAAATAAATATTTATTTAATTTATGCAATCAGTATAACTTGAATAAAATTATTCCCTAGTCTTGAGAATAATATTTATTCCATTAATTAAATTCAAATATAATTTAATCGAGATTAATGGAAACACATATCATGTGAACCTATAGGATTCTTTCTCATTGACATTCAATGGGCTTTCCTAAAGTCTAAGATTACTGTCTAGCAATAGGTCAAGACACCCATGAGAAAGAACTTAATGTCACAATAACGAAAACCACAAATGAACACCCACTGTGTAATATAATCCCTTTATCACAATATCTCATCAAGAAAGTTTCACATCTGTGTCACCAATCTATACACTTGATACATATTTATTTGACTATCCGAACTAAACACATCATTAGACCATGACCATGGAATTTAGGGTGAAAATTATATTCCAATCAAAGGGCCGAGATATCAACTTCTATAAAGATAGAAGGGACAAATCCCTTTTCAACTTATCCATTAATGAAATTTTAATCATGACAAAACCAACATACCCTACTTCCCACCAACATATGTCTTAATAGTTTTCATCAGTAAATCTAAGTGCACAAGTCACAAAATGCATTAATGATAATCTTAAAGTCTAAGGACTATTATACACACTTATAGATAGTAATATTTGATGACACCAAAACATGTAGAATTCCTACTACCATGTCTATTCTCATAATCTCCTATCTTGGAGATTACCAAGCATGATATTCATGAGAAGAAGCCTCACCTACTTATGAGTACTCACACCTGATGGTCTATATACTATGTGTCCCATCATAGTACGTTATCCAACCAAAAAACTATATTAAGAATATTTTCATAGAACTTCAAGGTTCTCATCATAGTGGGGAACTTCTATGACCTTATCAATTTGAAAAATACTCTAGGACATTATTACATTAAAGTCATGAATAATAATATACAATATGTAATAATATGGTTAATTAATATTCATTACATCGAATATACATGTAATCAAAGTATAAAAATTTGGTCTTAGGACACAAAATACAACAAAATACATGTTTGATTGACATACTATCTGCTCATATACATAAATAATAATAATAAAATAGTTTTCATATGATTTTAAATCATTATGAGGTCATTTTATATGGATATGATCGTTAAACATATGTTTTTGCATTTTAACACAAAAAAGTGTGTTTCAGGTCATCCTAAGAAAACATCACCTCAGATTGAAATTATATCTACTCAACCATTACAAAATTCACTATACAGATTTTTTTTCCTGATTTCATAGAATTTAGAGGTCTTTCAGTTGGTTTTGACCCCCCATGCATGTTTTTAAAGAGCATCAAACCTTTAACAAATGTATATTCAGTAGTTCTAGGAATAATTAATTTCTAATTAACATGAAAAATATTCGTACATGTGAAAAATAATAATAACACAATTTTCATAAGATTTCATGTCATTATGAGGTCATTTTCTATGGATCTGACTGTTAAATGCATGTTTTGGCATTTTAAACAACAAAATTACATTTCAGGTCATCATGGGAAAATGATAACTCAGATTAACATTATATCTATTTAACTATTTAAAAATTCACTATATGATTTCTAATTTCTAATTTCTTAGAATTCATAGGTTTTTTGGTTGGTTTTGACCCCTTGATGCATGTTTTTAAAGGTATTCAAACTTTAAAAAATATCATTTTCAATCATTTTGGGCATCCCACATGTCTGATTGATGTATCATATACACATACATGTCAATAATAATAATAAAATGATTTTACTATGATTTTATGTCATTCCAAGGTCATTTTATATAGGTATAACCGCTAAACACATAGTTTAGAGCTTTAAAACAATAAAAGTGTGTTTTGGTTCATCCTGGAAAATGAAACTTTGGATTAATGTTATGTCTACTAAAAAATTTTAAAATTAATTATATGTTTTTTATCATCTGATTTCATGGAATTCAGAGAGAATTCAGTTAGTTTTGACCCAATGACACATGTTTTTAAAGGGCGATAAACCTTTAAAAATAATATATTTAGTCATTCTCAGAAGATGAAACATCCGATTGAAATCCATTATACTTATACATGTCATAAATAATAATAAAAAGGTTTTTTTGATGATTTCAATTAATTCTAAGGCTGTTTTATATGAATCTAACCATTAAACACACATTTTGGTTTTTTAAAACAACAAAAGCATGTTTCAGGTCATCATGGGAAAAAAAATCTTAGATTGACGTTCTGTCTGCTCAATGATTTCATAATTCACTATATGGGTTTTTATCTTATTTCAAACCATTCATAGGTTATTCGATTGGTTTTAACCCCCTAACATATGTTTTAAAGGGTGTCAAACTTTTAAAGACCAAATATTCAGTCATTTCAGGAAGACCACATATATGAATGATGTTTAATATGCCCATACGCACAAAAAATAATAATAAAATGCACTTTTTGGAATTTTAAAACAACAAAAGTTTATTTTGGGTCATTTTGGGAAACAACACCTTGTATTAATATTCTACCTGCTTGAGCATTTCATAATTTATTGTACGGGTTTCGTATTCTTATTTCACAAAATTCATATGTTATTCAGTTGGTTTTGACCCCCATATACACATATTTAAAGGGGGTAAAACCTTTAAAAACTGCATATTCAATCGTTTTGAGTAGATTACATATTTGATGATGTGTCATTTACTCATACATGTCAAAAATATTAATAACATGGTTTTACTATGATTTGAAACCATTATTATATAACTGAACATTAAACACATGTTTTGGAATTTTAAAACAAAAAAGTGTGTTTTAAGTCATCTTGGGAAAATGACACCTTAGATTGACATTCCTTCTACTCGACCATTTCACAATTCACTGTATGGTTTTTGTCGTCTAATTTCATGGAATTTGGAGGTTGTTCGGTTGGTTTTGACCCCCTTATACACATTTTAAAGGTTTCAAACTTTTAAAAACCATATATTCGATTTTTCCGGGCATACCACATGTTTTATTGACATGTCATATTCTCGTACACATCACCAATAATAACAACATGGTTTTCCTATAATTTCTATGGTAAATCATATATTTTATACACTTTATTTCATGATTTATTACATAAAATTCCACATAATACAATCCCAAAAGATCATGAGGCCTAACATATTTGGGAAATTAGTTTTATAGAACAAAAAAATTCAATAGTAATATAATTAAATTATTTAAAACTTTCTTGATATACTACTAAAATTCCATCGTTCTTCTAAAATTGCATGGGATAACCTGGGGATATACATAAGAAAGAGGTTAGCTATAAAGGCTAGTAAGAAAATAAAAAAATCATAGCACAAGGTAAAGTAGTACATGTGATCCTACAGACATATCAAGGTAACATAAGGGGGGTGAGAATCATAATCTTGAACAATGAGGCATGATATAACATGATTGCATAAAGACAATATGGGAATGTGCCAACAACATAAAACATGACATCATAAACACAATCCAAGGATAAACTCCAAGTCAACATAACATAGTGTACTTTGGATAAACTCCCATGCACCATACATGGAATATCATTAGATTAAAACATTACTCAATGCATTGGAGGGCAATATAATTCTAGGTCCACTCGTCACATTCATATCATGTACATGCATAAGTGTGCCACATAGATCATACAACATAAGGATGTATTTCATCACTTTTAATACCAAAATTAAGGAGTGTGGGATAAATATATGGAATTCAAAAATCAATTAATGATAAGTACATCTAGGTGAATGCCCTTGAGTGGAAATGAGTATGGTAATTCACTATACAATTGTTTGGCATGAAAAATCACAGGATAATTTCAGCATCATTATGAAAAAACATAAAGATTAATAGAATGAATTAATGAGATTTAAAGGGGTATCTCATCACTTTAACATCATAATAACAATAATATTGGTATGTAAGAACATAACCCAACATGAACAATTAAAAATTAAAGGGAATATACAAAGAAGGTGTTTGAATAAAGAGGAGAAGGAGAAGATCCCTTACCTTGAGAGGGAGATTATAAAAGCTTGGGAGGAGATTCTTAAGAGATTGGTGGTACCTTGAGAGGGATCTATAGAGTTAATGGAGAGTAATTTCATACTCTAATAGTTTTTATTAAAAATTAATGAGAGTTTGGGTGGGTTTATATAGAAAAAGAGAGAATAATTATTTATTAATTTTCAAATTTAGGTTTTGGACCCTATATGATAAAGTAATCAAAAATAAAACCCATCCCATGAGGTTTCCAATGATTTATAATAAAGTTTATTTTTTTCAATTATTTTACATGTTTAATATCCAATATCATTAAAATATCACCCTTGGTGATTTGGAAGCGAGTCATGTTTACAAAGATATGATTTTAAAACCTTGAAATATAATATAAGTTTTGGAGGATTCATTAAGGGTTTATAAAATTAATAAAATAACCTATAAAACACATTATTTTAAATTTGAAATATTTATTTTTTATGTATAACTTTCATATCATATATTACATCACTTTTAGGTCATTATGATGTCATAATACATATAGTATATTTATACTGCATTTAATTTTGACAAAAAAATTTGATTATCTCCAAAAATTATGAAAAAAAACCATTGGATAAATTCAATATATTGATTTCAAAAATAATATTTATTTTATCCAAATAATCCTCTAAATATGATAATTTAAAATTTAAAATTAAAAATCCACATTTATTTAAAAACTCTAGTTTTTTTTACAATAGAAATTTTATGACCCTTATAAAAATTATTTTTGACTTAATAAAAATTATATTATCATTTATAATTATTAAATATTATTTAATAATATTATTTTATTAAAATATAATTTATTTCAAAAATTATTTAATTTATTAAAATAGAGTGTCTTGATTGAAACTATACATCTCCTAAAAATACAATTTGTGTTTCATCATATCAAAATCTAATTTTTATCAAACTCATTATCTAATCATTTAAAAAATAATAATAATAAAAATAAATGATAAATATAATAATTATTTTAATAAAAATATACAAATTTATACTATTAGGTTCTATATATATATATACCTTTATTACACCAACAAATTCCTTAAGAGTAAGGTGTGTGATGGTGATATTTTCATGGGATGGTTTGACAAACAAGGTTTGGTCCATGATCTCAATGAGCTTGAAATTCTCCCATAAATGGTTTATCTCATGCTCTAGTTTTTGAATCTCTACTTGTTCTTGGTCAAGGGAAAATCCCAATGATGCTATCTCCCTCATAATCTCTGATAAATGAGCTTTATAGTGTATGATCCTATCAGCCAAGGCCGTCGCTTCTTCCATTTGTATCAATTATACTTTATCACAAACCTTTATATATAATAGTCATACGATCATTGTTTAATGGATATATTATTGATGATCATGATGATTAATGGTATTTTAAATCTGACATGATATAAAATTCCAAAATAACCAAATTAGTGCATGTTTTTTCTATAAATTTATTACTTAATTATGCATTATTTATTAAAAAAGATGGAATTTCATTTATAAATGTTTTGGTCATTACATTATTCTACCATTCAGAAAATTATCTAGTGAAATTTTTATTTCATACACTAAAATAGATGAGGATACTTCTGTTTCATTGCCTATTTAGATTCCCATGTCTCTTCCTCAAACTTTTTGTTCCTCCATAACAATTTGACCAAGTGAGTTGTCTTGTTTCGTAAAACCTTGTCTTTATAATTTAAGATCATCATCAACTGCTCCTCATATGGAAGATCATTATCTAATGGTACCACATCTAGATTTAGTACATGTTAGGGTTATAGTATGTGATTCCTCAAGAGGGATACATGGAATACATCATGCACTTGAGATAGGTTAGGTTGGAGTGCTAGTTGATAGGCCACCACTCTGATGCGGTCAAGGATCTCAAAGGGGCCAATGTATCTAGGGATAAGCTTTCCCTTATTCCCAAACCTCATGATTTTCTTCCATGGAAATATATGAAGGAACACTTTATCTTCAACCTCAAACTCTATATCACATTGACAATTTTCTGCATAACTTTTCTATTAAATTTTTACATATTTCATATAATGTTGAATGCTTTGAACCTTATCTATAATTTATTGGATAAGATCAGGCCCCATCAGCTTATTCTCTCCAACTTCATCCTAGCATGTTGGAGTTTAACAACTATTCCTATATAGATCCTCATAAGGTTCCATTTTAATGCTATAATGGAAACTGTTTCTATATGAGAACTCCACTAGGGGAAGGTGTTGGTCCTAACATCCTTGTAAATCCATTTAACATTATATAAACATATCCTTTAGAGTTTGAATAGTGATTTCATACTATCCATTTATTTGAGGGTGATAAGAAGTTTCGAAGGTGAATTCTGTATCAAAAATTTACTGAAGTATTCTCTAAAACCTCAAGGTAAACCTTGGATCTCGATCATATAAAATAGAGAGTGTAACTCTAAATAACCTTACCACTTACCTTATGTATATCTTGCTGAGTTGGTCAAGAGATAAATCTTCCTCGATAGCAATGAAATGTGCCAACTTTGTAAGGTGATCTAGTACTACTCACATAATGTTATTTAATTTAGGTTTATTGGGGAGTAGTATGACAAAATACATGGTTATGTTTTCACATTTCTATACTATTATGGGAAATGGTTTCATTATACCCTTAGAATTATTTCATTCTGCCTTGAATTATTGTCATACCAAGCATCAAGATAAAAAATCTACAATATTCCTCTTCATGTTATCCCAACAAAAGTTTTTCTTCAAATCTATATACATATTAGTTATTCTTGGATGAATTGAGAAGGATGAGCTATATGCATCATCCAAAAGTTCCCTCTTTAGTTATGGTTTTGATGGGACACATAACCAGGTTCCAATCCTTATAACTCCATCTTCTGTAAAGTTGAACTCCAAAATATTTTCTACCTTATTCCATAACAACTCATTATCTTTATTAGCCTCCTTGATCCTCTCAAGAATATATGGTTGATAAATTATTTGAGAAAGGTAATATTAATATCCTTTTATTATTCCCATATACATCATTTATATTTCTAAGAATATTGGATCCCTTAAAATCCTCATCATGGATAGAGTTGCAGGATCCTTTCTACTCAGAGCATCTTCCAATTTGTTTGTTTTCTCAGGATGATAATATATTAAACAATCACAATCCTTGATCTGCTCTAACCACCTTCATTGGTTCATATTGAGCTCCTTTTGTGTGAATATATACTTGAGGATTTTATGTTCTATATATATATTAGGATTATCCCCATGTAGATAATGTCACCACATATTCAATGATAATTAACTACTACCAATTATATATCATGTGTTGGGTATTTTTTCTCATGGATATTTAAATGGTGGGAGTTATAGGATGTCACTTTTTCATCTTGCATGAGTACACAACTCAAGACCTTTTTGGATGCATCAATGTAGATCAAAAATACTTCCCCACTGGTGGGTAATTTGAGCATAGGTGTAGTGATTATATTCTTCTTTAGATCTTTAAAAATTTATTCACATTCATCAATCCAGAAAAATTTGACTCCCTTCCAAGTAATCTTGGTTAGTGGTCTTGAAATTAATGAGATGTTTCTCAAAAATCAACAATAGTACCCAACTAATACAAGGAAACTTCAGATTTATATCATATATGTTGTCCTTTACCATCCGTCAATTTCCAATTTTTTTGAAGGATCCACTGATATCCCTTTACTGGCTATAGAATTTCCCAATAAAGTTACTTGATCCAACCAAAATACCCATTTACCGTACTTATCAAATAACTTTTACTTTTGCAAATTATTTAGTACAAAATTAAAATACTCCTCATGTTCCTTCTTGATTTTAGATTAGATAATAATATCATCTATAAATACTACCATAAAATTGTTGAGTTAATCCCTAAATATTATTCATTAAGTCCATGAAGATTTTTGGATCATTAGTGAGTCAAAATGGAATGACTATGAACTCGTAGTGCCTGTACCTTATATGAAAAGTAGTCTTGGGGATATCCTCCTTCTTCACCTTTACTTGATAATATCCCAACTAAATATATACCTTAGAAAAATACTAGGATCCATGTAGATTATTGAATAAGTAATCAATTTGTGGAAGAGGATACTTTTTCTTTATTATGATCTTTTTTGAGATCATGATAATCAATGAATAGGTGCTTTGACTTGTCCTTTTTCCTGACAAATATGATCGGTGCACCCCTTAGTAAAGAACTTGGATGTATAAACCCTTTATACACATTATTAAATAATTTATTCTTCATCTCCTAAAGTTTAACAATGCCCATTCTATATGGAGTCTTGTATATCAATAAAGATCCAGGTATAAGTTTGATCGAGAACTCAACTTCTTATCTAGGAGGTATACCATACAATTCTTCAGAAAACACATTAGCAAATTCTCTTACAATGTGAATTTCATCAAGGATGATCATTTATTTAGTCTCAATCATTTGAGATAGATATTCTTACTTGTATGGAAATAATATCCATTCTTGAGATATTAGTACCAAAGAATATTCATCCTCATCCTTGAACTTATATATAATCAGAGGGTGATTTATGATACAAAGGGTGATTTCCTTATCTCATCAAATTATGTTGGTTCTATATAAGAAAATACAATCTATGGCCAGAATTGAATCAAATACATCAAAAGGGACTATCACATGGTTTTATAGAAAATTTATCTTGTAAATATGGATAGGGGATGAGTTAAATTATTGGGATGCAACAATTGACCCATTCATCATCTTCACTGATAACTCAACCTCCATGTTTTGAGGAACTGTTTGAATAGTTATAATAAACTCACATGATATGAAATAATGTATATAACCATAATAAAAAAGTGTGTTCAATATTATTGAATGAATAACTAGCATACCTATCACAACTTTTTTGTTGGGATCCACCTTAGTAGTTGTGATCACATAAGTTCACTCTTTCTCTCTAGGATTTGGAGGTTGTTGCCATCAATTATAGTGAACAACCCTTAGCTTAAGGAATTGATTCACATTGTGTCCTTATTCCTTATAGTTGAAACATTGGACAATAGGCTAAGGGTTGACCAGATAATTCCTTTCTTCCATTACATTGATGGGTTTTTTCCATTGGTAATCACTAGCTAGGTTCCCTTTCTTCCCGCACCTAAATAATTTCCTTGTACCCTTCAAGAAATTTTTAAGATGCTTCTTCCCATAGTTTTGACAATTGGGATGATGTGATTCATTACCCCCCTGAGTTTTTCCACCACACCACTATAATTAAAATACATTATCTATTTCTTGTATCTAGTCCCAAGAGACCCTTGAGATTCACTAATATCCATTTATATTTTGAGGGAACATTGGATAATTTACTTATAACTATCAAAGTCCCGAATGACTAAGGATTTTCATATATTTGACTTTAGCCCACCAAAGAAGTGGTCAAATTTACTTTCTAGGGAAATAAAAAAGCTGAAGGCATATTATTCAATCCATGTGAAGTTTTCCTCATACCACTCGATGAATTTGTTATCTTTTTCTTGAGGCTAAGGAAACTCCTATCCATTTTCAGTTAGAGAGTGCGAGGAAAATATTTATCAAAAAACATTTTTCATAATTCCTTCCACTCTATCACTTCGATCTCCTCCTTGAGATTCATATTTTTAACCAATGTCCACCATTTATCATCTTCTACCTTTATACGATAAAAAACCAACATGGCCTTCTCTTGACCATAACATTGAAGGATGGAGAATATCTTTTCAATAGAGTTGATCCATTCCTCCATGATTAAGGGATCATAAGATCCATTGAATGTTGGAGGCATTTATTTTATAAAGGTCTTAATTTCAACTTGATATTTCTTAGGGGGATTCATGTATTCCTCATAATTCAAGTTTTAGTTCAAAACCTAATTAAATTGATAAATTATTATCATGAAGTTTTTGATTCCTGCTCTCATTGGGTTGGGAATTTCATCAAGGCAGTCATTACATTGTTCTTCACATTGGTTTTTGACTCGGTTCCTCATATTCCCAACCATTGAATAAAAAAAAGGGGAAAATTAGAGATGATTATTTTTAAACTATTATACATATAAATGGGAAACCATGAACATTAAAGTTATAACTCATAAATGACATATATTCTTTAACTTATGGATTTATAGGTTTCAATCTAGGTTATCCATGATCTATTTCCTAACATAAAATATTATGGGTATTTTTATTCCCTTAATAATTTTTTGTAAGAATATTATGAATTCACCAAATTATATCCATTAGGAGTGTTAAAGCATGTGTGAATCAAGGCTCACTTTTATTCACCAGGTAATGATCGAGTCTAACTCAATGGGCCCTTCTTAGGGTTATTACCCCTATGTACATCTTTAAGAGATCCACATCCACTTATAATATCCAAACATGAATGTATTTTATTAGAAATCACTTACTATATAATATACCAAAATTTAGGGATGTTTTACTATGTTTAGTATTATCATCAATTATTTTATCAGTGTTTTTTAATCCTAATCCCAAAAATAACTTGAATTTTCTCTAATACCAACTAGGACAACCCATATATGTAATACACTTTATTTCATGATTTATTACATAAAGGTACACATAATAAAATCCCAGAATATCACAGACCCTAATGTCTTTGTGAAATTAGGTATATAACATAACACCTTGCAACGAGAATACAATGAAATCAATGGAAACTTTCTCAACATGCTCCTAAAATTTTATCATTCTTCTAAAACTGCATGGGATAACCTATAGACATACATAAGAAAGGGGTGAGATATAAAGCCCAATAAGAGAATAAACAAATAATAACATAAGTTAAATCAGTATATGGGATCCAAGAGGTATATCAAGGTAACACAAGAGGTGTTAGAATCACAATCTTGAGCAATGAGGCATGATATAACATGATAACATAAAGGGAACATGAGAATGTGACAAAAACATAAAACATGACATCATAAACATAAGTTAAGGATAAAAACAAAGAAAAAATAGAATAGTGTTCTTAGTATAACCTCCCATGAACTATAAATGGCATATCATGTGATCAAAACATTACCCAATGCATTGGATAACTATATAATTCTGGGCCCACCTGTTACATTTATATCATGTACATGCATAAGTGTACCACATAGACCGTATGACATAGATATGTATTTCATAAATTTTAATATCGAAATTAAGGAGTGTGAGATACATAAATTTAAGTCCCAAATAAATGAATAATGGGAAAATCTATGTGAATACCATTGAGTGGAAATGGGGATAGGTATTCACTACACAATTGTTTGGCATGAAAAACCACAGGATAATCTTGGCAACATAATGGCAGTACATAAAGATTAATAGAAGGAATTAGTGAGATTTAAATGGGTCTATCATCACTATTAAGTCATAAGGAAATTAATATGGATATATAATAACATAACAAAACATGAAAAATTGTAAATTAAAGAGCATGATACAAAGAAGGTGCCTAGATAAAGAGGAGAAGGAGAGGATCCCTTACCTTGAGAGGGAGTTTCTAAAATATTGGGAGAATATTATTAAGAGCTTGGAGAACCTTGGGAGGGTTATATAGAGGGAATTATGCATTAATTTAATGTTCCAAGAGTTTTTATAGAAGGTAAATTGGAGGTTGGGTGGGTTTATATAGCGTAAGAGAGGAAAATTATTTATTAATTTCCAAATTTAGGTTTTGGACTCAATATGATAAAGTAATAAAAACCACAAACCATACCATGGTTTTTTCCCATGGTTTTTTCCAAAGTGGAGTGTTTTTAATTATTTTATCATTAAAATAATACCCTTTGAAATTTGTAAGTGAGTCATGTTTACAAAGAATTGATTTCAGAGCCTTAAAATATTATATAGGTTTTGGAGGATTCATTAAGGTTTAATAAAATTAATAAAATAACCTCAAATCACATTATTTTAATGGTAAAATATATATTTGGTTGTGGATATATTTTATTTCATATATTACATCACTTTTGGGTCATTATGATGTCATAATACACACCACATATTTACACCATATTTAATTTTGACCCAAAAATTCGATTATCTCCAAAAATTATGAAAAAATCACCATTGGATAATTTTGATATTCTGATTTTAAAAATAACATCAATTTTATCCAAATAATTCTACAATTATAATAATTTAAACATTTAAATAAAAAATCCATATTTATTGATAAATAATGTTTTTTGATAATAACAGTTTTCTAGCCCTTATAAAAAATATTTTTGAATTTGTAAAAATTATATTATAATTTATATTTAATAAAAAATATTTAATAAAATTATTTTATTAAAATATAATTTATTAAAAAAATTCTTGAATTCATTAAAATAGAGTGTCTTGATTGAAACTATACATTTCCAAAAAATACAATTTGTGTTTCATCATATAAAAATCTAATTTTTATCAAACTCAATATCTAATCATTTAAAAAAGTAGTAATAACAATAAAGGATAAACATAATCATTATTTTAATAAAAATATACAAATTTATAATGTTAGGTTCTAAATAAAATTCCCTTTATTACACCAGAAAATTCCCTAACGGTTAGGTGTGAAATAATGATATTTTTATGGGTTCATTTGGTGAACATGGTTTGGGTCGTGATCTTGAAAAGATTTAAATTATCCCATAAATGGTTTCACTCATACTTTAGTTGTTGAATATCAGCTTTGAATTAGTCAAGGGAAAAGACTAGTGATGTTATCTCCCTCAAAATCTCTAATAAATGAGCTTTATAAGGTTTGATCTACTGGAAAAGGCCATTGCTTCTTTTATCTATGTTAATTGGACTTTATCACAACCCTTTATATATACTAGTTATAAATTCATTTTTCAATGAATATATTACCAATGGTTATGATACTTAACAATTTTTAAATATTCTAGGATATAATGTTCCAAAATAATCAAAGTAGTTCATATTTTTTATATAACTTTATAATATAATAATTCAATTATTTATTAAAAAAGAGGAAATTTCATTTATAAAAGTTTGGGTTGTTACAATTTCACATCATTACGAGGTTTTTTTCTATGGATATGACCGTTAAACATACGTTTTGATATTTTAAAATAATAAAAGCATGTTTCAGGTCATCTTGTAAAAATGAAAAATTGGATTGACATTTCATCTACTATACCATTTTAAAATTCCCTACACAATTATTTTCATCTGATTTCATGTCATTCAGAGGTCTTCTGGTTGGTTTTGACCCCATGATGCATGTTTTTAAAGGATTTTAAACCTTTAAAACTATATATCTGGTCATTATAGGAAGGAAATATGTCAAATTGACATTTTGTTTGCTTTTACATGTCAAAAATAATAACAAAACAATTTTCCTATGATTTCATGTTACCATGAGGTTTTTTTCTATAGATCTAACCATTAAATGCACGTTTTGGAATTTTAAAACAATAAAATCATGTTTTGGATAATCCCAGGAAACCAGCACCTTAGATTAATGTTCTGCCTAATAAACCATTTCACAATTCACTATATGATTATTTTTTTATTTCATAGCTTTCTAAGGTCGTTTGTTTGGTTTTGACCCTCCGACACATTTTTTAAAGGGAATAATACTTTTAAAAACCGTATATTCAGTCATTCTAAAAATACCGAAAATCTAATTGACATGACAACTGTCCATACACATAAAAAATATTAATAACATGGTTTTCCTATTATTTAATGCCATTATTAGGTTGTTTGATATAGATCTAAATGTTAAATGCATGTTTTTACATTTTAAAACACCAAAAGTACATTTTAGTTCATCCTAGAAAAACTGCACACCATATTGGTATTCCATTTGCTCAACTATTTCAAATTCATTGTACGGTTATTGTTGTATAATTTCATGATGTTTAATGGTTATTCAGGTGGTTTTGACCCCCTTATGCATGTTTTCAAAGGGGGTCAAACCTTAAAAATTGTATATTTTGTTGTTCTAGGAAGACCACACATAATTTTGATGTCCTGTATACTCGTACATGTTGCAAATAATTATAACTTAGTTTTACTTTGTTTTCATATCATTTTGAGTTTTTTAATACGTATCTAACTGTTAAATGCATGTTTTGGAGTTTTAAAACAATAAAATTTTATTCCAGGTCATCCTGAGAAACAAAAACTCAAATTGATGTTTTGTATAATCAACCATTTGAAAATTCACTATAAAGTTGTTATCATATAATTTCATGGATTAGAAGGTCGTTCGGTTGGTTTAGACCCTGTGATGAAGATTTCTAAAGGGATTCAAACCTTTAAAAACTACATATCCTATTGTTTTGAGAAAAATGAACGTTCGATTAACATGTATTCTAGTCATACATGTCATAAATACTAATAAAATAGTTTTATATGATTTAACATTATTCTGGGGTTGTTTGATATGGATCTTACCATTAAATCCATGTTTTGTCATTTTAAAACAACAAAAGTGCATTTGGGGTCATCCTGAGAAAATGACACCTAATATTGATGTATCATCAACTCTAACATTTCAAAATTTATTGTATGATTTTTTTCTTGATTTCACAACATTATATTTTATTCAGTTGGGTTTTGACCCTTTGACGCATGTTTTTAAAGGGCATCAATCCTTTAAAAACCACATATTTGGTTGTTTTAGGAAGAAAACACATCTAATTGAATTAATGTATGATCATCCATGTAAAAATAATAATAAAATTATTTTCTTGTGGTTTAATTTCATTTTAAGGTCCTTTGATATAGATATGACTATTAAATTCACATTTTTGCATTTTAAAACAACAAAAGTGTGTTTCGGGTCATTCTGGGATAACCACACCTCATATTGATATTCAATCTACTTGAAAATTTCACAATTCACTATAAAGTTTCTTTCATCTATTTTCACTGAATTCAATGTTCATTCGGTTTCTTTTGACCCCCTATCACACATTTTTAATGGTCTTTAGACCTTTAAAAACCAAATATTCAGTCGTTTTAAGAAGAATGTATGTATGATCAATGTTTCTTCTACGAGTACACATAATGCATAATAATATCATTTTGTACTATGATATAATTTCATTATAAGACTGTTTTCTATATATATGATTGTTAAATGCATGTTTTGGAATTTTAAAACAACAAAAGTGTGTTTCAGGTCATCCTAGGTAAATGACATCTCAGATTGATGTTCCATCAACTCAAACATTCCATAATTCATTATACATTTTTTTTTTCTGATTTCATGGAGTTCAGAGGTCATTCAAATGGTTTTGGCCCCTAACACACATTTTTAAAGGGCATCAAACCTTAAAAAATTACATATTCGGCTGTTTCAGGCTGACTATATGTTCAATTGAAATGTCTTCTACTCATACACATAAAAAATAATAGGAAAATTCCTTTTATATGATTTCACATCATTTATAGGTCTTTTGATATGGATATGACCATTAAATGCATGTTTTGACGTTTTAAAATAACAAAAGTGTGTTTCAGATCATCCTGGAAAAAAGACACATCATATTGATGTTCCATATACTCTAACATTTCAAAATTCACTATACGGTTGTTTTTATCTGATTTCATAGCATTTAGAGCTCATTTGGTTGGTTTTAACCCTATAACACATGTTTTTAAAGGGTGTCAAACCTTTAAAAATCACAATTTCAGTCATTCTAGAAATTCCGCATGTCTTATTGATGTTTATTCTATTATTACACATAAAAGAAAATACTAAGATGGGTTTTATATTATTTCAAATTATTTTGAGTCCTTTTGATATAGATCTAACTATGAAAATCACATTTTCATGATTTAAAATAGTAAAAGTGTGTTTATGGTCATCTTGGGAAACCAACACATTATATTGATGTTCAATTTTCTTAACCATTTCAAAATTCATTATATGGTTGTTTTTCGATGATTTCATGGCATTTATAGGTTATTATATTGGTTTTTATCCCTTGACGCATGTTTTTAAAGGGTGTTAAACCTTAAAAAACTGCTTATTGGTTGTTTCAGGAAGAACAAACATCTTATTGACATTTTTCATGCTTTTACACATAAAAAATAATACTAATATGGTTTTCCTATGATTTCACATCATTTTAGGCCAGTTGTTATTGATCTGACCATTAAATGCACATTTTCATGTTTTAAAATAAAAAAAGTGTGTTTCTGGTCATCCTCAACAAAAAACACATCATATTTATATTATGTCTACTTAAACAGTTCAAAGTTAACTATAAAGTTTTTGTCCTATTATTTCATGGAATTTAGAGGTCGTTTGGTTGGATTTGACCCCTAGACGCATGTTTTTAAAGGGTGTCAACCTTGAAAAATAATTTATTTGGTCTTTTTGGGAAGATTGCATATCCAATTGACATGTCGTCTACTCATACACATCATAAATAATATTAATATGAATTTAATATGATTTAACTTCATTTGAGGTCATTTTCTATTCTTTTTACTGTTATACACATGTTTTATTATTTTATGACAATAAAAGTTTGTTTATGGTCATCCTGAGTAAACGACACATCCGATTGATGTTTGTCTACTCGACCATTTCACAAATCACTCTACGGTTATTTTCATCTGACTTAATGGTATTTTAAGATAATCTATTGTGGTTTTACTATGATACACTATTATTTAGGTTACATTTTTTCTTTTTTGTTAACAATTTTAGAAACATAAAACACATTTTAATTATTCATCTAAAATAAAATGTTAAATATTAAAATAGTAACATAAATTACCACATACATGATATGAATCCTCATATGGATCAGCAATGAAATCATGGATATGTCCACTAGTTTTATCCAGATCCCACAATATATATAAATATTATGTATCTTAAACATATCAATAAAAGTCAATATGAGTATAATTTATTTTCTTTTTTACCAATGACACCACTTGTGTACCATCAACATGAAATTGTTTAGAAACATTATAAAAAATTTCATTTCTATGCATTTAGGAATAGATTTTCAATAAAATAAATTCTATAAATTATGTTATTGAAGAAGATATCTATGTTTTTGACCATAAAACAACTCATTTTTTCCACTACACATAATGTGATGAATTCTACATGTACCAATTATCCTATTTTATAGGATCCCAACAAAACCAAAATGAATTTGAGATATCCATATCACATTTCAATTATAAATGGAAACAAAACAACCGATACATCAATGACTAAAACCAATAGTAAAGGGGTAATGAAAACATACACAAATGGGTTACATTATTTCAACAACATTATTGATTGGAATCTATTAAAAACTACATAGCCCATGAGAACAATTATCAAAGTAAAAAACATATATAATTAAAATTTAATTTATAAATCATATGAAAGAAACTATAAAACATGTCTAACCCCATCAGTTAAAAAATAACTTTTATTTGGTTTTGATTCTGTAATAGAGACTTGAACAAAAATAAATAAATAATTATGGTAAGAAATTTAATCTTGATGCACATAATCACCTACAATACATCAAAATAAGAAATTTATTATTCATATGACTAATCATCTCAATGATTCAAATCTCAATAACTATAAGAAAGAGGCTTAAAATCATTTCTCCCAACATATGTAATGCGATCGAAGTTTCAAGGTATACCGGTGTCTATAACCATTAATCAATGGGTTTGTACATATTATCATCACCCACAACACCACTTTTATTTTTACTATAACAATGTTTGGAGAAGGTTTGGTGGGTAATGATGCATGAATTGTACTATTGAATGAAAATTTTAGAACATTATGGTTCCATAAGGATTAAAGGTGAGTGTGTATATATAATAAAGAATATGATTTATGCTGTGATTAAAGTGGTGCTTCTTTTGTTTCACCAATCATGAGAGGAAATTGTAGCATGTTGTTTTTAAAAAATGGGGGTATGTCATAAACAATAAAATCCCATCCTAAAGGATGTGACATACTATAATGATGAAAACTAAAAAAAGAAACCAGGATATCATGAGCAGTGATATTAGTCATCTTAACCCATAGAAGAATCATTATAGATGATATGTAATGTCGTAACCCATGAGTAATTTATCAAAAGTGACATATGTAACCATATCATCAAAGTTAAAAATAAAATTACCCTTATATTTCTATAAAATAGTGTAAATCCCTATGGTAAACAATTTAAAAGAAGAATCAATCCCTACAATACTGATATAAGAAAAATCTTGCATGTAAAATTAAAAATGCAGTAAAACAATTATTGAGAAAAAATTGGAAAAGGGATAATGTAAAATAAAAAATAAATACAAAATAATGAATTCAGAATTTCAAATAAAAAATATTTTCATAACAATTGAAAAATAAATAAAATTACAATATAACTATTACAGGAAGTTGAATAAAGATGTAGAATAATTATAGACCAATTGCAGAAAAATTACATACTTATTTCAAAACAATTATTCAATAACTATATAGATTCCACTAAAAATTAAAATAAATTCATATATTTAATTTCTGAAAATATAATATATTCAACAATAATTCTAAAAGAAAATGGAACACCAATTTTCTCCTTCAGTTTTTTCAATCTTAATTAGTAAAGAGACCTAAAATAAACTATTTTAAAAAACATCATATATGGTGTTTTGAAATTAGGAAGATAAATCCAAATTAAAAAAACATTTCACCTTGATTAAGGAAAAAAATTCATGCAATGGACCTAGGTGGAAGTTGGCTGAGAACAAGTGTTGGAGCTGATAAAGAAAAGTGGTAGGGGGAGGAAGTAGGAGAACCATTTACATCACTCAGGGGAGGGTCAGCGGCTTGGGGACTCAATGACAGGAAATCTATGGCGGGGGAGGGTCATTTCATGTGTGGGTGGGGGATGGGGACTCAATGGTGGGGATATAGGGGCGGGGGATGGAGGTTTGATTGTGGAGGGAGATGGAACAATGCAATGAGGAGGTGGGGGAGGGGGGCTCAATGGTGGAGAGAGGAGGGGGTCAGGATGGGGGATCAATGGTGAGGGTAGGTAGTTCTATGCAGTGAAGAGGTGGGGGAGGGGGTCCTACGAGGGGTAAGGGAGCAAGATATAGGATCGATAGTGGATGAAAGTATGGAGGAGGTGGAGGGGAGCAGGCTCGGTGATAGAGGAAGGGGGTTCATTGAGGAAGGGGGGATTTAGGTAGGTAGGGGGAAAGCCTAGTGACCACCATTTGTCGGCTGATAAAGTATAAATAGAGACCACCAAATGGTGGTCACCTAAATCCACCCTCCTCAAAATATCAGAATCCTACTAGTGTCTTCTATAGTAGCATGTAAGTCTGCCTTGTTCTCTCAACTCAATCTGCAGAATGATTAACACATATAAGTAGTAGGTTCCTTCATGTTGTCTTATTAATATTTCATATAAGATCTTTAACTATCAAAATATATTCAAAATAGTCCTAACATATAGGTATTACCTCAATCTTCTTCTTCTTCTTCTTCAAGATCATCAATACATAGAATATGTATAAGAAATAATGATATCAACCTTACCCAATTCTCTTATTCTTCTATTCTTTATCCTCTATGATATATGTGAATAATAGGATGGTATTATACTCATGTTTCTTATTTTTATACATTTATGATAACAAAATATGTGTGATCAATAAATCAATGTCTTCTCAATTCTATATCTCTTTTCTTTCTTTCTTTGACTTTCAGAATATCTTTAAGGCAGTACTTCACCAAATTCTCTCTATCTCTTTGTATACTACTCCCCATATTACTTTTTATTTTTTATATACTTAGAATATAATCATGAAAATAATATGCCATAATTAAATTATTGAAATCCTAATTAAAGTGTGAAAATTGTGATTCTAGAATTTTCAAATCCTCAATAAATACTCATGAGTTTACTCCCCATGATCCTCAATCCACAAAAAATCCCCAACCAATCTTGTGGGAATGACATTAAATTCATAAAATGATTTTTTACAAGTATCCACGATCTTCTCATTTAAATTGGTCAATAATATCTTTAAGGAATATCCCATATTTGATCTTTATAAATAATATCAGTTATTTATATTTGAAATCCCAGAATTATTAGTCAGAGATATACTAAATTAATTCTCATTTAATTATACTCAAAATTATTCTTTAATCATGGATAATCAACAATATCATGATATTTAAATCATTTAATATTAGAAATAAAATCATTTGATTCCATTATCTATAATTCTCTCAATTTTATACAGTTTAATATCATAAAATAAATAGTATTTCTTACGTATCACTTCAACATGATCAACTCTCTTATAAAAACTTAAAAGTAACTTTTTTATTCTTAATAAAACCTTACACATCTAGAGTAAATATTACATACCACATGTTATATATTATTCATCAACATATAAATATTTTTCATACTCTAAATTATCTTACGTATCACTGTGCATCCTTACTTTTGATGAATTTTATTATGAACTTCAAAAATTATATTCAGTATGCACTAAGAGATTTTTGTAACTCCTAGACATGTTCGATACAATTTTATGTGGAAGGAAAATGTGGATATTATTGAACCATTCCTAATTCTCATGACATGTGACTATGATATTTTTATGAAATAACTTCTCCTACAAGTGAATAGGTGATGATAAATCAAGTTTTAATGATTTCATATAAATACTAAGTGAGATGAAGATTTGATAAGTTATAAGACCATGTAAAAATAATTTATTTTTGCATGAAGGATTTTGAGAGTGTTATTAAAGAATTTTGAGATCAACCTGAAATTATACATGGTGGAATACACTTATTATTTTAATTAATAGTTTAATATTGATTTGAGTTTAACCAAAAAATTGGGCCTCAACTTACTATTAGAACTTGATTATATATGAAGGTCAGTCCATGTGTAAGCATATGGGTACATGCACGCACAAATGGACTATGCAATGGGACCATGCGATGCATGAGTGTGATTGTGTCCTATAGTATACTCAGATACACCACCGAGGTGCTGATGCGATGAAATAACTTATTAATCAGAGTGGATCGGGTGTGAAAAATCAACATGGGACTAGAAGGATACAACACTATTACTCCACCATTTAAATATATGTATTGTATATGGGGGTTCCACATAGCACCCTCATCATCTTCCTCCATTTCCAGCATTATATGTAGTCTGGTATTTTCTTCTATGCACAATTTCAATCATTGTGGTGCAGTAAAAGTTCCAACCAATGAAATCAAACAAAAAAAGAAAAAAAATGGTATAACACCAAATTTAAATGATTTTATAGTGTTTCTATATTCACAGAAGAAAGGGGGAATTTTTTATTTCTTATCTAGATAAACATGGAAGGATACATAGGGTCACATTAGGCTTTTTTTTGTTAAAATTTCATGGGATTAGATCCCATTTTAAAGATGGGATATGATGCAATGTCAAGTTTTGTTTTACAACCCTTTAATTATTCCAATTCCACCTATTGTGCATCCAATACATTGATATCCATACAAGGAATAAGTTTCCCACTACAGTTGTTGCTAAAAAAGTATAGAATCATCCTATTGACAGCCCTCCCACAAATCATTCCCCAAATTGGGAGTGGCCACCACAAATCTCTCCCTCACTACCAATTTGGGGTAGAATATAGACCTGTAATATTATTTCATACTCCCAACTTCTCTTTGGGTAGAACCTTTATCATCATGTCTGTCTCATTATCATTGGTGTGTAATTTATTAACTTTCAACAATATTTCTTCCAACACATTATAGATCTAGTGACATCACATGTTGATGTGTTTGGACCTTGAATGAAATGTTGGTTTTTTTCTAAGATGAATAGTGCTTTGACTATCAAAATATAGAATTTAATTCTCCTAACTCTTCCCCAGATCCTATAAAAACTTCTTCACCCAAAAAGTCTTCTTGTATCCTTCAGTGATCATTATATACTCTTCTTTTGTGGAAAAAAAGGTAACACACTTCTGAAGTCATGGTTATCATGAGACTGATCCCCCTAAAAATGATATTAGGTACCCAGATATAGATTTCCTTATGTCAACATATCCATCCATATCAGCATCTGTGTATCCATCCAAAATTGTTTTATCATTTCAAAAACATAAAATATGATTGGATGTACCTAAGAGATACCTCAATATCAATTTTAATTCTATCCAATGATCCTTTATGGGATTTGATAATAATCTAATCACAATTCCAATAACATGGGAAATATTTTTTTGGTGCACAATATGGAATATATAAGACTACCAACTACTGACTGATAAGGATTTTCTCAATTTTTTCTTTCTCCACTTCATTTTAAAGAATCCTACTTGTCATGAGATTGAAATGACTTGCAAGTGGAGTTCTAACTGGTTTTTAGTTTCTCATGTTGAAACTTTGAAGAACCTTCTCAATGTATCATTCCTAAGATATCCAAATATTATGATTTCACCTATCATGAGTAATCATCATACCAAGAATATGAGTATCATCTCCTAAGACTTTAATTTCAAAATACTTGTTTAAATCCTTATTCAACCTATCAATATCAGTTATATATCTACCAATAATCAATATATCATCAACATAAAGAAAAAATATAATGAAACCACCAATATAAAATTGTTTGAAGAGAACACGATGATCAGTAGTCGTCCTTCTATACCCATTTTTCTCCATGAATGAGTCGAATTTCCTATACCATTACCTCAATGCCTATTTCAGACCATATAAACTTTTCTTAAGTTTACATACTAAGTTTTATTTATCTTTCACCTGAAATCCATCTATTTTTTTAATTTAAATCTCCTAATAAAGATCACCATGTAATAACATTGTCTTTACATTCAGTTGTTTAACCTCTATGTCTATACTTCTTCCAATCCAAGAACAAATATAATAGAAGACATTTTTTCTGGATGAGAAAAAATTTCATCAAAGTCTATACCTTTCTTCTGACTGAATCCATGCACAACCATTATAGATCTATAACATGATAGTGAGTTTCCACCTCCTACTTTGATTCCTTACACCCACTTATTCTTGAGTTCTTTCTTTCTATGTGGTAACTCAACCAATACGTTTCTTGTGTAAAGATATCATCTCTTATTGAATGAACTTTTCTGTTCCATCTACTGATGAATTTTGATTGCATCATCATAACTGTTTGTATCTCCCCCATCAGTGAGCATTACATAATCATGTGATAAGTATCTACGAATCAGTTGTCATTATATGGTGGATCTCCTAAACTTCTCTTCAAAGGGAATCTATTTTAAAATATCACATGATAAAGACATATCAGTATATGGAGACATATTACTTGGTAGTGATGTATCATCAGTGTCACATATCTCTATCACAATATTTGGAACTAATGGTAGTGATAATGGTTCTATATTGACTATAATTTCCTCACACTATAGCTTCTATACATTTTATACCTTCTCAAAATATTTAATCATTTGATCCTAAAGAAACACCACATATTTTCTTCTAATGATCCTCTTACTGAAAGGACCCCAAAATTGGTATCCAAACTCTTTACTAGAGCCTATCACAAAAATATACATTTCTTTCCTTTTCCCTTCAGCTTTTCCTGCTTATCTTTCAGGATGTGAACAAATTAACTACATCCAAACACTATCAAGTGTTTTCATGGAACATATTTACCTATCCAAAAGCTTTCCAGACTATCTTAGTTTAGTGGAAATGATAGAGAAAGGTTGATAAGATCAAATATGGTCTTCATTACCTCCCCCAAAAGGAGTTTGATAGTTTTTAATTAGAGAGAATACACCTAACTATCTCATAAATTATTTTTTTCATCTACTCAACTACACCATTATGTCAAGTCATTTTTGGTAATTAATTTTCCATCATGATTTTGAAACTCCTATAGTACTCCTCAAATGGTCCATGATACTCTCCTCCATTTTCTACTCACACACAATTTAACCATTTTCCCATTTCTCTTTCAACATTCGCATGAAACTGTTTGAAAACATCATGCACTTGATCTTTAGTTTTCAAAGTAAAGGCCCAAATTTTTCTAGAATGATCATATATTAAGGTAAAAAAATAAATAGCACCTCCCATCGACTTAGTTCTCATCATGAAGACACCTATGTGAATAAAATCTAAAACACTTTTAGTTTTGGATGGTAAATAACCATGAAATGATACTATATTCTATCTTCCCATGATGCAATCAACACAAGTATTCAGATGTACACCTTTTATTCTTTGCAAGAGATCATTCTTGGAGAGAATTCCGATTCCTCTCTCACTCATGTGACCAATATGTCTATGATAAACATCTAAAAGAATATATTTTTTGGATACATTGACTTCTCCACCACATGTTATGATATCCGTGAGATAAAGAGAAGTGTTTTTATTACCTTTAGCAATTAACATCGTACCTTTTGCAGGCTTCCATTTCCTATCACTGATTGAAATGACATATCCATCATCATTAAACATTCTAGTGGATATCAAATTTAGGTGTATATGAGGAACATGCCTCACATCCTTCAACAATAACATGTATCTAATATCATTATCCAAAAAAATATTACCAATACTTGTGATTTTTTGATGTACTACCATTTCCTTCATGACTATTCATTTATCATTCCTTGTTTCACCATTTCCATGGTGAGATTTCCATCTAGAGTTAAATTGATAACGAACACAACAAGTGTGTCCCATGTCTTCAGTAAATAACTCAACATAAATTGTGCCTGAAACTCATCATCAACCATTATTTTCATGGAATTAAACTGATCAAAAATACGTTAGAAATAACTCATATATTTAGATATACTATTCCCATCTGTTTTTTTACTTTAAGTTTATGAGTCAACATATTAGGTTTTCTTTATTATTTGTGGCTATCCCTGCATAAATCTTTTCCAATTTTCACTATAGAATAGAAGCATCATGTTCATTGGAAAAATTCTAAAAGATACAATTGTTGATCCACTATTTTATTTGAGAAGCGCACTTCTTGTTGAACACAACCCACTCCGCATCAACTAGTGGGATACTGGTATACATATTATTTCTAGATTGAATGCTTGTTGAAGATTACTACATTTTCACGGTAATGGGATTAATGGTCTCCACTATTAGTTTCCACAAATCATTATTATACAAAATATATTTTATTTTGGGTTTCTAGATGACATAATTAAAAGCAGTAAGCTTAATAATGTTACTGATATTTTTATCCATTGGTACCATGAGAATCTCAAAAATATAACTATATGGATGTGTCTGGCATGGTCAAAATAGCTGAAAATGACACCTTTATTGCTGAAAAACAGACTCCGATTGGCCAAGATATCATCAAAATAGTTTCAATGGTCTAGATCAACTGAGGAGGCGGTGCTAACATGGGTCACCAGTATAAGGCCCCAGCCTTAAACATCTCTTAATATTGAATTAAATGAATAATTCACATTGAGGATCTTTTCAGGTTTAGAGTTTTAGAGAATTAGAACATAACTACTACATCTCAAAAGATTACAAAGTATACACTTCTACTAAGTTTCCACAGAATAAAAAAAAACTCTTAAAAAGAAACATGTCTAGTTATAAGTTTTATATAGCATGACTTTCCTTTGATCCCATCCTTGACCCTATTCCACATTAGGTCCTGTGAAAAACATTTCAAAAAAAACTTGGGGTGAGCATAAAGAGCTCAGTAAGGGATACACAAAGAATGAAAACTGTTAGTTTATCAAAACAATAAGTAAACCATGTATACTTTATCAAAGTAATACTTTTCACCTTTATGAAGTAGTAAAAACTCTTCACTGAATAAAAGATAATTACTTACCCTTTTTTAACCAAAATATTACCATAAAACCCATAAAAAGATCACATAACATATAAAGGTAACTTGGGACATAAACATACTTAAGTGGAATAACCATACGGTCGACTTCCACACATATCACTTAATGGAATAGCCATACGGCCAACTTCCATACACACTTAATGGAATAGCCATACGGCCGACTTCCATACCCAATGCAATGGAGGTTATAACGTAACCACCCGTCCTAGTATTCACGGCACCACCTGTCATATGGTTTATCACGTAACCACCCG
The DNA here is from genome assembly GCA_963277665.1 of Viscum album. NCBI lineage: Eukaryota > Viridiplantae > Streptophyta > Magnoliopsida > Santalales > Viscaceae > Viscum > Viscum album. The sequence continues at coordinate 1,760,724,205 of OY728151.1, forward strand.
TCAAATGTCCAAGTACCATTATAAAAAATCATAAGACATAAAACAAATATAAAGGAAAGAAAACATTTCCACACTTTGATCACAATATATCACTTAAATATATTTACATAACAAATCCATTATAAAACCATTTTCAATACCAAAATACATAAAAGAGTATATGGTATTTATTCCATTTTAAAAAAACATTATGGCTTGTTCAGGAATCCGAAGACCAAATAATACTCACGGCGGCGGAAAAGGTCGTTGTCACCGCGTACGTTAAAAGAAACATTCCTTTTTGTCGTTTTGTAAAACGCTTCGTAGAAAAAGATTCCTTTTGTATAAAAGTAAAAGTCAAAGGGGTTTATACACCGTATAAAAGAAAGTTGTGTTTAAAACGAAATATGCCTCAATGAAAGAAGATTGAGACGAAGTCCCTTACCTTAGGTCCGACTTGACTCGATCGTTCTTTAACGTCCTGAATAATAAACTTGAGTTAATTTCTACTTGCTTAAGAACCTTTTTAAAGTTCATTATTACTTTTATATCACTTATTACAATGTTATAAACATTATGTAATCATTTAAGTTAATAATGTTTGTTTTGTCGATATTTGGTTCTTAAGTCGAAAGTGGACTTCTTACAATTACATGTTATTCGTGTGGTCAAAGGTTCTTTATATCCAGAATGACATTACTGATTTGGATATAATATATATCATATATATCCAACATATACATGTATTTATAATATTACATAATCATTTAGAGGTAAGAAATGAAATGCACCGTTCATGGAGACGGTAAGCCGTACGTACGCATGAACACTACTTTCATTTCTTTGTCATATTAATGGAATTAAAACTAAATGATAGGTATGTATATTTTAATTCCAGAATTATATTCACCATTTATATGTATAATTCATCATATATATCCATTATATACATGTACTTATAATAGTACATTACATTTGGGGATAAGAAATGAAATGCACCGTTCATGGAGACGATAAACCGTACGTATGCATGAACGCTACTTTCATTTATATTTCGTATTTTTATAGAATGGAATCATAATTATATAAAGGTATATTATAATTTCAGTGTAATATCATATATAATATCATAACTCCATCCTTTATACGTCCCACATATGGTATTAACGAATCAAATCACTTTGAGGGGGCGATAGTCCGCACTTCCTTAAATGAAGATATCGCGTTTACCCATAATGGAAACCATAAAGTTATACCCAAAATGAAAAATAAAAATGCTTAAGGAAAACATAAACATATTATATATCATATATAAATATATTGTCATCTTAATGGCCACCTTTGAAGGTGTTAAAAGAATGTTGAACAATCATCGTTTCGGGAGGCAGAAATTCGCCATCCACGGAAACAGTATGTTCTTTAACCATTAGATGTAGGTGTGTGTAAGTGTAGCTCGAATACTTCTTATAAAAACATCCTAGTATATTTAAGATATTGTAGTTGTTACAAAAGAAATGAATAAAAAGATTTTAGGGGGTTGGAGAAGCAAAATAAAACAAAAGGACTCAAGTGAAGACATTACCTTAAAATCGGGTAACTACCTTTGGTTTGAGCTCAAAGGATTCCTTGGGAAGAATTATGCCCAAAGTGAGGCTTCAAGGAGTAAGAGAAGGACGTTTAGAGACAAAATGGGAAGGGGTTGTCTGATCCAAAGGCTTTGGAAGTGTGGGTAAGGAGGTAGAGGTGAGGGCCTTTTATAAGAGGAGAGGAGGGGCACTCTTGGAAAGGTATAAAATGTAACTTTATTTTCAAATGAGTTTCGGATTTTAATGGTCCCAAATTGATGTTTTTCAAGGATAAGGTGATAATGGTTCGAAATCCACCCATAAAATAGGTTTTGGACATGTTTAGGTCTTATATTTTACATTATCTTTCCATTTTATTTAAATCCTTTATTAATGAGGTAATCGCTGCGTCATCATGATGTCATAAATAATTTAATAAATTTAATGTATAAAAATTATAAAAAAATATCATGATGTAGGAAATATTTTTATATTTCTAATGAATATTTATAGTCCAAAATATCATTTATGTAGACAAAATTAAAAATATTTTACTTAGGTGATACATTCTTTGTCACATTTAACATTCTTTAAAAATAAAAAGATAAAAAGACACTTTCTCACAAAAGTGATTCCATGGTGCCCCCAAGTTTGGCACAAGGAATCCCATAGTCGGACATGAGACAACTAGTAGCCTTAGGACACATTTTGTGGTCTTTTTGTATTATTATGATATCATTTTATTATCTTTAACTACCTGATTACTCATTAATCAAGATAATTAAAGATAATTACCATCATTACTATTCATAATGTCCAAAAATAAAAAATTATTAATTTAATAATTTGGACCTTATGATTCCAAATATGTAATCCATTTTACCAAATTCTAAACACATAAATTGAAATAATTGATTTAAAAATAATTCCCGTTGTCGAAACAAATAACGGGTTTTTTTGAAACAACATCTATGAAAAGTTTGGAATTAGTTTATGACCAATTCCAAAGTGAAATTAATACTAATTACCACCATTGGATTAAATGGTAAAAATATATTCATATTACACTTTAAGACCAATTAAAAAGATAATATAACCATATAATTAAATTAAATGAAAAAGCAGTTTTGATGTAAAATGCAGTATTTTTCACTATTCATTAAAAAATGAACATTGTCAGAAAAATACCAAAAATTTATCCAATGTAAATGTCAATGTCCCAATTATAAATAATATGTTTATTTTGACAAATAGAGATTATAAAATTGTCAAAATTTTGTTTTAAAAAGGGTTTTCCATCAAAAGGCAGTAAAACAATCTCTTAAGAATATTAGTGTATTCCATGCATAGGATTGAATTTATTCTCATTTTAAGCCTCTAAAACACTATCTAAATCATTAATAGACATAGATAAAAATATCTATTATTCATTACTTACTTGGGATGTTACATCCTTCCCCCCTTTAGAAAATTGCATCCCTGCAATTTATTTACTTATCGAATAAATGGGGGTACTTATCCCTCATTGCATTTTCAGATTCCCATGTTGCCTCTTCCATCATGTGGTTTTTCCACAAAACCTTTACCTGATTAATCACCTTATTCCGTAACACATGCTCCCTGTGGTCAAGAATCTGGACCATTTGTTCCTCATAATATAGGTTCTCTTCCAGCTGAACTGCCTATGGACTCAAAACATGAGATGGATCTGGCATATACTTCCTCAACATCGAAACATGAAAAACATTATGTACCTGAGATAAACTCTGAGGTAAAGCCACTCGGTAAGAAACTGATCCAACTTTCTCCAAAATTTCATATGGTCCAATAAACCTTGGACTCATCTTTCCTTTCTTACCAAATCTCATCACAATTTTCCAAGGAGAAACCTTGAGAAAAACATGATCACCTACCTCGAAAGATAGATCCTTCCTCCGGCTATCCGCATAACTCTTCTGCCTGCTCTGATCTGTTCTCATGTGCTTCTGAATCAACTGAACTTTTTCTGCCATCTCTTCTACCAATTCTGGTCCCATCAGCTTCCTTTCACCCACTTTATCCCAAAATGCTGGAGTTCGACATCGCTTCCCATATAATTCCTCAAATGGTGCCATCTGTATACTGGAATTAAAACTGTTATTATAAGAAAACTCAACCAAAGAAAGATGTTGGTCCCAACTTCCCTGATAATCCATCGAAAAAGCTCGTAGCATATCCTCCAAGGTCTGAATTGTTCATTCTGACTACCCATCTGATTGCGGATGAAAATATGTACTAAAATTTAATTCAGTACCCAATGACTTCTGAAGGTCTTTCCAAAAGTTAGAAGTAAACCTGGGATCACGATCAGATACAATGGAGAGAGGAACTCCATGTAACCTGACTATCTCTTTAAGATACAAACGGGAAAGTTGATCTAGGGAAAAAGTATCTCGTATAGCAAGGAAATGAGCTGATTTAGTCAAGCGATCAATAATAACCCAGATTACATTATTACCTCTAGATGTCTTCGGTAATCCCACAACAAAATCCATGGATATATTTTCCCATTTCCACTCTGGCACTGGTAAAGGCTGAAGCATCCCTTTTGGTAACTGCTGCGCTGCTTTAACCTGCTGACAAGTCAAACACTTCACAGTAAAATCAGCAATATCTCTTTTCATTCCATCCCACCAGTAATACTCCCGCAGATCCCTGTACATCTTAGTACTGCCAGGATGAACTGAAAATGGGGAACTATGAGCCTCACATAACAACTCATTCTTCAACTGTGAATCACCAGGGACACATAATATCTTCCCAAACCTCAAAACACAATCATTATCAATGTTGAATTTAGGCAACTTACCCTTCTGAACCAGCTCTACCTTTTTCTGCAACTCACTGTCTTGCTTCTGTGCTTGCTTGATTCTGTTTGATAGGGATGATCTCACTGATACCTGAAACAAAACAGAAGAACTTCCTGCACCAACAACTTCTATTCCAAAGTTCATCAAATCAAAAACCAAAGAATCTCGTTCCAAACATAGCATGGTTAATGAAGCATTACTTTTTCGACTCAAAGCATCATCCACTTTATTTGCTTTTCCCGGATGGTAATGAATTGTACAATCATAATCCTTGATTAATTCCATCCATCTACTCTATCTCATGTTTAATTCTTTATGAGTGAATATATACTTTAAACTTTTGTGATCAATATATATTTCACACTTTACTCCATACAAATGATGCCTCCAAAATTTTAAAGCAAAAACAATAGCAGCTAATTACAAATCATGTGTAGGGTAATTTACCTCATGAGTTTTCAACTGATGTGAATCATAAGCAATTAACTGATCATTCTGCATAAGGACACAACCAAGTCCCCTCAACGAAGCATCACTGTATATAACAAGCTCACCATTCCTGGAAGGAAGTTCCAAAACTGGAGCATTCACCAATCTTATTTTCAACTCCTAAAAACAACCATCACATTATTTTGTCCAGATGAACTTAACACCCTTACGAGTTAGCTTAGTCATTGGACTAGATAACCATGAAATTTTTTCAACAAACCTTCTGTTGTAACCTGACAAACCAAGAAAACTACGGATCTTGGTTACATTTGTGGGTCTTGGCCATTCTTCAACAACTTTTGTTTTAGCAGGATCAACAGTTATGCCATCTTTTGAAACAATGTGACCCAGGAAAGAAATTTGTTGTAACCAAAAATCACACTTGCTGAATTTTCCTTATAGTTTCTTTTCTTTTAAGTTTTTCAAGATAACCCTTAAATGACTTTCATGCTCCTCTTTACTTTTAGAAAACACCAAAATATCATCGATGAAAACAACCACAAACTTATCTAAGAACTCATGGAAAATTCTATTCATAAGGTCCATGAATACAGCAGGTGAATTGGTTAACCCAAAAGGCATAACTACAAATTCATAATGGCCATATCTAGTACGGAACACAGTCTTCGGAACGTCTGCTTATTTTACTTTCAACTGATGGTACCCCAACCTCAAGTCAATCTTCGAAAAATACTGAGCTCCCTGGATTTGATCAAACAAATCATCGATATGAGGCAAATGATACTTGTTCTTAACAGTAATATTATTCAAGGCCCTATAATCAATGCAAAGTCTCATTGAGCCATCTTTCTTTTTAACAAACAAGATAGGAGCACCCCATGGTGATGTTCTAGGTCAAATGAAACCTTTATCTAATAACTCCTGTAATTGTTTCTTTAACTCTAAAAGTTCAACTTGAGCCATTCGATAAGGGGGTTTTGAAATTGTCTTAGAATCAGGAACTAAGTCAACAGTAAATTCAACTTCCCGATCATGAATAATACCATGCAACTCATCAGGAAAAATATAAAGATACTCATTTACCACTGGCACATCATTAATCTGAACAGTTCCTTTATTTTCAACAATATGTGAAAGGTAACATTCATTTCCATCTTTTACTAGTTTCTCAACTTCCTGATATGTTATCAAAATCAAGGGTTCATTCTTGTACACAAACTAAAAATCCTTCTGAAAATAAACCATTTTAGCTCTGCAGTCAATCTTAGCATGATAAACAAAAATCCAATCCATGCCCAAAATAACATCAAACTCTACTAGAGGAAAAACAATAAGGTTTTCGGGTAGATTCTTTCCACACACAAGGATAATAAGGTTCTTACAATTCCTTTTTGTCTCAATGTTCTATCCGGGTGTTTTTACCATAAGTTAAGGGTTCATATCTTGAGATGGAATTTCCAATTTACTAGAAAACTTCTCCTAAATGAAAGAATGTGTAGACCCTGAATCAAACAACACATTGGCATAATCTGAATAAACAAACAGTGTACCTGATACTACTTCATTCGATGGCCCAACATCTGCTGAAGTTGTTGCAAAGGATTTCACCACCCCTTTCTGCTTGTAGTCTGGCTGCTTTCCCCCAGTTGAGTTCTTCATTGGAAACTCGTTTGCATAATGACCCATTTAATTACACTTAAAACATCTTACCGTTGGCTTTTCATTGCCTGCTTGATCATCTTCCTTACAGTTACGAGCAATATGACCAGACTTACCACACCGAAATAACTTACCATACTTGGATAAACATTCTCCAGGATTCATTTTACCACACTTCTCACAGGATGGATATTAGTTTTTCTTACCTCCTTGCTTCTTTGATGAATTCTTCCCCTTTTCCTACCAACTGGACCTCTTATTCTGTTGTTTTTCATAGAACACCCGATCATCGGCAAACTCCATTTCCACATTCTCCGCACATCGAACAAGTTTTTAATAACTTTTGAACTCACGAGAAGCTAAAGCCCTTCGATACTTTGGCTTTAACCCTGAGTAAAAACGGTTTATTTTACTATCAAGATCTCGTATGAAGTTTGGAGCATACCTTGCCAATCGAGTGAACTTTGCTTCATAAGCAGCCACTGAATCATCCTCCTGCCTCAATTCTAGGAACTGTTTTTCCATACTAAGACGAACCACCTTAGGAAAATATTTCTCAAGAAACATACCTTTGAATTCGTCCCAGTGAAGATCCTCAATCTCATCACTATCCCTGATATTTTTCACCATAGACCACCACTGATCAGCTTCACCTTCAAAATGGTAAACAAAAAGACTAACCTTTTGATGTTCTAAGCACCCCATGACATCAAAAATCTTCTCCAGTGCTTTAATCCACCCCTCAGCTTGCACAGGGTCAGATGATCCTCTGAATGATGAGGGATGTTGCCTCATGAAATGTTCCACCACTGACATATTCCTCTGCGATTGATCTGGATGATCTCGTTCATGGATACCACCACCATTTATAGCCTGAGTCAACTATGCCATCACTGCAACAAACTGTTCAGTTCCAATTCTGACCATATCAGGTTGTTGATTTGGAAGGTTGTCTTCCTCCTGATGTCATCCCAACATAGCTGCTTTGTTTCCTCTGCGGAAAACCATTCTGAACATAGAAATATCTTAGGCGAAGCAACATGGTAATCTTTAAATGCTATATCATTTCAGTCATACCATAATTTAACTTATAATTTAAAAATTTTCTAACTCCTAAAGTTGTCTAAACCGACCTATGATACCAACTATAAGGCCCCGACCTTAACCATCTCTTAATATTGAATTAAATGAATAATTCACATTGAGTATCTTTTCAGGTTTAGATTTTTAGAGAATTACAACATAACTACTACGTCTAAAAAGATTACAAAGTAGACACTTCTACTAAGTTTCCATAGAATAAAAAAAAACTCTTAAAAAGAAACATGTCTAGTTCCAAGTTTTATATAGCATGACTTTCCCTTGATCTCATCCTTGACCCTATTCCACATTAGGTCCAGTGAAAAACATTTAAAAAAAAACTTGGGGTGAGCATAAAGAGCTCGTTAAGGGATACACAAAGAATGAAAACTGTTAGTTTATCAAAACAACAAGTAAACCATGTATACTTTATCAAAGTAATACTTTTCACCTTTATGAAGTAGTAAAAACTCTTCACTGAATAAAAGATCATTAATTACCATTTTTTAACCAAAATATTACCATAAAACCCATAAAAAGATCACATAACATATAAAGGTAACTTGGGACATAAACATACTTAAGTGGAATAACCATATAGTCGACTTCCACACATATCACTTAATGGAATAACCATACGACCAACTTCCATACATACTTAATGGAATAGCCATACGGCCGACTTCCATACCCAATGCATTGGAGGTTATAACGTAACCACCCATCCTGATATTCATGGCACCACCCGTCATATGGTTTATCACGTAAACACCCGTCAAATGTCCAAGTACCATTATAAAAAATCATAATACATAAAACAAATATAAAGGAAAGAAAACATTTCCACACTTTGATCACAATATATCACTTAAATATATTGACATAACAAATCCATTATAAAACCATTTTCAATACCAAAATACATAAAAGAGTATATGGTATTTATTCCATTTTAAAAAAACATTACGGCTTGTTCAGGAAGCCAAAGACCAAATAATACTCGCGGCGGCGGAAAGGGTCGTTGTCACCGCGTACGTTAAAAGAAACATTCCTTTTTGTCGTTTTGTAAAACGCTTCGTAGAAAAAGATTCCTTTTGTATAAAAATAAAAGTCAAATGGGTTTATACACCATATAAAAGAAAGTTGTGTTTAAAACGAAATATTCCTCAATGAAAGGAGATTGAGACGAAGTCCCTTACCTAGGGTCTGACTTGACTCGATCGTTATTTAACGTCCTGAATAATAAACTTGAGTTAATTTCTACTTTATTAAGAACCTTTTTCAAGTTCATTATTACTTTTATATCACTTATTACCATGTTATCAACATTATGTAATCATTTAAGTTAATAATTTTTGTTTTGTCGATATTTGGTTCTTAAGTCGAAAGTGGACTTCTTACAATAACATGTTGTTCGTGTGGTCAAAAGTTCTTTGTATCCAGAATGAAATTACTGATTTGGATATCATATATATCATATATATCCAGCATATACATGTATTTATAATATTACATAATCATTTATAGGTAAGAAATGAAATGCACCATTCATGGAGACGATAAGCCGTACGTACGCATGAACGCTACTTTCATTTCTTTGTCATATTAATGGAATTAAAACTAAATGAGAGGTATGTATATTTTAATTCCAGAATTATATTAATCATTTAGATGTATAATTAATCATATATATCCATTATATACATGTACTTATAATAGTACATTACATTTGGGGATAAGAAATGAAATGCACCGTTCATGGAGACGGTAAGCCGTACGTACGCATTAACGCTACTTTCATTTCTATTTCATATTTTTATAGAATGGAATCATAATTATATAAAGGTATATTATAATTCCAGTGTAATATCATATATAATATCATAACTCCATCCTTTATACGTCCCACATATGGTATTAACGAATCAAATCACTTTGAGGGGGCGGTAGTCCGCACTTCCTTAAATGAAGATATCGTGTTTACCCATAATGGAAACCATAAAGGTATGTCCAAAATGAAAAATACAGAATCTTAAGAAAAAAATAAACATATTATATATCATATATAAATATAGTGTCATCTTAATGGCCACCTTTGAAGGTGTTAAAAGAATGTTGAACAATCCTCGTTTCGAGAGGCAGAAATTCGCCATCCACGGAAACAGTATGTTCTTTAACCATTAGATGTAGGTGTGTGTAAGTGTAGCTCGAATACTTCTTATAAAAACATCCTAGTATATTTAAGATACTGGAGTTTTTACAAAAGAAATGAATAAAAAGATTTTAGGGGGTTGGAGAAGAAAAATAAAACAAAAGGACTCAAGTGAAGACATTACCTTAAAATCGGGTAACTCCCTTTGGTTTGAGCTCAAAGGCTTACTTGGGAAGACTTCTGAGCAAAGTGAGGATTCAAGGAGTAAGAGAGGGAATTTGAGAGACAAAATGGGCAGGGGTTGGCCGAGACAAAGGCTTTGAAAGTGTGGGTAAGGAGGTAGAGGTGAGGGCCTTTTATAAGAGGAGAGGAGGGGCACTCTTGGAAAGGTATAAAATGTAACTTTATTTTCAAATGAGTTTCGGATTTTAATGGTCCCACATTGATGTTTTTAAAGGATAAGGTGATAAGGGTTATAAATCCACCCATCCAATAGGTTTTGGACATGTTTAGGTCTTAGATTTTACATTATCTTTCCATTTTATTTAAATCCTTTATTAATGAGGTAATCGCTGCATCATCATGATGTCATAAATAATTTAATACATTTAATGTCTAAAAATTATAAAAAAATATCATGATGTAGGAAATATTTTTAGATTTCTAATGAATATTTATAGTTTAAAATATCATTTATGTAGACAAAATTAAAAATATTTTACTTAGGTGATACATTCTTTGTCACATTTAACATTCTTTAAAAATAAAAAGATAAAAAGTCACTTTCTCACAAAAGTGATTCCATGGGGCCCCCAAGTTTGGAACAAGGCATCCCATGGTCGACCATGAGACAACCAGTAGCCTTAGGACACATGTTGTGGTCTTTTTGTATTATTATGATATCATTTTATTATCTTTAACTATCTGATTACTCATTAATCAAGATAATTAAAGATAATTACCATCGTTACTATTCATAATGTCCAAAAATAAAAAATTCTTAATTAAATAATTTGTACCTTCTGATTCCAAATATGTAATCCATTTTAACAAATTACAAACACATAAATTGCAATAATTGATTTAAAAATAATTCCCGTTGTCAAAACAAATAGCGGGTTTTTTTGAAACAATATCTATGAAAAGTTTGGCATTAGTTTATCACCAATTCCAAAGTGAAATTAATCATAATGACCACCATTGGATTAAATGGTAAAAATATATTCAGATTACACTTTAATACCAATTAAAAATATAATCTTACCATATAATTAAATTAAATGAAAAAGAAATTTTGATGTAAAATGCAGTATTTTTCACTTTTCATTAAAAAAATGAATATTGTCAGAAAAATACCAAAAATTTATCCAATGTAAATTTCAATGTCCCAATAATAAATAATATGTTTATTTTGACAAATAGAGATTATAAAATTGTCAAAAGTTTGTTTTTAAAAAGGGATTTCCATCAAAAGGCAGTAAAACAATCTCTTAAGAATATTAGTGTATTCCATGCATAGGATTGAATTTATTCTCATTTTAAGCCTCTAAAACACTATCTAAATCATTAATATACATAGATAAAAATATCTATTATTCATTACTTACTTGGGATGTTACAACCAGAATACTCATCAGAGTACCAGCTAGAAATCCACAGTTAGTGTGAACAATACCATATTCTCTGGCAAGGGAGTACTATAGCACCATGGAGTTGACAAAAAATATAACCACCTCTACAGGATTTGTTTCGTCTTTGTTTTTTATGTCATTTGAACCATTGGAATACTATCAATGAGATATTATTGAATGTAGAATCAAAAATTTATTTTGACAACCTTTAATTTTTCAGTCACTAGAAAACCTCTCTATACCATCGCCGTTTTGACCCCGACGGCCTTGATATCATTTTATTGGTGCAGTGGAAGTTACAGGCGATGAAATAAAAAATAAATAAAAAATAAAAATGTAGGAACACAAAAAGTTATAGGGTTTAGTAGTGTTCCTATGTCCACAGGAGAAAGGGTGCCTTTTTTATTTCTTCAACAGATAAACGTCGGAGGATACACAAGGTTACAAAAGGATTTTTTAGTTACAATTTCATGGGATTTGATCTTGTTTTAAAGATGGGATATGGTAAAATGTCAAGGTTTGTTTTAAGACCCTTGAATTATTCCACAAATACCTATTATGCATCCACCATGATGACTGACAACCAAGAAATAAGTTTCTGTTGTTGACAAAAGAGAGAAATCAGCAGACCGATAACCCTCCCACAAATCACTCAAACCACACATCTCTGTTATGATTGAATTTGAGAATCTCAACCTGAGTTCTCAAAACTCAATGGTATAAAAAGAAAATTACACCTCTACAACCACCAAATAAGAATAAATCCATGCATTCATGAGAAAATTTTAATAAATAGAGAATACTAAAGATATTGATGGAAAACTATTTTAGATGTCTTAGAAAACTTAATATGCAAAGCCCAACGTCTTAAGGTTCGACATTTCATAAGTTATAGAAAATGTTGAGGGTTTTAGTGTATGAATAATTTTTTTATCACCATAATCTTTAGAGTTTTAATATGTCTAATATTCTTAGTTTTAAATAGTGATATTTTAGGGAACTTTTAGATGAACAAAGATGAAGAACACTCTATAAATACAAACACTAACACAAAGAGAAACGAGGATGAAAAAACAAGAACCAATGAACATAAATAACCACATACACTTGTTACATGAAGGAGAACGAGGTGAGACCATGAAATTTATAAATCCTTACATGAGGAGGAATACCATGTGAAGAAGTTAAGACATTATGACTCCCTTACAATTTCTCTCATTTAAAGGGATTTTATTTCCAAAAATGAGTGGATTAGGAAACTATTTCCCAATCTACCGATAAAGAAAAATGGGTTTCACACAGAAGGGTGAACACTATCCTGGATAGTTCATTCTTTAGAAATTTTATAAATAAGGCACTTTTTCAGACATCAACTTCTTTAGAAAATCTCTAAAGAAGGTACTGTTTAGAAAAATTCCTTCACTTAGTTTTTTTAAAAAATAATTATTATAATTATTGTTTTTTATACATATATAAACAAAACAAAATATTTTTTTTATAGAATTTAACCTTTTTTATTTCAATATTACTTTAAGAAAATATTATAAGAAAATTATATAAAACCCCAACCAACTTTCCCTTTTATAAGTGTGTGGTACTAGATATCTTTTCTAGGTTTTCAATATGGGATTCAGACGTCACTTTTATAACATTTAATGAATAATACGTTATTTATAATAACACATTAATGATAATAAATTATAAATCATAATATATTTTTAATAAATAATAATTATTTAATAATGCAACAAATAGTAAATTTGTAAAATGATTACTAATAATTTCATTAATTTTATTAAAAATATAATTAAAAAATTGTTTTTAAATAATGTGGTTGACAATATAATTAATAATAAAAATATAATTATTGATAATTTCTAATACTGAATATAAATAATTTAATTAACAATAAATTTAATTTGGTATTTAAAAATAATTAATAATATAATAAATATTAAACATATTATTATTATTTTATTTAAAAATAATAAAAAAGTAATTATTATTAAATATTAATCATTTGTTCCATGTAAATTATTTCCTATTTATTATTTTCATGACTGATAATAATATTAATAATGATAATGGTGATGATGTAAATAATAGTATTATTATTTATAATTATTTATATTTTTAATTATATTATTATTAAGTATTATTAAATACATAAATAATTAGATTATATATAACATTTATAAAAAGTAATTATTTAGTTATTATTAAAATATTAATCATATTATTATTATGATTATTATAGATGATTATTAGTTGTATAATAAATTGTTAATAATAAATTTATTATTAATAATTATATTTTCTATATTACTAATTTAATTAATATTTATTTTTAATTATATTATTATCTAATTTATTAGTTACATTAATAATTGTATTATTTACATCATCATTCATAATTATTACTGCAATTATTGTAAATATTTAATAATATAATTAATATTTATTAATAATATAATTAATATTTATTAAAAATATATTTCATAATATCTAATAATAATAAAATAATTAATAATACTTTATAATAATGTTATTAATAATATAATACTTAATAAGAATTTTTCCTATATTTTTTTAAAGTGTAAATGTTATGTTTTTAAATAATAATATTTGTGTCATGTAAATTAGTTTATGCTTATTATTTTTAAGATTTTTTTATTTAGCATTATTTTTTATATGTTTATTCAATATTTTAAATTTCATTTAAATTTTATTTATACTTTATTATTTTTTTTCTTTTAAATTCACCTTCTTGAAATATAATAATGTTTCACATATGTGACTTTGAAAGCCAATAAATTATAAAGCATAATTAAAATGTAATTTAAATTTGAAAAACTTACTAAAAATATTACAAATAATTGACAATAAAAATAATTTCATAAAAAAAATTAATGAAAAATAATTTCAATGGCAAAAAATATTTTTTAAAACATAACTCTGTACTTGTTATTTTTTTGTAGATAACATTTTTTCTATAAATTATTATTTTTATTTATTTTTTTGGTGTTCTTTTTATTTTCAATTAATTTTTATTTATACATTCAATTTTTTAAATTTCATTTAGATTTTATTTATACTATATTTTATGAACATAATTTTTTTAAGTGTAAATGTTATGTTTTTAATCAATAATGTTGGTGTCATGTAAATTAATTTTGTTTTATTATTTTTTTGAAATTATTTTTATTTTCAACTATTTTTTATATGATTATTCTATGCTTTATGGTTCATTTAGATTATACTTATAATTTATATTTTGTAGGCTTACAAAGGTACCTACTTGAAACATAATAAGTTTGTTGTATTTCAAGTGAGTGACTTTGAAAGCTTATAAAAAATAATCTATAAATATAATCAAAATGAATTTAAAACCTAGACTAAACACATAAAAAATAATTAAAAATGAAATTATTTTCATCAAAATAATATACTGACAATGGTATATATGATATAAAATGATGCTATTTAAAAACATAATATTTGGTCTTTAAAAGAAGTCAGTAACTCTAAAATCTTATAAAATATAAATTATAATTAGATTTAAAATTAAATATATGACATACAATTAAAACAAATAAATTAACTAAAAATAAAAATAATTTCATAAAAATAATAAATATAAAATATTAAGTATTATTAATAATATATGACTTAATAATAACAATAACAATAATATAACTATTAATAATTAATAATATTTAATAATAATATGATTATATACATTATTATTAATATTTTTTGTTATTATTCATAAATAATAATAATATTATTATTTTAATGACTTTAATAAGAGATAATTATCTTTAATTTATTAATAGTGTCATGAATTTATTATAATGACTTTATTATAATGGCTTCAATATAATGACTTAATTATCATTAATTTCTTATCATCTTGAATTTATTATCGTGACTTTATTATCAATGGTCATGTTTCTAGATGCATGTATTTTCTTTTTATCTATGTGCGTATGTAACCCTTTTTAATTAATTAAATAATAATAATAATAATAATAATCATCATAAACATAGCAAATAAAAACTAATTTACATGACAAAAAATCTACTAATTAGTTAAAAATTGATATATTCAATTTTTTATATAATAATAATAAATTAAATTATGAAATTATTAACAATTACAATAATAATGTGATACTTAATAATAATTATGCACATAAACTTTTATGAATAATAATAATAATAATAATATGATTATTAATAATTAATAACATTTAAAACCTTAAAAGGAGTGTCTAAAACCTTGAACATAGGGCTAACCTTCGAAAAATACTAAGCTCCCTGGATCTTCCATCACTTCACCAAATATCTCAACATCAACTGTAGTAGTAGAAAAATATTTTCCCACACCTCTTTGTTTATGATCATGATTATTTTCACCATAAGTAAGTAACTTCGGACACACATTAGCATAATGTCCCAACTCATTGAAACTAAAATATATTACCATCGACTTCACTTTGTTTTTTGATCATCTCCTTTACAATCACGATCCATATGACTAAACTTACTACATTGGAAGAAATTCCCTGACTTTTAAAGACATTCTCCAGGATTTTTCTTACCACACTTCTCACAAGATTGGAAATTTGTTTTTTTATATTCAATCTTATTTGATTAATGATTTCCCATTTACTACCAACTTGACCTCTTATTTTTCTTGTTTTCATGGGACACATGATCATAAAAAAACTCTATTTCTTCCTTCTCAGCACATAGAAAAAGTTTCTCATTTATTTTGAAGTCATTAGAATCAAATTCCTTTCAATATCTTGGATTCAATACTAAGAAAAACTAATTTATCTTACTATCAAGATCTTAGATACAATTTGGGATATACCTTGAAAAATTGGTGAAGTTTTATTCGTATACAGCCACTGAAAATTCCTCATTTTGTCTCAATTATATGAATTATTTTTCCTTACTAAGTTGAAAAGATTAGGAAGATATTTCTCAAGAAATATATTCTTAACTTCATCCCATTATAAGGAATCAATCTCTCCACTTCCTATGATATTTTTAACCATTGACCACCATGAATCGACTTCACCTTCAAAATGATAAATTTTAAGAGTCACCTTTTGGTGATTTGAACAACCCATGATGTTGAATATCTTTTATATAGATTTAATCCATCCTTCATATTGCACGAGTTCAGATGATTCATTTAATGATTGGGGATGTTGCCTCATTAAATGCTCCACTATAGATATATTCCTTCATGGTACATTGGGTTCATCACTAGAATGGATAACAACACCATTTATAGCATGTTTCAACTAATTTATCATGGAAACAGACTATTATGTTCCAATTAAAACCATATCAGGATAATTGTTTGGAAGGATATTTTTCTCATGGTTCCTTAACACGACAAATTCTTTATTTCCTTTGTGTAAAACCATTCTGAACAATCATACTTAAGATGAATGAACAAGGTATTCTTAAAATGATACATCATTTCAAATTAACCATGAAGTAAAATATTATAAGGGAATTATTTTAACACTATCCTCAACTCTAAAGTTCTAAAGACCTGGATTTTCTATGTAATGTTTTTAATTAAATGGAAATTTTACGAGTCCAAAAAAATTGACAGCGCATGATTCTGAGGCCCAGTGTGTCCGGAATCAATTTCTAAAGTTTTGTTCGGGTATGTTCAGTAAACGTATGAGTGAGTTTTTCTAAATTTTGAACCAGTGCTTGGAATTGAAATCTGAGGGCACCATTGAACTCGCAGCGGCAGTATTCGCTTAAGAAGACATTCACCTGGACAGTAGTTCGTCGAGGGTGAAAGTTAGTTTTTGGGTTTTTCATGGAAATAATAAAATAAAATAAGTGCATGTTTTATTTTATTTTATCTATTCTAAATACCTATGTGGAAGTTGGAGGTGGGGACCACCACACCATAACCTCCCATGATAGTTTATGGTGGTGGGGCCCACCCAAACCTAACCTTCCATGAGAGGTTATAGTGTGGGGACCACCCGAGACTAAACCCACCCGTTTAATTGAGGAAAACCTCTCAACTCCCTCATATATGAGGGAGAGCCTCTTGACCTCCTCTACCATTAATGGTGACACCCCCCTTAATTAATGGTGTCAACCCTCCCCCTTTAATTAAGTGATCTAGCTCATTTAATTAAATGCTACAATTTGAATTTTAAACCCAAAAAACTAAATAATAGATAATCTATTATTTGGAGGGGATACATATTCATTTGTTGGAAAAAGGTTGGAAAAGGAGGATTAGAGATCTTGGGAGAAAACTCTCCAATGAAGAACACTTTCACCGGCAAAGAACGCTCCATCGACGAATAACGTCGACCTTTACTTTGACCATCTTCCTCGGAACTCCTTCTGACGTGAGACATCCTCGTCCACGACGAATTGATGTCCATCTTTTCCCAACGGTTCATCTTCTTCCCCAAGACCCCATCAACGAAAAAGGAACAAGGTAGGGATTTTATTTTAAGTATGAAATTATTCCCTTAATTCTTTCCTTCTAAAACAAAGAACACGAACCAACTTATTATGAAGTTGATCTGTGGATGTTTTTCCTTGCGGGTTGAGAATATTTTTGTAAAACGAGGGATTATGAGAATTGATGTTTTTAAGATATCTTCCATGACATTCTTTGCTTCGTTCTAAATCAGTTATATTGCAAAAAAAATATCTATATTTGAAGATATCTTTTGAGTAACACTAAAGTAAAAATAATATAGTTATTAAAATACGAATGTGACATTTTTGTCTTTTCCTTAAATAAAATATTATAAATATCATAACACCATCCAAATAGTTCCCAAAAATTATAAATAAATTTATATCATGAAAATAAGTTTATTAATTTTATAATTGATACTATATTAGTTCAAAACCAACCTTTTTCCCTATTTGGACACATAATATAAGTTTAAGATAAAGAAAGTGACATTTGTGATTTTATTTAATTTAAATAATATAAAAGTCATTATTATGTAAAAGTGTCCAAAAAATAACTCAAATTAGAAAATTAGGTGTTAAGGGTTTAATATAAATCATATCATAAAATTTGGGAAAATTTTAGGGTAATTTTATAATATTTATCATTTTATTTTTTACCAAAATTTCTAAATTTACACTTTAATTGTGGTGACAAAAATTACAAAAGTTACTATTCATATTGACCAAAATAAAAGAATACTATTTAATAAATTTGAATATTTTGATTAAAAATATTTAATCCATTTTTCAAAATTAAATTCTTATAATTTTTAGAAATTAATTAAAAATTAATCCTGTTCTCAGAATGAGAAAACGAGTTTTTAAAGTAAAAATATTCAAAAGATCACAAAGTTTTTATATTGAATTTCAATGTAAAATTGATTAGAATGAAATAAATTAGATTTAATGATATAAAATTGATCTAATTATACTTTAAACCAATCAAAAATATAATTTAACACCATAAATTATTTAGTCAAAAAAGTTGTTTTGAATTAAAATGCAATATTTTTACGATTCATCAAAATATGAAACTTATAAAAAAACAAATAATTAAAACAAAGTAAAATTTGATATTTCAATTTAAAATAAGAAGTTTATTTTTTCAAAAATAATTTATAAAATTATCAAAAACTATATTTAAAACAAGTGCGCCATTAAAAGGAGGTAAAACTGCCTTTTTAGAAAAATACTTCTTTAATGTGTAAAATTAGATTTTTTATTAAATAATATACAGAAAAAGCATAAGGTTAATTTTAAAAAATATATTTAATATATTATATATAAATTACATTAATATAATCCAACAATATTGATTTGATTATTTTATAAACACACTTATTCTCATTTAAATAATTTTTCAAAAAATGATTTCATTTTATTTTCAAAAGGGTTTTATTTTCATTTATAATTAATTGGTTACTATATAATTAATTATATATACATGAATAAATACTATTTTCATAATTTAGTTAATCCTTTTCATATCTTCCATTATAACAACTAGGTTATAATGGTAATATTTAAATAAAAATATTCAATTGTTTGCTTAAGCTCAATGCGGTGTATCATCTTGTTTTCTTTGATCCCTTTTCATATTTTGTGGTCTTATTATTCCTTGAATTAACTCATATTTTCTATCCCTTTATTTAGAACTTATTTTTCTTAAAATTATTAATATATTATTCCAAAAACCAGTTGAATTGTGTTTGAATCTTCCATAGCACCAACAATGGCCATTGGACCTTGTTATTTTGTCATTATTTATAATCTTGACAACTTTTACACCTTGATATTTTTGAGATAAATAACCAATGTTTTGATCACACTTTTAGAATCCATTATTATTTCACATAATTTTATCTAACCTATATGTAAAAGTAGAATTATCAGATTTTTTTCACCCATATTTGTTTTGAATTTGAATTATATCCTATAATTTTCCAAAAAACAATATTACTACAAACAATGTTTTTAGAGAAATGGTTACCTAAATATTTGAGCTTGTAGTAGATATATCTAAAAATTATTTAAATACCCTCTTAACACTATAATAATACTTTTTAAATAAAAAACTCATATTATAAACTTTTATAACAACACATATTTTCTCAGAAGCTTGGGGAGACTTAACTTATGTCTCTTCCAGATTTCTCAATTTTACTTCCAAATCAAGACACTTCATGTTGAGGGTATTTTTATCAACCTTAAATAATATTAATCTCTCTTACCATTTATTTTTACCTTCTTAGCTTGATCTTCATGCCTCTCACTCTTCTCTTGTAATTAATTATCAATATATTTTATTCTATTTTCCTTGAGCTCCTTTTGGGTACCCATGACACCAATGATATCTTTATAAGTTTCTTCTAGTGTAATAATTTTCTCCTCAAAAACTATTTTAGTCTCAAATTTCTCATAACTTTTTTTTTTCATTTTTTTATTGCGATAGGGATAATTTATCTTTATATAATAGTGAATAATGTTCTTTTTCTTTAACTGGGTTGATGAGAGTGTTTCACTTTTTGTAAGTTGTATATTAATTCTTTTTCCCTTGAACCATCTTCTAATTATAGTTGCATTTTCCCATAAGATAAACCCTTGATAAATTTTAATATATATGTGAAAAATTCAATAGGTTCATTTTTCTAATAATCCTTTATTTTAAAGTAAAATTCATCAAGTTATTAAATAGACACATTTTTACCATATCCTGGTCTTGATTCTTCAAGAAAATTATTCTTAGTATATATAACTAAATTGTTATAAATTTGATCACCTTAAACTAACAGTTGATCCACGTTCTATTTTATAACTTATGAGACATTTCTCAATTTCTTAGCAACTTTATTCTACCCATTATTCAAGGTTTTTTTTTTCAAAACCTCCATGTTGGTTTTGATTAGGATGGAAATTTTATTCTCCATATGAGGTAAATCATGAACTTATTCAAAATATACACTTCATATATAATAGATAAAAACAACTATAAAAAGATATTAGATCCAATAAAAGTTATAACCCACTTTGATACTAGTTTAAGTTCCCAGTGATCTATAAAGTCACTCTGAGAGGCATTGCATCAGTGTGGAGCAATTTTACAAAAACATTTCTCTTTAAATTAACCTTCTTAATATTTTAACCTTTGTACTAGTTAGAGAAAATTAATCTACTTATGAATTAAAAACATAACACACCATATGTAAAGTAGTAAATAAATAAGAACAAAAATGCATAGTATTTTTATAAGGTTCACCCCCAAGTTGGGTGCCTACATTCTTATTGTGTTTGGGTCAAGATCGAGACATATGTGTTCCACTAATATTATAAAGTAAATACACATGGAGAAGGTACCATCCTTTATCCTTGAGGTTATCTCATAAAAACCCTCACTATAAGAGAATTACATATTATCAGTGGTTTATTATTAGTAATTTCATTTAATCACTGCTAATTAGTGAAAGTTGAATATTCATCATTTTTTAGAGGTGGTTTGATTTAACCACCACTAATTAATTATTAGTAATGGATTTAAAAAAACACCACAAAATATGTATTTAGTGGTGGTTTATTAAACAACTATTACTAATAGCCAATACATATCACAGTACGAGCCCCCTTTCTTCCTCCTCTCTCACACGATTCCCTAAACCTTGATATATTGTAATGAATCTTCCCCTTCAGTTCCTCATCCTATCTAGAAACTCCTCTCCTTCAAAAAATCCTAATGATAAAACTTTATCATGTACTCATCTCCTCTATTCCATCTCCTGATGAAAAACCTCTAAATAAGAAATGCCCTATCATCGACAACAATATTTAAGTAAAAATATGTTTTTTTAATTTGTAATTTTTGTATGTAATAAAATTTATGTTGGATATAATAGGATTTCATTTTTAATATTATGTTGGATATAATAAGACTTGATCTCTTAGTTTTTAGTCTACCAACTTCATAGAATGAAAAACAAGATGTTTAAAAAAAACTATTGAATTTTATTACTGTTGACATTTTAGTTGAAATTATCCCTCAATCTAAAATTGTGTTAGAAATTTTCTATACTATATTTGGGGAAATAATTATTTATACATTTAAATAAGTATGAATATTCATGCATATTTTCAATTAATTACCAACATGGATAAGATGCCTAAATCTATTTAAAATTCAACATGTATATTTTAACTACATTTAAGAGATGGAAAAATCAAAGAATATATAATTTTTAATTTTATATAAATAATTCATATGTGGGTGAATAAAATGTTCATAGGAACAGCATTTTAGACATATGAATTATACTTTTATATCTACTCGATGAAGCTACAAATTAAAATTTGGTTATACATACCCTGGTTCTGTTTGTGTGAATGTATAAACATGTTTCAATTATCTTCACTCTTATAAAAGTGACCACCTAAATAAACCACTCTAGAAAATATCTATTTTTTATTGACATGTAAAAA
The DNA here is from genome assembly GCA_963277665.1 of Viscum album. Lineage (NCBI taxonomy): Eukaryota > Viridiplantae > Streptophyta > Magnoliopsida > Santalales > Viscaceae > Viscum > Viscum album. Next base: position 1,760,746,562 of record OY728151.1, read on the forward strand.
TATTAAATGTATTACCTTTAATTATCTCTTTAATTCATGGATACAAATACCCTTCCACTATATGTCTATCATTATCTGTATTAGACACACACACACATACACATAAAAATAAATATTGGAGTTGAAGTACTCAAATATCATTTATTATTATATACCTCATCCTTATGATAAATATATATTAATCTATTAAAAACATGATGTGTTGATCATGGCCTGCATTTTATAGATGCTTCCATATTAAGTGACCTTATAAATATCAAATTATATTTAACCTTCAGGCTACATTCATTAAAAAATAATTTTAGTTTTTATTTTTATACAAAAATATTTAAATGTTTCATGTTAATTTAATTAATAATACATATTTTATATCAAAATTATATCTTGTGATTTGTTCTTAGTCAATTTTACAAATGATATATTTTTTGATATTAATGTTTTATTTTTCTATAAAAATTTTATATTATTATTAACATGATATTATTTAATTACTTAACATTATTTTTTTTATATATATTTATCAATATAATACAAATGGATAAAAGTTATATTAATTTAACTTAAAATACAACTCAATATATTAAGGGGTGGGAGGAGTTTTTATATTTTGAAATTGGAAATTTATCGGTATATGGAAGAATAAAATTTACATGTCCTAATTGTAATTTTAGATGATGGTGGAAAGGATATGAAGTTTATGATCACTTTATATTGAAAAAATTTCCTACTAGATATGTGAGATAGATTTGGTATGAAGAATTAGAAATTACAGAAGTTCAACATGTGACCATCATAAAAAATAATAACCTACTATCCTGATAGTGGATAATGAAATTAAAAACCTGATTAATGAGTTTTTTACATGGAATAGAATGATGAATATTGTGACATATTAGTAAAGCCACTTTCTGATTTTCCAAATTTTAATATAATATAGAAGGTAACTAAGTAATCAAATGGGTTTTATGAATTACTGGAATATATAAATCAAGTGTTGTATGAAGGATATATAAAATATATAAAATTAAACTTCTTATTGAAGTTGTACAATATCAATTGCTTATGTGGAATTAAAGATAAAGAATTGTCAATGATATAGAATTTGGTGCATGATGCATTTTTTTTCAATATAATACCCCTAAAACATTTTATGATATGAATAAAGTTGTTAAAAATTGGTCTTAATTATACAATGATACATGAATGTCCCAATGACTATATATTGAATCAGGGAGAATATTCAGATAAATAAGAGTGTAAAAGATGTTATACTTCAAGATGGAAATAGGTGAATCATGATGAAATTTTAAATGAAAAAAATATAAAGAAGAAGAGAAATAAAATTACTATGAAGGTTTTACATTACTTTACATTAAAAAAAGATTGAAAATGTTATTTAGGTATTCTAAAATGGTATAGAAAATGAAGTGGAATACTATGGGAAACAATAATGATAAGTTTATATACCATCTTAGAGATTCAAAAGAATGAATATTATTTGATTATTTATATTTAAATTTATTTTTAAATCATAAGAATGTGTATTTGGGATTGGATATTGATGGATTTAATCCATTTGGGAATCTACAAAAAAATTATAACATATATATGGTTATTTTTATCTATTACAATCTACCTATGTGGATGTGCATACTACAAACTTATTTAATTATTTAGATGATAATTCTAGGGAAGAAAATGCTTGGAAATTGAATATATGTATATATTCAACCTCTTATAAAATAATTTCAAGAGTTATGGGATAATGGTGTAGATATAAATGATGCATCGACAACCAAAATGTTCAAAATGTGTACTGCTCTAATGTGGATGATTGGTGATTTTAATGGATTAGGAAACTTTTTTAGTTGGAACACTCATATTGGTCATGAAAGTCTAGTTTATAACTTTGACTTCAAGCTGATAAGATTACCATATAGTAGAAAGTAGTGCTTCATGTGTCATCATTGATTCTTAGATGCATCAAATAGATATTAGTTTAATAATTCATGATTCAATGGAAAAAATGAGTTTAGGTCAACCCCAAAAATTATTATCAGGTTCAAAAACCATGTCATAACTATCAATTGTTGATAAACAATTTTCTAAGGAGTATCAGTTGAAGGTTTTCTAGAAAAGAGTTCAAATCTCATCAGAAACAATTGGTACCCAATATTAGAAGAAACATAGTATTTTTTTTTCAAACTAAATTATCAAAAATTTCATTTATTATATCATAATATTGACATTATGCACATTAAAAAATATATGTGATAATTTTTCTACAATATTGAATGATTAGGGAAAATAAAAATATCATATTAATTCTCATAAGGACTTAGAATAAATAAATATAAATAGTGAACTATGGGAAAATTATAATGGAAATTATCCTACGATAATTATTATATTTGAAAATCAAGAAAAAAATGTTTTCCTTTAAAGGATGAAAAATGTGAATTTACCTGATAGATATTCAAGTAACATCTCAAGATGCGTTGGATTGAAACATTATAAGTTACACGGACTTAAAATCCATGACTCACATATTTTGATAAAGCAATTTTTAACTTTGGTATTTCATAAATTTATACTTAATAAAATAATAACATTTAAAATTGATTTTTTCACATTCTTTAGACAATATTTTGAGAAAAATTTAAACCTAATTGAGATTTAAAAACTTCAAGAAAGAATTTTAATGATACATTTTCATTTTGAGATGATACCCCCCATAATTTTCACTATGAAGATTCATATAACTATTCATTAGATTGAGGAAGTTAAATTTGGAGGGCTTACATAATACCAATGGATGTATTCAATAGAGAGGTATTTTCATCTTACCTTTTTTATGACTACTACATTAAAATTTTCAAATTATTTATATATGTTGGTAATTCTACTTTTTTATGTTATTTCATTAGGTATATATGTCGTTTTATGTCTTTTGTAAAAAAATATCAACGAGAAGGCTATGTTAATGATGATTATATAGAGTAAGAGTGTCTCACCTTTTATTTAAGGTATTTATATAATATCGATACACGATTAAATCGAGTTGGACGTGTTGATGATAACACAAATCAATTTTAATCCTAAAGTAAATCAACAAATTTTCCAATGTTAGCTTGTAAAGTTGGGAAAATATCATCAGTTTTATTGATACAAATAGAGTTCACACAAGAACATAGATATGTGATACTTAGTAGTGATATTTTAGATCCTTTCACTAAATAATCAAAGATGAAAATAAAGAGATTATTTTGGAGTTGATCATGAAATGAGAAAAAGACAACAAAATTCATCAACAAATACATTATTGATTAGTTTTCATGTTGTGTAAGATCATAATCAATTTCATATTTATTAAATATTAATATAATTATCTTTTGTGACTAATAATATTTTATATATATACATATATATTAGGAATGTTAATAATCAAGAAGAGTGATAGATGATTTGAAATATTTGGCATGAGGACCTTTGATGAAGTTTAGGAGATTTGATTATTATAATATTAATGGATTTAAGTTTCATAAACTTTTGTGTGAAGATGGTATGAAGAAATAAAATAGTTCCATATTCACAAAATTTACATACTTGGGACACTATAGAAGTTTATTAACATCATAAAATTAAATTATAATGGAAGATTTTCATATTCAAATTCATGTGGTTTTATATTTATAGGATAATAAGGAAAGATTCATTATAATTTACTTATTTTAACTTATCTTGGTTGATTGATATTAGTGAGCATGAAGAACATGATCTATATATTTTGGAATCACAAGAAGAAATGTTATCTTATGTGGATGAAAAATTCAATGAAGTGTGAAGTGTTGTAGTCCATGTCAAATCAAGAGACTTGTATGATATGGGTGATAAAGTTTACGATTTTTTTTGTGACATCGAACCTCATTAACAAAAAAAGATTGATCTATTTTTACATGATGATATTGAAACAGTTGGTCTTTAAAGGTAGGGTGAAGATTATGAAATCATGTTAATAGTGGATTGGTTGCGCCCAAATTTACCATACTGGTAAAAAGCGGTTGATGTAGTACATGTAGGGGTCGAGTCCACAGGGACCGAAGAAGTAACCTTGAGACGCTATGATTTGGTGAAGGATGGGATATGAAGTAGCCAACTTTGGTTTTGATTTTGGATGGTTTTAAAGAACACTAAGAAATATAAGTGAATTAAATTCAAATAAAATGGGTTGATCTTAGGATTATGCTTGGGGTGGATTGAATGAATTTTACTTCTTTATACAATTTTGGTTTTATTAATTCTTGATGAATCCATTCTTCAAAAATAACACTACCTTTATCATTTTCTAGTTTGGTGATTACTAAACACAATTACTAATCCCATATACACTTATAGAACCAAATTCATGATCTCTCTAAGTTATATGGTCATTTAGTAATTGAATTTAGTTTTCTCAAACATAGTAAAGATGAAGAGTATAAATAACTGAAGAATGGATGTCTTAAATTAATTATCCAATTAACAACAATTTGTTCATAAAATAACATTCAATACAGCCTTTTAATCCTCCTAAGATTGACCCATTAAAGGGTTAGATCTCTATTGATGGTATAATCTCAATGGTGGGTGGAGGATGTCTTACAAGAATTGGATTGAAGAAATTAAAACCTTGGAAATAACGAGCATTCCTCCGTGTGTGTGAATGAAATTCACACCTATGTGTGAACTAATTCACCACAATGCAGAGATATCACTATGATTTGTGAAAATTTAGTTTTAATAAATTAATGTAAAATATAGAAGAGAAATATGTTGATTAAGAACCAAAAAAACTTACATGGAAATTGAAAACATTACAAAGGAACTTTTGCAGCATAACCTTACAATGAAACAAGCAACAAAAGATGATAAGAAAAATATGAGATCCTATTTCCTTCACCACCAAATCTTTATATAAGTATATTAGGAGCCTTAGGTCCACCCCCCAAAAATTAATTCACCCCCCAAAAATTAATAGAGTCAAAAGGAGGGTGAATAATCAAATACACAAATAGATAAATTATTGGGTCCAAATTTTCATTTTAAACATTAATTGCATTTAAGATGAGAAATGAAGTTCTATTTATGTAATGCACTAAAAACAATGTTTATGGAATTTGAAACAATGAATATAAAGATATTAAAAATTAATATTAGCCACTTTTAGTGACTAATCATGGATGATGACAATAATATCGTTAATGATGAATTAATTAATTATATATTCAATCATTTAACTTATCTTTTATTTGTTTATTTAGAATAAATGAATTTAATTAATCTATATACAAAATTTTCAAATTATTTGATTATTTAATATTGTATATAATGTTTAAAAAATTTATATTCTTATTAGACATAGGAATACTAAGAAAAAAATTATTTATATATAGGAGCAAATCATCCACATCTCCCAAGATGTCCAATGAACCATCTGATATGCTCTCACCTACATTAGATATACTCTCTATTTTCATTTTTATCCCTTTTACATAATTTTATTCCATCTTATATGATCCTATATTAATTAGGTACACTCCTTACATCTAGTTCATTACCTTTTTCTCCAGGGATATTAGAGGGATCATATGGATCAGTTGAGTAGTGGTCATCAACCAAGTATATAGTACCATCGTTACCATCATGAGAGTACTGGAGGGTCACTATTAATGTTATGTAATTGTTAATGTGAATTTTTTTTATTACAACTATATAATCATTATTTAATATATTTATTGAATAGATTCAGATAATAACAAGATAGAAATGAGTATGAATACATTACATGTTTGGAGGTTGAAATTTTTTAAAGTAGTTGCACCATTTGACATGTTTAGTATACCTGAAGATAATACTGGGGGATTATTTGGGTAGATATTGGGCCAGTTATCATGAAATATGATGTCCCTTCCCATCACTTATCATGGATGGAGGTATATCCCTACTATTTAGAAGAATGATATTTTTAATAAACAATTAAAAGTAAGTTAAAATTAATATTATTAGTTTTTTTACCTAATATTCCTATCAAATTACAACAAAATTATTTTTTATACCTAATATGTAGACTATTTTCCATTTTGATGTGCATGAAATAGTCATATGTCAATTAATGTTGACAATTTTGGGAAAAATTGGAAGTAATTTAAAGTTCTAAAGGATTGAATAACAACTAAGAAGGGGTGAGGGGTTGAATCAGTTATTCACCTTTTTATAAGTTTTGAAAATTTTATAATAAAACCCTTTAAACCTATTAAAGTTAATATACTTATCATCTTTTAGTAAATACCAGTGCATGAAAAAGTAGGAAAGCATGTAAAGAGAATAAGATTTACAAGGTTCTATCTCATTATGAGAACCGAAATCCTTGCCATAGACACTCCCATGTGTCTAAGGAAATTCACTATAATAAAGAAGTGAATAAAACTTAGAAAAATCCTATTAGAAACCTTATATCTCCTGATAGGTATGATTATACTAACTATCACCAGTTTACAAAGTTTTCTTACAAAAAATTGAGCCACAAAATAAAAGATCACAAAAAAAAATTTCTCCACAGAACTCTATCCAGAACCTCAGTATGATGACCTTGGGGGTCCAATCCTCAGTTTTATTATCTCATTGCGATGGAATCATTACAATGAATCCTTTTCTCAAACTTAACTTCTCAAAACCTTCTTAACTTATTAGTCCAATATTCTCAGCCTGATCTTATTATTCTGATAAAAAAACATTCAAAATTCTGACCATCTAATGAGGTCTCACTTCGGAAGTAAAACATTGATAATAAATATACAATGCCCCACCTTTTTTCACATTAAAAAAGAATACAAAGTATGAATGAAAATTTTTAAACTTCAAATTTGAATTCTTCAAACCTTCTCAATATTTCTCTGAGATCTATCTTCCCAAACAAAACAATTTTTCTCCAGTCTGATTATCTTTATCATCTTTGGTTTGATTATATTACTCAGATTCAGTATGATTATCTTGCTAAACTTCAGTATGATTATCTATCCCATCTTCAGTATGATTATCTTGCTCAAATTTAGTATTATTATATTGCTCTGCTTCGTTAAAAAGAACTTCTTCCTCTTCTCATTATGCTCCAGCTTTCTTCCTTTTCTCATTACAATCTGACTTTCTTCCTCTGTTAATTATGATAGAAATTATTCATTAGAGTCAGTATGATTATCTTTCCTCCTCAGAGTTAGTTCGATCTTCCATCTCAGAGTCAGTCTAATCTACCTTCTCAGAGTCAGTCTGATCTTCCTTCTTAGAATCATTCCGATCTTCCTTATCATATTCAGTTCGATTTTCCTTCTCAGAGTAAATCTAATATTCCTTCTTTGAGTCAGTCCGTTTTTCTTTCTTAGAGTAAATCCAATCTTCCATCTCAGATTTGGTATGATTTTCCTTCTATTGGGCACAAATCCCTCAAGGTATCATTGAAGCATTTTTGAGGTGATTGTGTTTGTTGACAAAGTGGACATCTGTGTTGTGATTGTTGACAAAGTAAACCATGACATACAAATTTGTTGAAAAAGGGGATTTCATGGTGGCATGTTCAGTTCAAGAGTTGTGGTTAACGATCAATGTTTGATTCAAGAACTTCGATAAAAGAATGGATGATCTGAAGGCGGTACAAAAAGAGCAGATACAAGGTGGCACTGTTTTCCAGTGTTTGCCAAATTTTTGGGCCTGAAAATCAACAAATGAAGAAAAGTGGTTTTTGGAAAAGTGACTTGCACGCAGTGTACTTGAAGTAGATAAACTTACATGCCTAATGTTTTTAAATATCAGAACATCAAAATATTTCAAAGGGATAAGGGGCGCTCAAGTTTTAGAGTTGGTCGCATAAGTGATTTGCGCGGTAGAGACTTGCGCGCCAAAACTTGCACACCATGGGGAGACTTGCACGCCATCGCATAGGGTGTCCAAATTCCTATAAATAAAGGTCAAACCATCCTAATTCAGTGAAGAGTTCAAGAATTAGAAAAATCAGAGCTCCTATCGCATTAGTGTGGTGGTCACGCAAGTGGTGTGTGGTCGCGCAAGTATAAGTTGCGCTCCAGGTGATAATTGCACGCCTAAGGTGGTTTGGGTGAGAAAGGAAGTGATTCGAGCAAGATTTGAGTTATAGAAGAAGGCATCGCACAAGTGGTTTAGTGACACTTGCATGCTAGATTTTGAAGAAGCGCAAAAGTTGTTGGTTGCGCACCAATATTGGTTTGGGCGTAAAAGGGTGTGTGTCACGCAAGTTTGGAGTTGCAGAATCTTGTGTCACGCAAGTGGTTGAGGAGGACTTGCGCGCCAGTTTTGACTTGCGTGCTGAGAGTTGCACGCTGGCTTAGAGAATGGAACCAAGTAAGGTTGTTTCACGAAAGTAGTTCAGGGCTGTGTGGAAGCTAGAAGATTTCCCGATACCCTCGGTGCAAAGAGAGATTCATCTACGGGTGAAAGTTGGACTTCAACAGAGCATCTACATACAACGGAGGATGTATTCATTAGTGATAATGAAGAGACCTATAGGTCTATAAACTGTGAGTGGATCCCTTCTAGAGCAGTGAGCAAAGTAAGAGGAAGAAGGTGATCCTCTCCACCGGTAGTGATCCATAGAGAGAAAAACAGGGAGTGACCCTTGGAAAAGTAGTGAGCTGACCTTAAACTTTGTAAAGCCAGTGAGCCTAGGAATAGAAATGATCTATCCCGAACCCTGTAAACAACAGTGTGCTTATAGTGGATTTGGTACATCGGCACATTTCCGGTGTATTCTCCTTGGATGTATCCCAGTGAGGGTGAACCAAGTAAAAATTTTTGTATCCTGTGCATGCTTTACTTTCTATTTATATTGTGCAACAAGAAAGAGAGAGAATAATGTTTTTCTTAACAATGAAACAAGATCAGAACAAGCTTTAATTTTAAATTAGTCATACTTTGATTCACCCCCACCCTCTTAGGGTATTCAACCTTGTGGACCTAACACATTCTCAGATTCAGTACGATATTCCTTCTTAGAGTTAGTATGATTTTTCTTCTCAGAGTCAGTATGATCTTCCTTCTTAGAGTCAGTATGATTTTCCTTCTCAGATTCTATCTGATCTTCTTTCTCAAAGTCAGTTCAAATTTCATTCTTAGAGTCAGTATGATCTTCCTTCTCAGAGTTAGTTTGATTAAACTTCATTATGATATAATTTCACATTATTATGGAAAGTATTCAATGGTAAATACCCTAGAAACTTTCACTTATTTTTCAAAAGCATTATTTTGAGAAATATTAGTTGTCAACAAATAAAAAAAATTTGTTAATAAAAAACATCATAAAGGTTCTTCAATACAACCCTTTCTATTTGTTGATAATAGTCATTAACAACTTTTTCAAGACTTACAAATTTTTTATAACTTGACTTTTTAATTTTTACAAAAATACAACCTTTCTCAAAAGAGAGTGTCCTCACACCACACTACATGATAATGTAATGTTTTTTAAGGAATTCCATCCCTTGATGACTAGATTTTTTTGTCCATGTGAAGATTAACTTTCTTCACTTCTTTATTTTTCTTTTTATCTCACTCTTCTTTTTCTATCCCCCATTTTATGATAACCACAACTTTTTATTCATAAAATAAAGATAAGTAAAAAATTCTTACAATATAAAAAGTTGTTAATTTCTTTCCCCCTTTGTAAACATAATCCAAATCATGGTGGGGTACTTCCTATGAGACTTATGAAGTCATTGGTGGAGGCTGAAAATGAAGTTACAGCCTCAACTCAAAAAACCTTTCTTTCAGAATTAACTTTTTAAATATATAAAAAATTTGATACTTCATTGAAATTTATTCCAATAAAACACTCTAACAACAAATTTCTATTTTATAAAGTAAAACTTTATATCAATGTGTTTTGATCCTGATTGTTGGATAGTATTTTTAGAAATATCAATTTCACTCTAATTATCCCAAAGTATCTTCAATGGTATATAAAAATTCACTTTAAATTATTCCAACTTAACTTTCATCCACAACTTTTGAGTACAAGATAGAGTAGTTGTAATATATTCAGATTTAGATTTTCTTAAAGTAACTTAAATTTGTCTTCTACTATGCCAACTCACACAACATTCTCCCCAGAAAAATGTTCCTCTAAAGGTTGATTTTCTAACATTACAATCTCGAGCCTAATTAGCATCATTATAACCATAAAACTTTATCTCATAATTTAGTTTTTATAAAATCCATGTGAATTTATTCCTTTGAAATATCTTAGAATTATATTTTCTTGCAAAATATGTGATTCTTTTGGATTCCTTTGATACCCAGAACACAAATTCACAACATAAAAAATATCAAGTCTTGAGGCTGTAAGGTAATGTAGACTTAATATCAGATTCTGAAAGTCTTTCTAATTAACACTTTTTTGGACTCATATTTTCTCAAATTTTTGCTCATAGGTATAGGATTAGAAACTTATTTTGGATTATGCCATCCTAAAATTATTTAAAAATTTCTTATCATACTTTTCTTGAGATAAGAAAATGTACTTTTTTTTTGAATTTTTAAACCAAGGAAGAAAATTAATTCTCCCAACATTGACATTTCAAAATTATTCTTCATTTCCTCAACAAATTCTTAACAAAACTTTCTTTATCACCAGCAAAAATTAGATCATCCAATTACATAATAACGATTATTGTGATGGGGTTAACTTCTTTCACTTATAAGATACTATCAAACTTTCCTTTCAAAAAATTCAAAATTATCAAATAGTTATCAAGTTTTTAATACCAGGAATTTGGGGATTATTTATACCCATACAAGGCATTATTCAATCTACAAACCTTATTTTCATCATTATCAAGTTGAAAACCACAAGGTTTTTAAATTTAAACTTCTTCCTCAATGTCACCATTTAAGAAATCTGAATTTACATCCATCTAATAAACTTTGTAATTTTTATATGCATCCACTGATAAAAACATTACAATGGTTTATAATCATTAAACCAGGTAAAAAGTTTCTTCAAAATCCACACTTTCTACCTCTGCATATCATTTACAAACAAGTCTTGTTTTGTTTCTTGAAACTTATCCATGCTCATTCATTTTGTTTATGTAAACCCACTTTGTTTCGATAAAATTTTTATTTTATTTCCATGTAACATGTTTTCATGTTTCATTTTTCTCAATATAATCCAACTCTTTATTCATATCATTCACCCATTATTTATGTTGAATAGATTCTGAAACTAATTCTAATTCAACTTTTAAGATAAGTGAAGTCTGATTTTCTAATATCAAATTTCTTCTGGTCCGAATCAAATACTTCAGATTTATAATAATGTTTTCAAACTCAACATGTTTTTTAAGGTATAAAATTTCAATGTTTATATTCCAAGTAAACTTTCATTATCACACAATTCTCATAATTCTTGGTAATGATGTTTTTGACTCACTATCATTGGAAATATCCAGTTTATCCTCCTCAACATTGCCAAAAAAAATTGTTAAGGATTTTTTATTTTTAATTACTTTCACATAATATGAGTCCACCAAAATTTTTAAACGTTTTTTCTATAATTTTTAACTTCTTCCATTAGGTGAATAACCCATAAAATTTCCTTCCTCAGATTTCTCATCAAAATTTTTCAGATCTATATTTTTGATTTTAAGTAAACATGGACTTCCAAAAACTTTGAATTACATCAATGATGGTTTTCTGTTATACCAAATTTCATAAAAAGTCATGTTGGATTCTAGTCTCAACAAATATCTATTCTGAATATGTACAACAGCACTAATAGATTCTCTCTAGTATAATTTTGAATGTTTTTATTCTACTAAATACTTCTTCCCATTTCCACTAAACTTATATTCTTTCTTTATACTACTCCATTTTGTTGTGGAGTGTAGGAACACTATAATGATGTTTGATACCATGATTTCTTAGATAAGCTTCAAAATATTTCTTGTGAATTCAATACCATTACCCATTATCAACTTCTTTATATAATCTCCCATTTCTTTCTCAACTTATTATTTTTTTAAATCTAAACATTTTTATAGCCTAGGACTTGTGTTTCATAAACATTATGTTTTTAAGAGGGAAATAATTAATAAAAGTGATAATGTATAAATCTATTTTTTTGATTGATGTCTCATTATCCTGCATAAATTTGAATGAATAATTTCAAGAGGTCTGGTAGATTGAATATCAACTCTCTTATAACTCTTGTTAGTCATCTTTCCTTTTTGAAAAGTAACACATACATCTTTATATCTTCTTTTAAATTATGGAAAATAATGGAAAACATCAACTTTAGAATTTTTTTTTCATGTTCTTCTACCCAAGGTTCCCAAATCTTCGATGTCACAATTTGTTTTCATCTTCAACAATCAAGTAACAGGAGTTATGAAACTCTCCAATTTGAATTTTTTCCACTAGTTCTTTATCCTTTTGCAATAACTTTTATGTATTTCATACTTCCGATGATGAAATAATATTTTATAAAAACACTTTTTTTTCTATCATCAAAATTTTGACTTACTTTAAATAAGCTATGTTTTATCCCATCAACAAATAAAACTTCCTTAGATTTAAAATTTTCCTCTTTAATCTCATATGTTCTGATTCCTATGATTTTTAAGGAACTTTCATTACCAAAGGTAACTGCTCCTCCATCATGAATTTCAATATATTTCAATATTTTTATATCACCTATCATATGTGAAGAGAAACCACTATCAATTATACATGGTTTTATCCTTTTACTTTCTTTTAAATATTTCTCGATAACAAACTCTCTTTGTTTAACTTTATTCTTTCCAGCTTCCTTTTTTTTCTACCATAAGAAACTTATTCCAGAAGGAGTATCATACATCTTTCATCATGATGAATAGCCTAATAAAATCTTCCACAAACGTCTTCTAGACATTCAAATTGATTTTTATTTTAAATTTTATAACATCTTGAGTTATTCCTTTTATAACTTATTATGGGTTAGGAAAGTTACTCATCATTCTTCCATAATTTATTTCTCTTTGTTCAAACCTTATTATGGTAAGTGAAAAGTTATGCCAAAAATTATAATCTATGTGCCCATGGATTCCACAACACCAACAATATCCATCAAATCTTGATTTTATACTTGAAGATAGATCTTTATCTATGGAATATTTGTTGAGGTTGATAACTTCTTTATGATTTATCACACTCAAGATATGGACCATATTTATTTCTGATTGATTTTTAATTTTTTTAGATGTGATAGATTTCTCACATCCTTTCTCCACCCAAGATTTCACAACACCTTTTTCAGAACCTAAAATATTATAAGAATTATATGAAACATTATTTTTTAGTGAGTAAGGATTTCACCTGATTCTTGTTTTGATCCTTCTAAGAATCTTTAGAAGACTGAGATTTTACTTCTGAAGAATTGTTGAAGTTTTCATTCATCTTCCTCAAGGTCATTTAAGATTCAATATTTTTTTATTAAAACTTTTCAACTTATTCTTCCTTAGATACTAGCTTCTTACTGAGATGTTCAACCATATTTCCCTGTTTATAAATTCTAAGTTTGTAACTTATGATCTTATGAATGTATTCTTTATCTTTCTTGATGAAATATTTTCTTCCTTCAAAAATATCTTCACAATATTTATTCACAACTATAATTTATTTCTTTAGAGTTTTGTTTTTATCAAGAGAAGCAACATGTTTTATTCTGAGTTGATACTCTCTATATGATCTTCACCACCTTCTTCACTATCTAAGGAATATTTTTCTTTCTCAACTTTTACTTTTAAGGTTTTGAATTTTTCTGAACTTCCATCTTCATATGAGTTATTTTTAGTTGAGTATGATTCATCTTTCTTACTCAATATACATTTATTGTTCGCAATAAACATTTTTTTATATTTTTTGGATAAATTTTCTTCTTTATAACTTTTTTTACACTTCTTACATCAATGTTTTTCATCAAAACCATCTTGGTATTCTCCAAATTTCTTCTTGGGGAAATTCATAGCAAAGTGTCTGATTCTACTACACACAAAACATTTGAGTGTAAGTTTACCACATACTTTCCTCTTCCTCTTTTATAGTTCTTAGATAGAAGATACATTATTTTTTCATTCAAATCATTTTCCTTTTTATCATCAAAGTCACAAGGATCAATATTTTTAACATCTTGTATTTTCATTTTTCTCATGGCATCAAGATCTATTTCATATTTCATCTTCTTTTTGAACATTGGATCTTTCCTCATTTCATAAGCAATAATAAATTTATGCAATTCATCAAGAGATAAATCATCTTTATCTTCTAAAGAAGAATTTTTTTAATTAAACTTTTCGGGAAAGTTTCTCATAAGTTTCTTCATAATTGTAGAAACTCCAAGGACATCTTCAAATACTATAATGTTGCAAAGTTTCATTTAATCAGGTGAAGTATTCATTAATAGTTTATTCATCTCTCATTTTGATGTCTTCATACTTACTACAAAAGATTTGTAATTTTGATTCCTTGACTTTAGTATTCCATTTGAAAATGACTTCTAGCTTGTCCCACATACACTTTGAAGTTTTGAGACCCATCTCTTTCATATAAAACTTTTATGATAAAGATATAAGAAAAACATTTCTATAATTTTAATTAAATTATATATTTCTATTATAAAAAAAATTCAATAGGAAATCCTTCTCAATAAGTGGAAAACTAATTGTAGTAGCATAAAAAAATTATAGGAAAAGAGATAGGAGATAAGAAATCATCCTATTTTTCCATCCATAATAATTTTTCCATCAAATGTAAGAATTAATCTACTATTGAAAAAATTAATTTTATCCATGATATGGATTCCACAAGGCAACCTTCAGCCCTGATACCAATTTAAGTTACAAAGGATTGAATACAAAATGAGGGGGGGGGGGGTTTGAAACAATTTTTCAACTTTTTATAAGTTTCAAAAAATTTATAACTTAACTCTTAAAACCTGTTAAAGTTCATATCCTTATCATCCTTTAGTAAATACCTATGCATTCAAAAGTAGGAAATAAAGTAAAGTACACAATAATTACATGGTTAGACCTTAGTGTGAGAACCTATATCCTTTACATAGGCAATCCTATGGGTTTATAGAAATTAAATATAATAAATAAGTTAATATTATTTATGATAACTCCTTTTAGGAACTTTCTATATCCCGGTAGGAATGATTATACTGACTCTCGTTAGTTTAAAAACTTTTCTAACAAAAAATTGATCCAAAAAGAAAAGATCATAAAAAAAACTTTCTCTCTATAAAACCCTATCTAGAACCATATTTTGATGAACTGGTGTTTGATCCTCAGTATGACTATATCATTCCAATGGACTCATTACGATGAACCCTTTTCTCAAACATCACTTCTCAAACTCTTATAAACTGCTTAGTCCAATCCTATCAATCCAATATTCTTAGTTTGGTAAAAAAAATTAGAAGTCCAACATTATAATGATTTCATAGTTCAGAAATAAAACTTTGACAGGAAATATAGAGCTCTCTACCTTTTTTTCACATAAAAAAAGAATGAAAAGTATGAATGGCCTCTGCTTCTATTTATAGGAGACTCAGAATAGAAAAGGTGGGAAATTGAAAAACTTTTCCCACTTACTCAACTTTAAAAACTCCAAAAAAAATCATATTTAAACTTAAGCTTTGATGTCTTCAAACCTTCTAAAGATTTCTCCGTGATATGTATTATCGAACAAACCAATTTTTCTTTAGTTTGATTATCTTTCTCAGCTTAAGTCTGATTATATTTCTAAAATAAAGTCTTATTATCTTAATCAAATTCAATTTAATTATCTTTCTTAACTTTAGTATGATTATCTTGCTCAATTTTAGTCTTATTATATTTGTTAGCTTTAGTATGATTATCTAGATCAGCTTCATTAAGATTAACTTCTTCCTCTTCTCATTATGATTGTACTTTCTTCCTCAAATAATTATGATCTGACTTTATTCCTCTACTCATTATAATAGAACTTTTTTGTTAGATTCAGTCTGATTGAATTTCCTCCTCAGAGTCAGTCCAATATTACTTCTTAGAGTCAGTTCGATCTCCCTTCTTAGAGTTAGTCTGATATTCCTTCTCAGAGTCAGTCCGATCTTCCTTTGTAGAGTCAGTCTGATTTTCCTTCTCAGAGTTAGTATGATCATCCTTTTAGATTCAGTCTGATTTTACTTCTTTGATTCAGTCTGATCTTCCTTATTAGATTCATACTAATTTTACTTCTTAGAGTCAGTCCAGTCTTCCTTCTTAGAGTCATTTTGATTTTCCTTCTCAAAGTCAGTCCTATCTTCCTTCTCAGAGTCAGTTTGGTTTTCTTTCTCAGAGTTAGTATGATCTTCCTTCTCAGAGTGAGTTTGATTCTCCTTCTTACAGTAAGTCTGGTCTTCCTTCTCAGAGTTAGTCCAATTGAAATTCATTACAATGAAATTTTCCATTATAATAGAAAGTATTCAATGGTGACCCCCTTAGAAACTTTCCCTTGTTTTTCAAAAAAAAGTATTTTACGAAAGATTAGTTTTCAACAAATAAAAAAACTTTGTTAAGACAAAAAATCACAAATGTTATTAAAAATTTAAGTAATTTTTGCATTCTAAGTCCAATGACACCTCCTTGAGTGTCAATAATATTTATGAAAGGGTACCTAAAGGGATACCATGATATTAGTGTAATTCCTTTGTATATATACATCATTATGATTCAAATATGATCTTTGATATTGTCTTATTACATTGATCTTAATTTATTAAAAATAATTCATTTTTTATTAATATTAAATTCATTTTTATGAATATTCTAAAAAAACTCATCAAATATGGATAAAAAGTCATCCCACACACAGCTGGTTCTAAATATTTTTCAAGGAGAATATTGAATAAGGTAATATTCTAACTATTTATTAAATATAATTTTGTTGTGTTTTAAGTAATTTAATTTTTATAGTTTTTATGTTTTATTATTTTATTATAGAGGTGAAATATGTTGTCCACAATTTCATTCAAATCAAGTTGTGGTACTATGTGCACAAGAAAGTTGATGGAAATTATATAAATGAAATAACTACAAGCATTAGGGATAAAAAAATCAAAATCAATATTTTATTTGAAGAAATATATTTTGTTATTTTTTATATTTATAGGAAAAAATTAAAGATACATGGGATGAAAATACCTCACAATGATCTTTAATCTCCCAAAATGATGTTATTGCCTATGTTTTCGGCAAGGAGAATGCTGGTCTTATTTGAGGGCTGAGTTATAGACCACCCCCTCACAAGTATTTAGTAGGATATATTCATTAATTATGTCACCTCATACTATAGGTTTTAGTAATGTTATTGTTAATAATCCTTTATAATCAAAAAATGGAAATTTTGAATCTCAATAATAGAATTAAGGAGTAGGAGATGTGATGGATAACTTAAGGTGATCAATTTTCAATGATATAGAGTGCATTGGGTACATTATTTTAGGGCATGATTGGGGGAATTCCTATAAACATTTCATCCCTAATATGATAGAATACAATAGTACTATATTTTTTACATTTATTTTAATATATTTATATTATTATAATAATTTTTTTTAATATTGTTTACTTACTATCTAATTAAAGATAATTTATATACTAAATTTTATTTAATGAAGGCACCAAATGAAAAAAAAGATGCTAACTGACATGAAAATAAGGGGAATGTATCATTTGGAGGCAACTGAAAAGACATACGAGGGTGGCGTTGATATTGGATCCATCTTTGTATCAGTTATATCTCTGACTAAAACTTATATATGCTACTTATATAACATTTGACTGATCTATTATATGTTTAGATGACCTGTTAATGTATTCACATGTTTCATTTTGTATGTTTCATTTGAGTATTGGAATTATTGAATTTTTTATACTGTAGATATATATGTATTTTTATACTAAAGACATTATCATATTAAAGGTTGTTAATATCTTCTTTTCTTTTTTACTTAGAGACATTTTAAACAACTACTAATTTTAAAAACCACTTCTAAATTGTTAGTTATGGTTAAAACCATTGCTAGTAACTGCTGAACTATCACTAAATGATGCTAAATCACTATTAAATTTTTAGGGGCATTTATAACCACTTCTAGTTAAGGATTGTTTTAAAAAAACCACCATGTATATTGTTTTTGGTAGTTTTAATTTCCATAATGTTGATAAAAAATATTCAAAAAAACTATAGCTTTTGTTTTCATGGTGGTTGTAAGACCGTGGCTAAATACAGTTGCACAACGGTTTCACTAAACCTTTATAATTTCAAAAATATACCACCACTAATTAATTAGTGTCTAAGGAAAACATGATGGTTTTAATATTTTCTACATATTAATAGGTGATAGTTAACTTCTGTATATTTAAAAAAATTTCCCTCTATTTAGTGTTTTTCTTGTAATTACTATACCATATCCCAATAGGTTTTTTATATTTTATCCCACCATTTTACAATAAAACTCCCAATAAAACTATTGAAAAATATGTTATTATATGATACTATATGTCACCACATCAACTGATAATATATTCTTCCTCAACAAAGGTCCTTGACTGCCAATATATCATCTGATACATTATCATGAAACTCTTCCTTGTCCATTCAACTCAATATTGAGAATGATCAAAACATATAAGTTTTAGGTACCTTAATGTTGTATTCTTACTCTTTCACATAAAATCTTTAATTGAAAAAATATAATAAAAATAGTAGTATCACATTGACCATACCACAATATTCTTCTTATTCAATATCCTAAACACATAAAATATGTATAGGAAACGACAATGTTGACCTTCCTAAATTATTATTTTTTATTATTATTTATCCCTTATGATATATGTGAATCACCGGCTGGTATTATTCTCTTATTTCTTCTTTTTATCCTTTAATGATAATGGAAAATATAGAATCAATAAATCATCAACTTCTCAATTCTCTCTCTCTTGTTTCTTTCTTAAACTTTTAGAATATCTTCAAGGCAGTTCTTTTTCAACACCTCTCACTTTTATCACACCACCCTTTTTATACCTTATTTTTCATATAACAAACACAAAATAAAAATAATTATATCCCATAATTAAATTATGGAAATCCTAATTAAATCATAACAATTGTGATTATGTAATTTTGGATTTTCTAATAGATCCAAGTGGGTTTATTTCCCATGACCCCTAATCCATAACAAATTCCCAACTGATCTCATGTGTCTACCCCAACAATGCTCAACCAATTTCCCACAAATATCTATAATCCTATAATTTAAACCAATCAAGAATATCTTTAAGTAATATCTCACATTTGATCTCTATAAATTATTTCAAATATTTATATTTGAAATCCTATAATTATAGTCTGGAGATATACCTAACTAATTATCATTTAATTATCCTTGAAATTATGGTTAAATCATTTATAATCAACAACATCAAGATATTTAAATCATTGTAGATCAATAATAACATAATATGATTTTATTCTCTATAATTATTAAAAAATTTAAATAGTTTAATCACATTTAAGAAATAATATTTCTTACATATCACTTCAGCATGATCAACTCTCTTACACACCCTCAGAATTATCTTCTATATGCTCAAAAGAATATTATATATCCAAATTAAATATTACATACCATCTATGATATGTTACAAATCAAATTGAATTTTTTTATGCTTGGAATTATATTACGTATCATTGTACAATGTTACCTTTTACACATTTCAGTATGAGCTTTACGATTTATCTTCCGTATGCACTAACAGAAATTACATATTGAAAAGAAAAACTTATGTATAATCTAAAAGATCTTACATATCATAAGGTTACACCCAATTTTTCTTATGTATAATCTAGATAATGTTATATATCTCATTGTGCTCTAATAATTTTCTAATATAATGTTATGAGGAATCTTATGTCTACCTTTGACAATTCTACAACTCCAACTCAAAATTATGTAACTTCTTCAACTCATCTTAAAAATTATTCAAATAATATCCAAGTATCTCTATCCACTCCAGCTCATATCAAAACAACTCAAATATTGTTAGGAATTTATAAAACCTTCAGAAATATTTTCCTCATAATTTCCAATAAATATGCAACACAGAAGCAACTTTTTTTTTGTGTATTTCAAGGAATTTCCACTACCTCAATAATTCCTCTTTATTTTTTTCTCAAAATTTCATATACAATAGTACTTAATTAATTAGTAATAAATGCACCACCTTCCTCTATTCAATACTAATATTCTTCAATATTCATCCAAGTAATTTTCTATGTAATATAGCATCTCCAATCTTGATAATATTGGGATAGAAACTCACTTTAAATCCCATCTATATTCACTCTCCCACTTATCAAATATTTAAGCTTTTCAATAGACAAATCACCAAGGTCATATAATTGAAAATGATTTCATAAACCATCAACACTTGTCATTGATTCTATATAATTACAATTAAAAAATAATCAAATATATAAGTAGTTGCTTCCATGAACTTGTTTATCCCAAAACTCCAAGAAACTGATAATTTCATTATATCAATATTCATTGGGAACATGAATATATCTCCAATATAGAATGGTAGAAAAAACTATATATAATACAAAGGAACTCCAAGCTATATCTCATAAATTCAACCTCTTCATTCATTGGACTCTTCATTATCACCCAACACATATTAACTTCCAGCTTACTTATTAATAACTAATATAATCATAACAATCCATTAGGCTCTTCAACATTTTCAAAATATGAACCAATTTATAACCCATTTATTTTTTAAACTGATTATCAGTAATTTAACCAAATATAGTTTGAAACACTCATTTAAATACATTTTATTGGATAAATACATGTTTATAATTTCATTTTTTTAAAAACATTTATAATTACATGGTTAATGAATTGATAATAATTAATCTTATTGAATTTGAATTTAGAATTCATTTATAAATCTATTAGGAAATTAATTATAAATAAATAAATAAATAACATAATTTTAATATTATTTTAAAATATTTAGTTGATAAATCAATGATAATTAATTTAATATGTTCCAAGTACCATAAAACTAATTCTCTAATCCCACCCTAATTATAAACATGTTTTGAATTAACTATCCCAATTCTCTAAAAACCCAACTGACCATTACCAAAACCCTACTTAATCTGGTTGGGTAGTTTAATGTTCCTAATTAATGGTAACCCATTTTATCCCTTTGTTCAAACCAAATATAATGAGAAATAAAGGAAAACATAACATGTAAGGATTCAACAATCCTTTCTTAATATCATCATAATAATAAATAGAACACATAATATTCAAGAAAAGACCTAGATCCATAAAATCATCATGAAGTTTACGACATGGTCTTGTTGAATATTCTATTAAAGTTTCATGATCATAATGTTGAAACATTTCCAGAAATTTTATTCTAAATGACTAATTAACTGATTATTATTATAATAAATTCATCAAAACCTATTTCTTAACTAATAAATTTAGGTTGATTCATGTTTTTTGACACTAAATCAATTCTTTAGAGCATGATTAATAACCCTAAAAACATTGTGTTATATTTAAAATTTCTTTCCTCATCTTTATCAACACAAATTTCAAATGCTTCCTCAATAATCTCTTTTTAATGTAATAAATGATTTTTTTCCCACATGAGGTTGAGATTGAGATTCACTATCTTCATATATATATGAAAAATGTGAGATTTTCATTATTGGATTTTTTTTCTTTTTTCCTTTACTCATAGATAGATAAATACCATTCTATTTGTTGTGGAGTGTTCCATGAAAGGTCATGTATTATTTAATTGAACAAGGGTAAAACTACCATAATATTATAGGAATAATTTTATTATTAGTAAACTATATCATTTATTTTATATATTATAATTTGATGTTAAAGTGAGTATATTAATTAATATCTACGAAATAAATAAATTATAATAATTAAAGTTTTTAATTTTATAAAAAAATTAATTTTTAATAATACTATGATTCTATACAATCATTTATATGATTTTAACATATATTATTTATTATTAAGTAACATTATAAAATAAATTTATAAATTACTAAAAAAAGATACATTATAAAAAATAACATAATACAATCAGAAAAATTATTGTTAAAATAATGATAAATTAGAGAGGGTAATAAAGAGGGAGATAAACATTATAATATTTTGATTATAGTGTCGTCAAACCCAGACACACTCTCCGAATCACTAGAGGTTGGTGACCAACATCAAGAGTCAATGAATAAATTTTGGGGTTATATTTTCTTATATATATATAAATAAATCATGGACTAAATATAATAAATAACTCCAAGATAAAATTTTTTAAATCATAAAACAAAAATAAAAAAAAATTCTATATTTATGGTGAACTAGATTTTTCCCAATTAGGATTTATCTTATTTTTGAGTTTTGAAGTCCTAGGTCATTTAAAGAGTATAAAATGATAAATTTACCCTAGAAAATGACTTTTATTTTTTTCCTTGATGCTTCATTTGATCTTAAGGTGTGTAATTTATCCCCAAGTTGAGTTTTGGGGGTTTTTCAGCATGTTTAATTTTAATGGATTTTTAATTTTTATTAATTAAACAAGAAATTATCCTGTGAGTGCAGACAATGATATATCCTTAATAAAAGCTCAAATATAAATTCTAGAACCGTTTTTGAATCTGGTATAGGGTGTTTCCCCTAGGATAGGCCTAATTTTCATGCTCACATGTGAGGCCACAAACTGAGTATTTTTGGGAATTTTATTAAAATAACGGTTTACCTAATTATATGCTATAAATTCATTTTTAATTAATTTTTTATAGTTTTATCAATTTCCACCAATGAAATAATGAAAAAGAGTGTTAGGGGTATTAGATATCCTATTTATAGGTGAGACTACAATAGATTATGAGGTGGAGGAGAGTTCCATATCCAAAATGATGATGGTGATCAGAACCCAAGACATTGATGAACCTATGAAGTGATGAAAATTCACCATCCAGTTAGAGATTTTATTTTGATTTATTACTCATTATTCACTTTAAATATAGTTGTGATTTCATTATTAATATTGACTATGTACTTAGAAAATTTTCCCATTGTGGTTTATTCTGACCATAATGATTCATAGATACCCATCCCTTTTCTTATGATTATCATGTTAACCTTTCAAGTTTTAATGTTCATCTACAACACACTATGACACAACCCTTGGGTGGATGGAATCATATCACTAATTATTTGATATCCCATCCTCTAACATTCTTCTTGTGATAAGGATTTACAATCAACCATTTTAATGACTGATGGTTTGACATAAGGTGATCGGGTGAGGTACTGACTTTACGTGAATGGAGAGAATAAAAAAAAATATTTGAAAATGATTAATCATGTGATTTATTGGGATATAAAGGTAGAATATGGATACCGATGGGTTAGTAGTAGAAGGATTAGTGATGGGGTTTGGGTTTGGTGGGTATCACATGAGGGGCTTTATGGTGGATCATTGGTGATAGAAAAATTAGTGGAAAGGACCCATGATGACCTTAGAAAGTGATGGATAACATGATTTTTGAGACTGGAGGAGAATCCAGTTAAAATCATAGTGGAAACATGAATTGTAGAGAATAATATTAGAATAAAAAATTTACTGATTACAGAGTGTGTAGTCTCATGAACACACAACATTCATGTCATATCAGATATGATTCTAGTATTTCGATAGTTTATAAATATCACATGGATTTTTAATTAGGTAAACATGTCATATAATGTTAGGTTGTGTGGTTTGGGGTTTATATAAGTACATGAACAAGCTACCCTATTTGGTCACGCATGCCCTATGAGATAGGGTATATTTCATGTAGTTCTAAACCACACAACCTAGTGTTTGATAGGGTATACAACCAACTACCACATATAAAATAAATGGAATGTAGCTAGAGTAAATTCCATGTACAAGATATATTTCATTGACTAGGCCATGGTACAGACCTAGACTGACTTCCATGTAATACACATCATGTGGCCATTGAATTCATGTTGTGCAGTCTAAGACTACATGGTTCAGGAAACCAGTGGTATACATAGAGTAACTCATGGGTATCACACACCATATACCATTTCAGAAACACTATTTATTTCGATCCTCACATGGTAGGAATAATGTTGGTACATGACTTGACTCTTTCTTTAGAGTCACATGTTGTGCCCCCTACTGCACTGATGCACTTTGTAGGTTTATCTAATGATCAAAGTAGTATAAAAAAACCCATTTGGATTCTCGATTTATCATCACCCAATAAAAATGAAATGAATAAAATGAAACATAAACATTCATACCCCAATTTATTTACTGATCTTGATGGAGTATACTTGATAGTGACCAGAAAGTGACTGCTAATGAACTCTCACATCCATAGGGATATACACTAACAACTAAAATCCTCATACACTATGAGAGGACCCTACAAGATCTAATTTTGTTATTTCACCTTCCTCAATTAATTTTAATGGATATCCAGAAGTGAAGATAGATTTAGACATAGCAAGACATAACCACACACACACACACACATACCAATAGGATTATCCCATCCTTTATATAGGCTCCCATAATTTAAAAAAGGGAGTCGAGGGACAGCTACCAATTCTTGGAAGCTAAAATGGATTACCATAATGAATGGTCATTTATATTTCATTATATTTGAAAATTTAAATAATTTTTAATTCCATAAGTGAATCTATTCATTGATTCATAAATGAATATATACCATTTAAAAGATATGGCGGTGACTGTGAACTCGATAACCCATATTATAGACTGATCATGACATATGACAGAGGAATCAACATTCCCCTTATTATTAAGACAAATCTTATCTAATTCTAGGAATCTCATGCATGTATTATATTATGATACAAATAAATCATAGAATACAATTGATATAGTTTTAATAAATTTCCAACAATATCCCATGTCCACTAAAATCCCATAAAGAATTTATGAAAAATCTAAAAAATCTTTATGAATCCATCCAAAATAATTTAGACATGGTTTATCAAACTCTCTTAATTTTATAAAAAAAACTTTTTCTAAAATTATAATACTTATTCTAAGGCCCAACCGTGTGACCCTACAGAACTTTTTATAATTAACAAAAAATATGAAATCCTAATTTCATTGAAGTAAGAAAAGAGCTATCACTAGTAAAAAATCAATGCTACTCAAGCTACTAAAATGTCTGGTGTGATATTTATTAAACATACTCACATATATATATATGAACATGTACACCACAAAATGTATCAAATACATCATATGTATACTTATATAATCCCATTTTCCATGACATCGAGTAATCACTATACATGGAAAATGTTACTCTTGTATAGTTAAACTCATATATTCACTATTCTATAAAATAAACTAACTATTTTAAATGAATAAATAACATTTAATTCATCTAAGTAGTCAAGCACATCACATTTCACTCAAATGATAATATCCATGCATTCCCTTAGTCTAATTCAATCAAGGGATTGAATGTATTTTCCCATATATGAGTAGAAAAATCTCATAATTATTGAGAACTAACTGACCACAGGATCAAAAACATACCTATCCTTCATTGGTTAGTTAAGACTCAAGTATTTTATAATAAAGGCATAAAAGAATGAGGGTTGTTGTCACACTCGGTTTTTCATATCTTGGTTTTGATCCAGTTCGTTGGAAATAATGACCCTTTTCTTGGGTTTTGAGTGAGGTGAATGTTGAGTTTTGAAGTTCCATATATTTCTAATCATCATACCATGGGTTACCTATATATTGTTGGAGATTTTTTGGAGAAAAGGGTGGTTACTTCATGATTTGGTCCAAATCATGATCCCATTTCCAGATTTAAAAACAAAATTTGTTTCTTTTATAACTCCATTGTTTTTCAACATTTTTCACTCATTAAACTTCCCAATTTTCCTCCCATGAACTATTAAAACCACCATATCCATTTATACCCCTTAGGAACTCATAATCATGGTGGATTTTGGTTATTCATTCAGGTATTGGTCCAGCCCATGGGCCCATTTCCAATTTTTAAAAAGTAGTTTGTTTCTTTTATATATTATTCATTTTTAATAGTTTTTAGTCATTATACATCTCACTTGAGACCAAAAACCTTATGCACACCACCATGTTCCATGTTACCTCTTTGGAGCTCATATTCATTATGGATTGGGGAGAAATCCCTCAAGGTTTCTCCAATTGTCCAAATTTGAATAGGTAATTTGTTTCTTTCATAAATCATTATTTCTTTACTATTTTTAAAAAAAATATTCTTTAACTAGTTATTACATACCTAAGGAGTCTCTCCATTGAGTTATAAGCCATTACCTCTCCTATAAAAGTGTGTATCTAAGGAAAGGTGAAGAGTTCTCTAGTTATTAAGGCGAGTTTCCTTCTCCTTTCTCCACCTTCTTCCTCCTCCTCGCTTTATTTCATGGTTCTATCTTACTACTTGGTCATGAAAAACCTACGGTTATGTTATAAAATTATTTTTGATGGGTGTTTTCTCATTTGGGGCTGGTTTTCATAGGTTTATGGTTTATAAACCCTCAGAAGGTGTTATCAGGTATGTGTTTCCATTCCGCCTTAGTTTTGAGGTAGGTTCTCCCAAGCACTTGAATTTATTATTTTAGTTTCATATTTTTCATATTTTATCACCTTTTATACATGTTTAGCATTTATTTACAACCTTTGGAGGATCTATATGGTGTGAAAAATGGTTATTTATTCCTTGTTTTGTGTAAAATGGAGTTGTTTCTTATAAATGTGCACACTGCTTGTTTAAATAAATGTTCTTCTAGTTTTTGCATATGGTTTGTGATTTTTATGACCTGATTTAACTAATTTAATAAGTTTTTGGCATGAAAATTTGGATTTATACCCTTTTTAATGTTAAATATAGTTTGTTTTATTAAATGTTTTATGCCTCGTTTTCAGGAAAGTACCCGGTGGGTGTTTGGTCTAAAAAATACATTTTTAATAGATTTTATAGGAAATTCCTCATTACAATTCTTGAAATTGTTTCATGAAAATATTAAGTGGTTTATTGATTCTTGAAAGAAATGTGAAAGATGTTTTCGGGATGTTTAGTGTGTGTATAATTTTGGAATGGTATTTTCATGTGAAATGTGTATTGATAACATGTGTAACTTGATTGAGCACAAATAGGGAAACCCAGGTATCTAGGTGGGTGGATGTGTACTAGTATGCTAGTGATCTAGAGTGGGGTTTTCCCTATTTCACTTAAATTTTTTGACATTTACAACACTAGAAAAACTATAATGGTGATGATTTGGTACCACTAGGTTATGGGTATGTTTCATAATAGTGGCTTGTGAATGAGAAAAAATATTGTTATAGTTACTTTCACATCGAGATACGAAGTACATGAGGCTCACAGCAAACTAGTGCTTAGGGGGTGTTCCCATGACTAGTGCTCATTGGATAATTTTTATTCACCATTAGCATACAGTGTGTTTTTCTGGAAAATTCAATGGAATTTGTGTCCTATTTAAATTTTTACTTTCTTTAATGCATCCCTATTGATTTTTTTTTTCATTTTGAAGTTTCATATCTTTTGAAATTGTTCAAGCATTCTTGTGTATAAAACTTTAAATATTTTTTCTGATATCCTCCATAGCATAGAACCTTGTTTGGAAAACATAATTTTATATATTTTATTTCATAAATGAGATTGATGTTTCTTTTATTTTAAGTGTAAGTGAATTGAGAATAGAATATTAGGATAACCTACTAAGTTTTAATACTCACAACTTTAGTTTTATTCTTTTTTTAGCCCTTGTGAAGGTTTCATCTTGAGTTCGGTGTCCTTGAGTGACATGGGATCTTTGTGTTGGAGATTGAATAGAGAGGTCACATGGATTTAGTTGGTCATAAGGTCTATTCAGTTTAGTTGTATCAGTCAGTTTAACTTTCAGTTTTGTCGTATAAATGACGTCGGTTCAATTTTTTATATAAATATGTATTGGGACATATATTCTTTCCACTATTTTCCTTATTGTTTATATTTGGGTGAAATCATTCCCTTTTATACTCTATTGATTCCCTTGATTCTTGTTTCCATCTCAAGAGGATCGAGAATGCCTTTCGGGACTTGTCACAGAGAGGCCCGAGTGACCGGTTCTGGGTCGACTCAGGCTAGTTCGTGAGTTAATGGTATCAGAGGGGGGGGGGAGTCTACTCTCATCAGAACTTTATTTTTATAGAACCCTTGTTATCTGGGGGATGTGATGGTAGATGGGGTAGGATTTTTGGAACTGGAGGGGTATGTTTGGGAAGAGAATCACAAAATATTACTTGTTCTGATCCTCAGGTGTCCATGGGAAGTCCGGTTTTATTGGTTTATTTGGTTCTTAGGGATTTTTTGGTGATTGGGATAAAATAAGAGAAGTTGGACTAATGGACTCTATGATCTCACAGGTCCTGGAAATCCATGTGAAGCTGGGTCATGGTCCTAAAAAGGCTCTCCATTTTGCTGGTGTGTTTAGCATATGGCCACCAACTATATGGTCAAGTCTCCCACCGATACTAGTTCAACTTTGTGGGTCTCTTATACCTTTATTGAATTCTTAATTTTGTTTGGAAAATCATTGTGTGAGAATTGTGGAAGTGGGTTTTCAATGATTAATATAGGAAAGTTTTTGATAATGTTTAGTTTTTGTGAAACAAATTTTTGGGGAGAAAGTGAAAGGATTTAATGAGACCCTATTTCCTTAATCTAGAATTATGGTTTATTGAAATAAAATGCTTGGCAAACATGAATTATTTTAATGTGATTCTGAAAATTTATTTAAAATGGGATGTTTTCGGTTGTTGAAGAGTGTTTGAATATGATGAATTGGTTTTGGGAATTGGTTTTGAGTAGTTGGTGGTTTCTTAAAAAGGGTTTTGGCCTTTATTGCTGTCAGATTATGAAAATAGACCTTGATGAATTTTTGAAAATGGTAAAGGGATGTTTTAATGGCATGCTTGTTTTTTTAGTTGTTTTAAAATAAATGAAATGGGTTTTAAATAAAATGGTTCTTGAAAAAGTGTGGATTGTTGAGATTCCGAAAAATGTTTTGAATAAAGGGAGAGGATTTTGATGGAGACCTATGGGGTTTATTTTTTTAATCTTGGTAAAAGGTTTTGTTGTGTGTAAATTTTAAAATAGTTTTTTGACTTGGTGGTTAGTGTGCCTATGGAAGGTACATGTTATTTGGAATGGGTTGAATTTTTTGGCTTGTAAAATGAGGATGTTTTTTTAGGATTTTGTGTTTTCATGGGTGCTTACATGCATGGTTTTTATAGATATGTTGATGGATGCCCAGTATGGAATAATGGTTGGGTGCCTAGGGTGGCACGGAAATGTGCATGTGAGTGAGACTTGATGAAACACCATTGGTGAATGTGAAAATACACTAAGTTAGTTTTTTTTTCAAAAGTGTTTTAAGATGAAAATTTGTTGTGTTTTTGTAAACTAGTGTTTATATGGGTTGCTTTTTCATGTTTTAGAAGTATGTTTTTTTGTTATGATTTCTCATGATTTGGATGTGATACTATTGGTGTATTTTGAGATGGGATCTTGTTGGTGGCTCAGTTTGTGAGCAATGTTCAGTGGGTTTCTAAGGATATGTTGGAAGATGTGATGTGGCCATGGATGGTTCTCTGTTGGAAGGAATTCCAGTTTATCATCCTAAGGATTCATTTAAAACATTAAATCCACCTCTCCAGATGATTCCTCAACTCATTTGATGGAATAGAGAGCTGTTTCGGCTTTATTTAAAGTGTTTCCCTATTGTGATAATTCTTTTGGATATAGTAGTTGTGTTTAGTGATATTGATGTGTTTCACCATATTCCTTGTCCATTATTCTTCTCGTTTGAAGTGAGAGATAATGATTCCATGTATCTATGAATTCATATTTAGATGAAGGTGTGTTGTTGAGAAATTGAGTTTCATGGGGGTGTTGTGATCCTTATCTTCTGGCTGTGGCGTAGAAGATGCTTCAAACATCAAGGCTCTAACCATAGTCATTTGAGTTAAGCTTTTCACATAGTCAAAAAATCACCAAAGGTGTGGAGAGCTCGACTAAGCTCTTGACTTCACCATTGTTGTAAGAAAGTTTTTATGTTTTTTTTGGTTTATCATCACTGTGATTTTTATTTTTTTACAAAGAGAATGGCGGACTTACCCCTCACATAGTGTCTATGGTTATGACTTCTCGGATGTGGGTTTCTAATAAATGTCCCTATGTGGACCTCCAATGTGAATAAGGTGTGGTCTTGGTTTTACCTATTCGTAGGTGGAGAGTGTTGGGTGATTCATCTATTTTTTATGTTTTCAATGGCCCAACGATTGGGTCCCCTTCCCTCCCTGCCCTGACTGGTGGGGGTTTTGATCTATGATGAAAGTGTTGGCCCAGTTTTTATCCCCTATGTTCAGGAGTGGGTGGTTTAAATATTTATATTTTAACCCTATTAAATTGTGTTTTTAGGTTGTTTTAGGAGATTTTGGTGGGCTTGTGTGGGTGAGGCCCGATTTTATTTCACATTTAATTCTTTTTTATTCATTTTTAGTTGGTCTCTAATGGTGGGGAGACCCATTTCAGGTCTTAAAGATATTTTTTTAAGGATTTTTCAGATGTTAGTTGTGATTTAATAGTGGGGATCCTGTTATGGCCTCCCCCACCCATGTTGTTGGATTTCGTGAGTGCACTTTGTTTTGGGTGATTATTGGGTTCATTGGGAGAAGGCCCAACAATCTGGTTCTTGTCTTGGTTGTAGAGGTGGTGGTTTGATCTTTCCGTTGATTCTTAGGAAGTGGTTGTAAGTGAGTGTTTTTTTTGGGCAAGAGGATTAAGTTACATTGATGTTGTATGATATTTATTTTTCTTGATAGGATAGACCATGTTGATATGGAATCCTTAGGTGTTTTTCTTTCATTTGTAAAGTGCTATGGCTTTCTGAGGGCGGAAAACTTTAATGGTGGGGAGAATTGTCACACTTAGTTTTTCATGTATTGGTTTTGATCCAGTTTGTTTGAAATACTGATCCTTTTCTTGGGTTTTGGGTGAGATTAATGTTGAGTTTTAAAGTTCCATCTATTTCTAATAATCCTACCATGGTTTCCCCATATCTTGTTTGGGAGTTTTTGGATAAAAGAGTGGTTACTTCAAGATTTGGGCCAAACCATGAGCCCATTTTCAGATTTAAAAAATCGTTTCTTTTATAACTCCTTATTTTTCAACATTTTTCACTCATTAAACTTCACACTTGGTCTCCCCTGACCCATTAAAACTACCATATCCATTTTTACTCCTTAATAACCCATAATCATGGTGGATTTGAGTTATTCATTCAGGCATTAGGCCAGCACCTGATCCCATTTACAGTTTAAAAAAAATATTTTGTTTCATTTATATCTTATTCAATTTTTAATACTTATTTGTAATTCCACCTCTCAATTGAGACAAAAACCCTAGTCTCACCCCCCATGTTCCATTTTTATTCTTTGGAGCTCATATTCATCAGGGATTAGGGTGAACTTCCACAAGGTTTCTCAAATCATCCATATTTGAAGAGGTAATTTGTTTCTTTCATAAATCATTCTTTATTTACTATTTTTTCCTCAAATATTCTTTAACTAGTTAGTACAGACCTAAGGAGACCCTATATTGAGTTAAAATCCATTACCTATCATATAAGGCTGTGGATATAAGGTATTATGAAGAGTTATCAAGTTATCAAGGCGAGTTTCCTTCTCCTTTCTCCTCCTTCAATTATTTCTTGTCTATCTATTCCTCACTGGTCAAGAACGACCAAGGGTTATGTTATACCATAATTTTTGAGTGGGTTTTTGTCATGAACCATCCCAATGGGTCTCGTTCCATGACTTCCCAATCCCACCTCCAATAGGCCAGGGGCTGGGGACTAGCACCGAGTAAGCATATAACTAACATGGGAAGCATTTCCTATGTACCTGTACAAACTCACACATCTCCAAGCCCACAAATGCTAAAATGTGAAAACCACTAAGTAAAAAAATTCATGAATACAACTAAACTCAACCAATAGAGTACAATGGAAGTAAAGTGCAAAAGGTAAAACTAGGCCAGAATACAAGCCCACCAAAAACAAGAGTCTGCAAACTAAAAAGTCCAACCTATAATCACTACGAGGTACTAGGATTTCTTCTCATAGAAATAGGTACACCTCGGCCTATAGGGAACTCAGAAATCTCGGTCTGGTCCTAGTCCACCCTGGACTCCATCAAAGGGGCACTCATCTACACAAGACATGACACGTGCGGGCCAAGCCCGTGTAGGGGTGAGTATAACAATACCCAGTAGAGGACCCTGAAAACAAAAAAGCAATACATAAGGTAAAGGTGAAATCATCCCTACACAGTATATGTCTACTGAACATATAGTAAGAGAAACAAAATACAAATATACTCTCAACCCATACCTGTATTCTAGAGGCAATTCACATGACCGCATACCCACTCTAGTGATACAGTTTGAAGATTCCATGAAGCACTCATTCGGGAGAACTCACTCCATGAGTCTGATAGCTCTGATGTCGTCCATCCAAGAAGTAATATTTTTTCAGGAAAAGCCATGAGAGACAGATACACTCATTCTGGGAGAACACACTCTTGAGTGGGGAAAGACCCCAATACATAGATGAGCATCACTTCCAGGGCCTTGGTGGATACCATGACTCATCCAGATTCACCTGCTAAGTAGAGGATCAGCATCCTATAGGATTAGTCATGTCGATACCTGACTCTACATAGGGTCAATAATGGATAGAGGATCTCGCTCTGGGCCTCTCAGAGGGATACCTGACTCTATCTAAGAAATTAATGCTGAAGGGATCATACTCCTATGGATGGAAAGGATACCTGAAATTCAGTGGAATGAGAAAGAAGGGCACTAACCTGAATGGAAACTGTCCAAGGAATGGCGGACAAGGTGATCAATCCATGTCCTCAGATATACACAGTGTGTAGAAGGGTCACACATCGTGTCTCCCATTTCTGGGTAATGTCCATGTAAAATGGCCCGAGTTAGAAGAACATGTCGTGTTGATGGGGGGGGGGTAAGTACACGACGTTTAGGACGGACCACATGCCATGTCCGAGTAACCAGGGTTCCCTCCATGTATGCGGCCATGTGCCCATACATAGTTTCAACCCGTGTGGGCCATCCCGTGTAACCAGTACACAAGATAATCTGTGTAACCATCCTCATCTAGCCATGTGGTGGAGTACATGTCATATAATCCACCCCATGTTGATGTATATTTCGAGATACACGGCGAGTCTGTGTAGGGACTCACACAATGTTTGATAGTGGTCACACACCGTGTCTCTGCTTCATGTCACCTAAAACATCAGGATCTGCTGGGTGGGTCCCAAACACCGTGTCCTCCTGGGAGAACACTATGTTCTTTGCCCCGTGTAGTGTATAATCCCTTTCCGCTACCAGGACTACCCTATATGGCATGTTCTTCAGGATACACGCCGCATTGATTAGAATTTTCCAGAAACATCGTTCTTTGTCGATACGCCTCAGGGATCCTCTGATCCTTGATCCAGTTGTTTGATCATTGCAATACTCGAGATCCGAGGTCTCCCTACTATACTATCAACGTTTTAGGAGGTTTTGGGGGTTTGATCAGCCCTGAAAACTCTATTCGATCATCCACATAAAGAATGGTCAAAGGGTGATTTCTTCTGAACCGTATTGATTCGTCCGCCACCATCGCTGTCACACCTCCATTGAGTCATCACAATGCCAGATCTCCAATTTGGGATCATTTTATTTTGGAACAGATGCACAACGATCCATTTTTCATGACCCTGTGAAGAACGTAAAGAAAAAGGGGTTAAAAGGAGGAATAAATCAATAAATAAGAGAGGAACACACCTCCTTCATCGTTCATCATGGCGTAGATTCTCTCCTATTAGAAGGATTAAACAAGATGAATAAAAATACAATCCAACAATTAAAACAAATTAATTTCCTGAATCAAACCTGAAAAGAAATGGAAAAATAACGCCCTCATGTAAGAATACATGATCCGCATATGAACCCGTCCATGGGTTGATCTTCATTCATCATTTAATTAAAGAATGAGGAAGAGATAAAACAAAATAACAAACCCCTACCTCAAACATCAATGAAGAGGAATAGTGGTCATTTTTTTGGGATTCTATCCCGCTGCATAGCAATCCACGCATCGTCGTTCATCGGTGTTTGTCAAGAATCCTCCAAGGTTGGATCCTCTCCAAAGCTCCAGAGGTTTTTAGGGAGTTTTCCTGGGTTATGATTCTAGACCTGGGCTCCTGCTTATTTAAAAGGAAAATAAGCATCACTAAATTATGTAAACATTTAAAATAAAATAAATTATTAATTTATTTTATTTTCTTTTAAAAGACTAAAAAATAAAATTTTCAGTCGACCCATGATGGTCGATGTTAGGCCCCGATTAAAGTCACTACTTTGAATGTAACAGTGCCTCAAATTTTTGATCTGGGCACCCGTTTAAAAGTTATTCCACTTTTTTTAGAAAAAAGCTCACACGCACTGTATAAAATCTTAAATTTATTTCAAACATTTATTCTGGGAACTTCGAGCCTTGGAATTGTACACCTTTGAAAATCCTATTCTCGTATTAATTCCATATAATATTTAAAAATAATACATGGAAAATATGAGACATTGCATTCTCCCCACTTTAGGGATTTACATCCTGAAAAGCCAAAAAAAAGTCTACTAAAAAAGATGTCGGTACTGGGCACAAATCTGAGCCTCCCTCTTCTACGTGCTCTCTAGAAGGTTCCCGTGATGACATCAGACATGCACCAAGAAAATCGATCACCCATGAAGGATCCTCTCCTACCGATCCTCGATCTCCACTGGGTACTCAGTAAAGGTCGCTCCATCCTCAATGTCCATCTCACCCTAGTCGATGATGTGCGATGGGTCATGAACGTACCTCATCAACTGCGACACGTGGACGACATCATATACCCGGTGCAACTGCAGAGGCAAATATAAGAGGTACACCACTTCTCCAACTCTGTGTAGTATCTGGAAAGGTCCAATGAACCTCTAAGATAGCTTGCCACCCCGGAAAAACCTCTATAATCCTCGTCGATGTGAGGCCCGAAGGAAGACACAATCTCCCTCCTCGAACTCCAGAGGTCTCCATCACCTATCAGTATAAGACTTTTTCCGATTCTGTGTATTCTTCATCCACTCCTGGATGATTTTCACCTTCTCAGTGGTATCTCTCAGCAACTCTAGACCCATGAGTGCTGACTCTCCAGTGTTGGTCTGGCAAAGTAGTGACTAACAGGGTCTCCCATATAAAGCCTCCAATGGTTCCATACCAATGGTTTAGTGTAGTAGTTGTTGTAGGAAAACACCACCAATGGTAGGTGGTCCTCCCAACTATGAACAAAGTCCAAGATACAACGTCACAACATATCCTATTAAACTTGAATGGTTCTCTCCGTCTGACCATCTATCTAGGGATGGAACGCTGTGATCAAGTATAACTGAGTCCCAAAATCCTCCTGCAATCCCTTCCACAACCAGGATGTGAAGCATGAATCTCAATCATGAACTATTTTCAAAGGGAATCCATGAAGCTGAACTATCTCTTGCACGTAGAGGCATCCCAATCTCTCTATGGAACTCTTCTCCCTAATAGCTAGGAAGTGGGATGACTTGATGAGTCAGTCAACAATCACTCAGATGGAATCATACCCCTTGGACGTCCGTGGTAATCCCATCATGAATTCCATCAATATTCCATCCCACTTTCACTCTGGAACTTCCAGGGGTGAGCTAACCCTACTGGAACCTGGTCCTCAACCTTCACCTACTGGCACGTAAGGCATCGAGAAATGAACTCTGATACTGCCTTCTTCATACCTGACCACCAGAAATGTTGTCAGAGACCCTGATACATATTCTCCATGCTAGGGTGTACTGCCAAGGGGAATGTATGAAACT
Source organism: Viscum album (assembly GCA_963277665.1). Taxonomy (NCBI): domain Eukaryota; kingdom Viridiplantae; phylum Streptophyta; class Magnoliopsida; order Santalales; family Viscaceae; genus Viscum; species Viscum album. The sequence continues at coordinate 1,760,782,802 of OY728151.1, forward strand.
CCCTCAAAACCTCCTCCCGCAACATCATTGGTACAACAGTGTGTCCTATGAAAGGCACAACGTGCTCTCCACCATGCGAATATCTATCAGGATAATTTCCTATGGATAATTGAGCACACAAAGCCTCATAGTTGACATCCCCAAGTGGTTCCTCCCTAACTCACTATAAGAGTGGAGGGGTGACAACCATCGACTAAAGGTAAGATGTATCCTATCTTTCTATGAAGGATAACTATAATGAGGCCAACTTATCTATTGCCTCACTCAATAGTTGCGAGCTCAATCTCCTAATAAGAGAATTTTCCACCTTATTCCCATTCCCAGGAGTATAGATGATCTCAAAATCATATTCCTAGAGGAACTTTAGCCATTTCCTCTCCCTCAGATTCAGATCCTTCCGTGATTAGATGTATCTGAGGATCTTGTGGTTAGACTAGATGATAAACCACTCACCCATAAGGTAGTGTCTCCACATATTCAATGTGAAAACTACCGCTTCAAACTTAAGATCATGGGTCACATAGTTTTTTGCATGTGGTCTCAGTAGGAACGAACCATAATCAATCACCACATATTCCTACATCAGTACACAACCAATCTCGACCCCCTATGCATCATAGAAAACTATGTAATCGAAACCCTCCTTCAGCAATCTCAAGATCAGGGTGCTCGTCAAACTCTGTCTCAACTAATCAAAAGCCAACTAGCACTTCTCCATCCACATGAAGGGTTGCCCCTTCCTGGTCAAGTTTGTCATTAGTGATGATATCTAAGAAAAACCAAGAATGAATCTTTGGTAATATCCTACTAAACCAAAGAAGCTCCTCACCTCCGTCACACTGCAAGGTGGATCCCATGATAATACTTCCTCAACCTTGGCTGGGTACATAGCTACCCCATCTGCTAAGATGAAATGTCCCAGAAAGTGAACGTCCTGATTCCATAATTGGCACTTTGAGAGCTTCCCATAAAGCTGTTGCTCTCAGAGTATGTCTAGGACCATCAAAAAGTGTCTCGTGTTCTCTTCCTCTGATTCCGAGTAAACAAGGATGTCATCGATGAAGACCACTAAAAACCAGTCTATGTATGGCTGGAAGATCTGATTTATAAGTCCCATGAACACTGTGGGGGTGATCATCATGCCTAAAGGCATAACCAAGTACTCGTATTGACTGTAGCAGCATCTGAAATCCATCTTCAGTATGTCCTAATCCCTTACTCGTAACTGGTGGTAACCTAATCGAAGGGAAACCTTTGAGAACCACTATTCCCCTCTTAGCTGACTGAAGAGGTCTTCGATCCTCAATAGTGGATACTTATTCTTCACAATCACCTGGTTCAGGTGCCAGTAATCAATGCACAACCTCAAACTTTCATATGCCTTCTTGGTAAACAAAACTAGGGATACCCAGGGTGAAACACTGGGTCTTACGAACATATTACTATGCAAATCCCCCAAATGTACCCTCAGCTCATGAAGCTCTATGGGAGCCATCCAATAAGTTGGTGAGGATTTGGGTGCCATCCTAGGGTGTAAGTCGATGTAGAAGTCGATCTCCTGGTAGGGAGGTATTCCTAACACATCTTTGGGAAAGACATCCTTGTACTCCGCCACAACTGCTGGGAACTGAAAGCTCATAACATCTATTGCTCTGAGGGTAAGGATAACCAAATCATGAGTGATCAGCTACACCCTCCTATACATGATCCCATTCTGTGATATTTGAGTCCTGTTTTCACCGATAAAGGAAAACCTCATCCCATGGCTACTGACACACCATACTCTTCGCCTAAAGCTGTCAATATGGGAATGGACTAAAGATAACCAATCCATACCAAGAATGACATCATAAGGCCTTGATTCTATCACTAAGAGGTTCCAACTGGAACTCTCACCTCCAAGGGTAAGATCAAACTAGCTGCAAAGGTGTGTGATCATCAAGTCTCCTCCTGTAGGTGTTTCCAAGAATAAGGGTTGAGTCAATGGCTCTACCTAAATCTCAAGGTTTTACACAAGAAATGTGGCGAGGAAAGAATGATTGGAACTTGTGTCTATAAGTATGAAAATTAAGGTGGAAAATACATATATTGTACCTAAGATCATCCTTGGAGTCCCTAGGTTGTACGTCTTGACCACAATCAGTTATCCCCTCCCCTGTTCCCCAGGTCCCTGAACCTGGTGCGAACTTCCTGGGGGTGGTGGCGGGAGTAGATAAAAATGTCTACCACCAAATATAACTATCCCTGTACCTCTACCACATCCACCACCTGGTAGGTCTATCTGCTCCACTCTCTACCTCTGCCTCAGTGGTCAATCCACCGCTTCCCTGTTAGTAGCTCGACGGGTTAGACAGTCTCTATAAAGATGTCCCCTACCATCGCATGAGTATCATATCCTCTCCCTAGGATGAATAGATCTAGCCATAGAGCCCTGGAATGTCTATACCATGTCTTGGGTCCTCTTATGACTTCTCCCATGCCCTGATCCCTTCACTTGACATCAGATCTCTTCTGCCGAGGTCTCCACACCTGTCTGCCTACTGTTGACTGCTGACGACTGCCTCTATTCTTCCAAGAATATCTCGATCACCAAGTCCCTCTCAAGAACTCTGAAATAAGTCAAGATTTATAGAGGTAAAACACTAGCTCGGATGTCCCATAATAGACCTCACTCGAAGGTTCGATCTCTGAAGTACTGATCCCTGACCATATCCATCGAGAACCTAGTGAGGTTGGTGAACCTCGATGAATAGTCAGTCACCATCAAACTGCCTTGATGGAGCTGAAGAATCTTCTAGATACACACTTCTCTCAGCATAACTAAAGAGAAATCCTCTTTAAAGAGTCACTCGAACTCCATACACAAAAGAGTCTCCTCATTACGAGTCTATGTGGTCAGACTCCACCATCATCCTACTGAACCCTGAAGAAGGCTTGCTCCTAGGATCACCATCTGGTATGCTGGTATCCTCAATAGATGGAAAAATCTGGTCACCACCTCAATCCAGTCCTCAGATGCCTAAGGTTCGGGCTCGCCTTGGAACCTGAGGGGTATCTATCTCTGAAACTCATGGAGAGTGCTCACTCTGCGCCCCTAATCTTTCGGTACTACAGGTACCACATTCTACTCTGCTAGTGGTGGTATAGTAAGTGCACCACCTAGAGGTAACGCCTAGGGAACTGGTCCCTGTATCGAAGCCTCATCACTGAGGGGGTCATTTTCGTGATCAAGCTGCTGAATCCTAGCGGGTATGCATCACAGAGGCATCCTGTAAAGAAACAAGATGTACCATAATCAATGAGTATATCTGGATAGATAACACAAAGGACATGGAAAACACAACCCATTCCTATATGATGAATGTACCATTATTTTATTTCTCTACATCTAGTGTTTTCATGTACCGAGTCGAAAATAAGGTTATCAGAGTCCTAGTGTATGGATACGTTGGCCGCCCGCACTAACACTAGAGTCACTATCCTAAAATCCAAACTTGAAACAATTAACACTATTGTACCAAACCAATCTCACAGACTCTTGGTCCTAAGGTAAAACTGACCACCTTTGATTCCACTCTATCACAACCCGTCCCTATGGGGACCGTTCCAAGACTCCCCAAGCCAGGGGATGGTGAATAGCACTGAGTAGGCATATCACTAACATAGGAGGCATTGCCTAAGTACCTGTACACACACACACATCTCCAATCCCACAAATGATGAAATGTAAAAACCACTAAGGAACAAAATTCATTCATACAACTAAACTCACCCAACATAGTACAACAAAAGTAAAGTGAGAAAAGTAAAGCTAGTATAGAATACAAGCCCACCAAAAAAAAGAGTCTATAAACTAAAAATTCCAACATGTAATCAAAAATAAGTAATAGGAATACTGATCATAGCCACATGAACAACTCAGCCTGTAGGGAACTCAGAAATCTCATTTCGTTCCTAGTCCGGCCTAGACTCTGTCAAAGGGGCATTCGTCTGCACAAGACATGACACGTGTGGGAAAATCCCATGTAAGGGTGAGTATAATAATACCCAGTAGAGGACACCAGAAACCAAAAATCAATACACAAGGTAAATGTACATTCATCCCTACATAGTATATGTCTACTAAAAATATAGTAAGAGAAACAAAATCAAGATATACTTGCAACCCAGACCTGTAGTCTAGATGCAAGTCACACGACCACATACCCATGCTAGGGATTCAGTTCGAAGATTAAACAAATCACTCATCTGAGAGAACTCACTCCATGAGTCTGATAACTATGATTTCATCTGTCTAAGAATTACTGTTCATCGAGAAAATCCATGAGAGATAGATACACTCATTCCAGGAGAACACACTTCTGAGTGGGGAAAGATCATGATACACAGACGAGGATCACTTATAGGGACTTAGAGGATACTGAAACTCATCCGGATTCACCTACTAAGTATAGGATCAACGTATTATAGGATTAGTCACGTCAATACCTGAATCTACATGGGGTCAATAATGGATAGAGGATCTTTCTTCGGGCCTCTCGGAGGGATACCTGACTCTATCTCAGAAAGTCCTGCTGAAGGGATTGTACTCCTATGGATGGAAACGATACCCGACCTTTAGGAGAAAAAAGGGCACTAACCCAAATAGAACCTATCCTAGGAATGGGGGAAAAGGTGATCAATCCATGTACCAGGATATACACAGCATGTAGAAGGGTCACACGTCGTGTCTCTCATCTCCGAGTACAACCTGTGTAAAATGGACCGAGTTAGAAGAACATGCCGTGTTGAAGGGGGGGGGGGGGGTAAGTATACAATGTGTATGATGGAGCACACACCATGTTCAATTAACTGTGGTTCCCTCTATGTATGCGGTCGTGTGCCTGTACACAGCTTCAACCTGTATGGGCCATCTCATGTAATCGGTACACAAGATAATCCACATAACTATCCTCGTATAGGTATGTGGTGGAGTACATGGTGTGTACTCCACCCCATGTATATGTATCTTATGAAATATGCATTGAGCCTATGTAGGGACCCACATTCCATGTGAAAGTGGTCACACACTGTGTCTCCGATTCCTATCACTCGGAACTTCAGCCACCACTAGGTGGGGCCCACACATCATATCCTCTCAGGAGAACACTGTTTTCTTCACCGTGTGCAGTGCATAAGCCCTTGTCTCCACCAATACAACCCTACACAGTGTGTTCTTCAGGATACATGTCGTGTTGGTCATAATTTTCTAGAAACATCATTCTTCATCGTCGCACCTCGGGTCTCCTCTGATCCTCGATTCGGCCTTCTGATCATCAGAATACTCAAGATCTGAGGTTGCCTTGCTATACCATCAATATTTCAGGAGGTTTTTGGGTTTCAATCAGCCCTAAAAACTTGATTTAATCATCTGCACAAAGAACAATCAAAGGATTATTTATTCCGAACCGTGTCAATTTGTCTGCCTCCATTTCCTTCACACCTCTATTGAGTTGTCATGATATCAGATCTCCAATTTGGGATTGTTACATTGTGGGATAGATGTGAAACAATCCGTTGTTCATAACCCTGCGAAGAATGCGAAGAATGCAAGGTTAAAAGGAGGAACAAATCAATAAACAAGAGAGGAACACACCTCTCCCATTGTTCATCATGGTTTCGATTCACTCATGTTAGAAGTATTAAACAAAATGAATAAAAATATAATCTAAGAATTATCACAAATGAATTTCTCAAATTAAACCCTAAAAGAAACAGAAAAATAATGCCCTCCCGTAAGAACGCACGATTCGCAGATCAACCTATTCATGGGTTGATCTAAATTAATCATTTAATTGAAGAACAAGGATGAAATAAATCAAAATAAAAAACCCCTACCATAAAAATCAATGGAGAGGAAGAGTGTTCGTCATTCAGGATTCGATCTCACAGTGCAACTATCCACGCGTCGTCGTTCGTCAAGAATATTCTAAGGTTGGATCCTATCTAAAGCTCCATAGGTTTCTAGGGAGTTTTCCAAGGTTATGATTCTATCCATGGGATACTGATTATTTAAAAGGAAAATAAGCGTCACTGTGTTATGGAAACATTTTTAAAAAATAAATTATTAATTTATTTTATTTTCTTTAAAAAGTCCCAAAACTAACTTTTTCAGTTGACCCTACAATGGTCAATGTTAGGCCCCACCTAAAGTAAATTAATTTCTCTAAACCCAATAGTTTCATTGAATTTCTAATCCAATAACCCTTTTAAAATTTATTCCACTTTTTGATGAAAACCGCTCATGCGAACTATTTAAAATCTTAAATTTATTTCAAACATTTATTCTGGGCACTCCAGGCCTCAGAATCGCACTCCATAAAAAAACATGGTCTTGTATTAATTCTATATAATATTTAAAAAATAATACATGAAAAATTTGAGACATTACCATTTTTCTTTTTTGGGGCTGGTATTCATAGGTTTAGGGTTTATAAACCCTCGGAAGGTGTTATCGGGTATGAGTTTCCATTCTGCCTTGGTTTTGAGGTAGGTTCTCCAAAGAACATTCCTTTATTATTTAAGTTTCATCTTTTTCATATTTTTATCACCTTTTATAAATGTTTAGTATTTCTATAAAACCTTTTGATGATCTATTTGTTGTGCAAAATTGTTGTTTATTCCTTGTTTTGTGTAAAATGGAGTTGTTTCATATAAACGCGCACACCACTTGTTAAAATAAATGTTCTTCTAGTTTTCACATATGGTTTGTGATGTTTATGACCAGTTTTAAATAATTTAATAAGTTTTTGGCATTAAAATTTGGCTTTATATCCTTTTTAATGTTAAATAGAGTTTGTTTTATTAAATGTTGCATGCCTCATTTTTAAGAAAGCACCCGATTGGATCTTATGTGTTCAAGGTGTTATAAAATGATTGGTTTGGATTATTAAAAGTGTCAGAAGAATTTGAATAAATGTTTTTTGAGTTCCTTATGTGGGTTACAATCTGTTTTTTGGTTTTATAATAAAACAAGTATGATATGTTAAGGTGTTTTGGCATGTGTTGCCAATGGAAGGCCTGTTTGGCATCTTTATAGAAATGGGTGGGTTTTGAATGTGTAACCTAAATTTTTAAGGGGTTTAAGTAATTTTTTTGTTTCATCCAATGGTTTTTTACACCTATTTATTAATGGTTGAATTGGTCCTTTTTATAAATGTTGTTTTTATGAGGAATGCTTAAGGCTTGTTTGGTATTTTTCTTATAAAGATGGGTTTCCTCTGTATTTCATGTTGTATCATTTGGGATCAGTTTATGATTCATGAAATTGATTTACTAAATGGTATTTGGGCTAAAAAATATGATTTGATATGGTATTGGAGGGTTTTTGGTCTAAAAAGTGCATTTTTGAATAGATTTTATGGGTAAAGCCTCATTACAATTCTTGAAATTGCTTCATGAAAATATTAGTTGGTTTATTGATCCATGAAAGAAATGTGAAAAAATTGCAGGATGTTATGTGTGTGTATGATTTGGGAATGATATTTTCATGTTCAATGTATATTGATAACATGTTTTCCTTGATTGAGAACAAAGAGGGAAACCTGAGTATCTAGGTGGGCGAATGTGTACTAGTATGATAGTGATCCAGAGTGGTTTTTCCCTATTTCACTTAGCAAGTTGGAAAATGAAAACACTAACAAAACTATAATGGTGATGATTTGGGACCACTATGTTATGGGTATTTTCCCTACTAGTGGATCGTTCATGAGAACAAATATTATTATGGTTAATTTCACACTAATATACAAAATACATAGGGCTCACAACGAACTAGTTCCTAGGGGTGTTCCCATGACTAGTACTCATTGGATATATTGTATTCACCATCAGAATATGGTATATTTGACTGGAAAATTCAGTGTCATGTGTATTCTATTTAAAAGTTTAATTTCTTTAAATCATCCCTCTTGATTTTTTTTTCATTTTGTCTTTGCATATCTTTAGAAATTGTTCTAAAATTCTTGTGTATAAAACTTTCAAGATTTTGTCTGATAACTTCCATAGCATGGAACCTTGTTTGGAAAACATACTTTTATATATTTTATTTCAAACATGAAATTTATTTTTCTTTTATTTTAAGTATAATTGCATTAATAATAGAATATTGGGCTAACGCACTGAGTTTTAATACTCACACCTATAGTTTTATTCTTTTTTTAGCCCTTGTGTAGGTTTCAGCTTGAGTTAGATCACCTTGAGTGACATGGGATCATTATATTAGAGAGTTACCAAAGAGGTCACATGGATTTATTTGGTTATCAGGTCTGGTCAGTTTAGTTGTATCATTCAATTGTACTTTTAGTTTTTTTGTATAAATGATGTCTGTTCAATTTTTATATAAATGTGTATTAGGCTATCCATTATTTCCAATATTTTCTTTATTGTTTATATTTGGGTGAAATAGTTCCCTTTTATACTCTATTAATGCCTTTATTTCTTTTCTCCATCCTATGAGGATCGAGAACACCTTTTGAGACTTGTCTTAGAGTGGCCCGAATGACTGGTTCAGGGTCGACTCATGCTGGTTTGTAAAAAAATGGTATAAGAGGGGGGGGGGGTGTGTTAGCTCTTAGTAGACCTTGATTTTTAGAGCACACTTTTTATTTGGGGGATAACATGGAAGATGAGTTAGGATTGTAGAAAATTGAGGTGTAGGTTCTGGAAGAGCATCGTGAACTCTTTCTCATTCCAATCCTTGGGTGTCCATGGGATGTCTAGTTTTATTAGTTTCTTTGGTTCTTAGGGGTTGTTTTGGTGATTGGGATATGACAAGGGGAGTTGTACTAATGGACTATGTGAGATCATAGGGAATGTAAATCCATGTGGAGCTAAGGCATAGTCCTAACAAGGCTCTCTGTGTTGGTGGTGTTTTTGACATATGGCTGCCAAACATATGATCAAGTCACCCACCGACACTAGTTCCCTTTTGTGGGTCTCTTAGACCTTTATTGAATTATGAATTTTGTTTTGAAAATCCTTGTATAGGAATTGTGGAAGTGTGTTTTCAATGCTTAATATAGGTATGTTTTTTATAATGTTGGTTTTTTTTGAAATTTTTTTTTGGGAGAAAGTGGAATGATTTAACATGATCAAATTTCCTTAATCTAAACTTATGGTTTAGGCATGAATTATTTTAATATGATTCTAAAAATTTTGTTTAAAATGGGTTGTTTTGGGCTGTTGAAGAGTGTTTGAATATGATTAATTGGTTTTGGGAATTGGTTTTATGTAGTTCTTTTTCCTAAAAGGGGTTTTGGCCTTTGTGGATGTCAGATTAAGAAAAGTAACCTTAATGAATTTTGGAAAATGGGAAAGGGATGTTTGAATGGCATGCTTATTTTGGTAGTTGTTTTAAATTAAATTAAATGTGTTTTAAATCAAATAGTTCTTGAAAAAGTTTATTTTGTTGAGATTCTGAAAAATGTTTTGAATAAAGGGATAGTATTTTGATGGATACCTATGGGTTTTGTTTTTCAATCTTAGTAAAATGGTTTTTTGTGTGGAAATATGAAAATGGTTTTTGACTTGGTGGTTAGTGTGCCTATGTAAGGTACATGATTTTTGAAATGGGTTTATTTTTTGGCTCATAAAATGAGGATGTTTGTTTTAGCCTTTTGTGTTTTCATGGGTGCTCACTTGAATAGTTTTTTTTTGTAGAAATGTTGATGGATGTCCCATATGGAATAGTGGTTGGGTGCCTGGGGTGTCACATGAATGTGCATGTGAGTGATAATTGATGAAACACCATTGGTGAATGTGAAGATCCAACAAGTTAATTTGTTTTTCAAAAGTGTTTTAAGTTGAAAATTTGTTGTGTTTTTGTAAACTGGTGTTTATGTGGGTTTCTTTTTCAAGTTTTATAATTCTGGTTTGTTTGGTATGATTCCTCATGATCTAGAAGTGATATTGTTGATGTGTTTTGATATGGGATCTTGTTTGGGGATTGGGTTATATTTTTTTAATATTTTTAGAATACTTGAATTAAAAGTAATACCAAAATAAAAGAAGTTAAATTCTGTTTTTTTATTTTTAAGTTTATATATATATAAAAAATTAAAGGTGGGGGATTTCCTGGAAAGATCCTTTATTGAAACTTATTTAAGGAAGATACTTTCCATGAAAGTGCATTCTTCAAAAATGTTTCAAGGAAGGTGATTTCAATAAAAGCACTTTTCTTAAATAATACATGAATAAAGCACTGTCTAAGATAAAACCAATGCTTCTATGCCCTATTACTTGAAAAAATTAATAGATCAAGAAATATTTTATGATTTTGGAATTTTTAGAATATGTTTTTTTTGGTTGTATGCAGAAAAATGCCTGAGTTCCTTACAGGGTTCACGGGGAAGGAGTGTTCCACATATCTATTTTTCAAGAAGGATAACAACTTAGGTATATGTTGTTTTGTAAAGAATATAAGAACCATACATGAGATTATTTTCATACATGAAGAAAAATAGAAGTGATTTATGTGAATAAAAAGATAAAAAAGGGAATACTGCATACTCTTAGACTACCCAAAGCCATATTATAACTGTAGTGATTTCCATCATGAATTTCATATCACGTAGCCTATTTACGTGTGATGTATACATGATCATTCATTGGATATAAACAATCACATAACCTTCACAACATCACTCAACACTACCCCCAATATGTTACTGAAAATGGAGTTATGATCACTGTAGATCAGGTGATGCGATAGAGATGATACACAATGTGGATGGTAGTGTGACCATAATTACATATTTAAATTTATCTACCAGTAACCTTTTCAGTACTAGAAAAAATAAATGATAAAGGGGGTTCCTTTATTAGTAGTAAAAAAATTGTCGATAAATGTGCCCTTTATCAGTTCTAAAATGAAAGCGTTGATAAAGGTGACATTTATCAGAAATTTTGTTTTAGTGACGATAAAGGGGATCTTTATCTGTGATTTTTTATCAAAAAAAAGGCATTTTTATCAATGTTTTTGGGGCTGATAAATCCCCCATTTATTAGTGGTAAAAAACATTGATAAATGGAACTATTTATTAGTGATAAAAAAGCACTAATAAAGGTGGTATGTATCATTTCTTTTGTTTTAGGATTGATAAAAGACACCCATTATCAGAGTTTTTAGTGCTGTTAAAAGGTATATTTCATAAGAAAATTTATATATCATTAAAAATCATATATTAATATATATATATTGATATAAATATAATATATTTTATTAAATATGATTTATATAAAAATAAATATGCATTTACACTTAATATATAAGATATATAGTGAAAAGTGACTTATAAAATTATTAAAAAATAATATTAATTTATAATTTACTAATTAATATGGATTAATAGTGTAAGGAATCAGCTTTTAAAATTTACATAATATTGAGTTAAGTCAATAATTTTACTTTTTTTCACATTGAGGATCTTTTTAGTCTTAGAGATTTAGAGAATTAGGCCATAAATCATACATAAAAAAACCATAACAAGATAAAGTGGGCACTTCTGAATAGTATCCATTTTTCCTATAATATAAAACATTTAAAATAAATCATGATCAGTTTTATGAAAAATCTTCACAACATTAAACATGACATCTTCAAATCCTTGCTCATCCTTAAGTCCTGTGAACAACATTAAAAAATGTTGGATGAGCATAAAAAGCTCAATAAGGAATATAAAAAGAAAGAAATAGTTAGTCCATTAATAAACATTCAAACCCATGAAAAAATTATCATAAAGTAATACTTTTAACCCTTAATAAGTAGTAAATAAATTACTTTGAAAATAACCTCATTTATTACCCTTTTTCACAATCAAAATATTACTATAAAACCAATAGAAATCATAGAAAATACATGAAGGTATCTCAAGACATCATTATGCTTATCACACTTATAAATGGAATAACCATACAGTATAATTCCATACATGCCACTCTTAAAAATGGAATTTCCATATGACCGACTTCCATACCCAATGCATTGGAGGTTATAATGTAACAACCCATCCTTGGTTTATCATGGAAACACCTGTCATTAGTTTATAATGTAACCACTCGCCAAATTTCCAAGTACCATTATATAACCATAACACATAAAAACTTCCTATTTTCAATATTTAACTCTCAAAATTTCATTTACACTCATAAAAAAACATTTCATTTTATAGAAATAATAAATCCATTTTTGAAACCCATTTTCAATAACAAAATACCAAGAAAAAGGGGACGATTGGTTTTTTTATTTAAAAAACATGAAGGATTTTTTAGGATGAAAAATAACAAGATAGATATAAATTTTCCTTTATATTTCTTTTTATATCCATATAAATAAATATGTAAAATAATATCAATAACATTGATATGGAGGAAAGGGTTAAATCTTTAAACATTAAAAGCATCCCATACCACTTTTAACATTTAAATTCTAATACCTATGAAAGAATAAATTTAAAAAAAACACTAAATAACATGATAATAGAAAAAATATGGATCTATAATGTCAAATTTCCTGTATATACACCTTATAAAATAATAAAGGTGCATATCATATAGAAATCCCTCAATGAAAGTAGATTGAGATGAAATCCCTTACCTTGAGTCTGACTCGTCATGTACGTTCTTTATATTACTAAATAATAAAATTATTTTAATTATTTACTTTCTTGAGAACTATTTTAATGTTTATTATAACTTTTATATCACTTATTATCATGTTATAACAATTAATTAATTATTTAAGTACACGTTGGATGTTTTGACGATATTCGGTACATGAGTCCAAAGTGAATTTTGTGTTATGTAAATAGTAAAAGTGGTCATTAGTCCATAATATCCAAAATAATATTCATGAAATAATAAAAACTTGTACACATCAATTATACTTTTAAATAAAACCATTTCTGTATGGTTATGAAAAATTAACAATGTTATAATCATGGAGAAAATAGGTTTTATGTACACATGAGTGACATTTCCATTTTTCAATGATCCTTATGAAAATAAGGTAATTATTATTTTATCTTTAAAAAATGATCAAAATATAATAAATATAATATGAATAATTTAAATATACTTATATATATATATATATCATCCATGTGATGTGCTAATGAAAAAAAAATCACATCGCTTCGTGGAGGTGATAGTTCACACGTACACACGAATGATGTTATCATTTTTATGTTTATGGAAAGGTAAGAAAATAAATGATATATTATTATTTAATAATGATAAATATTTAATGAATATAATATATAAACATTAATTCCATCATCTTAATTAGTCTTGAGAGACGGTGATGGAAAACGAATTATATCGGTTTGTGAGGTGGTAGTCCACTGTACACATGAATGAATAGTTCATTTCCCATTTGATGAAATTGATGATGGATTTATGTGATGAAATTAAAATAATAAAATATAAGTATATTTAGGATAATTGAGTTATTATTTCATCATGTTTGAATAACATTTTAAGTAAGTGGAAGAATAAATAAAACAAAAACATTTAATTTAAAACTATACCTCTTCTTCGGACGACCTCCTTTGATTAACAACTCAACACCTCTAAGGAGGGTGTTATGCCTAAAATAAGGCCTCTATAATGTGGGGAGAGATTTTAGGAAGTTATTTGGTCATATATTGGTCAAACCAAATCGTTTTTAAGTGTATTGAAATGAGAAGAATAAGTTCCCTTTTAAAGGAGAGGGGAGGGGAACTCTTGGAATTCTTCCAATTATTATATTAATATAAATTAATTTTATATTAAAAATGGCTCCAAACTGATTTATTTATAATATAGGATAATTTTGGGTCTAAATAAATTATTAAAATTAAAATTATACAAGTTTTTATTATTCTTTTAATCCTTATATTTTTTAACCCTTATTTAACCCTTTTAACTCTTACCATGATATCATGTAATTTACACTTTGAGGGTTAATATAATTACTATGAAATTACAAAAGAATAATAAATGAGTAATTTATGAAATTTTAAGACTTATAAAAATCATATTTTGGAAATTGTGTTTTTTAGAAATTTTATATCATATAATCAAGTATTATTTATTTTAAAATATCATTAATGTTAATTTTGACACTATTCATCACTTGTGGTTTTAAAAATATCATAACATGATATCATCAATTTTTTTAATAGAATCATAATATTCCATAATAATCCATAAAATTTATAAATAACCTTAATTAATTCAAATTATATTATTTTAATATATTCAATATCAATTATTTGATTGTTTCATTAATAAAATAATTACTGCATTATCATTGTATAATTATTTAAGGCAATTATATATTACCTAAAAATTAAAAATAAAATACCATGATTTATATAAATTATTTATATTTAAAAATAATATATAATTCAAATGTATATTTTGAGTAAAACCATAGTAAAAATAATATAGTTATTAAAATATGAATGTGACATTTTTGTCATTTCCTTAAATAAAATATTATAAATATCATAACCTCATACAAATGGTTCCCAAAAATTATAAATAAATTTATATCATGATAATAAGTTTATTAAGTTAATAATTGACAATTATATTAGTTCAAAACCATCCTTTTTCCCCATGTGGACACATAAGAGATGTTTAAGAAAAACAAAGTGACATTTGTGATTTTCTTTAATTTAAATAATATAAAAGTCATTATCATGGAAAAGAGTCCAAAATATAACTCAAATTAAAACCATAGGTGTTAATGGTTGAATATAAATCATCTCAAAAAAATTGGGAAAATTTTTGCTTAATTTTCTAATCTTTATCATTTTATTTATATTTGAAATTTCTAAATTTACCCTTTAAATGTGGTAATAAGAATTAACAAAGTTACTATTAATATTAAAAAAATAAGAGGATAATTTTTAAAAAATTTGGAAATTCCTATTCCAAAAATGGAATCCATTTTTCAAAATTCAATTCAAAAAAATTTCAGAAATTAATTAAAAATTAATCCCATTAATAGAATGAGAAAACAAGTTTTTAATGTAAAGATGTCCAAAAGTTCACAAAGTTTTTATATATAATTTCAATATGAAATTGATTCTAGTGGCCTAAATTATATTAAAATGATATATAAAATTTATCTAATTATACTTTAAAATCAATAAAAAATATAATTTAACACTATAAATTATTTATACAAAAAAGTTGTTTTCAATTAAAATGAAACATTTTCAAAATTCATCAAAACATGAAACTTATTAAAAAAACACCAAAAATTAAACCAAAGTAAAATTTTATATTAATATTTAAAATAATAATTTAATTTTTTAAAAATTAATTTATTAATGTTCCAAAAATTTAATTTAAAACAAGCGTGCCATCAAAAGGCGGCAAAACCACCTTTTTAGAAAAATAATTCTTTTATGCATAAAATTGGATTTGTTCTTATATCATATCTATAAAACACATAAGATGAATTTTAAACATTATATTGAATATATTATATATAAATTTCATTAATAGAATCCATCAAGAGTAATTTTATTATTTTATAAACACACTTATTCACATTTAAGTATTTTTTTAGAAAATGATTTCCTTTTATTTTATAAAGGGTTTTATTTTCATTTATAATTAATTGGTCTCAAAATAATTAATTATATATACATGCGTAAAACCTATTTTCATAATTTAGTTAATCCTATTCATAACCTCCATTCTAATGGCTAAGTTATAATGGTGACATTTAAATAATAATTTTCACTTGTTCTCTTAAGCATGATGTGGCGTATCATGTATGCTATCGAACATATTATTTTATTTTAAAAAAAATCAATATGTTACATAATCCCCCCATTTTGGAAATTTCATCCTCATAATTTTGAATTCAGGCTTGGTACCTAAGGTTTTACTTTTCAAAATACCTTTATTGAAATCCCGCATCAAAAAAGGATTAATAAAAATTCCACTTTAAAAGAAATAAACGGAAGTACGAAGGTCACATAAGATAACACATACTATGTTTCCTTGTAGAGAAACATAGAAATGTAAGAGAAAACAAATCATCATGTTCTAGTAGAGAGATATATAGAAAATTTTCTTTATAAATTTATCCATAAGAAAATTATAAATATGTGATGGGTTAAAAGGTCATTAATTTCTTAGTGAGGAAAGTAAACAGATAAATTTTTTCTTTTTAGACCCTTTTCATAGATTTGAGGAATTATTTTACTATCTTACAATATAAAGAAATATACTTAATTTATATATTTATTTTTCATAAGCACCATTTCATACTCATATGATGATCATACCTAAAAAACCTTAATCACCAAAGATTAAATAAACCGTAATGTTTATTAATAACTAAAAACTCATGTCAAATAGTAAAGGCATACTTATAATTAAACTAAATCATTACATGAATATAAATGCAACAAAACATATACTATAAAGGTTATTAATCACTTATTATCACATCACTTAAAACCTTAAAAGGAGTGTCTAAAACGTTGAGCATGGGGATAACCTTCGAAAAATACCAAGTTCCCTGGATCTTCCATCACTTCAAAAGATGTCTCAATATCAACTGTAGCAGAAACAACAAATTTTCCCACACATTTTTGTTTTTGATCATGATTATTTTCACCTTGATTAAGTAAATTCAGTCACACATTAGCATAATGTCCTAACTCATTGAAAATAAAACATATTTCCATCGGCTTCACTTTGTTTTCCTGATCATATCCCTTACAATCATGAGCCATATAACCAAACTTACTACATCGGAAGCACTTACCTGATTTTAAAAGACATTATCCATAATTTTTTTACCACACTTCTCACAAGATGGAAAATTGGTTTTCTTACCTTCAATATTATTTGATGAATTCTTTCCCATTTCTTGCCAACTTGACCTCTTATTTTTCTATTTTAAAGGGACACATGATCATAAAAAAACTCTATTTCTATATTCTCAGCACATAGAACAAGTTTTTCATTGATTTTGAAGTCATTAGAATCCAATTACTTTCAATATCTTAGATTAAATACTGAGTAAAATTGATTTATCTTACTATTAATATCTCAGATAAAATTTGGGATATACTTTGACAAATAGGTGAATTTTTATTCATATACAACCACTGAATCTTAATCCCTTTGTCTCAATTCTATGAATTTTTTCCTTCCTAAGTTGAAAAGGTTAGGAAAATATTTCTCAAGAAATATATTATTAAATTAATCCCATTCTAATGAATAAATATCTTCACTTCCTAGGATATTTTTAACCATTTTACACCACTGATCGAATTCAACTTCAAAATGATAAATTTTAAGAGTTACCTTTTGGTGATTTGAAAAACCCATGATGTCGAATATATTTTCTAGGGATTTAATCCATCCTTCATCTTACACAAGGTTAGGTGATTCATTGACTGATGGGGGATATTTCCTCAAGAAACTCTCCACTATAGACATGTTCCTTCATGGTACATTAGGTTCATCTCTAGCATGGATACCACTACAATTTATAACATGTGTCAACTGATTCATCATGGAAAAAAACTATTATCTTCCAATTCCAACCATATCAGGATGCTGGTTTGGAAGGTTATTTTCATCACAGTGCCTTAAAACTATAAATTCCTTATTTACGTTGTGTAAAACCATTATGAGAAAACATACTTAAGATAAATGAACAAGGTAATATTAAAATTCTACATCATTTCAAATTAACCATGAAGTAAATATTCTAAGTGAATTCTGTGAACACTATCCTCACCTCTAATGTTTTTTAAAACTTTCCTTTGATACCAACTATAAGGAACCAACCTTAAAAAATTATATAATCTTGAGTTAAGTTAAGAATTTTACATTATTTCACATTGATGATATTTTAATGTTTATATCTTTAGAGAATTATTCTATAACCCATACAAAACAAAACTATAACAATAAAAAGTTAAAACTTCCAAATAGTATCATTTTTTCATATAATCTAAAACATTTAAAATAAAACATTATGAGTTTTATAAAAACTCTTAAAAAACATTCAACATGACATCTCCAAATCCTTACTCATCCTTATGTCTTATGAAAAACATTAAAAAATGTGGGATGGGCATAGAAATCTTAGTAAGAGATTTAAAAAGAAGGAAACTGTTAGTCTATTTATAAACATTAAAACCCACTAAAACATTATCATAAAGTAATAATTTTCACCCTTAAGAAGCACTAAATACTTATGCATTGAAAATAACCTCATTTATTACCCTTTTTCACAATCACAATATTACTATAAAACCCATAGCAAGCATAGAAAATACATAAAGGTATCTGGAGACATCATTATACTTTTCACTCATATAAATGGAATAAATATATGTTCGAATTATATATATATATATCTCTTACAAATGGAATATATATACGGTTGACTTCCATACCCAATGCATTGGAGGTTATAACATAACCTACTGTCTTTGGTTTATCATGGAACCACTCATCATTTGTTTATCATGTAACCACTCGTCAAATTTCCAAGTACCATTATTTAATCATTGCACATAAAAACATGATTTTTTCAAAATTTCATTCTTAGAATTTCATTTAAACTCATAAGAAAAAAATTTATGTTATAAAGATTAATCAAACCACTTCTAAAACCCATTTTAATAACAAAATACCCATAAAAAGGGAAAGATTGGTTTCTTTTTATTTTAAAAAAATAAAGGCTTGAAGTGGAAGGAAAATTCCATAATAGATATAAAATTTCCTTTATAATCCTTTTTATATCCATATAAATAAATATTTAAAATAATATCAAAAATATTGAGATGGAGGAAATGTTAAAATCTTTAAACATTCAAAGAGTCCCATACCACTTTGAACATTTAAATTCTAAGCCCCATGAAAGAATAAATTTTAAAAAAACATTAAATAAAATTAAAATAGAAAAAATATGGATCTAGAATGTAAAATGGGTTGTATATAAACCATATAAAAGAATAAATGTGCATATCATCAATAAATACCTCAATGAAAGGAGATTGAGATGAAATCCCTTACATTAAGTGGGACTCATCATGTACGTTATTTATCTTCCTAAATAATAAAATTATGTTAATTATTTAATTTATTGAGAACCATTTTCATGTTTATTATTTATTTTACATCACTCAATATCATGTTATATCAATTACTTAATTATTTAAGTTCACATTTGACATTTTGACGATATTCAGTACATGAGTCCAGAATGAATTTGGTTTGATGTCAATAGTCAAAGTGGTCATTAGTACATCAATTAAAGAATAATATTAATGAAATAATAATTACATTTATACATAAAATATAATTTGAAATCAAACCATTTTTGTGGGGTTATGAAAAACAAAGAACGATATAATCATGGAGATGATAGGTCGTACGTACGCATGAGTAACATTTCCAATATTCAATTATCATTATTAAAAGAATATAATTATTATTTTATATTTAAATAATGATAATAATATCATATGTCACGACCCCCTCCCCACAAAGTGTACCCCTCCTGGGCCGGCAATGTGAGAAGGGAGATAATGACCCCCGAGTCCCGCCTCCAGTAGGCCCCGGGTTGGCGACTAGCACCGAGGGTATAATACACACACAAATGGGAGGCATTACCCTCTAAGAGAACACATGCAGAAGAGAGAGATAGAATAGACTCCAACCAACTCCAATTCATAACTGAAAAATAAAAGAAACCCAAGTACATATATGAAATTTCATGCAAAAGTACTACAATTGAAAGGGAAAACTAAAAGTACCCAAAAGAAAGTAAAACGGCAGTGACCACAAGCCCGAACAGCTCCTCCTCCAACCGCAAGCTAGTAGTAACCAGCTTGATCTCCAACCTGCTCCAAGTGACCTGAAAAACAGTTTATATATACATAGGGTGAGTATAACAGTATACTCAGTAGGATCCTCCCCAAGCCTCTTGTGAAAAAGTAAAGAAAGCATGCTAAAGCCCAGTGAACAAAAAGTGAAACAAACTCGTTATCTAAACAGGTATACTAAGTTCGCAACCTCACCATGGATACTCTCACCAAGTAACGCATGCAAGAATATGGAATATAGTAAAGAATATCAAGGGTAACCCGCTACTACTTCCCCACTGGTTTTCCGCTTTGCCCCAATGACATACGTCCTGTGCATCTCTCTCCAAAGGCTTGCCCGCAGACACCTGGGCTAAGCTCCACAATCTGCACCTCGTGCACCACAAAGGCTTGCCCGCAGACACCTGGGCGAAGCACCACACCGTCCTCAAAACCAAAGTAACCAAGTAGTTTCCGGGAGCCACCACAGCTCGTATAACGTGTATCATACATCGGTTATAATACCTCAAGCCATTACAGCCCATACTCCGAGTAAGGATCCTCAAGCCATTATAGCCTATACACATTACACCTATAGTAGTCCATAGGATACTATATCCAGAATATATGTGTGGGAAATAACCACAAGCCATCACAGCCCTCTACACACATATATGGGTAAAACTAACCACTGTGCCTACCAGCACAAAGATCTACCAAGAGAAGAGAGCGGGGCCAAAGGGGGTAGTCATCCATTCAACCTCCCATCAGAATGTTGGGGAAAACACCCCCCAGGGCTCAGAATCCTCGGGGTGTCAGTTTCCCTTACCGATAGGGTGGAGTAGCGTATAGAAACACAAAAATTACAGAAAATATATATATATCTCACACCCACACTATGGGCATTACCTAGTCTTAGATACAACTGCAGCTAACGTCTCTCAGACTCCAGGCTGCTACTTCAAAGACTAGGTATCCTATAAGCACACAACCAATTGAAGAGCTTTATTAGATTACTCCATTCTCATTTATCAGTTCCACTGTACATTAATTAATTCTTTAAACATTAATTAAGAATGAACAATTCCACATTAAACTGAATTGGCATCACTTTCAAAAACAACTGCTCCTTTTTAAGATTCACATCACCTTTAAATTCCAGCATCTCCATCCTCGTGGATTTTCACCATTTAATCAAACATTCATTACAGAATTACTTTTCCACATTCCCAGGCA
This sequence comes from Viscum album, assembly GCA_963277665.1. Lineage (NCBI taxonomy): Eukaryota > Viridiplantae > Streptophyta > Magnoliopsida > Santalales > Viscaceae > Viscum > Viscum album. The sequence goes on from OY728151.1 coordinate 1,760,803,912, forward strand.
TTCTAGAAAAACATCCTATGCTTCTAAACACAAAGGAGGCTCAACACGGTGAGTAGATATACTACCCGTTGAGTCTTTTCCGCCTATAGAAAGAGCATATACCCATTCTCCCTCGAGAGGCTAAACATGGAAAGCACGTGGCATACCCCACGCATCTTCGCCTACTTCAGAAGAATGGTAGCAAGACCAGCTGCCTTGAGCAGTGGGGAAAAGCAAAGCAGATTAACATTCAAGAAAACCGCAAGCAACTAGCAACCACATCCAACCCATTCCATCACCCCTAGTGTCCTCCCCGACACCCATATGCATAAACTGATGCATCTCGCCACACAAGGTGTCATCCGCTTCCACAACCACAAGGCCTCCATGCCTCCACATATCACAAAAACCATCCAGTCTCACATCACAACACACACAACAGGAAAACAAACATCACATCATGGGCTCTTGACCCTTTAATAAACAAGAGGGTAACTCAAAACCCTTTTAGAAATTCTCACAAAAACTGTTCTCTAATCCATATTGAATTAACAGATTTGTTATTCGTAGGTTCCAATCACGGATACCTAAATAGTAAGCTATCACAATTAAACAACCATGCTTCCTTCCCTAATTTGATTATCCTCAAATTAAAACAACTACAACAATGGCAAAACAAGATTAATTTACAGGCCTCTTTATCTTTACAATTAATTAACAATTAATTCTGGCTTTACGTTCATTATCAATTTCAATCATGAACGAACAACAAATCAAAGAAAACATAGATATCACTATATCGAGGAAAACATGAGGCAAACCGTTATCACGGTATAAAGCAACAACATGCGATCAACCAATTCTTTTAATCCGGTTCAAGTATTTAATTAGGTCAATTTCATTGTGATCCAAAGGAATAAATCATGCTAATTCTAAGATTGCACATACACAATTAGATAATCCATGAATCCCCTACCTCGAAGAGTTCTTGATGTCCTTTATTCACACAGCGGGCCACAATCCTTCTCTCACGACAACTTATGTGGAAGAATGATCGACACAGCTTGGTTGCATCAAAACAAAGAAGAACCAATCCTAGGAGTAAAGATTGATTGTGAAACTCCTACGGAAAGTATTGAAAGGTTCTAGCGCCTCTTAGTTGAGAACAAAGGGAAAGAACAAGGGAGAATGATATCTCTTCCCTTTTTAAGATTTAATGAGGTGACGGTTTAAGATCCGGATAATTATCCATTAAAAATGGATCGGATTAACCCACATGGTTTGACCAAGTAAAACATTCCAAGCCTTAGGAATAATTAATATAGGATTTATGGAATTTGAATCGGCCTTAAGAGCCCTTAAAATAAGGCTTTAAATGTTTTTTACGTCAAAAGAAACGTCAAAAGGGGAAAAACTGTAGGAGTCTGGAAACACTGTTCACCCACTGTTACTGTACATGAAACCGATATATGAAACCGATCTGTGAAACTGATCTGTCACACTGATCTGTGAAACCGATCTGTGAAACCGATCTGTGAAACTGATCTGTCACACCGATCTGTGAAACCGATCTGTGAAACCGATCTGTGAAACTGATCTGTCACACCGATCTGTGAAACAGATCTGTGAAACCGATCTGTGAAACTGATCTGTGAAACTGATCTGTCACACCGATCTGTGAAACCGATCTGTCAGACCGATCTGTGAAACCGATCTGTCACACCGATCTGTGAAACCGATCTGTCAGACCGATCTTTGAAACCGATCTGTCACACCGATCTGTGAAACTGATCAGTGAGACCGATCTGTCAGACCGATCTGTGACACCGATCTGTGACACTAATCTGTCACACCGATCTGTGAAACCGATATGTGAAACCAATCTGTGAAACCGATCTGTGAAACTGATCTGTCACACCGATCTGTGAAACCGATCTGTGAAACCGATCTGTGAAACCGATCTGTGAAACTGATCTGTCACACCGATCTGTGAAACCGATCTGTCAGACCGATCTATGAAACCGATCTGTCACACCGATCTGTGAAACCGATCTGTCAGACTGATCTGTGAAACCGATCTGTCACACCGATCTGTGAAACTGATCGGTGAGACCGATCTGTCAGACCGATCTGTGACACCGATCTATCAGACCGATCTGTGAAACCGTTCTGTCACACCGATCTGTGAAACTGATCGGTGAGACTGATCTGTCAGACCGATCTGTTACTGTTCATAAAACTGGAAACACTGTTCACAGAACTGGAAAATTGGCAAAGTGTTGGGAATAAGTCCCCTTGGCGTCCCGGAACACCTCCAACACCAAAATTTCACAAAGTAATGGACCAGAGAGGTCTAGGCCATTACATTAGATAACTCTCAAAACATTCTCGTTCTTGAGAATTAAAAACCAACCCAGAAGAAAAGAGGGGTCCGAACAACCACCCCATAAGATACCTCTCGGGGGAAAACCACCATGAGTTGTTCAAAAGCTGGAACAAAACTACGACATCCGAGAGTATGGAAACAAACAATTCATAACCAAACAATTCAAACATGACATCACATCAAAGGTACATAAATAAAACATTAAAGGTCCAACCACAAAGAAAACATCATTAAAAGAAAGGAGTTAAACATTAAACAACTCTGGGTACTGAGCACGTATCTGTGACTCACGCTCCCAGGTACTCTCCTACATGGCACCGTGTCGCCACAAGACATGAACTAAGGGGATAGAACGCCCACGCAACACCTTCTCCTTGTGGTCTTGGATCTCCACAGGTCGCTCCTCGAAGGTTGCATCATCATCAATATCGATCTCTCCCCAATCGATAACATGAGATTCATCATGAAGGTAACGACGGAGCTGCGATACATGGAAAACATCATGTATCTGACTCATTTGAGGGGGAAGTGCTACTCGATACGCCACACCTCCAACATGAGCTAACACCTCGAAAGGCCCAAAAAAATGGGGAGAAAGCTTACTTCCGCGACCAAACCTTCGCTGCCCACGACGGGGAGTCACCTTTAGAAACACATGATCACCAACATTAAACTCTAAGGGTCTCCTTCTTTGATCAGCATAAGATTTCTGACGATCTTGTGCTGTCTTCATCCTCTCACGAATCACCTGAACCATCTCTGTTGTATTCTGCACTAGTTCTGGTCCGAGAATTGCGGACTCTCCGACCCCAGTCCAGCACAACGGAGAACGACATGGCCGGCCATACAAAGCTTCAAACAGCGCCATACCGATGGTCGAGTGAAAACAATTATTGTAAGAAAACTCTACCAAGGGTAAGTGCTTCGTCCATGAACCTCCAAAATCAAGAACACAAGAGCGCAACATGTCTTCAAGAGTCTGGATGGTTCGCTCTGTCTGACCATCCGTTTGAGGATGAAAAGCAGTGCTAAGGCACAGTTGAGAGCCAAAATCATGCTGGAGACCTCTCCACACCCTAGAGGTAAAACGAGGATCTCGATCAGAAATGATCGTCTTAGGAACTCCGTGAAGCCTCACCACCTCCTCCAGATACTTCCTCGACAAAACCTCCACTGAGCTTGTAACGACCCAATCTTTTTGAGTAGTATATTAACTTACTCTTAATGATTTAATAAGATGTTAATGGTCAATGCAGAAAGAGGAGTCGATGGCTTCATCCAGTAGACTCGACCCTTATGAATCCCACTTATCAGAGCTTGGGAAGGAGGTAGCATCTGTGGGCTTCGCTTTGGACCAAGCCCAAGCCGAACTCCAGCGTGTCAAGCTTGAACGGAAACGCCTACAGGAGAAGTTCAAGTTAGTAGAGATTACTACTAGGGCAATGTTATCTGAGCCTCCCTCAGATTCTCTCACCATAGCACACCTTACAATTAGGTCTTATGCCGGTGTTATAAGGGGCTATGTGACGAGACCCTAGCTTCCTTGTGTAATCCTTTCGGGTGAATAAATTGAGATATCTTCCTTTAGTGATGTTTGTGGATTTTATTTTGTCCGGATAATTTTAGGATATATTTTATTGATGAATTTTTGAAAAAAGAATATTTTAAAACATTTATGTAAACCCTAAATAACTAATGATGTGTAATGATTTTCAAAAAATGGTCTTCTACAAAAGTGTTCAGTAAAAAATTTGGAGTCTAATAAGATCAACTTAATTTTTAATGAATAGTAAATTATGAATAGTGATTTTACACTTAGGATTAGTAATATGTCCAAATGGATTAATAATTTCACTCAAAGAAAGTTTTAATGTAATTTAGACACCGAGATTAAGTAATGTGATTCAATAAAATGGGTAAATAATGGTTTCATAAATTATTAGTCAAGTATTATTTTTTTCGGATAAATAGTGTTTTTTAATTAAAAATTTAATTAAAAATAATTATAAAATTATTTTTATAAAAATGACTTTATTTTTGAACTCAGAGCATCGATATTATGTTAAGGTAATTTTTGGGGATTTTTCTGAAAAAAATGAATTTTCGATGAATAGTGTTTTTATTTAAAAATTAAATTAAAGATATTTAGAAAATTATTTTTATAAAATGGATTTCATTTTTGAAATCAGAGCATTGATATTTGGTTAAGGTGAAATTTTGGGATTATTCTGAGAAAGTTGAATTTTCAGTGAATAGTAAAAATACAGTTTTAGGGTTTCGGTATGTTTAATGACATCATAACTGTGTCATGATGATATCATGAGATATTTCAAGGGTTGGCCGGCCAAGGGTGATGAATTATTGTTTTGGGGGCCCCATGTGGCCTAACTTTATGAAAATATCATGAGAGAGCACATGGGTTTGAGAAAAGCACTTGTGAGGTGTCCCTTGGCCATTAATGCCTTGTCCCCTCACTTTCCCTATAAATACCCACCCTTTCCTCCTTTAGTTTTCACTCCCAACTCTCCCCCAACCAAGTTCTGGTCTCCTTACCTCCGAAGGATTCCTCCCAAGGTTCCCCCAAGCCCTCAAGTTCCAAACCTTTGAGTTTCAAGAGTCACGTTTTAAGGTAAGGGATCCGACCCCTCTCTTTCTTTTCATGTAATCTCTTTTATGTCATTCCTTTTATGCTCCATGTTCTTATGTGAGAGGATGTTATTTTATATTCCTCTTACTTCCATTTTCATTTTTATATGATGAGAGATCCCCTTTTACTCTCATCATTTCATTTTATGAATGTTTAAGTGACGCCGTTAGGCTGCCGAATTTTCATAAGAGAAATCTAATTTTTGTCTTCCTTCCATGTTTTTCATTTCAAATGGTATGTCCTTAAAATTTCATTACCATGTCCATATATCCATCTTATTCTCTTCCCCTACTGTTTTATGGATCATTTATGAGTGGTTGACCCATGTACCCTCTCTTTTCAATGTTTTCTAAAACCTTGTAACATAGCCGTTATGCTGCAGAATTTTCGTCTCAAAATGCCTCTCTCTTTTCTCAAAAATTATTTTATGTTATAAAGTGAATACAAAAAGCTCTTATTTATAAAAGGGTATTAACATATATATCAAAATTTTCTATTTTAAATTTTGGGATTTACATACATGAGACCCACTTTCCCTTTTTGTGGGTTTAAAGTGACGTAAAGATCATGTCTTTAAAGCAGTTTTTAAAACGTTATGATTATGAAATGAAACCCATTTATTTTATGCTATGTGGGTTATTTATGAAATGTTTGATGATTATATATGTGTCTCACATGATAATAAAGGCAAATTTAAGGGCACGCCCTGATAGCGCTCCAATGCATTGGGTAATGATGTAACCACTAGAGATTAAAATTTTCACGATACCTTGGTGAATAACCTTGGTAATTTTCAAATGACACCTTGGGGATGGACCTTGGTGATATGTTCATGATTGTCTATGTTAAATTATGTAGCCACATCTTCAAGTTATGGAAAATGTTATTTTTATTATGAAATTCCTCATGATTTATTTCTCATGCCTTAAAGTTCTTTTCATGTCCTTATTGAAGTATCTCAAGTTCACATGTAAAATGTTCCTCTTGTTTCCCTTACTGGGCCTTCTGCTCACCCTTTCTTTTGATGTATGTCCCCAGGTTATGAGATTCAGTAATGAACCTAGAATGAACTTAAGGAGACGCCTTTCAAGTGTTTAAGAAGAATGTTTTATGTTGTTTTCATGTATTATGTTCCTGGTTTCCAAGACACTAGACCTTAAAGATCCTCAGTTTTGTGTAATGTAATGAAAGTTTATGTTATAAAATGGCGGGATGCTATAGTTGGTATCAAAGGATGGTTTAGTTATTTGTGGAAATTAGGATATAAAAACTTTAGGATGAACCCTAGAGAAAAGTTTAAATATAGGAAAACTTCCTGGTATTTTGGTAAGTATTGAGTAAGTGGTTTATCAAACAAATACATCCCTGTCTGGATACGAGCAGGTAGAGGCGGCTCTGGCACAGATGTACATAGGGGTAAAACCCGAAAACACCGCTTTGAGCTAGACTCAAACGGGAACTGGTGCACGATAACGGGACTTGCTGCACTCTTGGTTACAACACTCCCGAGGGATATGTTTGGTTAATCACAAGATTTTTATGAATCATTATGAAGGAATTGTAGAAAAGTGTAACTGTATAAGAATGAAGTCTTAGTTAAAAGATCCATAAATGAAATAAGTTTCTCACTAAGGTTTTATTCTTTTAGAAAATGGCGGGCAATAGGAGGAACCGTGCCGATGGTGACCGCAATGCACCATGTGCTGACGGCCCTCCGATGGAAGCCGAAATGGAAACATTCATGCGAATGATGAACCAACTGACTCAAGTTATGAGTAATAACTTGAATCAAGCTGAGAGGCCAACCTCACCACGAAGGGAACAACTTTCTGTTGAGTCCTTCATGCATCAACGACCACCAACATTCAGTGGATCTACTGACCCATTGGTTGCGGAACAATGGATAAGCTCCATTGAAAAGATCTTTTCTGTACTTCATTGTTCGGAACAAGAAAAAGTCACCCTTGCTGTTTACCGCCTAGAGGGAGAAGCTGATCAGTGGTGGTCATTGATCAAAAACACAAATCCACGAGGAGAGATGGAAGCTCTGGAGTGGGAAGAGTTCCGGGGAATATTCTTTAATAAGTATTTCCCTCGTTCGATGAGAACAAGAATGGAGAAAGAATTTTTCGAGCTGAAGCAAAAGGATAATGAATCAGTTGGAACCTACGAGATGAACTTCACAAGGCTTTCCCGTTATACCTCAAGCTTCGTCATGGACCCTAATGGGAAGGTTGATAGATTCTTCGGTGGACTACGACCTCATCTACGGAAGAATCTAGCCAACAAGGACTATGATAGCTATGAAGAAATTGTTCGAAGTGCTATAAAAGTTGAACTAGAGTTTGGGGAGACACAGTGGTCTCACAAATCTAATGAGAAGAAGAGAACTCTAGAACCAAGCCTGGGAAGAAGTTTTGATCAGGAAAGAGGTGGAAAGCATATACAACATGCCACATGCAATAAATGTGGGAAGAAGCATTTAGGGAACTGCTTGATCGGAAGTGGTAAGTGATATAGGTGTGGAAAAGAAGGCCATATTTCTCGGAATTTTCATAGTGATGTGAAGCCTCAACTTCCCAACACTAACGATAGAGGAAATATGGTTCTGGCCCTACCCGAAGTCACATGCTTCAAGTGTAAACAGCTTGGACACTTTGCTAATCAATGTCCAAATCCGAGGGCGGTGGAGGGGAATCACCATCAACCTCAGCAGAGGCCAAGGGAGAAAGGTCGTGCTTTTTCTATCACAACAACTGAAGTTGAAGTTCCGAACGATGTGGTAGCAGGTACTCTTGTTGTCCTCTCAAAACTAGCAAGTACTTTATTTGATTCTGGTTCTACGCATTCCTTTATTTCCTCCAAGTTTGCAAGGAATATAGAATCAATCCCCGAACTGCTAGAGGTAGAGTTGTCAGTCAAGACTCCAAGTGGGACTATCCTTGCATCAAAAGTATTTAGAGACTCTAGTGTTTACTTTGGTGAGCACAATATTATCACAAATCTAGTAGTCATTCCCATGATGGAATTCGACATTATACTAGGGATGGACTGGCTCTCAAAGTATAATGCTAAGATCAAATGCAGAAGTAAGGAAATCTCAGTAGTCTTGAATGAACGACCTACATTTATCTTCCAAGGAGAGATATCCCGAACTGATCCCTATCTAGAAGCACCTCCCATAGATTTCTTTATGGAGTTAATCGGTGATGATGAAGAAGGGAAAGGGAGTATACAAATTGAAGATGTTCCAATTGTTCAGGAGTACATGGATGTATTTCCTGAGGAGTTACCTGGACCTCCCCCAGAAAGAGAGGTAGAGTTCTCCATTGAACTCGTACCTGGGTCCCAACCGATATCAAAGACTCCGTATAGAATGACAAATGTGGAGCTAGAAGAGTTAAAGAAACAACTCCAAGACTTGTTGGAGAAGGGGTTTATCCGACCGAGTGTGTCTCCTTGGGGAGCACCAGTTCTCTTTGTGAAGAAGAAGGATGGATCAATGCGGCTATTCATTGATTATAGAGAACTGAACGGGATCAAAGTGAAGAACAGATATCCTCTTCCAAGAATTGATGATTTATTTAACCAACTTCGTGGGGCTCAATTCTTCTCTAAGATTGACCTTCGATCTGGTTATCATCAACTGAGGGTGAAGAAGGAAGATATTCCAAAGACTGCCTTTCGATCAAGATATGGGCATTATGAGTTTACTGTTATGCCTTTCGGATTGACTAATGCTCCTGCTATTTTCATGGATTTGATGAATAGAGTCTGTAAGGACTACCTTGATAACTTTGTGGTAGTTTTTATTGATGATATTTTGATATATTCAAAAAGTCGTGAGGAGCATGAAGATCATCTGAGGGTTATTTTGAAAACTCTACGGAAGGAGAGGCTCTTTGGGAAGTTCAGCAAGTGTGAGTTTTGGTTACAACAAGTGGCTTTCTTGGGGCACATCGTAACCAATAAAGGAATCTCAGTTGACCCTGCAAAGACAATGGTTGTGGAGGAGTGGCCTCAACCCACAACAGTAACTGAGATTCGTAGTTTCCTTGGTTTAGCGGGATATTATAGGAGGTTTGTGAAAAACTTTTCACGGATTTCTAATCCACTAACCAAGTTGACTCGAAAAGGGGTTAAGTTCATCTGGACAAAGGAATGCGAGGAGAGTTTCCAAGAGCTGAAGAAGAGATTGGTTACTACACCTGTGTTAACACTACCCTCTATCGGAGGAGAATTCGTTATTTTTAGCGATGCATCTCTGAAAGGGCTTGGGTGCGTCCTCATGCAAAATGACAAGGTAATTGCTTGTGCATCTTGACAGTTGAAGATTCATGATCAGAATTATCCTACGCATGATCTAGAGCTGGCGGCAGTTGTTTTTGCTCTAAAGATATGGAGGCACTATCTTTATGGGGAGAAATGTGATATATACACTGACCACCAAAGTCTAAAGTATATTTTCACACAGAAAGAATTGAACATGAGACAAAGGAGATGGTTGGAGCATATTAAAGACTATGATTGTTCAATTCATTATCACCCTGGAAGAGCAAACAAAGTCGCAGATGCGTTAAGCAGGAAAGATCCTGTTGTTCTGGCAACAATGAGGATCCTAGGGGATCCCTTGATTAAAGATCTAGTAAAACTGGACATGGGAATTATAAGGAAAGGGACATCATCAACCCTATCCTAAATGATTTCTCAACCTTCATTACTAGAGAAGATCAAGAAGGCTCAAAAAGAAGATCCTTTGCTGCAGGAGAAGTTCAAGGCTGTAAAGGATGGTAAGTTCCCTGATTTCAATGTTGATCAAGAAGGTGTATTGAAATTTCGTACAAGACTATGTGTTCCATCTATTTCGGAGATAAAGAAAGAACTGATGGATGAAGCTCATAGCTCTACTTTCTCTATACATCCGGGAAGCACTAAGATGTATAGAGACCTTCGTGATCATTATTGGTGGGATAACATGAAGAGGGAGATTGCTGATTACACTACAAGGTGCCTGGTGTGTCAGAAAGTAAAGGCAAAACGACAACTTCCTAAGGGGGTATTACAACCGCTACCCATACCAGTATGGAAGTGGGATAATATCACTATGGAATTTGTAACTGGTCTCCTGAAAACATCCAAAGGAAACAATGCGATATGGGTTATTGTGGACCGTCTCACCAAGACATCCCATTTTATCTCTATTCGGGAAGATTTCTCTCTGGATCAGCTTGCTAAGATATACGTGAAGGAAGTGGTAAGGCTGCATGGGGTACCACTATCCATCGTATCTGATCGTGACCCAAGATTCACATCAAAATTCTGGATAAGTCTTCAACATGCTCTGAATAGTTAATTGAATTTTAGTACGGCCTATCATCCTCAAACTGATGGCCAATCTGAAAGGACTATTCAGACACTCGAAGACATGCTGAGATTATGCTCAATGGAATTTAAAGGTGGATGGGATCAACACCTCTCATTAGTTGAGTTCTCCTATAACAACAGCTACCATTCGAGTATTCAGATGGCACCCTATGAAGCTCTGTATGGAAAGCGATGTAGAACTCCTACTTGTTGGGATGAAACTGGTGAGAGGAAGATTCTTGGGCCTGATCTCGTGCAAGAGATGACAGAACAGGTTCATGCCATCCAACAACACATAAAATCTTCTCAAAGTCGGCAGAAGAGCTATGCTAACAATCGTCGAAGGGACTTGGAGTTTGGTGTTGGCGAAAAAGTCTTCCTTCGAATTTCTCCATGGAAGAGAGTCATGCGGTTTGGGAAGAAAGGGAAGCTCAGCCATAGGTACATTGGCCCCTATGAAATCCTTGATCGCATAGGAGCAGTGGCCTATCGTCTAGCACTTCCACCGAACCTAGCTCAAGTTCATGATGTCTTCCATGTATCTCTCTTGAGGAAGTACATACCCGACCCTTCGCATGTACTGAACCCAGAGGTGGTACAACTGGAACATGACCTCTCTTATGAGGAGCAGCCAGTGGAGATCTTGGACTGTAGAGACAAGGTCCTACGAAACAAGACTACCCACCTTGTGAAAGTGTTGTGGAGGAATCACAAATACGAAGAAGCGACTTGGGAGCCTGAGGAAACAATGAAGAAAAAGTATTCTCACCTTTTCGACTAGGCCTCAAGTGTAAATTTCGGGGACGAAATTTCTTAAGGGGGGAAGAATGTAACGACCCAATCTTTTTGAGTAGTATATTAACTTACTCTTAATGATTTAATAAGATGTTAATGGTCAATGCAGAAAGAGGAGTCGATGGCTTCATCCAGTAGACTCGACCCTTATGAAGCCCACTTATCAGAGCTTGGGAAGGAGGTAGCATCTGTGGGCTTCGCTTTGGACCAAGCCCAAGCCGAACTCCAGCGTGTCAAGCTTGAACGGAAACGCCTACAGGAGAAGTTCAAGTTAGTAGAGATTACTACTAGGGCAATGTTATCTGAGCCTCCCTCAGATTCTCTCACCATAGCACACCTTACACTTAGGTCTTATGCCGGTGTTATAAGGGGCTATGTGACGAGACCCTAGCTTCCTTGTGTAATCCTTTCGGGTGAATAAATTGAGATATCTTCCTTTAGTGATGTTTGTGGATTTTCTTTTGTCCGGATAATTTTAGGATATATTTTATTGATGAATTTTTGAAAAAAGGATATTTTAAAACATTTATGTAAACCCTAAATAACTAATGATGTGTAATGATTTTCAAAAAATGGTCTTCTACAATAGTGTTCAGTAAGGAATTTGAAGTCTAATAAGATCAACTTAATTTTTGATGAATAGTAAATTATGAATAGTGATTTTACGCTTAGGATTAGTAATATGACCAAATGGATTAGTAATTTCACTCAAAGAAAGTTTTAATATAATTTAGACACCTAGATTAAGTAATGTGATTCAATAAAATGGGTAAATAACGGTTTCATAAATTATTAGTCAAGTATTAGTTTTTTCGGATGAATAGTGTTTTTTAATTAAAAATTTAATTAAAAATTATTAGAAAATTATTTTTATAAAAAGGACTTTATTTTTGAACTCAGAGCATCGATATTATGCTAAGGTAATTTTTGGGGATTTTTCTGAAAAAAATGAATTTTCGATGAATAGTGTTTTTATTTAAAAATTAAATTAAATATATTTAGAAAATTATTTTTATAAAATGGATTTCATTTTTGAAATCAGAGCATTGATATTTGGTTAAGGTGAAATTTTGGGATTATTCTGAGAAAGTTGAATTTTCAGTGAATAGTAAAAATACAGTTTTAGGGTTTCGGTATGTTTAATGACATCATAACTGTGTCATGATGATGTCATGAGATATTTCAAGGGTTGGCCGGACAAGGGTGATGAATTATTGTTTTGGGGGCCCCATGTGGCCTAACTTTATGAAAATATCATGAGAGAGCACATGGGTTTGAGAAAAGCACTTGTGAGGTGTCCCTTGGCCATTAATGCCTTGTCCCCTCACTTTCCCTATAAATACCCACCCTTTCCTCCTTTATTTTTCACTCCCAACTCTCCCCCAACGAAGTTATGGTCTCCTTACCTCCCAAGGAGTCCTCCCAAGGTGCCCCCAAGCCCTCAAGGTCCAAACCTTTGAGTTTCAAGAGTCACGTTTTAAGGTAAGGGATCCAACCCCTCTCTTTCTTTTCATGTAATCTCTTTTATGTCATTCCTTTTATGATCCATGTTCTTATGTGAGAGGATGTTCTTTTATATTCCTCTTACTTCCCTTTTCATTCTTATATGATGAGAGATCCCCTCTTACTCTCATCATTTCATTTTATGAATGTTTAAGTGACGCCGTTAGGCTGCCGAATTTTCATAAGAGAAATCTAATTTTTGTCTTTCTTCCATGTTTTTCATTTCAAATGGTATGTCCTTAAAATTTCATTACCATGTCCATATATCCATCTTATTCTCTTCCCCTACTGTTTTATGGATCATTTATGAGTGGGTGACCCATGTCCCCTCTCTTTTTAATGTTTTCTAAAACCTTGTAACATAGCCGTTATGCTGCAGAATTTTCGTCTCAAAATGCCTCTCTCTTTTCTCAAAAATTATTTTATGTTATAAAGTGAATACAAAAAGCTCTTATTTATAAAAGGGTATTCACATATATATCAAAATGTTCTATTTTAAATTCTGGGATTTACATACATGAGACCCACTTTCCCTTTTCGTGGGTTTAAAGTGACGTAAAGATCATGTCTTTAAAGCAGTTTTTAAAACGTTATGATTGTGAAATGAAACCCATTTATTTTATGCTATGTGGGTTATTTATGAAATGTTTGATGATGATATATGTGGCTCACATGATAATAAAGGCAAATTTAAGGGCGCGCCCTGATAGCGCTCCAATGCATTGGGTAATGATGTAACCACTAGAGATTACAATTTTCACGATACCTTGGTGAATAACCTTGGTAATTTTCAAATGACACCTTGGGGATGGACCTTGGTGATATGTTCATGATTGTCTATGTTAAATGATGTAGCCACATCTTCAAGTTATGGAAAATGTTATTTTTATTATGAAATGCCTCATGATTTCTTTCTCATGCCTTAAAGTTCTTTTCATGTCCTTATTGAAGTATCTCAAGTTCACATGTAAAATGTTCCTCTTGTTTCCCTTACTGGGCCTTCTGCTCACCCTTTCTTTTGATGTATGTCCCCAGGTTATGAGATGCAGTAATGAACCTAGAATGAACTTAAGGAGACGCCTTTCAAGTGTTTAAGAAGAATGTTTTATGTTGTTTTCATGTATTATGTTCCTGGTTTCCAAGACACTAGACCTTAAAGATCCTCAGTTTTGTGTAATGTAATGAAAGTTTATGTTATAAAATGGCGGGATGCTATAGAGCTCGACTCCTTGATTGCTATGAAGTGGGACGATTTAGTTAAATGATCCACTACCACCCATATAGCATCATGTCCTCCCGGAGCTCGAGGTAAACCTGTAACAAAGTCCATTGAGATGTCCTCCCACTTCCACTGAGGGATCTCTAAGTGCTGGAGAAGACCACTAGGAACACGGTGTTCGGCCTTCACCTTCTGGCAGACTAAACATCGAGACACACATTCTGCAACTGTACGCTTCAGCCCAGGCCACCAAAACTGACTCCTCAAGGATCGGTACATCTTCGTCACACCAGGATGTACCGCAAAGGGTGAACTATGGAACTCTCAGAGAACCGTCTCACGCATCGCCAAGGGAACAAAAAGCCTGCCATGATACAACACTCGATGTTGTTCATCCTCCGACCAACCATCAAGGGCCTCACCACACAAAACTCTGTCTCTCCAAACTTCTACCTCTAGATCACCCAACTGAGACTCTTCCACCTTCTGCATCAGGGATGACTGCACCGTCATCTGGAAAAGGCAACCTCTTCCCCCAACTTCTCCCATATCAAGATGCAAAGCTGATAGCTCTTCCATCACTCTCCAGGAATCACCAGATTCACGCACAACATCATTATGTGACTTTCGGCTCAGTGCATCACCAACAACATTTCCCTTCCCAGGTGTATACGATATTTCGAAGTCGTATTCCTGCAAGAACTCCATCCACCGACACTGCCGCAAGTTCAAATCCCGCTGAGAGAAAACATACCTCAAACTCTTATGATCGGTGAAAACCACAAAGCGCTCGCCAATGAGGTAATGTCTCCACAACTTCAGCGCAAACACCATGGCTGCCAACTCAAGATCATGGGTGGCATAGTTTCATTCATGGGGACGCAACTGCCGAGACCCATAAGAAACAACAGACCTCTGCTGCATGAGAACACAGCCTAGCCCCAGATGTGAAGCATCACAGAAAACATCAAACTAGACTCCCTCCGCTGGAAGACAAAGGACTGGAGCACTTACCAACTTCTCCTTTAGATACTCGAAAGCTGTCTGACACTGATCAGTCCATATGAACGCTTGATCCTTCCTGGTCAAAGCTGTCAGAGGAGTCGCAACTCGGGAGAAATTAGCCACAAACCTCCTATAATAGCCTGCGAGACCAAGGAAACTTCGCACCTCTGACACGGTCTTGGGGGCTGGCCAAGACACCACTGCTTCTATCTTCGAAGGATCCATAGCTACTCCCTATTGGGACACAACATGTCCCAAGAAATGAACTTCTCGAGCCCAAAAATCACACTTGGACAACTTCCCAAACAACCGATGTTGGCGAAGAACTCCCAAAACGGCTCGTAGATACTCTGCATGCTCCTCTTCAGATGTGGAGTACATAAGGATGTCGTCGATGAAAACCACAACAAACTTGTCCAGGAATTCACGGAACACAGCATTCATCAACCCCATGAAAACAGCTGGAGCATTTGTCACGCCGAATGTCATTACAACAAACTCATAATGCCCATGACGACAGCGGAAAGCAGTCTTCGGGATATCCTCATCCTTTACACGCATCTGATGATATCCTGACCGCAAGTCTATTTTTGAAAACCAACTTGCACCCTTCAGTTGATCAAATAGGTCATCAATCCGCGGGAGAGGATAGCGGTTCTTTATTGTCACTTTGTTTAACCGACGATAATCGACGCACAACCGCAAACTACCATCAGCCTTTTTCACAAACAAAACTGGTGCACCCCAAGGTGACACACTTGGACGAACAAAAACACACTGCAACAGACCATCGAGCTGAATACGCAGCTCTCGTAACTCAGAAGGGGCCATCCTATACGGAGACATAGAGATAGGAGACGCTCCTGGCTGTAGCTCGATCCCAAACTCGATCTCTCGTCGAGGGGGTAAGGATACAACCTCTTCTGGAAAGACATCAGGGTACTCCTCTACGACCCTAGGAAACGCCAGCTGTTGAACCTCTGAAGAACTCAGCGTCATCCCAGCCATCATAGATGATAAGGATGGAACTCGTCTATGACTCATCCGAGGATCTCTCTCACCAACAAACACCACTTTCTCTCCATCTTCATCAAATAAAACGACCTTCTTCCTGTAGCAATCCACAACAGCCTGCACCGAATACAACCAATCCATGCCAAGAATGACATTATATGGTTGTATTCGCAAACATAGGAAATCTCCCCAAGAGCGGTGTTTCCCCAACACTAGCTCACAGTCTCTACATATTTCAAACAAGTCAGCTCAACCTCCAACTGGCGTAGTCAACGCCAAGAGCACTGGAAGCCTCTCTACCTCAAGTCCCAAAGAATGGACAAGGGTAGGTGATATGAAAAAGTGTGTTGCTCCTGAATCAAACAAGGCATACACCAAGGTAGAAAACAAGCAAAGGGTACCTCGAACGACATCTGGATCGCCTGGGGCTGGCAACGCTAGAGCATGAAGCTGACCACGACCACCTCCGCGGCCTCTCTGACCCTGATGGCGACCACCACCATGGCCACGCTCTGCTCTTTGAGGACGGGGAGCGTCATGGGGTTGTCCTCTTCCTTCTCCATCCACCCTCGGGTGATCTAAAGCTGGTGCAACCTACTGCTGCTGCCTCGGCTGGAACTGCCTCAACGGAGGAACCTGGAGTGGAGCGCCTGGTGCACAATGATTTCTCTGAAAAGTTGGGCACTCCCACTGCTGATGAACACATCCACCTCAAGAAAAGCAAGCGCCTGATCCCTTGTCATAGGTCTGAGAGTTGCTACCTCTGGAGAAACGAGATGGAAAGGGCTGGGACCTACCCCCAGGTGAACGGAAACTCTTCTGCCCTGAAAACCGGGAACCCTGGACCACAGCTCTGCTTCGTGAGGAATCATGACGATTCCCCTCTCGTGATGATCCGGTCCTAGCCAAAGTCCTCTCAACAACCTCTGCCCTCGCCAGCACCTCTAGATATGTCTTCAGCATAAATGGGGTGACCTGGCGCTGGATCTCTGGACGCAAAGCCTCCTCGAAATGCCTCGCCCTGGCCTCATCATCTGGTAACAGGTCTGAAGCATATCGTAGAAGGTTCCTGAAACGGATTCCAAACTCCCGAACACTGGAGCTCCCCTGTCGAAGGGTAAGAAGCTCCTGGCGACTGGACGCCTTCGCAGTCGACGAAAGAAACTCGACTCTAAACCTGTCTCGAAACTCCTCCCATGAGATTGCTGACTCCTCACGATCACCAAGGAACAAGAACCACCATTTCCTCGCTGCTCCACGCAGCATCATCACAACCAAGGACACCCAGTGTTCCTTCCGAGCACGAATCGAGCTGAAGCCGATCTCAACCTCCTCTAACCAGCCTTCTGTGACTGCATCTGAAACGGAGCCCTCGTACTTCTGTAGACTCTGGCGCTGGAACTCTCGGAGTGTCTTCCTCCAAGTGTCATCGTCGTCAAACTCTACCCGGCGGCGATCTGCTGGAACAGCTTGCTGGGCATCTTCTGCGCAAACCTGACAAGGACGTCGACCTGGAGCCATACCTGTAAAATAACAACTGTTAGAGCTCCTAAGCCTGGAATATGGAAGACTCAACATTAATT
This sequence comes from Viscum album, assembly GCA_963277665.1. NCBI lineage: Eukaryota > Viridiplantae > Streptophyta > Magnoliopsida > Santalales > Viscaceae > Viscum > Viscum album. The sequence goes on from OY728151.1 coordinate 1,760,821,407, forward strand.
AATTGTTTTGTTTTATTAATTTTAGGTTACCTATCCCAAGGTCTACCCATTCAAACACAAGCGCAAAGAATAATGATGCATGATCCTTTCCTAGGTCTCTACCCTGCAATTGGTATCACTTGTTTAGTAGCCATTGTAAACTTAAAGGTCCGTGCAACAGATCATAGGGGGCCCTAAACGCCTATGTCTCTGCCGGTCTCCAGTGTTTACCCTACTTTATAAACAAGAATAACACCGTTTCCCTACCATCCCATGCATCCTCACCTGTGCCTAACTCCAAACTCCATCCTATCCCTCAACCAGACCTTTGATACCACTCTTTCACGACCCCCTCCCCACAAAGTGTACCCCTCCTGGGTCGGAAATGTGAGAAGGGAGATAATGACCCCCGAGTCCCGCCTCCAGTAGGCCCCGGGTTGGCGACTAGCACCGAGGGTATAATACACACACAAATGGGAGACATTACCCTCTAAGAGAACACATGCAGAAGAGAGAGATAGAATAGACTCCAACCAACTCCAATTCATAACTGAAAAATAAAAGAAACCCAAGTACATATATGAAATTTCATGCAAAAGTACTACAACTGAAAGGGAAAACTAAAAGTACCCAAAAGAAAGTAAAACGGCAGCGACCACAAGCCCGAACAGCTCCTCCTCCAACCGCAAGCTAGTAGTAACCAGCTTGATCTCCAACCTGCTCCAAGTGACCTGAAAAAAAGTTTATATATACATAGGGTGAGTATAACAGTATACTCAGTAGGATCCTCCCCAAGCCTCTCGTGCAAAAGTAAAGAAATCATGCTAAAGCCCAATGAACAACAAGTGAAACTAACTCGTTATCTAAACAGGTATACTAAGTTTGCAACCTCACCATAGCTACTCTCACCAAGTAACGCATACAAGAATATGGAATATAGTAAAGAATATCAAGGGTACCCTGCTACTACTTCCCCACTGGCTTGCCGCTTTGCCCCAACGAAATACGCCCTGTGCATCTCTCTCCAAAGGCTTGCCCGCAGACACCTGGGCTAAGCTCCACAATCTGCACCTCGTGCACCACAAAGGCTTGCCCGCAGACACCTGGGCGAAGCACCACACCGTCCTCACAACCAAAGTAACCAGGTAGTTTCCGGGAGCCACTACAGCTCATATAACGTGTATCATACATCGGGTATAATACCTCAAGCCATTACAGCCCATACTCCGAGTAAGGATCCTCAAGCCATTATAGCCTATACACATTACACCTATAGTAGTCCATAGGATACTATATCCAGAATATATGTGTGGGAAATAACCACAAGCCATCACAGCCCTCTACACACATATATGGGTAAAACTAACCACTGTTCCTACCAGCACAAAGATCTACCAAGAGAAGAGAGCGGGGCCAAAGGGGGTAGTCAGCCATTCAACCTCCCATCAGAATGTTGGGGAAAACACCCCCCCAGGGCTCAGAATCCCCGGGGTGTCAGTTGCCCTTACCGATAGGGTGGAGTAGCATATAGAAACACAAAAAGTACAGAAAATATATATATATCTCACATCCACACTATGGGCATTACCTAGTCTTAGATACAACTGCAGCTAACGTCTCTCAGACTCCAGGCTGCTACTTCAAAGACTAGGTATCCTATAAGCACACAACCAATTGAAGAGCTTTATTAGATTACTCCATTCTCATTTATCAGTTCCACTGTACATTAATTAATTCTTTAAACATTAATCAAGAATGAACAATTCCACATTAAACTGAATTGGCATCACTTTCAAAAACAACTGCTCCTTTTTAAGATTCACATCACCTTTAAATTCCAGCTTCTCCATCCCCATGGATTTTCACCATTTAATCAAACATTCATTACAGAATTACTTTTCCACATTCCCAGGCATTCTAGAAAAACATCCTATGCTTCTAAACACAAAGGAGGCTCAACACGGTGAGTAGATATACTACCCGTCGAGTCTTTGCCGCCTATAGTAAGAGCATATACCCATTCTCCCTTGAGAGGCTAAACACGGAAAGCACGTGGGATACCCCGCGCGTCTTCACCTCCTTCAGAAGAATGGTAGCAAGAGCAGCTGCCTTGAGCAGTGGGGAAAAGCAAAGAATATTAACATTCAAGAAAACTGCAAGCAACTAGCAACCACATCCAACCCATTCCATCACCCCTGGTGTCCTCCCCGACACCCATATGCATAAACTGATGCATCTCGCCACACTAGGCGTCATCCGCTGCCACAACCACAAGGACTCCATGCCTCCACATATCACAACAACCATCCAGGATCACATCACAGCACACGCAGTAGGAAAACAAACATCACATCATGGGCTCTTGACCCTTAAACAAACAAGAGGGTAACTCAAAACCCTTTTAGAAATTCTCACACAAACTGTTCTCTAATCCATATTGAATTAACAGATTTGTTATTCGTAGGTTCCAATCACGGATACCTAAACAATAAGCTATCACAATTAAAAAACCATGCTTCCTTCCCTAATTTGATTATCCTCAAATTAAAACAACTACAACAATGGCAAAACAAGATTAATTTACAGGCCTCTTTATCTTTCCAATTAATTAACAATTAATTCTGGATTTACGTTCATTATCAATTTCAATCATGAACGAACAACAAATAAAAGAAAACATAGATATCACTATATCTAGGAAAACATGAGGCAAACCGTTATCACGGTATAAAGCAACAACATGCGATCAACCAATTCTTTTAATCCGGTTCAAGTATTTAATTAGGTCAATTTCATTGTGATCCAAAGGAATAAATCATGCTAATTCTACGATTGCACATACACAATTATAGAAGCCATGAATCCCCTACCTCGTAGAGTTCTTGACGTCCTTTATCCACACAGCGGGCCACAATCCTTCTCTCGCGACAACTTATGTGGAAGAATGATCGACACAGCTTGGTTGCATCAAAACAAAGCAGAACCAATCCTAGGAGTAAAGATTGACTGTGCAACTCCTACGGAAAGGATTGAAAGTTTCTAGCGCCTCTTAGTTGAGAACAAAGGGAAAGAACAAGGGAGAATGATATCTCGTCCCTTTTTAAGATTTAACGAGGTGACGGTTTAAGATCCGGTTAATTCTCCATTAAAAACGGATCGCATTAACCCACGCGGTTTGACCAAGTAAAACATTCCAAGCCTTAGGAATAATTAATATAGGATTTATGGAATTTGAATCAGCCTTAAGACCCCTTAAAATAAGGCTTTAAATGTATTTTACGTCAAAAGGGGCAAAACTGTAGGAGTCTGGAAACACTGTTCACCCACTATTACTGTACATGAAACCGATCTGTGAAACCGATCTGTGAAACTGATCTGTCACACCGATCTGTGAAACCGATCTGTGAAACCGATCTGTGAAGTTGATCTGTCACACCGATCTGTGAAACCGATCTGTGAAACCGATCTGTAAAACCGATCTGTGAAACTGATCTGTCACACCGATCTGTGAAACCGATCTGTGAAACCGATCTGTGAAACTAATCTGTGAAACTGATCTGTCACACCGATCTGTGAAACCGATCTGTCAGACCGATCTGTGAAACCGATCTGTCACACCGATCTGTGAAACCGATCTGTCAGACCGATCTGTGAAACCGATCTGTCACACCGATCTATGAAACTGATCGGTGAGACCGATATGTCAGACCGATCTGTGACACCGATCTGTGAAACTGATCTGTCACACCGATCTGTGAAACCGATCTATGAAACCGATCTGTGAAACCGATCTGTGAAACCGATCTGTCACACCGATCTGTGAAACCGATCTGTGAAACCGATCTATGAAACCGATCTGTGAAACCGATCTGTCAGACCGATCTGTGAAATCGATTTGTCACACCGATCTGTGAAACCGATCTGTCAGACCGATCTGTGAAACCGATCTGTCACACCGATCTGTGAAACTGATCGGTGAGACCGATCTGTCAGACCGATCTGTGACACCGATCTATCAGACCGATCTGTCAGACCGATCGGTGAGACCGATCTGTCAGACCGATAGGTGAGACCGATCTGTTACTGTTCATAAAACTGGAAACACTGTTCACAGAACTGGAAAATTGGCAAAGTGTTGGGAATAAGTCCCCTTGGCCTCCCGGAACACCTCCAACACCAAAATTTCACAAAGTAATGGACCATAGAGGTCTGGGCCATTACATCATAAATAACATCTTAATAATTTAAATATACTTATATATATATATATATATCATCCATGTGATGTGGTGTTGAAAAATTAATCACATCGCTTCGTAGAGGTGATAATTCACACGTACGAACGAGCGACATTATCATTTTTATGTGTACATAAAGGTTAGAATATAAATGATATATTATTATTTAATAATTATAAATATTTCATTAATATAATATATAAACCATAATTCCATAATTATAACTATTATTGAGTGGCGGTGATGGAAAAAGAATTATATTGATTCACTAGGTGGTAGTTCGCCGTACACATGAAAGAATAATTCATTTCCTATTTGATGAAATTGGAGATGAGTTTAAGTGAATATATTAACATAATAAAATATAAGTATATTTATGATACTATATTTATTATTTTATCATGTTTGAAGAATAATTTAAGGAAGTTGAAGAAGAAATAAAAAATAAACACTTAATTAAAAACAATACCTCTCCTTCAGATGACTTCCTTTGGTTAACAACTTAGCACCTCTAAGGAGGGTGTTATGCCTAAAATAAGACCACTATAATTAGGGGAGGGATTATAGTAAGGTATTTGGGTATATTTTGTATTATCCAGATAGGTTTTGAAGTGTATTTAAATGAGAAGAATTGATGCCCTTTTATAGGAGAGGGGAGGGACACTCTTGGAATTCTTCAAATTATTAAATTAATATAAATTAATTTTCTATTAAAAATGGATATAAAATGATTTTTTAGAATATAGGTTGAATATTTTTTGAAATAAACTCATCCAATAAAAATTAGACAAGTTTTTATTATTTTTTTAATTCTCATATTTTTGTTTTAACCATTATTTAACCCTTTTAATTCTTACCATGATATCATGTAATTTACACTTTGAGGGTTAATATAATTAATATAAATTTCCAAATAACCAATAAATGAGTTATTGGTGAAATTTTAAGGCTTATACCAATAATTTTTCCCAAATTTATATTTTTAGAGATTTTATATCATTTAATAAAATATTATTTATTTTAAAATATCATTAATGTCAATTTTGACACTATTTATCACTTGGGTTTTCAAAAATATCATAAAAACATGATATCTTAGAAAACAAAATTTAATATACTCCTAATATGTCATAATAATCCATAAAATTGGTGTAGTACATCAATTAATTCAAATTATATTTATTTTAATATTTTCAATATCAAATATTTTATTGTTTCATTAATAAAATAATTACTGCATTATCATTGTATTATTTAAGGTAAATAAATATTTTCTGAAAATTAAAAATAAAATACCATGATGTATATAAATCTGTTATATTTAAAAATAATATCTATATTTAAAGATATATTCTAACACTAGAGAAAAAATAAAATAGTTATTAAAATATGAATGTGAAATTTTTGTCTTTTCTTTAAATAAAATATTATAAATATCTTAACATCATCCAAATGGTTCCCAAAAATTATAAATAAATTTATATCATGAAAATAAGTTTATTAAGTTTACAATTGACACTTATATTCTTTCAAAACCAACCTTTGTACCCATGTGAACACATAAGAGAGGTTTAAGACAAAAAAAAGTGATATTTATGGTTCTCTTTAATTTAAATAATATAAAAGTCATTCTCATGAAAAAGTGTCCAAAAAATAACTCAAATTAAAAAATTAGGTGTTAAGTGTTGAATATAAATCATATTATAAAATTTGGGAAAATTTTAGGGCAATTTTCTAACCTTTATCATTTTATTTTTAACCTAAATTTCCAAATTTACCCTTTAATTGGAGTAATAAGATTTACAAAAGTTACTATTCATATTGACCAAAATAAAAAGAGCCTATATACTAAATTTGGATCTTTTTATTAAAAATATTTAATCTATTTTCAAAATTAAATTCATATAATGTTTAGAAATTAATTAAAAAATAATCCCGTTGTCAGAACAAGAAAAAGAGTTTTTAAAGTAAAAATATTCAAAAGATCACAAAGTTTTTATATCCAATTTCAATGTCAAATTTATTAAAATGACCTAAATTAGATTTAATGATATAAAATTGATCTAATTATAATTTAAAACCAATGTAAAATATAATTTAACACCATAAATTATTTAGACAAAAAAGTTGTTTTGAATTAAAATGCAATATTTTTACTATTCATCAAAATATGAAACTTATCAAAAAATACCAATAATTCAAAAAAAGTAAATTTGATATTCTAATTTAAAATAATAAGTTTATTTTTCAAAAATAATATATAGAATTATAAAAACTATATTTTAAACAAGTGTGCCATAAAAAGGAGGCAAAACTGCCTTTTTAGAAAAATAATTCTCTTATACATAAAATTAGATTTGTTCATTCATCATATCTATAAAAAAAAATAAGATGAATTTTAAATAATATATTGAATATATTATATAAAAATTCCATTAATATAATCTAATAAGATTGATTTTATTATTTTATAAACACACCTGTTTGTATTTAAATAGTTTTTCAAAAATTGATTTCCTTATATTTCCAAATGGGTTTTATTTTCATTTATAATTAATTGGTTGCTAAAGAATTAATTATATATACATGTGTAAACCCTATTTTCATAATTTAGTTAGTCCCGTTTATAGATTCCATTCTAATAACTAGGTCATAATGGTAACATTTAAATAATAATATTCAATTGTTCGCTTAAGCTCGATGTGGCGTATCATGTACGCTATCAAACATAGTTTTTTATTTTTTAAAAAACTCATGATTTTAAAAATATTAATTTAATAAAAATTTTATTAAATACAAATTCAATAAATTATTTAATGATTTAGGATAATTTTAAAACATAATTTGAACTTCAAATGACCATAAATTATGGTTAGTATATTGGTTTGGACTCTAACACATATCAAATCAAATCCTACGAAGAGATATAAAGTATGTTGACATGGGGGGACCTAATTCATTTTTTAGAGGTCAAAAAATCCTGTAAGTTCTATAAAATTGTGTTTTTAGTTGGAATAACATAATTTTTTAATATTTAACGAGATTTAGGCTTTTTTTAAGAGAATCTTCTTCTCATTTTTTAGTGAAGACTCAATTTATTCCTAGGGCTTAAATTTATATAGATATTATGATTTTGAAATTTTATCATTTTTCATATTTTAGTTTTATTTATAATTGAATATATATATATATATATATATATTCTTGTATTTACACATAATAAATCAATTTTACAAATATACATTTAAAAAAATTTACATAAAAATGAATTTTCAAACATATAAAAATACTAAAATAAATATTTATTATTCATTTGATTTAAAACTAAAAAATTATCCACTTTATTTACCATATAAAAAGGCATTAATATATATATATACACACACATACAAGTAATTTTTATATATAAATATGTTTGTGTCAATAAATAAATAAATATTTATATGTATATTCTAATGTATGTAAATAAATACATATATATAAATATTTGTGCTTGTATGTACGAAATATAAATATGTACGAGTGTGTAAATATGTGTGCATGTGTGTGTCCCTCAATATTGTTTAAATACATTATATGTAAATGTATTTTTATAAATATATCATTACCATTTAATATAGTATAAAAAATTATTTAAAGTAAATATTTATAAATACATTATTAAAATTTTATATCTAAATATACAATTATTTTCAAATATGTATAAATATATATGTAAATATATAGACATATAAATATATATGTAATTTATATAATTTATATCTAAATATAAAATATATAGACATATTTTATCAATTTATTTAAAAACAACTATATAAATCATATAGAATTAATTATTATTCATTTTATTTAAAACAATATCTTAATTTTTTTTAATTTATAAAAATATATGAATATATATATACTTATAAAAATTTATATATAATGTTTATATATATATATGTGTGTGTGTGTATTAATATATATATATATATATTTTAATATATGTAAATGAATACTAATATATAATATATTTAAATAAATATAAGTATATGTATATATATCACACACACACAAACAAATAATTTATAAACATACTTAAAAAATAAATATATAAATATATGAATTAAAAATATTTATAAAAATATATATAAATAAATAGAAATATCATAAAATATAAAGTAAAGCAAACTTAGGGTAGTGGTAAAGGTGTCTGAATAGCACAAGGCAGGTCATACGATCAAGTCTAGGCATGCACACAGGTGAACAGGTAGATGATTAGTAGAAAGGTGCTGATAAAGGGGCATCATGAGAACTGAAGGGGGGGGGGGGTTATGTGGGATTGTTCAAGAGATTATGGGGGGAGTGGTTCATTTTTTTAAAAAAATTTATCAATGTTAAAAAAATGATGATAAATTCCCCCTTTATCAGATAGCACAACTCATTTTCTTATGCTATATTCATATTATTTACCATCTCCAACTAAGTTGGCCAAATAATCAATAATTTTTTAGGAACATGTCCAGTTTGGTTAAATTTTACAAAAGTATTTTGGAAAGTGTTTGGATTATCCTCTTTTAGAAATATCTCATAAAATCTATATTCTTATCCATGGATGTATTTCACAAAACCAATCATTTGTATTGGTTCTCTTCTTCATTCAATCTAACTTCCTCCAACTTTGATGTTCATAGACTATTTATAGGGATCCATCATGTGGATTTTTCTCCCATGGTAGAAGAATCACCTTCTTCTTGGAGCAGAATCATTCTCATTATTCTTCTTGAGTGTGGTTTTTTTAACACTTTTTCTTTATTTACAACCAAAGTACATATCATCTTGTTTTCTTTGATCCCTTTTCAGATTTTGTGGTCTTATTATTCCCTGAATTAACTCATATTTTCACTCCCTTGATTTAGAACTTATTTTTCTTAAAATTATTGACATATTATTCCAAAAACTAGTTGAATTATGTCTAAATCTTCTATAGTACCAACAATAGCCATTAGACCTTGTTATTTTGTCATTAATTATAATCTAGAAAACTTTTAAACCTTTCTCTTTTTGAGAAAAATAACCCATGTTTTGATCACAATTTTAGGATCCATTATTATTTCACATAATTGTATCTACCCTATATATAATAGTAGAATTATCAGATTTCTTAACCCATATTTTTTTTAATTTGAATTATAACCTACTATTTTCTAGAAAATAACATTACTGCAAACAATATTTTCTAGAGAAAGGGTTACCTACATATTTGACCTTATAGTAGATACATCTAAAAATTATATCAAGACCCTATTACCACTATAATGATACTTTTTAAATAAAAAATCATATTAGAAACTTTCAAAACAACACATATTTTCTTAGAATCTTGGGGAGACTTAGCTTATATCTCTTCCAGATTTCTTAATTTTACATCCAACTTAAGACACTTCATGTTGAGGAAATTTTTCTCAACCTTAACTAATATTACTCTCTCTTACCATTCTATTTTTACCTTCTCATCCTGATCTTCATGAATCTCACTCTTCTCTTGTAAGGAATGATCAATATATTTTATTCTATTTTCCTTGAGCTCCAATTGGGTACCCTTGACACCAATGATATCTTTATAAGTTTCTTCTTGTGAAATAATTTTATCCTCAAAAACTATTTTAGTCTCAACTTTCTCATATTTTGTTTTCATTTTTTATTGAGATAAGGATAATTTCTATTTATATAATAGTGAATAATGTTATTTTTCTTTAACTAGGTTAATGAGTGTGTTTCACTTTTCTCAAGTTGTATACTAATGTTTTTTACCTCACATCAGATTCTAATTATAGTTGTATTTTCCCATAAGATAAACCCTTGATAAATTTCAATACATATGTAAAAAATTAAATAGGTTTATTTTTCAAATAATCCTTTATTTTAAAGTAGAATTTACCATGTGACTCAAAAGAAACATATTTACCATAGACTGGCCTTGATTCTTCAAGAGGATGATTCTTAGTAGATATAACAAAATAATTATAAATTTTACCACATTAAATTGAAAGTTGACCCACTTTCTAATTTTTTCACTTTTGATACCTTTCTCAATTTCTTAGCCACTTTCTTCTACCATTTATTAAAGGTTTTTTCCAAAACCTCCATGTTGGTTTTCATTGGGATGAAAATTATATTCTCTATATGAGGTAACTCAAAAAATTATTCAAAATCTAAACCTCATATATAATAGATAAAAATAATTAGAAAAATATATTATATCCAATCAAAGGAAGAACCCACTTTGATACTAGTTTAAGTGACCAGTGATATATGAAGTCACTCTTAGAGGGGGTGCATCAGTGTGGAGAAATTTTACAAAAAAAATTCTCTTTAAATTAATCTCACTAATATTTGAATCTCTGTACTAGTTAGAGAAAATTAATCTACTTATGAATTCCATACATAAAACACCATATGTAAATTAGTAAATAAATAAGAACAAAAACTCATGGTATTTTTATAAGGTTCACCCCCAAGGTGGGTGACTACATCCTTACTGTGTTTGGGTCATGGTCAGGACATATATGTTTCAATAATATGATAAAGTGAATACACATGGAGAATGTATCATCCTTTACCATTGAGTTTATCTCATAAAACCCCTCACTATAAGGAAATTACATATTATCAGTGGTTTATTATTAGTAATTTCATTTAATCACTCCTAATCAGTGAAATTAGAATATTTATCATTTTTTAGAGTAAATTTAATTTAATCGCTACTAATTAATTATTAGTAGTGGATTTGAGAAAAAACACCACCAAATATGTATTTAGTGGTGGTTTATTAAAAAAATATTACTAATAGACACCACATATCACAGTATGCTCCCCCTTTCTTCCTCCACTCTCACATGATTCCCTAACCCTTCATGTCTCATAGTGACTCTTCCCCTTCATTTACTCCTCCTATATGGAAATTCCTTTATTAAAAAACATACTATCGATAAAAATCAAGCGTGTAATCATCTCCTCTATGTCATCCCCTTATGAAAAACCTCTAAAGAACAAAACCCCTATCATCAACAATAATATTGAAGTAAAAATAATGTTTTTTAATTTGTAATTTTTGTATGTAATACAATTTATGTTTGATATAATAGGATTTTAGATTTAATATTATGTTTGATACAATATTACTTGATCTCTTATTTTTTAGTCTACTAACTTCATGGAATAAAACCAAGATATTTAAAAAAACTATTAAATTTTATTTCCATTGAAATTTTATTTGATATTCTCCCTCAATATAAAATTGTGTTATAAATTTTCAATACTATATTGGGGGAAATAATTATTTATACATTTAAATAAGTAGGACTATGCACGAATATTTTCAATTAATTATATACATGGAAAAGACACTTAATCTATTTAAAATTATACATGTATATTTTAACTACTTTTAAGAGATGACATAATCAAAGAATCTATAATTTTTAATTTTATATAAATAAGTCATAGTTGGGTGAATAAAATGTTCATAGGAACAATACTTTAGAAATATGAATTAGAATTTTATATCTACTCGATGAAGCTAAAAATTAAAATTTTGTTATACATACCCTAGTTCTATTTGTGTGCATATATAAATATGTTTCAGTTATCTTCACTATTATAAAAGTTACCACCTAAATAAACCACTCTAGAAAATATCTATTTTCTATTAACATGTAAAAATATTAAAGGTATTCCCTTTAATGATCTCTTTAATTCATGGATACAAATACCCCTCCACTCTATATCCATCATTATCTCTCTTAGACACACACATACATACACATCAAAATAAATATTAGAGTTAAAGTACTCAATATAATTTATTCTTATGTACCTCCTCCTTATGATAAATATATATTAATCTATGAAGAAACATGATGTGTTGATCATGTCCTAGATTTTATAGATGCTTCAAGATCAATTGACCTTAGAAATATCAATTTATATTTAACCTTTAGGTTACATTTATTAAAAAATCATTTTAGTTGTTATTTTTTATACAAAAATATTTAAATGGTTCACACTCTTTTAATTAATAATACATATTTTATATCACAATTATATATAGTGACCTGATCTTAGTCAATTTTACAAATGATATTTTTTTTGATATTAATGTTTTATTATTCCATAAAAATTCTATATTATTATTAACATTATATTATTTAACTAATTAATGTTATGTTTTTTATATAGATATTTATCAATATCATACAAATGGATAAAATTTAGATTAATTTAACCTAAAATACAACTGAATATATTAAGGGGTGGGAGGTGTTTTTATATTTTTCAATTGGAAATTGATTAGTAGATGGAAGAATAAAATGTACAAGGCCTAATTGTAATTTTAGATGATGGTTGAAAGGACATGAAGTTTACGAGCACTTTATATTGAAATAATTTCTTACTGGATATGTGAGATTGATTTGGTATGGAGAATTATACATTGTAGAAGTTCAACATGTGACCATAATAAAAAAAATAACCCACTACCCTGATAGTGGATAACGAAATTCAAAACCCTATTAATGAGGTTTTTTTACATCGCATAGAATGATGAATATTTTGACATACTAGTAGACCCACTTTCTGATTTTCCAAATATTAATACAAGAGAGAAGGTAACTAAGTAATAAAATGGGTTTTATGAATTATTGGAAGATATAAATAAGTGTTGTATGAAGGATATATAAAATATATAAAATTAACCTTCTTATTGAATTTGTACCATATCAAGTGCTTATGTGGAATTATAGATAAAGAAATATCAATGATATAGAATTTTCTACATGATGTATTTTTTTTCAATCTAAGATGTAATGGCCCTGGCCCTCCTAGTCCATTACTTTGCCAAATCCTGATATTCGAGGTATCATGGGGACCATCAGTGTCTCATTGAGGAATTTCCAAAATTTTAGGTTGAAATAACGGTGGCACTGATTGGCCAATGATGGCACTAATGGACGTAAGTGGCACTACTGGGAAGCAGTGGCACCGATCATCCAGCGGTGGCACCAATGGGCAGCAGTGGCACTGGTCGGCCATCAGTGGCACTGATGGGCATCAGTAGCACCGATTGGCCACTGGTGGCACCGATCTATAGCGGTACCACACCCACCAGTGTTAGGGAATCAATGTCAGGGTGTCGGTTACTCACCCATTGGTGAGTCATTTCTAGTTTCTCCAGGACTTTCCAGTTTCACTCCCATAACATCTCTTTTAACATAACAGTGTTTTAATGCCTCTTTTAAAGTGATTTATGGCCATTTTAAAGCCCATAAATGATAATTTAAATTCCCTAAGATTTGGGTGACCCTTGATTTACCAAAAAATGTCGCATTTTTATCGGTGTCACACCCTTTGCCACGTGTTTCATTTTTTCCCAATTTTTCTAATTTCACCCCTATTAGGTGTTTTTATCCATTTAAAGTTAATCTATCAACTCACATCCATCTTCTGGTCTATATCCACCATTTCAGAAGAGAATTATTTAATCTCATTTAATTCCAACATGTGAACAAACAAGCCACATGGTCAAGCCATGATCCGGTTTTTAAGTACTTCAAAATGGTCTCCCTGATTTTAGGATCAGGCCTCTTCTTAAGCTGATATCCTTTCTTCCTTCTTCATTTTCATTTCTATAAGTGTGCCTCGAGACTTCCTCCCAAGAGGAATCATGCGCCCCGTGCTGGATCCATTTTTTTCTTATCCTTGGAGTTCTTCCTGCAAGTCACACCATCCCATGTTCTTGGCCCAATGAGAAAACTTCAATCCTTTATCATCCAAGTAGGGATTCTTCCTTCGTCTCTATTTACTGTGCATCATGTGGGGTGGGTATGATGATGTTCCCTTGGGATTTAGATTAAACCAACTTTAAAGAAGATAATAAATGGGATTTTAAAGAATTAAGGGGGTGGGAAATATGATGATTTTGTTATGTTTCACCTTCATTTTTATGTCAAAAATTGCATGGGCCCATGTCCACTAAAAATCACGGCCATTGGTGGTCCTTTCATGTGCACTAATGAAACTCTGTTTTTGGATAATCATGTGATTGAATAACTGTAACATGGAAATTTATTAATCATGTAAACATGGTTGATTAAATGGATTCCCGATGAATAAGTAAGGCTTGTGTGATCACCATGGTTAAACAAACAAAAATAAGGAACTTAATGAATGGTGTTGGATAAATCTGAAAAATTCCTTGCTCTATTCTGGTGATATGTATGGTTGTTCTGTTTGATGCCTTGTGGGGTGACGTAGATGGGAATTAAGTCTCTAGTTGAGACATTGTTGGTTTTAGAATCTTAGGCCGTGTGGAACCGATGGTAAATGTTCTGGTCCCAGTAAGTTGGGGCTTGTTTTGGTTCTAGTACTTCGAGGGATCTCATGGGATCCCATTTTGATGTTGTTATTTACAAGAGAACTGAGAGTGAGTTCTTAAACTCCTACTTGGATGTTTTATTTCAGTTATTTTTTTGGCATATGGTTATGCCTATTAATTTCCCAGTAGTGATGTAATATTTAAATGGAATCACTTAAACATGACAACGAGAATGGGTACAATGGGGAAATGTTTTCTTGGAATGGGTTGTGCTCTAGTTGTGGATGTTGTGTACTTGTACATGTAGGGGTAGCATCGAGGGTGGTTTTGTGTGGTCTGGTTGTTGGTTTCAAGACCCTTAGTTTGGGATGAGTTCTTGATTACCTATATTTATAAAATTTAGTTCTTGTGTTTCTTATACTCACCCCACACATATTGATCACTTCATGCCAAACACCCCCATTTCATGGGGGAGGGTGTTTTTCCTAACATTCCTATGAGTGGCTGGATTTTAGCTCCTTTCTACTCCCTCTCCCAGGTAGCCTAAAACTCTTCGGGTAGGCTGTGATGACCTGAGGTTTATTATATCCCAAGACTCTTCGGGTAGGTTTTGTTTTGGTGGGTTGGCCTAGGTGTGTGAAGATAGGTTGTTTCCCAAGTGTCTTCGGGATGAGGCCCAGGTGTTTGTAGGTGGAAAGTGTGGTTGTGATGGCCTAGGTGTTTACGGGTATGATGTGTGGTTGTGGTGGCCCAAGTGTTTGCAGGCGGGATAAACATGCGGTTGGGATAGCCCATATGGTTGTTTTTGGGGGTGGTAATGAGACTATAGTGGGATTTGTGGGGGAGGTATGATGTATAGGATGTTCCAAATAACTAATGGTAAAGTGGTGCAGACTACCCAAATATCGATGCGCTATTACTATTATTTTAACTAATTTGAGTTATTTGGGGAGTGTGCCTTGGTGAGGATGGGATGGTAGTTTTCCTTTCTAGGTGTTTTGGTTACCTATATTTCTCACAGGTCATTATAATTTCTCCCCACTTATGCAAGAGAGCTTTTAGTTTCCTTACTGAGTAAACTTGTATGCTCACCCTACGTATATAAAACTACTTTCAGGTTTTCAATAGGACTTTGAGGACTGTTCCAGACCTTACTAGATCGGGTGTCGGTACAATTGTTGTTTCTTATTTTATTTCATTTGGTACTTTCATAAAGAGTTTTATTTTACTTTGTATCACTTTATTTTGAACATGCATATGGGAATGGATTCTTGGATTTACTTTTAATCTAGGTATTTGGAGTTGTTTGGGATTCACCATCTTATCTCTTGATCTTGTTCTATAAAAAAGGGCAATACCTTCTATATTATGTTAGATTATTTACCCTTGGTTATAGTCTCCACTCTGGGGCCTATTGAAGGCAGGACTCAGGGGTTATTATCTCTCCTTCAACTTGAAGAAGGAAGGGTCTGAAAGTCTGCTATCCCTTACCTCATCTTGGAGAAGGCGAGTCATGACATAAGACCCCTAAATAATTTTATGAGATTAATAACGTTGTTAAAAATATATCTTAATTATAAAATGATACATGAATGTCCCGATGACTATATATTGTACTAGGGATAAGATTCAGATAAATAAGATTGTAAAATATGTTATACTTCTAGATGTAAATCGATGGATCATGATGAAATTTTGAATGAAAAAACTATAAAGAAGCAGAGAAATAAAATTACTATAAAGGTTTTACATTACTTTTCATTAAAAAAATATTGAAAATATTATTTAGTTATTCTAAAATGGTAGAGAAAATAGAGTGTAATACTTTGGAAAACAATAATGATGAGTTTATATACCATCTTAGAGATTCAAAATCAAGAAAATCCTTTAATTATTTATATTTAAATTTCTATTTAAATCATAGGAATGTGTATTTGGGATTGGATCCATTCGAGACTCTATATAAAAATTATAACACATATATATATTTATTTTGATCCTTTACAATCTACCTATGTGGATGTGTATACGACAAACTTATTTCATTATTTAGATGATAATTCTAGGAAAGAAAATGCTCAAAAATTGAATTGATGTATATCTTCAATCTCTTATAAAATAATTTCAAGAGTTATGGGATAATGGTGTAGATAGAAATGATGCATAGAAAAAAAATGTTCAAATTCATATCACTCTAATGTGGATGATTAGTGATTTTAATGGATTAGGAAACTTTTCTAGTTGGAAAAATCATGATAGTCAGGAATGTCCAGTTTATGACTTTTAATTTGAGCTAAGAAGATTACCATATAGTAGAAATAGGTGCTTCATGTGTCATCATTTATTATTGGATGCATCACATAGATATTAGTTTAATAATTCATGATTCAATGGACAAAATGAGTTTAGGTCACCACCAAAATTATTATGAGGTTCAAAAACCATGTCATACCTATCAATTGTTGATGCACAATTTGGAAGGGAGTATCAGTTGGAGGTTTTTGAGAAAAGAGTTAAAATCTCATCAGAAAAAATTGGTAACCAATATTGGAAGAAACATACACTACTGGAAATGTTGTTTTTCCCAACGGGTGTTTACCAACGGTTTGCTAAAACCGTTGGGCTTGAAGGATTAATAAAGCCTTTCCCAACGGTTCATTGAAACCGTTGGGAAAAGCCACCCCTTTGCCAACGGTTTGAAGAAACCATTGGTAAAGGGGTGTGTTAATCACCTTTTGCCAACGGTTCTGTTGAACCATTGGGAAAGGGTCACCCCTTTGCCAACGGTTTCCTCAAACCGTTGGTAAAGGGGTCCTTAGCATCTCTTTCCCAATGGTTCTTAAAAACCGTTGGGAATTATTTCCCCCAAATCCAGCCGCGGGGCTGCTCTCCCCCATTCGCACAGAAACCTAATTTCATCCACTCCACCGCTCTCCTCTCGCAAAATCCCCTATCCGAAGAGGTGAAAACCATCTGAAATCAGGTATCTTTTCATTTATACACATATACTTCCTTATTTTTATTGTTATTGCTTTAGTATTTTAGTTTTAAGTAATCAATCCACCTCCAGCTCTCTGCTACTCTCCAAATCCCCCATCCGAATAGGTGAAAACCCATTTAAATCATCTCAAATCAAGTAATTTTTTCTTTATACACATATGGTACCTTGTTTTTATTGTTATTGATCTAATATTTTAGTTTTAAGTTTGGATTTTGATGTGATTTCACCATGTAAAATAGGGAAATGAATAAATATTTTGTTAATTAATTATTTTCCCCTGGAATATCAGTTGTGTTATAATGTCCATGCTAAATAAAGGGGTAATGTAATAAAAGACCTTGAATAAATAAATTGTGGAAGTTGGGGTATGTTTCCTCTATGAGAGGTTTTTTGTTGTGTTTCATTGTATGTTGTAGGCTGTTTTATGGGGATTGAGGTGACCAGTTAGGCTTTGTGATATGTGGGGTTGTAATGTGATGGTTAGTGGGCATGGATGTGACATGTGAAGTTGTATGATAGTGATGATGTGTAGTGGTGTTGTGTCGTGTGGAGGTGTTGTGTGATGAAGTTGTGGTGTATAATTTGGTGAGGTGGTTTTGGTTGTGCGGTGGTTTGTGATGTGCAATATTTTTATTGTGATATGTGGTTGTTTTGGTGAGATGGTTGGTCGATGTAACATGGTGTCGATGGTTATTGTGAGATGGTGAGTTGTTGTGTGGTGGTTTTATTAGTTTCCTGGTTATCTATGGAATAAATTATGCTGTTAAAACAAAAAAACAGGATATTAAATAAATGAGATGGAATAGAAATGGATGTGTGGTAAATGGATTTAATTAATTTAACATTAAATGAATGGACAATGTAAGTGTGAATGAAGTGGATTATAAATGAATGTGAGAAATGCTATGCGTATTGTGTGGTGGTGGTGTGGTTTATGTGTTTTATGGTAGTAGTGAAGTGTGTGATTATGTAGTTAATGTGAACCCATAGGTTGAGTATTTTGTGCTATATATATATCATGTATTTTTATGTTATTTCTACACATTCCAGGGGGGTGGTATGTCTAGGTGGTGGTGGTGGGGTTGCAGGGGAGGGGGGTGTGGGCTGTTTGGGAGGGTGGGTGGGGCTATCCAGGGGGGGTACGGGGTGTCCAGGGGGGTACGGGGGTGGGCGGGCTGTCCACAAGGGTGGACGGGCTGTCCACGGGGGTGGCCGGGCTGTCAAGGAGTGGTGGGAGAGCTGTCCAGGGGGGGTGGGTGGGATGGCCACGGGGGGTAGGGGTGTCTAGGGGGGTGGGCGGGCTATCCAAGGGGGTGGGGGGCTGTCCATAGGGAGAAGGGGTGTCGAGGGGGGTGGGTGGGCTGTCCACGGGGGTGGTTGGGCTGTCTAGGGGGTAGGGGGTGTCCACGGGGGTGGGCGGGGCTGTCCAGGGGGTGTGGGCTGTCCTGGGGGTCTGGGTGGGGTGTCATGGTGGGGGAGGGGTGTGTGGGGTGTCCAGGTGGGGTGGTATGTCTAGGTGGTGGTGGTGGGGTTGCAGGGAAGGGGGGTGTGGGCTATTTGGGAGGGTGGGCGGGGCTATCCAGGGGGGGTACGGGGTGTCCAGGGGGGTACGGGGGTGGGCGGGCTGTCCACAAGGGTGGACAGGCTGTCCACGGGGGTGGCCGGGCTGTCAAGGAGGGGTGGGCGGGCTGTCCAGGGGGGGTGGGTGGGCTGGAAACAGGGGGTAGGGGTGTCCAGGGGGGTGGGCGGGCTATCCAAGGGGGTGGGGGGGCTGTCCATAGGGAGAAGGGGTGTCGAGGGGGGTGGGTGGGCTGTCCACGGGGGTGGTTGGGCTGTCTAGAGGGTAGGGGGCATCCACGGGGGTGGGTGGGTTGTCCACGGGGGTGGGCGGGGCTGTCCAGGGGGTGTGGGCTGTCCTGGGGGTCTGGGTGGGGTGTCCTGGTGGGGGAGGGGTGTGTGGGGTGTCCAGGGGGGGTGGTATGTCTAGGTGGTGGTGGTGGGGTTGCAGGGGAGGGGGTGTGGGCTGTTTGGGAGGGTGGGTGGGGCTATCCCGGGGGGGGGGGGGGGGGGGGGGGGGTACGGGGTGTCCAGGGGGTACGGGGGTGGGCGGGCTATCCACAAGGGTGGACGGGCTGTCCACGGGGGTGGGCGGGCTATCAAGGAGGGGGTGGGCGGGCTATCCAGGGGGGGTGGGTGGGCTGGCCACAGGGGGTAGGGGTGTCCAGGGGGTTGGGCGGGCTATCCAAGGGGGTGGGGGGCTGTCCATAGGGAGAAGGGGTGTCGAGGGGGGTGGGTGGGCTTTCCACGGGGGTGGTTGGGCTGTCTAGGGGGTAGGGGGTGTCCACGGGGGTGGGTGGGTTGTCCACGGGGGTGGGCGGGGCTGTCCACGAGGGTACCCTACTAATATGGTTATGGGATGAGGCATGCTCTGATGTGATAACACATTACGTTCTTTTTGGTTTTACATTTTTTCAATAACACATTAGTATGTTTTTTTCACATGTGTAGTTGATATCATGATTATTTTCTTCCTTTATCGTTTACTTAAATGTATTTTCTATTAAAGTTCAATCCTATTGAATTGTTTATGACAAAATGACTTATATGAATTTTTTTACAGAATGGACAGAAGTTGGATGTGTGAAACCGACCGTATCTCAAGCGATTTTCAAAACAATTTGGAGAGATTTATAGATTTTTCATTTCACAATGCTTCAGATAGTGGTCGCATACACTTACCATGTTCCAATTGTGTTGGTAGACCTTGGTTGAGTCGTGAAGAAGTCAGCTACCACATAACCAAAAATGGTTTTCAAGCAAACTACTTTGTGTGGTATCACAATGGGGAGAAAATGAAATCTCAAATTGGTGATGATCGAAATGAAAGGACTGGAATGGAGAATTTGTTAGATGATTGGTTTCCGTTTATTCGTCATCATGAAAAAGAAAGGATTTTGACTCAAGAAGACGTCGATATGAGGACAACTGATGCATCTAGTGAAAATGATGATATTGATAGGGTGAAGAAATTGAATGATGCTACCACGACTCCAGTATATCGACAATGCGATAAAATGAAAAGGCTGGAATTTTTAATCCGACTGTTTCATGGAAAAACTATATATGGGATTTCTAATACAGCAATCGATTACATTCTTACCCTCTTTAAGGATTTACTTCCAGATGATGCATATATTCCCTCAAACCACTATATGGCATGGAAGTTAGTTGAAGAACTTGGATTTTCCAGAAACAAAATTCATGCTTGCCCGAAAGATTGCAGTTTATTATGGGAAGAAACCACTGAACGAAATGAATTTATAAAATGTGGAACATCCCGCTAGAAGTCAAAATCTGATGGAACACCATCCCGTGTTCCACAGAAAGTAATGTGGCACTTTCCATTGATCCCCAGACTCCAGAATCTTTTTATGTCTGATGACATATCAATAAAAATGAGATGTCATGATACCGAGAGAAAGAATACTAATGATGAGTTGGTTCATCCTGCAGATGGATTTGCATGGCAGATATTTGATGCTCGACATCCTGATTTTGCAGCTGACGTACGTAATGTGAGGCTGGGTCTTTCATGCGACGGTTTTAATCCGTTTGGGAAGATGTTTACTTCGCACAGCACATGGCCAGTTTTTATACACATTTATAATCTTCTCCCATGGTTGTGTATGAAAAAATCTTTCACTTTCATGAGTATACTCATATCTGGTCCTTCTGATCCCGACATTGATATTGATGTATACATGAAACCTTTAATAAAAGAGTTAAAACTTCTTTGGGATGTGGGTGTGCGCACATACGATGCATGTTCGAAAGACATATTCCAGATGCGTGCTGCGCTTATGTGGACGATCAATGATTTTCCGGCTTATGCAATGATGTCTGGATGGAGCACGAAGGGAAAACTGTCATGTCCAGTTTGTATGAAGAATACACGATCCAGAAGACTGAAACATCGTTGTAGTTTCAGTTTTATGTGACATCGACGATTTTTGCCAAAGGATCATCCATATAGAATGAATCGTTGAAGATTTGATAATACTATAGAGACCGATGATCCACCTCAGCGTATGTCTGGAACTGATGTGCTTAATGAATTGAAAGATTTCAGTTTTTCGTTCGGGAAGGGTCAAATGAAATCTGGAAAGATAAAGAATGTTTCCACAGAAACCTGTTACAATTGGAGGAAGAGGAGTATCTTTTTTGATTTGCCTTATTGGTCAACCAATTTTCTACGTCATTGCTTAGACGTAATGCATATTAAAAAGAATATATGTGAAATGTTGCTTTCAGTTCTTCTAAATGTCAAGGGGAAGACAAAAGATGATTTACGATCTCAACGTGACTTGGTGGATTGGGGCATCAGACCAGAATTGCATCCTGTGCGTATCAGTGAAAATAAATGGCAACTTCCATGTGCTTCTTATGTGATGACACCTACTGAAAAAAAAATTGGAAGTATTAGAGACTATTAGAGTTCCTGATGGCTATTCAACCAACATATCTAAACGGGTCAACAGAAGAGAGTTGAAGCTAAAATCTTTGAAGACTCATGATTATCACGTTCTACTGCATGAGTTTCTTCCAATAGAAATCCGTCATCTTTTGTCCAATAATGTATGGGTGGGTGTTATTCGGTTGTTCCATTTGTTTAGAGATCTTTGTGCTAAGAAGTTTTCCAAGTCTTTCTTGCAAAAAATGTTTACAGATTCCCCATTAATTTTGTGTGAGTTAGAGAAAATATTTCCCCCATCATTTTTCACATGCATGCTGCATCTGACTGTCCATATTCCAACTGAAATACTTCTCGGAGGACCTGTTTCTTTTCGTTGGATGTATCCAACTGAAAGAAATATGTTCACATTAAAGTCTTATGTTCTAAACAAGAATCATCCCGAAGGTTCTATCGTGAACGGTTACTTAGCTCAAGAATGTATGGATTTCTGTTCAATGTATTTGTCTGATCTTACTACAAGAATGAACAGACCAATGAGAAATGAAGAAGAACAATATGAGAAAATTGAACCCAGTTTTCCATCACTTCCTCAAACAGGAGGAATTCCTGGATCATATACATTGAAGACATTAAGCCATGAAGAGCGGGAGATGGCACATCGCACAGTTTTGTTCAACTGTGATTTGTTCGATGACTATATCAGGTAACAAAATTGAATATGTATATCTTACATATATATCTGTTAAACTATTCATATTTTTTTATCTACAGGGAATATAAAACAATGATAAATAGGAAGCATCGTTATTTATCTTTGAGAAGGAGAGATACTTTGCATAACAAAGAGTTTTCTACTTGCTTAAAATTGAAGGTAAAAATATTACTGTTTAAATTAATTATTTCAATATTTACTTAAGTTTAACTGTCATTTATATTGCAGGTATTGAGTTTTTCTGCTGACTCTGTCTCTGAGGAAATAAGAGCTTTGGCTTTTGGTCCTAATACCGTGGTTCGTGACTGTAAATCAATTGTTATCAATGGGTACAGATTTATTGTCACTGAATGATCCAAAAACATGAGAACACAACATTATGGTATTATGGTTACTACCACAACAGATTGTTATGCCAGTGCATCAGATAGTAGACCGCGACTTGAAAATGTGGGTTATTATGGAGTCGTTGAGAAAATAATAATATTGGATTATTACTCTCATGGACGAGTCACAATGATGAAATTCCATTGGTTTGATTTGATGACGAGACATGGCACATTTATTGATGATTGTGGATTTCGAGTAATTAATATGACCCACACTCTTGCAACCGAAGAACCATATGTGTTGGCATCAATGGCTAAACAAGTTTTTTATGTCAAAGATCAACTTCAACCTGAATTTTGTGTCATAGTTGAAGTAATTCCAAGACATATTTTTGATGATGCTGATGATGGAATTGACACTGTCCCTATTGCCACTGGAACCAATCCATTTATTTCTTTTGATGACTCCAATAGCTCAATTGTCAGAGTTGATTGTGAACCTGAAGTTGTGGTTGGAAATATATAGAATCATTCATCCATGTTCTCAATTCTTTTGGTTTACCTCGAGTTGGGTTGTTAAGGTTGGTAATATTCATATTTATTTAGTATTGATCACAAATATGTTTTAGCTGACTTGACCGTTATGTGAATTTTCAATGTTTATTGGTTGCTGTTTTATTTGAATTGCATTTTCTAATTTGGAATTGAACTGTATTCAAACCAAATCAAACAATATTTCTAACTTGGTGAACATTACAACTTGTATGTTTTATTAAATTCATTCAAGCTCTTCTAAAACAATTGATAGCTAAATTACCAATGAATCCCATCATTCCCTCATATATTTAGTTTTTTGGTTTACACATTAATTTTCTTTTTATAATTAATTACATATTTGTTTTCAAATGCAGGAAATGTAGCCAATTGAAGAGAGACGAAGAAAAAAAATGGCGGAGAACAATCGTCGGATGGAGGAGATGGGCATTCCACCATTAGTGCCTACAGTGAGTACTTTATTTCAAATATATATATATATATATATATATATACAGAATATATAATGTCATGTGATTATTTTTTTTTGTAAAATTTTTTGTAGGATCCACCATTACGTCAACAGTTATTCGACGAGGAGCCTAGTACTAGTCCTAGTACTCAGGCCGGTGGTACGAGGAGGGTTCGTACCAGAGGTGGACGTAGAGCTGCGCGTGCCCGACTAGACCCTTCCCCTCCCACTGACATTTCTGCCTTCCCACATTCTGATCCCGGTGTGTCGTTAGGGACACACGGGGTATTTAGGCCTCCCATGTTTTCGCTACCTTCTGCATCTTCTGCCCCATCATTTTCACATCCCATGATGATTCCCACTCCCCAGTTAGCATCAGGTCATACAACTGTTCCATCTTCTTTTCCTTCTACTTCTGTCTCTCTGAGCTTTTATATTCCATCGTCTTCGACTCCTGTTCCACCAGAGGGTGTTCCATCAGGTTCTGTGGATCCGACGCCACTCATTGATCAGACTAGCGCATGTATATTTATAAAACCCTAACAAATTTTTATAGCAATATTTATTTTCATTATAACATGTTTTGATAAAATATTTGTTTTTCTTTCATGACAGATACATCTACTGACAAGAGGCGGGGGCGGGGCCGTACACGCATGCGTTCGGTGTGGAACCGTCGCACACAGGTTATGGTGGAATATAATGAAGACAATCAGATGGTTGAGAAAACAGGGCAGCAATGTCGGAGTTTTCTGGCGACGCTTTCCAAATACTCCGACATCATTCCCGTCAGCCCGCTGTCGTGGAGACATTTTCCACATGAGGTCAAAGATAGAGCTTGGACAGAGATATGGGTAAAAAAATCTGTTGTATTTAATGCCATGAATTATTTTTGTATTTATATGAATTAATATTTTGATTTCAGCTTCGATTTAATTTTCCTGATGGTGAGGGTGCACGACTGGAACGTCTAAAGGATTTAGGCGAGCTTTGGAGAGCCTACAAGCATGAGCTGTATATTGGCTGGTGTGCTAGAGTTGGCATTGAGTTAGAGGCGGTACCAGTCGTGGATGATTGTCCTATAGAGCAGTATCGTCAGATGATTACTCATTGGACGAGTACCCAGTTTAAGGTATGAATTACATTTGAGGTATTTAAATAATAACTTTCAATTTTTGCATTAATATTATCCTTTGCATTATCGAATTTTATTTAGGAATCATCTGGAAAAAATAAAAAAAAAATTGATGCAAAAAAATACCTCCATACACTAGGACGCACGACGATGCCGGATCATGAGAGGCAGCAGGTATGACAATTGTTTATAAGTTTTCTTTATGACTTACATTTTATTTTGTTTCCTCAATTATTTAATAATTTGATAAAGTTTTTATATAACTTTTGTTTTCAATGTCATTGTAGAGGCAAGTACAAAATATTGAAGGACGTGTGCCTCGAGCAAAACTGTTTTGCTCGAGTAGACGAAAAAAGGATGGAAGTGCTATCAATGAAGCGACTCAGCAGCAGATTGTAAGTTTTAATCTATTGATTTTATATTTTAATATCTATTTAGTAACTTAATAATATATTTATATTTGTAACAGGATGATTTAGAGGCCCTCGATGCCCAAGAAGCAGACAATTTTGGGCCATCTGATCACTTACATCAGGTGTTGGGAGAGGATCATTCTGGCAGAGTACGCTGCCGACCTAGGATAGCCCCGACGAGGTATTGTCCTACCTCAGGTACGAGTTGTAGTGCCACCGAGCTGCAGCAAGTTAGGGCACAGGCAGGACAGGCCGAGAAAAGGGCCATAGAGACGGAAGAGCAGTCTGCTAGGGCAAACAGTCCATTTATGAAATTTATTGAAGTTCTACGTCCAACACTTCCAGCAGAGGCCAGCCTAGTGATTGATGAATACATGTCGTCGATACATTCTATATATGGTGCACCAGGTGGCAGTTCCAGTGTTGGTCAGGCCGATGTCCAGCTTGAAGATGATGATGGCGAGGAGTCTGATGTGGAAGAGGAGGGAGATGAGGAGGGCGAGGAGGAGGGTGAAGGTGAGGAGGAAGGCGCTGTGGAGGGTGAGGACGATGAGGAGGACGATGACGAGGGTGATGATGATGATGATGATGGTGATAGTGATGCTGATGTGGGAAATATTGATCCGTTACATTTTTTACTTATATTACTGAGATTTGATGTTTAATCTATTCTAGTTGTTGGTTTTATCTAGACTCATAGTATAGTATTGGAGTTGAGTTATTTTTATATATTGTCTGTTTTTATGGATGTTGTTGTCTTTTAGTGGTTGTGTGTTTGTGAACTCCCTGGACAACCCCCCTCATTCTTGGACCCTGGACAACCCCCCCTCCCCCTTGGACCCCGAACACCCCCCAAACACCCCCGCGGACAGCCCCGCGGACAGCCCCGCGGACAGCCCCCCGTACAGCCCCCAAACCTCCACCCTGGACCCCGGATAGCCCCCCGGAAAGCCCCTCGGACAACCCCCCCACCCTCCCCCTTGGACCCCGGACAACCCCCCAAACACCCCCCGGACAGCCCCCTGAAGAACCCCGGACAACCCCCTGAACAACCCCTGAACAACCCCTGAACAACCCCTGAACAACCCCCTGAACAACCCCCAGACAGACCCCTGAACAACCCCGGACAACCCCCTGAACAACCCCCAAACACCCCCCGGACAGACCCCGCACAGCCCCCCCACCCTCCTCCTTGGTCCCCAGACAGCCCCCCGGACACCCACCAGACAGCCCCCCCGGACAGCCCCCCAGACAGCCCCTCCACCTTCCTTAATTTCATTAGCTCTAAAATATTTCATAGCACGATCAACTAAAATCTAATCCATACTAAATATGATATAAAAATATTCTATATGAATTTCCATAAGATTTTAAGTGAAAACAAAAAGTGACATACGAAAAACTGACCAAACGCATTCGAAATGTGTTGATGCTTTAGGACAACGATCCATGGGTCATATGTGACGTGTACGAATCAACCCCGCCTCAATCCGAGGCGCGGTGCGGTCGGAACAACTCAAAGTGTATGTCTTTTGTTTCAAAAGGACATCATTTTAAGTGAAAAACATCAACTGGCATACGGAAAACTGGCCAAACGCATTCGGATTGTGTTGATACTTTAAGACAACGATCCATGGGTCATTTTAGAAGTGTACGAGTCAACCCCTCCTAAATCCGAGATGCGGTGTGGTCGTGACCACTCTAAGTGACTTTCTTTTGTTTAAAATGGACAGTATTTTAAGTACATACGGAAAACCGACCAAACGCATTCAGTTTCTGTTGAAACTTTAGGAGAAAGATCCATGGGTCATATGTGATGTGTACGAGTCAACGCCACCTCAATCTGAGGCGTGGTGTGGCCGAAACCACTCAAAGTGTCTCTATTTTGTTTAAAATGGACTTCATTTTTAGTGAAAACAAAAAATGACATACGGAAAACTGACCAAACGCATTCGGTTTTTGTTGAAACTTTAGGAGAACGATCCATGGGTCATATGTGACGTGTACGAGTCAACGCCACCTCAATCCGAGGCGCGGTGTGGCCGACACTACTCAAAGTGTCTCTATTTTGTTTAAAATGGACTTCATTTTTAGTGAAAACAAAAAATGACATACGGAAAACCGACCAAACGCATTCAGTTTCTGTTGAAACTTTAGGAGAACGATCCATGGGTCATATGTGACATGTACGAGTCAACGCCACCTCAATCTGAGGCGCGGTGTGGCCGACACCACTCAAAGTGTCTCTATTTTGTTTAAAATGGACAGTATTTTGGCCGTTTATGACACCAGAACTGCGTTGTCGGTCACCGAGGGCACACGGCACGTCCGATTGACGTGCCGTCTGCTCGACCACTTCATAAATCACTCACCTGTATTTTTCGTCTGATTTCAGGCCATTCTGAAATCGTTCGGCCCATTTGGACCACCCTCACGCGCATTTACGAAGCGCGCGCATCACTTAAAACACGAATATTGAGCCGTACCGCGCAAACCGCACGTCCGATTGATGTGCCGTCTACGCGTACACGTCACGAATAATAATTAGAATGTTTCAAGGTGGTTTCAGCTCAATCCGAGGTCGTCCGCTATGAATTTGACCGTTGGACGCCCGTTTTGGCCGTTTATGACACCAGAACTGCGTTGTCGGTCACCGCGGGCCCACGGAACGTCCGATTGACGTGATGTCTTCTCGACCACTTCATAAATCACTCACCCGTATTTTTCGTCTGATTTCAGGCCATTCCGAAATCGTTCGGCCCATTTTGACCACCCTCACGCGCGTTTACGAAGCGCGTGCATCACTTAAAACACGAATATTGAGCCGTACCGCGCAAACCGCACGTCCAATTGACGTGCCGTCTGCGCGTAGACGTTAAGAATAATAATTATAATGTTTCACGGTGGTTTCAGCTCAATCCGAGGTCGTCCTCTATGAATTTGACCGTTTGACACCCGTTTTGGTCGTTTATAACACCAGAACTGCGTTGTCGGTCACCGCGGGCACATGGCACGTCCAATTGAAGTGCCGTCTGCTCGACCACTTCAGAAATCACTCACCCATATTTTTCGTCTGATTTCAGGTCATTCCGACTTCGTTCGGCCCGTTTAGACCCCCCTCACGCGCGTTTACGAAGCGCGTGCATCACTTAAAATACGAATATTGAGCCGTACCGCGCAAACCGCATGTACGATTGACGTACCGTCTATGCATACACATCACGAATAATAATTAGAATGTTGCACAGTGGTTTCAGCTCAATTTGAGGTCATCCGCTATGAATTTGACCGTTGGACGCCCGTTTTGGCTGTTTATGACACCAGAACTGCGTTGTCGGTCACCGCGGGCACATGGCACGTCCAATTGACGTGCCGTCTACTCGACCACTTCAGAAATCACTCACTCGTATTTTTCTTCTAATTTCAGGTCATTCCAACTTCTTTCGGCCCGTTTGGACCCCCCTAACGCGCGTTTACGAAGCGCGTGCATCACTTAAAATACGAATATTGAGCCGTACCGCGCAAACCACACGTCCGATTGACGTTCCGTCTGCGCGTACACGTCACGAATAATAATTAGAATGTTGCACGGTGGTTTCAGGTCAATCCGAGGTCGTCTGCTATGAATTTGACCGTTGGACGCCCGTTTTGGCCGTTTATGACACCATAACTTCGTTGTCGGTCACCGCGGGTACACGGCACGTCCGATTGACGTGCCGTCTGCTCGACCACTTCATAAATCACTCTCCCGTATTTTTCGTCTGATTTCAGGCCATTCCGACTTCGTTCGGCCCGTTTGGACCCCCCTCACGCGCGTTTACGAAGCGCGCGCATCACTTAAAACACGAATATTGAGCTGTACCGCGCAAACCGCACGTCCGATTGACATGCCGTCTGCGCGTACACGTCACGAATAATAATTAGAATGTTTCACGGTGGTTTCAGTTCAATCCGAGGTCATCCTCTATGAATTTGACCGTTGGATACCCGTTTTGGCCGTTTATGACACCAGAACTGCGTTGTCGGTCACCGCGGGCACACGGCACATCCGATTGATGTGCCATCTGTTCGACCACTTCAGAAATCCCTGTTCCGTATTTGTCGTCTGATTTCAGGCCATTCCGACTTCATTCGGCCCATTTGGACCCCCCTCACGCGCGTTTACGAAGCGCGCGCATCACTTAAAACATGAATATTGAGCCGTACCGCGCAAACCGCACGTCCGATTGGTGTGATGTCTGCGCGTACATGTCACGAATAATAATTAGAATGTTGCACGGTGTTTTCAGGTCAATCCGAGGTCGTCCGCTATGAATTTGACTGTTTGACGCCCGTTTTGGCCATTTATGACACCAGAACTGCGTTGTCGGTCACCGCGGGCACACGGCACGTCCGATTGATGTTCCGTCTACTCGACCACTTCATAAATCACTCACCAGTATTTTTTGTCTGATTTTAGGCCATTCCGAAATCGTTTGGCCCTTTTGGACCACCCTCACGCGCGTTTACGAAGCGCGCGCATCACTTAAAACACGAATATTGAGCCGTACCGCGCAAACTGCACGTCCGATTGACGTTCCGTCTATGCGTACACGTCACAAATAATAATTATAATGTTTCATGGTGGTTTCATCTCAATCTGAGGTCGTCCTATATGAATTTGACCGTTTGACGCCCGTTTTGGCCGTTTATGACACCAGAACTGCGTTGTCGGTCACCGCGGGCACATGTCAAGTCTAATTGACGTTCCGTCTGCTTGAACACTTCATAAATCACTCACCTGTATTTTTCGTCTGATTTCAGGTCATTCCGACTTTGTTTGGCCCGTTTGGACCCCCCTCACGCGCGTTTACGAAGCGCGCGCATCACTTAAAATACGCATATTGAGTCGTACCGCGCAAACCGCACGTCCGATTGACGTGCCGTCTGCGCGTACACATAACGAATAATAATTAGAATGTTTCACGGTGGTTTCAGGTCAATCCGAGGTCATCTGCTATGAATTTGACCGTTGGACGCCCGTTTTGGCCGTTTATGACACCAGAACTGCGTTGTCGGTCACCGCGGGCACACGGCACGTCCCATTGACGTGATGTCTGCTCGACCACTTCATAAATTACTCTCCCGTATTTGTCGTCTGATTTCAGACCATTCCGACTTCGTTTGGCCCGTTTGGACCCCCCTCACGCGCGTTTACGAAACGCGCACATCACTTAAAACACGAATATTGAGCTGTACCGCGCAAACCGCACGTCCGATTGACATGTCGTCTGCGCGTACACGTCACGAATAATAATTAGAATGTTTCACGGTGGTTTAAGGTCAATCTTAGGTCGTCCGCTATAAATTTGACCGTTTGACGCCCGTTTTGGCCGTTTATGACACCAGAACTGCGTTGTCGGTCACCGCGGGCACACGGCACGTCCGATTGATGTGACGTCTGCTCGACCACTTGATAAATCACTCACCCGTATTTTTCATCTGATTTCAGGCTATTCCGAAATCGTTCGGCCCGTTTGGACCACCCTCACACGCGTTTACGAAGCGCGCACATCACTTAAAACACGAATATTGAGCCGTACCACGCAAACCGCACGTCCGATTGACATTCCGTTTGCGCGTACATGTCAAGAATAATAATTATAATGTTTCACGATGGTTTCAGCTCAATCCGAGGTCGTCCGCTATGAATTTGACCGTTTGACGCCCGTTTTGGCCGTTTATGACACCAGAACTGCGTTGTCGGTCACCGAGGGCACATGGCACATCCAATTGACGTTCCGTCTGCTCGACCACTTCAGAAATCACTCACCCGTATTTTTCGTCTGATTTCAGGTCATTCCGACTTCGTTCGGCCCGTTTGGACCCCCCTCACGCGCGTTTACGAAGCGCGCACATCACTTAAAATACGAATATTGAGTCGTACCGCACAAACCGCACATCCGATTGACGTGATGTCTGCGCGTACACGTCACGAATAATAATTAGAATGTTGCACGGTGGTTTCAGGTCAATCCGAGGTCGTCTTCTTTGAATTTGACCGTTGGACGCCCGTTTTGGCCGTTTATGACACCAGAACTGCGTTGTCGGTCACCGCGGGCACACGGCACGTCCGATTGACGTGCCGTCTGCTCGACCACTTCATAAATCACTCTCCCGTATTTTTCATCTGATTTCAGGCCATTCCGACTTCGTTCGGCCCATTTGGACCCCCCTCACGCGCGTTTATGAAGCGCGCGCATCACTTAAAACACGAATATTGAGCCGTACCGCGCAAACCGCACGTCCGATTGACGTGTCGTCTGCGCGTACATGTCACGAATAATAATTAGAATGTTTCACGGTGGTTTCAGGTCAATCCGAGGTCGTCCGCTATGAATTTGACGGTTGGACGCCCGTTTTGGCCGTTTATGACACCAGAACTGCGTTTTCGGTCACCGCGGACACACGGCACGTCCGATTGACGTGCCGTCTGCTCGAACACTTCATAAATCACTCACCAGTATTTGTCGTCTGATTTCAGGCCATTCTGAAATTGTTCGGCCCGTTTGGACCACCCTCACGTGCGTTTACGAAGCGCGCGCATCACTTAAAACACGAATATTGAGCCGTACCATGCAAACCGCACGTCCGATTGATGTGTCGTCTGCGCGTACACATCATGAATAATAATTATAATGTTTCACGGTGGTTTCAGCTCAATCCGAGGTCGTCCTCTATGAATTTGACCGTTTGACGCCCGTTTTGGTCGTTTATGACACCAGAACTGCGTTGTTGGTCACCGCGGGCACATGGAACATCCAATTGACGTGCCGTCTGCTTGAACACTTCAGAAATCACTCACCCATATTTTTCGTCTGATTTCAGTCCATTCCGACTTCGTTCGGCCCGTTTGGACCCCCCTCACGCGCGTTTACGAAGCGCGCGCATCACTTAAAATACGAATATTGAGCCGTACCGCGCAAACCGCACGTCTGATTGACGTTCCGTCTGCGCGTACACATCACGAATAATAATTAGAATGTTTCACGGTGGTTTCAGCTCAATATGAGGTCGTCCGCTATGAATTTGACCGTTGGACGCCTGTTTTGGCCGTTTATGACACCAGAACTGCGTTGTCGGTCACCGCGGGCACACGGAACGTCCGATTGACGTGCCGTCTGCTCGAACACTTCATAAATCACTCTCCCGTATTTTTCGTCTGATTTCAGGCCATTCAGACTTCGTTCGGACCATTTGGACCCCCCTCACGCGCATTTACGAAGCGCGCGCATCACTTAAAACACGAATATTGAGTCGTACCGCGCAAACCGCATGTCCGATTGACGTGCCGTCTGCGCGTACATGTCACGAATAATAATTATAATGTTTCACGGTGGTTTCAGCTCAATCCGGAGATGTGGTGTGGCCGACACCACTCAAAGTGTCCGTCTTTTGTTTCAAAAGGACGTCACTTTAAGTGAAAAGCATCAACTGACATACGGAAAACCGACCAAACGCATTACGAATCTGTTGATAATTTATCCCAAAAATCCATGGGTCATATGTGATGTGTATGAGCCAACCCGGGATGAATCTGAGTCACGTTGTGGCTAGGATAAGTCTAAGTGACTCTCTTTTGTTTAAAATGGACACCATTTTAAGTACATACGGAAAAATGACCAAACGGATTCGGTTTCCGTTGAAACTTTAGGAGAACGATCCATGGGTCATATGTTACGTTTACGAGTCAACCACGCCTCAATCCGAGTCGCGGTTTGGCCGAGACCACTCTAAGTGTATCTCTTTTCTTTAAAATGGACTACATTTTAAATTCATACGGAAAACCAACCAAACGCATTCTGATTGTGTTTATATTTTATCACAACAATCCATGGGTCATTTGTGATGTGTACGAGTTAACCCCACCTCAATACGAGGCGCGGTGTGGCCGACACCATTAAAAGTGTCTCTCTTTTATTTAAAAAACACTTCATTTTAAGTGAAAACAACAACTGACATACGGAAAACCGACCAAATGATTTCGGAATATGTTGATACTTTAGGACAACGATCAATGAGTCATTTGTGACGTGTATGAGTTAACCTCGCCTCAATCCGAGGCACGGTGTGACCGGTATCATTCCAGATGTATGTATTTTGTTTAAAATGGATATCATTTCTATCAAAAATATATGGTATATGAAAAACCAATCAAATTATGAATTGAATTCCGGATTCCACATATGATTGTAATCTAAATTTTAAAATGAATTCTAAATGAATTATGTATGTTTATAATTATGTTATGAATTCTACTTTAATTATGGATGTGTATATTTTCAGGATGCATTATATGTGTTGGTTAGTTGGTTTGCATTATTTGTATGTGTTGGTTTGTTCTCTATATGTATGCATTATATGTGTTACAGGTACAATAATTGGATTGAAAAATGAATTGAAAACGAGGGCATAATTGGATTGAAAATTGAATTGAAACCGAGGGTGAATTCCCAAAAACCAGACCTGCTGTGCAAATTGCAGGCTGCTGTGCAATTTGCACCGCAAAGCCTATGCCAACGGTTTGAAACCGTTGGGATACCATGTTGAATGGTTGTTTTTACCAACGGTTCATGGAACCGTTGGTAAAAACCTTTCCCAACGGTTTACAAACCGTTGGGAAAGAAAATCTCTGTTGATTTCCCAACGGGCCAAACCGTTGGGAAAGGCCTTTCCCAACGGTTTGGCAGAACCGTTGGGATAGGTTGATTTTTTCTAACCTATCCCAACGGTTCTGTGTAAACCGTTGGGAAAAGCCTTTCCCAACGGCTTATTTTCCCACGGTTTGCAGAACCGTTGGTATAACATATACCTACGGTTCTGCAGCCTTTCCCAACGGTTCTAAACCGTTGAAAAATGCTAGATTTCCAGTAGTGATAGTATTTTTTTTCAAACTAACTTATTAGTAATTTCATTTATTGAATCATAATATTGACATTATTAACATTAAAAAAAATATATGTTATAATTTTTTTACAATATTGAATGACTAGGGAAAAAAATATCATATTAAATCTCATAAGGACTTAGGAGAAATAAATATAAAGAGTGATATATGATAAAATGATGATGGAAATTATACTACAACAATTTTCATATTGGAAAATCAAGAAAAAGATGTTTTCCTTTGAAGGAGTAAAAATGTGAATGTACCTTTTGTATATTCAAGTAACATATCAAGATGTGTTGTCTTGAAACATTGTATGTTACATGGACTTAAAATCCATGAATCACATATTTTTATAGAGAAATTTATAACTTTGGTATTGCATAAATTTCTACCTAATAAAATAATAGTAGTTAAAATTGAGTTTTTCAGATTCTTTATACAACATTATGAGAAAAATTTAAACCCAATTCAGCTTTAAAAACTTCAAGAAATAATTATAATGATACTTTTTAATTTTGAGATGATATCCCCCCATAATTTTCACTGTGACGATTCATATAACTATTCATTAGGTTGAGAAAGTTTAATTTGGAGGGCTTACACAATACCGATGGATGTATCCCATAGAGAGGTGTTGTAATCTTACCTTTTTATGACTACTACATTAAAATTTTCAAATTACTTACATATGTGGGTAATTATACTTTGTTATGTAATTTAATTAGGTATATTTGTCATTTGATATATTTTGTAAAAAAATCTCAATGGGAAGGCTATATTATCGATTCTTATATAGAGGAAGAGTGTCTCACCTTTTATTCAAGGTATTTAAATAATATTGAGATGCAATTAAATTGAGTTGGACGTGTTGATGATAACACAAATCAATTTCAATACTAAAGTAAATCAATAAATTTTCCAATGTTAGGTTGTAAAGTTTGGAAAATATCATCAGTTTTATTGATACAAATAGAGTTCATAGAAGTGTATAGATATGTGCTACTCAGTGGTGAGATTTTAGATCCTTTCACTAAAAAATAAAATATGCATATAGAGAGATGATTTTGGAGTTGAGCATGAAATGAGAAAAAGATAACAAAAGATGTTAACAAATGCATTGTTGACTGGTTTTCACATTGTGTAAGATCATAATCAATTTCATATTTATTAAATATTAATATAATTATCTTGTGTGACTAATATTATTTTATATATATATATGTATATTAGGAATGTTAATAGTCAAGCATAGTGCTAGATGATTTGAAATATTTTTCTCAAGGACCTTTGAAGAAGTTTAGAAGATTAGATTCTTATAATATTAATGGATTTAGGTTTTGTACACTTTTATGTGAAGAAGGTCTAAAGAAATAAAATATTGTCATCTTCACAAAATCCATATACTTGGGACACTATGGTAAGTTTATTAACATCATAAAATTAAATGATAATGGAAAATTTTCATATTCAAATGCACATGGTTTGATATTTACAGGAGAATATGGAATGATTTGTTATAATTTACTTATTTTAACACATATTGGTTGATTAATATTAGTGATCATGAAGAACATGATCTATATATCTTGGAATCACAAGAAAAAATGTTATATTATGTAGATGAAAAATTCAATGAATTGTGAAGTGTTGTAGTCCATGTCAAACCAAGAGACTTGTATGATATGTGTGATAAAGTTGAAGAATTGTTTTGTGACATCGATCCTCATTAACAAAAAGAGATTGATCTATCTCTCCATGATGATATTGAAAAAATTGGTCTTGAAAGGTATGTATAAGATGATGAAATCATGTTAATGGTGGATAATGACAATAATTTGGTTAATGATGAATTAATTAATTATATATTCAATCATTTAACTTATCTTTCATTTGTCTATTTAGAATAAATGAATTTAATTAATCTATATACAAAATTTTAAAATCATTTTATTATTTTATATTATATATAATGTTTTAAAATATTTTATATTCTTATTATACATATGAATATTAAGAGAAAAATGATTTAAAGATATGAGACAATCATCCCATCTCCTGAGATGTCAAATGACCCATCTGATATGATCTCACTAGCATCAGATATACTCTTTATTTTAATTTTCCCCCCTTTTACATAATTTTATGCCATCTTACATGATATCATATTCATTAAGCACACTACTTACATCTAGTGCATTACCTTATTCTCCAGGCATCCAAGGGATCAGATGAATCAATTGAGTAATAGTCATCAATTGAGTATATAGTACCATGATTACCATCATGAGAGTACTGGAGGGTCACTATTACTATTATATAATTGTTAATATGAAAAAATAATTTATTACAACTGTATAATAATTATTTAATATATTTATTGAATATATTCCGATAATAACAAGATAGAAATGAATATGAATACATTAGATGTTTGGAGGCTGAGAAATTTTAAAGTAGTTGCACCATTTGACATGTTTAGTGTGCCTGAAGATGATGCTAGGAGATTATATGGGTAAATATTGGGCTAGTTATCATGAAATATGATTTCCCTTACCATCACTTATCATGGATGGAGGCATATCCCTACTAGTGGTAAGAATGGGATTTTTAATAAATAATTGAAAGTAAGTCAAAATTAATATTTATAGATTTTACCTAATATTTATATTAAATTACTGCATAATTATTTTTTCATTCCTAATATGTAGATTATTTTACATTTAGATGTGCATGAAAGAGTTGTGTGTCTATTAATGTTGAAAATTTGGCGAAAAATGAAGGGCTTTTAAGTTTCAAAGGATTTAATAACAACTAAGAGGGGGGGGGGGTTGAATCAGTTGTTCACCTTTTTATAAGTTTTGAAAATTTTATAACATAACCCCTAAAACCAATTAAAGTTGATATCCTTATCATCTTTTAGTAAATACTAATGAATGAAAAAGTAGTAATGCATGTAAATAGAATAAGACTTATAAGGTTCGACCACATTATGAGAACCTACATCCTTACCATAGCCACTCCCGTGGGTCTAAGAAAATTCACTATAATAAAGAAGTGAATAAAACTTATCCAACTCCAATTAGAAACCTTATATCTCCCGATATGAATGATTATACTAACTATCATAAGTTTACAATGTTTTCTTACAAAAAATTGTGTCACAAAAGAGAATCTCGCATAAAAAAATTTCTCCAGAAAACTCTATCAATAACCTTAGTCTAATGACCTTGGGTCCAATCCTCAATGTGATTGTCTCATTACGATGGACTCATTTTTATGACCCCTTTTCTCAAACTTCACTTCTCAAAATCTTCTCAACTTATCAGTCTAATATTCTCAGTCTAATCTTCTTAGTCCAGTAAACAAAACATTCATAAATCAGACCTTCTAATGAGGTCTCTGTCTGGAAATAAAACTTTGACAAGAAATATTCAGATCTCCATATTTCTTGCACATTAAAAAAGAATACAAAGTATTAATGAAATATTTTTCTATTTATAGGAGACTCAAAATAACAATGGCTGGAAACTGAAAAACTTTTCCCACTTTATCAAATTTCAAAACTCTAAAAAAATCACATTTAAACTTCAAATTTTACTTCTTCAAACCTTCTCAATATTTCTATGGGATATGTATTCTCAAACAAACCAATTTTTCTTTCCCAGATTTAGTTTAATTATATTAAATAGATTTAGTATGATTATCTTTCTCAACATCAATATTATTATCTTTCTTATATCTAGTCTGATTATATTTCTCAAATTTAGTATGATTATCTTGCTCTTCTTCATCAATAAGACTTTATTACTCTACTCATTATGATCCAGCTTTCTTAATTTTCTCATTATGATCCGACTTTCATCCTCTACTCATTATGATAGAAATTATTCATTAGAGTTATTCTCATTGGATTTCCTCTGTTAAGATAGTTTGATCTTCCTTCTCAGAGTCAATCTGGTCTCCCTTCTCAGAGTTATTCTAACCTTCCTTCTTAGAGTAATTCCAATATTCCTTCTCAGATTCAGTCTAATTTTCCTTTTCAAAATCAATCCAATATTCCTTCTTAGAGTTAGTTTAATTTTCCTTCTCAAACTTAGTCCAATATTATATCTTATATCCAGTATGAATTTCCTTCTCATAGTCAGTCTGATATTCCTTCTTAGAGTTAGTATGATTTTCCTTCTCAAAGTCAGTATAATCTTCCTTCTCAGAGTTAGTCTGATTTTCCTTATTATATTCGATCAAATATTCCTTCTCAAAGTTAGTCCGATTTTTATTCTCTGATTTAGTCTGATATTCCTTCTAAAAGTTAGCTATATTGAACTTCATTAAGATATAATTTCCCACTATTTTGGAAATTATTTGATGGTGACCCCCCTTAGAATCTTTCACCTATTTTTCAAAAACATTATTTAAAAAAAGATTGGTTGTAAATAAATACAAAAAAAATGTTATGAAAAAACATCACAAAGGTTCTTCAATCCAAACCTTTTTTTTTTGATAATCTTCAATAAAAACTTTTTCAACACTCATAAAATTTTCATAACTCAACTTTTGAATTTTTACCAAAACAGAAACTTTCTCAAAAGAAAGTGTCCTAACACTACACTACTAGATAATGTAGTTTTTTTAAGAAATTACATCCCTTGGTGTCAAGAATTTTTTTTCCTTATGAAGATAAACTTTCCTCACTTCCTTACTTTTCTTTTTATCTCACTTTTCTTTTTATCTCCCCCATTTTATGATAACCACAACTTTAGATTCACAAAAGAAAGATAATTAAAAAATTCTTATAAAGTACAAAGGTGTTAATTTCTCTCCCCATTTGTCAACATAATACAAATAATGGTGGGGGTACTTTATATGATACTTAGTAAGTCATTGGTGGAGGATGAAAATGAAGTTACAACCTCAAATCAAAAAATCTTTCTTTCAGGATTACCTTTTGTAAAGATATCAAAAATTTGATACTTCATTGAAATATATTCTAATAAAACATCTCCAACAACAAGTTTCTCTTTTATAAAGTGAAACTTTATATTAATGTTTTTTGATCTTGAATATTGGATAGGATTTTTAGAAAGATCAATTTCACTCTAATTATCACAAAGTATCTTCAGCGGTTTAGAAAAATTCCCTTTCAAGTCTTCTAACTTAACTTTCATCCAAAATATTTGAGTACAAGCCTAAGTAGTTGAAATATATTTGGATTTAGATGTTCTTAAAGTAAATTAATTTTTTTTCTTACTATGAAAAATCACACAACATTCACCTAAGAAAAATTTTCCTCCTACTATTGATTTTATAGCATTTCAATCTCCTACCTAATTAGCATTATTATTACCATGAAACTTCATCTGAAAATTTCTTTTTTATAAAACCTATGTGATATTTTTCCTTTTACATATCATAGAATTATATTTTCTTCCAAAATATGTGATTATTTTGGATTACTTTGATACTTGGAACAAAAAGTCACAACATAAACAATATCAGGTCTTGAGGCTGTAAAGTAAAGTAGAATTCCTATCAGATTCTAAAAGTCTTTCTGATTCAAAATTTTTTCAGACTCATCTTTTATCAACTTTGTTCTCATAGGTATAAGATTAGAAACTTATTTGGATTCTTCCATCCCAATTTTTTTAACAATACCTTGGAATATTTTTCTTGAGATAATAAAATGTACTTTTTTTGAATTTTTAATCTAAGGAAGAAAGTTAATTAATCCAATATTTACATTTCAAAATTCTTAATCATTTCCTCAGAAAATTATTTACAAATATTTCTTCATCTCCATCAAAAATTAGATCATCCACTTACATAATAACTATTATTGTGATGGGGTTAACATATTTCTCATATAAGTTACTATAATACTTTCCTTTAGAAAAATTCAATATTCTCAAAAAGTTATCAAGATTTTAATAAC
The DNA here is from genome assembly GCA_963277665.1 of Viscum album. Lineage (NCBI taxonomy): Eukaryota > Viridiplantae > Streptophyta > Magnoliopsida > Santalales > Viscaceae > Viscum > Viscum album. The sequence continues at coordinate 1,760,861,906 of OY728151.1, forward strand.
AGGAATGTGGGGATTATTTCAACCCATAAAAGGAATTATTAAATCTACAAACCTTGTTTTCATCATTATCAAGTTGAAAACCACAAGGGTTTTCAATTTAAACTTCTTCCTCAATGTCACCATTTAAGAAATATGACTTTAAATCCATCTGATAAACTTTGTAATTTTGATGTGCAACCAGTGATAAAAACATTCCAATGGTTTATAATATTTCAACTGGGGAAAAAGTTTCTTTAAAATCCATACTTTCCACATGTGCATAGCCTTTACAAGAAAGTCTTACTTTGTTTCTTGAAACTTCTCCATGCTCATTCAGTTTGTTTCTATAAAACCACTTTGTTTCGATAACATTTTTATTTTTTGGGCCTGGAACAAGTTCCCATGTTTCATTTTTCTCAATATGATCCAACTCTTCATTCATATCATCCACCCATTCTTTATGTTGAATAGATTTTGAAACTGATTCTAGTTCATCTTTTGAGATAAGTGAAGTCTAATTTTCTAATCTCAAATTTATTCAGTTATGAACTGGATCCTTCTGATTTCCAATAATGTTTTGAAACTCAACATGTGCTTTTAAGGTATAGAATTTCAATGTTTATCTTCAGACTAAAATTTCCTTATCACACGATTCTCCTAAATCTTGGTAAGGGTGTTTTTTAATAACTATCATTGAAAATATCCAGTTTATCCTCCTCAACATTATCAACAACTTTTGTTAAGGAATTTTGATTTTTAATTACTTTCACATAATAGGAGTCCAAAAAAATTTGAAAACATTTATTCTAGAATTTTTAACTTCTTCCATTGGGTGAATAACCCATAAAAGTTCCTGCCTCAAATTTCTCATAAAACATTCCCAAATCTAGATTTTTGATTTTAGGTAAACATGGACATCCAAAAAATATGAATTACTTCAATGAAGGTTTTTTATACCACATTTAAAAAGAATTAATGTTGGATTCTAGTCTCAAAAAATATCTATTCTGAATATGTACAGTAGTATTGAAATCTTTTCTCTAGTAGAACTTTGAAAGTTTGTATTCTGCTAACATATTACTTCCCATTTCCACTAAACATCTATTATTTATTTATACCACTCCATTTTTTTTGGAATTTAGAAACACTATACTGATGCTTAATACTATGATTTCTGAATTAAGTTTTAAAATATTTACTAGTAATTCAGTACCATTATCCGTTATCAACTTCTTTATATAATCCCCCATTTCTTTCTCAACTTATTTTAAAAAAAAATCTAAACATTTAAATAGGCTAGGACTTTTGTTTCATAAACATTATATTTTTAATCTGAGTGAAATCATTAATAAAAGTGATAATTTATAAATATACTTTTTTGATTAAAGTCTCATTAGCCCGCATAAATTAGAATGAATAATTTAAAGAGGTCTGGTAGATTGAATATCAACTCTCTTATGACTCTTTTTAGTCATATTTTTTTTCTAAAAAGTAACACAGACGCCTTTATATCTTCATTTTAATTAAAAATATTGGAAAAAATCAACTTTATAATTTTTTTCATGTTATTATACCCAAGGTACCCAAGTATTCGATTCCACAATTTTTTTTCATCTTCAACACTCAAGTAATAAGAGCTATCAAACTCTCCAATTTGAAAAAGTTTTACACTAGTTCTTTCTCCATTTTCAATAAGTTTTCCATATTTGACACTTCTAATGATGCAAGAATATTTTTGGAAAAAAACTATTTTCCATTATCACAATGTTGACTTACTATAAGAAAGTTATGTTTTATCCCATAAACAAATAAAACTTCCTTAGATTTCAACTTTTCTTCTTCAATCTCATCCATTCTAATTCCTATGATTTTTAAGGAACTTTCATTACTAAAGTTAACTAACCCTCCATCATGTATTTCAATATATTTCACGATTTTTATATCACATGTCATATTTTAAGAGAAACCACTATCAATTATCCATGGTTTTCTCCTCTTACTTGATTTTAAAGCTTTCTTGATAAAAAATATCTTTATTTAACTTTCTTCTTTCAATATTCCTTTTATGTTCTACCATAAGAAACTTATTACAGAAGGATTCACATAAATATTTTATCATGATGAACAAACTAATAATATATTTTACAAATGTCTTCTCGACATTCAAATTTATTTTTTATTTTAAATTTTATAAAATCTTCAGTTTTTCCTTTTATAACTTTATGTGGGTTTGGAAAGTTACTCGTCCTTATTCCATAATTAATTTATCTTTGTTCAATAATTATTATGGGAAGTCAAAAGTTATGCCAAAAATTATAAGCTATGTGCACATAGATTCTACAACACCAACAATAGCCATGAAATCTTGATTTTCTACTAAAATTATCTTTATAATCTTTTTTGAGGTTGATAACTTCTTTATGATATATAATACTCAAGATGTGGACCATATTTACTACCAAGTGATTTTTAAAATTTTGTAGATGTGATAAATTTCTCACATCCTTTCTCTACCCAAGATTTCCCAATACCTTTTTTAGAACCTCAAATGTTATAATAATCAGATGAAACATTAGTTTTTGGTGAGTGGGGATTTCACCTGATTCTTATTTTAATCCGTCTATGAAACTTTAAAAGTCTCATATTTTACTTTTGAATCATTGTTTAAGTTTTCATTCATCTTCCTAAAGGTCGTTTAAGACTTAATAATTTTTTATTAATACTTTTTAACTTATTCTTACTTAGCTTCTAGCTTCTTACTGAGATATTCAACAATATTTCCCTATTTATAGATTCTAAGTTTGTAACTTAAGATCTCTTGAATGTAATCTTTATCATTCTTGATGACATATTTTATTCCTTTAAAAACTTATTTAAAATATTTATTCATAACTATGATTTCTTTATTAAGAGTTTTGTTTTTTATCAATACTAGAAACAAGTTTTATCTTGAGTTGATACCCTCTATATGATTCTTTACCACCTTCTTCATTATCTAAAGAATATTTTTCTTTATCAACTTTTACAATTAAGGTTTAAATTTTTTTGAACTTCCATATTCATAAGAATTATTTTTAGTTGATTCTTATTCATCTTTCTTACTCAATATACTTTTCTTATTCCCAGTAAAAAAAATTATATTTTTTAGATAAATTTTCTTCTTTAGAACTTTTGTTCCACTTCTTCCATTGGTTTTTTCATTATAATCATCTCGATATTATCCAGATTTCTTCTTGGGACAATTCATAGAAAAGTTTCCAATTCAATCACACTCAAAAAATTTGAGTGTAAGTTTACCCCCATACTTTCCTTCTCCTTTTGGATAGTTATTAGATACAAGAGAAATTATTTTTTCATTAAAATCATTATCTTTTTTACCATCAGAGTCACAAGGATCAATATCTTCAACATCTTGTATTTTCATATTTCTCATGGTATCAAAATACATTTCATATTTCATCTTATTTTTGGAAATTGGATCTTTCCTCATTTCATAAGCAACAATAAATTTATGCAATTCATCAAGAGATAAATCATCATTATCTTTTAAAGTGTGATTTTTTTAATTAAACATGTCAGGAATGTTTCTCATAAGTTTCTTCATAATTTTAGAATATAAAATGACCTCTTTAAATACTCTGATGTTGTAAAAAATTTCATTTAATCTGGTGAAGTATTCATTAATAGTTTATTTATCTCTCATTATGATGTCTTAACACTTACTAAAACATATTTTTAGCTTTGATTCCTTCACTTTACTATTGCCTTCAAAAATTATTTCAAGCTTGTCCCACATACACTTTGAAGTTTTGAGACCCATCACCTTCATATAAAATTTTTCTATTAATGGCATAAGGAAAACATTTCTATCCTTTAAATCAACTTAAATATTTCTATTATCAAAAAAATTCAATAGGGAATCCTTCTCAATAGGTGGAAAACCAATTGTAGCAGCATAAAAAACGTCTAAGAAAAGAGATAGGAGATAAAGAATCATTCTATTTTTCCATACCTAATAAATTATCCATAAAATGTAGGAATTACTCTACTATTGAAAAAATTGATTTTATCCATGATAAGGATTCAACAAGGGAAACTTCATCTCTGATACCAATTTAAGTTCCAAAGGATTTTATAACAAAATAAGGGTGGTGGTGGGGGGGGGGTTGAATAAATTTTTCAACTTTTTATATGTTTTGAAAATTTTATAACTTAAATCCTACAAACTGTTAAAGTTAATATCCTTATCATCTTTTATTTAATACCCATGCATGAAAAAGTAGGAAAGCAAGTAAAGTACACAATATTTACATGGTTAGACATTAGTGTGATAACATATATCCTTTCTATAGCCACTCCCATGGGTCTATGAAAATTTAATATAATGAAGAAGTTAATACTACTTATGATAAATCCTTTTAGGCTCGTTCTATCTCCCAATAGGAATGACTATACTGACTCCCCTTAGTTTAAATTTTTTTCTAACAAAAAATTAAGCCACAAAAAAAAAAGATAATAAAAAAATTTTGAACCAAAAATCCCTATCTAGAAACTTAGTTTAATGACCCTGTGTCTGATCCTCAGTCTGACTGTCTCATTACAATGGACTCATTAAAGTGACCCCTTTTATAAAACATCACTTCTCAAACTCTGCTAAACTGGTTAGTCCAATCTTCTCTATCCAATATTCTTAGTCTGATCTTCTCAGTTTGGTAAACAAAACATTCAGAAGTCCAACATTATAATGAGGTGATAGTTATGAAATAAAACTTTTATAAGAAATATATATCTCTCTACCTTTTCCACATATAAAAAAATAATGCAAAGTATTAATGAACTATGATTATATTTATAGGTGAGTCAGAATAGAAAAGGTGGGAACTGAAATTTTTTTTCCACTTACTCAAATTTCAAAACTCAGAAAAAACTCATATTTAAAATTCAACTTTGACTTCTTCAAATATTCTCAATATTTCTTAGGGATATGTCTTCTAAAACAAACCAATTTTTCTTCAGTATGATTATATTTCTCAGCTTCATTCTGATTATCTTTCTCAACCCCAATCTCATTATCTTTCTCAACTTTAGTCTAATTATCTTTCTTAGATTTAGTATGATTATCTTGCTTAGTTTCAGTATGATTATATTTCTTATCTTTAGTATGATTATCTTACTTAGATTCATTAAGATGAACTTATTCCTCTTCTCATTATGATCCTAGTTTCTTCCTCTAATCATTATGATATGACTTTATTTATCTTATAATTATGATAAAACATATTTATTAGAGTTAGTTTGATTGAATTTACTCCTCAGAGTCATCCCAATATTCCTTATTAGAGTCAATATGATCTCTCTTCTCAGAGTTAGTCTAATATTTCTTCTTAGATCCAGTCCAATCTTCCTTCTTAGAGTTAGTCTAATTTTTCTTCTCAGAGTCATTCTGATCATCCTTTTTAGAGTCACTTTGATTTTACTTCTCCGAGTCATTCTGATCTTCATTCTTAGAGTCATTCTAATTTTCCTTCTTAGAGTCAGTCCAATCTTCCTTCTTAGAGTCATTTCGATTTTCCTTCTTAGAGTCAGTCCGATATTCCTTCTCAAAGTTAGTCTGATTTTCCCACTCAGAGTTAGTTCGATATTCCTTCTTAGAGTCAATCCGATTTTCCTTCTTAGAGTTAGTATGATCTTCCTTCTCAGAGTTAGTCTGATTGAACTTCATTATGATGGAATTTCCTATTATGATGGAAATTATTCAACGGTGACTCCCCTTAGCAACTTTCACCTATTTTTCAAAAAAAATCTTTTACAAAAGATTATTTTTCAATAAATACAAAAACTTTGTTAAGACAAAACATCACAAATGTTCTTAAAAATTTAAGTAATGGTTGCAGTCCAAGTTTAATGAAACCTCCTTGAGTGTCAATCATATTTATGAAAAAGTACCTGAAGGGATACCGTGATATTAGTGTAATTCCTTTTTAGATATACATCATTTTGATTCAAATATGATCTTTGATATTGTATTATTACATTGATCTTAATTTATTAAAAATAATTTATTTTTTATTAATATTAACATTATTTTTTTAGGAATATTCTAAAAAAACTCATCAAATAGGGATAAAAAGTCATCCCACACACAACTCGTTCTAAAAGTTTTTAAGGAGAATATTGAATAACGTAATCTTCTAGATATTTATTAAATATAATTTTTTTGTGTTTTAAGTAATTTAATTTTTATAGTTTTCATTTTTTATTATTTTATGATATAGATCTTCATGAGGTTAGTAAAACTGAGTTGTGGTTCGATGTGCACAAGAAAGTTGATATAAATTACATAAATGAAACTACTACAAACATTTGGGATAAAAAAACCTAAATCACTGTTTTTTTTGAATAAATATATTTTGTTAATTTTTTTATATTTATAGGAAAAAATTAAAGATACATGGGATGAAAGTACATCATAGTGATCGTTAGTCTCCCACAATGATGTTATTGCCTAAGTTTTGGGAAAGGATCATGTTGGTCTTGTTTGAGGGTTGGGTTCTAGACCACCCCTCACAATTCTTTAGGAGGATCTCTCCTTGATTGATTGTGACACCTCATCCTATAGGTTTGAGTAATGTTATTCTTATTTATCCTTTAAAATCAAAAAAGAAAATTGTGATTCTCAATAATAGAATATAGGATTATGAGATGCGATGGATAACTCAAGATGAGCAGTTTTCAGTGATGGAGAGTGCATTGGGTTCATTATTTCAGGGCATGATTGGGGAAATTCCTACAAACATTTCATACCTAATAAGATAGAATACAACAATAATGAACTTTGTATATTTATTTTAATATATTTATATTATTATAATAATTTTTTTGAATATAGAATTATATACTATCAAATTAAAGCTAAATTATTTACTAAATTTTATTTAATGAAGGCACCAAATGCAACAAAATATGATAGCTGCCATGAAAATAAGGAGCATGTATCATTTGGAGGCAACCAACATGACATAGGAGAGTAGTGTTGATATTGGATACATCTTTTTATTAGTTATATCTATGAATGAAACTTATATATGCTACTTATGTAACATTTTAATGATCTATTATATGTTTAGATGATCTATTAATGTATTCATATGTTGCATTTTTTATGTTTCATTTGAGTATTGTAATTATTGGATTTTTTATATTGTATATATATCTGTATTTTTATACTATATACATTATCATATTAAAGTTTTTTAATATATTCTGTGATTTTAGTTAGAAACATTTTAAGAAACTACTAATTTTAAAAACCACTTCTAAATTGTCAGTGATGGTTAAAACACCGCTAGTCACTACTGAACCATCACTAAATGATGGTAAATCACCGTTAAATTTTTAGGGGCATTTATAACCACTTCTATTTAAGTATTTTTTTATAAAAACCACAATGTATATTATTTTTGGAAGTTTTAGTTTCCATAATGTTGATAAAAAATATTCAAAAAAACTACAGCTTTTGTTTTCATGGTGGTTGTAAGACCACATATAAATATAGTTTCTCAACAGTTTCATTGAACCTTCATAATTTAAAAAATATACCACCACTAATTAATTAGTGTCTTAGGAAAACATGATGGTTTTAATATTTTATACCTATTATTAGGTGATAGTTAACTACTGTATATTAAAAAAATTAAACCTCTATTTAGTGTTTTTGTTGTAATTCATGTACCGTCTCCCAATAGGTTCATTATATTTTCTCCCACCAGTTTACAATAAAAATCCCAATAAAAATATTGAAAAAAATATTATTCTATGCTATAATATTTCACTACATCAACTGATAAGATCTTCTTCCTCAACAGAGGTCTTTGAATTCCAATATATCATTTTCTACATTAACATGAAATTCTTCCTTGTACACTCAAATCAAAATTGAGAATGATCAAAACATATAAGTTTTAGGGTTCCTTAATGTTTTATTCCTCATCTTTCACATAAGATCTTCAATTGAAAAAATATAAAAAATAGTAATAACACATTTATTATCCCACAATATTCTTCTTATTCAATATCCTCAACACACAAAATATGTATATTCAATAAAAATGTTGACCTTCCTCAATTATTTTCTTTTCTTATTATTTATCCTTTATGATATATGTGAATCAATAGATATTATTCTCTGATTCTTTCTTATTTTTATCCTTAAATGATAAGAGAATATACAAAATCAATAAATCATCAACTTCTCAATTCTATCACTCTTTTTTTTCTTTCTAAAATTTTTATAATATCTTCAAGGTGGTTCTTTTTTAAATACTCTCACTTTTAGCACACCACCCTTCTTGTTCCTTATTTTTTTTATATACCTAACACAAAATCAAAAGAATTATATCTCATAATTAAATTATGAAAATCCTAATTAAATCATGACAATTTTGATTATGTAATTTTCATTTTTTTTAATAGATACAAGTGGGTTTATTTCCCATGACCCCTAATACGTAACAAATTCCCAACTGATCTCGTGGTTCTAACACAACAATCCTCAGCCAATTTTCTACAAATACCCATAATCCTATAATTTAAACCGATCAAGAATATCTTTAAGTAATATCTCACCTTTGATCTCCGTAAATTATTTCAAATATTTATATTTGAAATCCTATAATTATATATCATAGATCTACCTAATTAATTCTCGTTTAATTATTCTAAGAATTATGGTTAAATTATAGCTAATAAAAAACATCAAGATATTTAAATCATTGTATATAAATAATAACATCATCTGATTTTATTCTCTAGAATTATTAAAATTTCAAATAGTTTAATATCATTTAAGAAATAATATTTCTTATATATCATTTCAGTATGATAAACTCTCTTACACACCCTCAAAATTATCTTCTTTATGCTCAAAAGAATCTTATATATCAAAATTAAATACTACATACCATCCTTGATATGTTCCACATCAAATTGAATTTTTTTGTATGCTCTGAATTATCTTACATATCACTGTACAACCTTAACTTTTCCACATTTCAGTATGAGATTTAAGATTTATCCTCTGTATGCACTAACATAAGTTACATATCGATAAGGAAATATTACGTATAATCTAAAATATCTTACATATCATATGGTAACACCCAATGTTTCTTATGTTTAATCTATAGAATGTTATATATCTCATTGTGCTCCAATACTTTTCAAATAAAATGTTATGAGGAATATTATATATACCTTTGAAAATTCTACAGCTCCAACTCAGAATTCAAGAACTTATTCAACTCAACTTAAATATTTTTCAAATAATATCCAAGTATCTATATCCACTTCAACTCATATAAAAAAAACTCATATGTTTTCAGGAATTTATAAAAGCTTCAGAAATATTTTCATCATAATTCCCAAAGAATATGAAACACAAAAGAAACTTTTTTTTGAGTATTTCAAGGCATTTCCACTACCTCAATAATTCCTACTTTTTTGTTTTCTCAAAATTTCATCTAAAATAGTACTTAATTAATTAGTAATAAATGAACCACCTTCCTCTATTAAATACTCATATTATTCAATATTCATCCAAGTAATTTTATATGTAATATAGCATCTTCAATCATGATAACATTGGGATAGAAACTCAATTTAACTCCCATACATATTCACCCTCTCACTCATCAAATATTTTAGATTTTCAATTGACAAATCACCAAGGTCATATAGTTGATAATTCTTTCATCAAACATCAACACTTATCATTAATTATATATAATTACTTCTAAAAAATAATCAAATATATAATTATTTTCTTCCATGAAATTTTTTATCCCAAAACTCCAAGCAGATGCGACTTTCCTTCTGTGAATATTCATTGGGAACATGAATAGATCTCCAATATAAAATGAAAAAAACACTATATATAATTCAAAGGAACTCGAAGCTGTATTTCACAACTTTAACCTCTTCATTAATTGGCCTATTCATTATCACCCAATACATATTAACTTAAAACTTAATTATCAACAACTAATATAATCATAAAAATCCATTAGGCTCTTCAACCTTTTCAAAATATGAACCACTTTATAACCCATTTATTTTTAAACTAATTATCAAGAATTTAACCTAATATATTTTTAAATACTAATTTAAATACCTTTTCTTGTATAAATACATGTTTATAATTTTATTTTTTTAAAAAAATTTATAATTACATGGTTAATAAATTGATAATAATTAATCTTATTGAATTTGAATTTAGAATTCACTTGTAAATATATTAGGAAATGAATTCAGAATAAATAAATAAATACTATAATTTTACTATTATTTTAAAATAGTTAGTTGATAAATCAATGATAATTAATTTAATATGATCCATGTACCATAAAACTAATCCCCTAATCCCACCCTAATTTTAGCCATGTTTTGAATAAACTATCCTAATGCTCTAAAAACCCAACTGACTATTACCATAACCCTACTTAATCTGGTTGGGTAATTTCATGTTCCTAATTAATGGTAACTCATTTTATCACTTAGTTAAAACCAAAAATAATGAGAAAAAATGAAAACACAACATGTATGGATTCAACATTCCTTTATTAATATCATAATAATAATAACTAGCACTCATAATATTCAAGAAAAAGATCCATATCCATAAAATAATCATGAAGTTTAAGATATGGTGTTGTTGAATATTATATGAAAGTTCATGATCATCCTCTTGAAACTTTTCTATAAATTTTATTATAAATGACTAATTAACTGAGTATTATTATACGAAATTCATAAAAACCTGTTTTTAACTAATAAATTTTGATCGAGTCATGTTTTTTGACACTAAACCAATTCTCCAGAGCATGATTAATAACCTTAAAAACATTGTGTTATCTTTGAAATTTCTTTCCTCATATTTATCAACAAAAAGTTGAAATGATTCCTCAATAATCTCTTTTTAATGTAACAAATGAATTTTTTCCACATGAGGTTGAGATTGAGATTCACTATCTTTATATATCTATGAAAAATGTGAGATTTTCAATATTGGATTTTTTTTTTATTTTTTTCTTTGCACATAGATCAATAAATACGATTCTATTTGTTGTGGAATATTGCATAAAAGTTCATGTATTCTTTAATTGAACAAGGATAAAACTCACATAATATAATAAGAAGAATTTTATTATTAGAAAACTATATAATTTATTTTATGTATTATAATTTTATTCTAAAGTGAGTATATTCATGAACATATACTAAATAAATAAAGTACGATAATTAAAATTTTGAATTTTATGAAAAAAAATCATTTTTAATAATATTATGATTCTATAAAAACATTAATAAGATTTTAAAATATGTTATTTATTATTAAGTAACATTATAAAATAAATTGATAAATTACTAAAAAAATATACATTATAAAAAGGAACATAATAAAATAAGAAAAATTATTGTTAAAATAATGATAAATGATAGAGGGTGATAAAGAGGGAGAAAAATATTATAATATTTTTATTATAGAGTCTCAAACCTAGACACACTCTCTGAATCACCAGAGGTTGGTGACCAAAATCAAGAGTTAATGAATAAATTTTGGGGATATATTTACTAATATATATATATATATATAAATAAATCATGAATTAAATATAATAAATAACTCCAAGTTAAAAATTTTAAAATCTTCAAAAATAAAATAAAAAATATGTCATATTTATAGTGACCTAGATTTTTCCCAATTGGGATTTATCTAATTTTTTAGTTTCTAAGTCCTAGGTCCTTTAAAGGGTATAAAATGATAAATTTACCCCAGAAATTAACTTTTATTTTTTTTCCCTTGATGATTCATTTGATCTGAAGGTCTGGCGTTTATCCCCAAGTTGAGTTTTGGTGGGTTTTTGAGCATGTTTAATTTTAAGGGATTTTTAATTTTTTATTAATTAAACAAGAAATTATCTTGTGAGTGGAGACAATGATATATACTTAAGGAAATCTCAAATATAAATTCTATAACCATAGTTGAATCTGGTATAGGGTGTTTCCCCTAGTAGAGGCATAATTTTCATACCCACATGTGAGGCTAGAGACTGAGTATTTTTGGTTATTTTATTAAAATACAGGTTTTCCTAATTATATGGTATAATTATTATTTATTTCATTTTTTATATAATTATCCACTTCCACTAATGATAGAACCCCAAAGAGAGTTAGGGTATTGGGTATCCTATTTATAGGTGAGCCTAAAATATATTATGAGGTGGAGGAGAGTTCCATATCCATAATGAAGATGGTGATGAGAACTCGAGACATTGATGAACCGATCAAGTGATGGAAATTTACCATTGAGTTAGAAATTTTATATTGATTCATGACTCATTATCCTCTTTAAATATAGTTGTGATTTCATTCTTAATTTTAATTATATACTTGGAAAATTTTTCAATTGTGGTTTATTCCTAACATAATGATTCATAGATACCCATTCCTTTTCCTATGATTTTCATGTTAATATTTTTATTTTTAATGTTCATCTACAACACGCTGTGACTCAACCCTTGGGTGGATGGAATCATATAACCAATTATTTTATATCCCATCCCCTGACATTCTTCTTATGAGGATGATTTACTATCAACCATTTTAATGACCGACAGTTTGACATTGGGTGATCGGGTGAGGTTTTGAATTTTTGTGAATGGAGAGAATGGAAATTTTGTATTTGAAAATGGTTAAGAATGTACTTTATTGTGATAGAAAGGTAGCAGATGGCTACCCATGGGTTAATAGTAGTAGAAGTAGTGATGGGGTTTGGGTTTGGTGGGTATCACATGAGGGGATTCATGGTGGATCATTGGTGATAGAAAAATTAGAGGGAAGGACCCATGATGACCTTAAAAGGTGATGGATAACAATATTTGTGTGACTGGAGGTGAATCCCATTAAAATCACAGAGGAAGTTGAAATTGTAGCGAATAGGATTAGAATAATAAATTTTTTGATTACACAGTGTGTAATCTCATGAACACCCAACATTCATGTCATATCAGCTATGATTCTAGTATTTTTATAGTTTATAAATATCACATGGATTTTTAATTAGGTACACATGTCATATAATGTTGGGTTGTGTGGTTCGGGGTGTATAGGAGTACATGAACAAGCTACCCTATTTGATCTCACATGCTATGCGAGATAGGGTATATGTCATGTATTTCTAAACCACACAACCCAGTGTGTTATAGGGTATACAACCAACTACCCCATATAAAATACATGGAATGTATCTAGAATACATTTCATGTACAAGATACATTTCATATTTTGGGACATAGTAAAAAACTAGAAATACTTCCATGGACTACACATCATATGGAAATTAAAGTCATGTTGTGCAGTCTAAGACTACATGGTTCAGAAAATCAGTGGTATACATAGAGTAACTCATGGGTCTCACAAACCATGTACCATTTAGGAAACACTATTTATATCAATCCCCACATGTTAGGAATAATGTTGGTACATGACTTGACTATTTCTTTAGAGTCACAAGTTGTGTGCCCCACTGTTCTGATGCACTTTATAGGTTTATCTCATGATCAAAGTAGTATAAAATACTCATTTGGATTCTAGATTTATTATTACCAAACCAACATTAAATTAAGAAAATGAAACAAAAAAATTGATACCTCAATTTATTTACTGATCTTGATGGAGTATATTTTATAGTTACCAAAAAGTGACTGCTAATGAACTCTCACATCCACAGGGATATACACCAACCACAAAAATCCTCATACACTGCGAGAGGACCCTACAAGCTTAAAATTTGCTCTTTTACCTTACTCAATGAAGTTTAATAGACAACCAGGAGTGAATATAAATTTTGATATAGCAAGACATAACCACACACACACACACACCAATAGGATAATCCCATCCATTATATAGGTTCCCTTAATTAAAAAAAGGGATTCGAGGGCCAGATACCAATGCTTGGAAGATGAAATGGATCACTATAATTCATGGAAATTTATATTTAATTATATTTTAAAATTTCAACTATTTTTAGTTCCATTAGTGAATTTATTAATTGATTCATAACTGAAGATAGACCATTTAGAAGATGTGGTGGTGACTATGAACTTGATATCCCATATTATAGATTGATCATGAAATATGAAAAAGGCATCAATATGCCCCTTGTGATTAAGACTAATCTTATCCAATGCTAGGAATCTCATGCATGTATGATATTATAATAAAAATCCATCGTAGAATATGATTGATCTAGTTTTAATAAATTTCAAACAATCTCACACATCCACTAAAAACCCATAATGAATTTATGAAAAATATCAAAACTCTTTATGAATCCATCCAAAATCATTTATACATGGTTTATCTAACTCACTTAATTTTAGATAAAACACTTTTTTCTAAAATTATAATCCTTATTCTACGGCCCAACTGTGTGACCCCACCAAACATTTTATCATTAAAAAAAATATGAAATACTAATTGTATAGAAGTAAGAAAATAATTGTCACTAGTAAAACATCAATGATACTCAAACTACTAAAATTCCGGGTGTGATCTTGATTAAACATACTCATATATATATATGAACATGTACACCATAAAATGTATCAAATACATCATATGCATACTTATATAATTTTCTTTTCCATGAAATCTAGTAATCACTATACATGGAACGTGTTACTATATTATAGGTCAACTCATATATTCATGATTCTCTAAAATAGACTGACCAGTTTAAATGAATACATCACATGTAATTTATCCAAGTAGTTAAGCACATCACATGTCACTCAAATAAGAATATCCATGCATTCCCTTAGTCCAATTCAATCAAGGGATTGAATGTATTTTCTCATTATATGAGTTTAAAAATCCCATATTAGTTGATAAATAACCAACCACATGATAAAAAATATACCTAGCCTCCCCTAGTTAGTGAAGCCTCAAGGATTACATAATAAGGGCATAAAGTATGAAGGTTATTGTCACACTCAGTTTTTCATGTCTTGGGTTTGATCCGGTTCATTGGAAATACCGATCATTTTCTTGGGTTTTGGGTGAGTTTAATCTTCAGTTTTTAAGTTCCATCTATGTCTAATCATCATACCATGGGTTACCCATAGCTTGTTTAGGAGTTTTGTGAGAAAAGTGTGGTTACTTCAAGATTTGGGCCAAACTGTGAGCCTATTTTTAGATTTAAAAAAAAATTATTTCTTTTAAAACTTCTATTTTTTCAAGAAATTTCACTCATTACACATTACACATTTCCTCTAATGACCTATTAATACCACCATATGCATTTTTACCCCTTAGGAGCTCATAATCATGGTGGATTAGGGTTATTCATTCAGGTATTGGTCCATCCCATGATCCCATTTATATTTTTTAAAAAATATTTTGTTTATTTTATATATTATTAACTTTTTAATATTTTTCATTCATTAAACCTCTCACTCAAGACCATAAACTTTAGGTGCACCCCAACGTTCTATTTTCCCTCTTTGGAGCTCATATTCATTGGGGATTAGGGTGAACTTCCTCAAGGTTTCTCAAATCATCTAGATTAGAAGAGGTAATTTGTTTCTTTCATAAATCATTATTTCTTTACTATTTTCCACCCAAATATTATTTATCTAGTTACTACAGACCTAATGATCCTATCCATTGAGTTCCAAGACATTACCTCTCCTCTAAGGGTTTGGATCTAAGGTAAGATGAAGAGTTCTTTAGTTATCAAGGTGAGTTTCCTTCTCCTTTCTCCTCCTCCCCCATTATTTATTGAATCTTTCTTCCCCCTGGTCCAGAAAGACCTAGGGTTATGTTATCTTACGTTTTTTTATGGTGTTTTTTTATCGTATAGGGATTTTATTCATAAGATTAGTGTTCATAAACCCTCAAAAGGTGTTATCAGGCATGCATTTCTATTCTGCCTTAGTTTTGAGGTTGGTTCTTCCAAGAACTTGACTTTATTATTTAAGTTTCATCTTTTTAATATTTTTATCACCTTTTATACATTTTTAGTATTTATGTACATCCTTTTTATGATCTATTTGGTATTAAAAATGGTTATTTATGCCTTGTTTTGTGTAGAATGGAGTTGTTTCGTATAAACATGCACACCACTTATTTAAATAAATGTTCCAATGGTTTTTTCATACGTTTTGTGATGTTTATAACTCGTTTTAACTAATTTAATAAGTTTTCGGAATTAAAATTTGGCTTTATAGATTTTTAATGTTAAATAGGGTTTGTTTTATTAAATGTTTCATGCCTCATTTTCGGGAAAGTGCCCAGTTGGCTCTTGTGTGTTCAAGGTGTTATAAAATTCTTGGTTAGGCTTATTAAAAATGCTGGCATCATGTGAATAATTTTTTTTGGGTTTCTTATGTGGTTTAAAATCTATCTTTGAGTATTATAATAAAATGAGTATGGGATTTTAAGGTGCTTTCTCATGTGTTTCCAATGGAAGTCTTGTTTTTCATATTTATATCAATGGGTGGGTTTTGAATGTGTAACCTGAATTTTTAATGGGTTTAAGTAAATGTTTTGTTGCTTCCAATGGTGTGTTTACTGCTATTTATGAATGGTTTAATTTTTCTTTTTGATAAATTTTGTTTTTGTGAGAAATTCTTAAAGGCCTGTTTAGAATTTTTCTTATAAAGATGGTTTCCTCTATATTTCATGTTGTATCATTTGGGGTAATTTTATGATTCATGAAATTGATATAATAAATGGTTTTGGGGATGAAAAATCTGGTTTGATATGGTATTGGTGGTTGTTTGGTCTAAAAAGTGCATTTTTGAATGTATTTTATGGGCAAAACCTCATTATAATTCTTGAAATTGCTTCATGAAAATATTAAGTGGTTTATTGATCTGTGAAATAAATGTGAAAAATATTTGTGGGATGTTATTTGTGTGTATGATTTGGGAATGGTATTTTCATGTGAAATGTGTATTGATAACATGTGTAACTTGATTGAGTAGAAAGAGGGAAACCCGAGTATTTAGGTGGGTGGATGTGTTCAAGTATGCTAGTGATCTGAAGTGGTTTTTTCCCTCTTTCAATTAGAAATTTTGACATTGAAAACACTAAAAAAAACTATAATGGTGTTGATTTGGGACCACTAGGTTATGAGTATGTTACCTACTAGTGGATCTTGCATGAGAACTACTATTTTTATGGTTACTTTCACACCGAGATATGAGGTACATGAGGCTCACAATGAACTGGTGCCTCAGGGTGTTCTCACGACTAGTGATCATGGGATATATTGTATTCACCGTCGGCATATGGTGTATTTGGATGTAAAATTCAGTGGAATGTGCGTTCTATTTAAAAGTGTACTTTCTTTAAAGCATCACTCTTGAAAATTATTTTCATTTTGAAGTTGCATATCTTTGGAAATTGTTCTAGTATTCTTGTGTATAAAACTTTCAATATTTTTTATGATAACTTCCATAGCATGGAACCTTGTTTGAAAAAAATAATTATATATATATATATATATATATTATTTCAAACATGAAATTGATGTTTCTTTTATTTTAAGTGTAACAGAATTGGGAATAGAATATTCTGCTAACCTACTGAGTTTTAAAACTCACACCTATAGTTTTATTCTATTTTTAGACCTTGTGTAGGTTTCTTCTTATGCTCAGTGACCTTGATATACATGGGATCATTGTGTTTAAGAGTGAAAAGAGAGATCACATGGAGTTAGTTGGTCATCAGGTCTGGTCAGTTTAGTTGTATAATTAATTTGTACTTCCAGTTTTTCCGTACAAATGATGTCGGTTCAATTTTTTATATAAATGTGTATTAGGCTATCCATTATTTCCACTATTTGAATTATTGTTTAAATTTGGGTGAAATTGTTCCCTTGTATACTCAATTGATTCTCTCAGTGCTTGTGTCCATCCCAGGAGGATTGGGAACTCCTTTCAGGACTTGTCGCAGAGCATCCTGAGTGACCAGTTCATGGTCGAATCGGGTTGGTTTGTGACAAAATGGTATCAGGGGGGGGGGGGGTAGATCTTAGTAGACCTTACTTTTTTGAGAGACCTTGTTATTTATGGAATATCATGGTAGCTGGGATAGGATTTTCATAACTTGAGGGGTGTGTTTGTGAATATCTTTGTGAACTCTTTCTCATTATGATCCTCGAGTATCCATGGGAAGTCCGGTTTTATTAGTTTTTCTAGTTCTTAGGGATTGTTTGGTAATTGGGATATGACAAGGGGAGTTGGAATAATGGCCTCTATGAGCTTGAAGGTCCTGTAAAGACATTTAGATCTGGGTAATGGTCCTAAAAAGGCTCTCTATGTTGGTGGTGTGTTTAACATATGGCCTCCAACCATATGGTTAAGTCACCCACCGACACTAGTTCCCCTTTGTGGGTCTATTAGAACTTTATTAAGTTCTGAATTTTATTTTGAAAATCCTCTTGTGAGAATTTTGGAAGTGGGTTTTCAATGCTTAATATAGGATTTTTTTTGATAATATTGGGTTTTTGTGAAACAATTTTTTGGGGAGAAAGTGGAATGATTTAATGGGATCACATTTCCCTAATCTCAACTTATGGTTTTTTTTTGAAATAAAATGGTTGGAAGGCATGAATTATTTTTAGATGATTATTTTTTTTAAAAAAATGAGATGTTTTGGGCTATTGAATAGTGTTTTAATTTTATTAATTGGGTTTGAATAGTTGGGGTTTTCCTAAATTGGGTTTTAGCCTTTGTGGCTGTCAAATTATGAAAAGGGACCTTGCAGATTTTTTGAAAAAGGGAAAGGGATGTTTGAATGGGATGCTTTTTTTTTGTAGTTGTTTTAAAATAAATTAAATGGGTTATAAATAAAATGGTTCTTGAAAAAGTGTGGTTAGTTGAGATGCTGAAAAATGTTTTGAATAAAGGGAGAGGATTTTGATTGAGACCTATGGGGTTTGTTTTTCAAGATTGGTAAAATGATTTGTTGTGTGGAAATATTAAAATGATTTTTGAATTGGTGGTTAGTGTGCCTATGTAAGGTACATGTTTTTTTAAATGGGTTGATTTTTATGGCTTGTAAAATGAGGATGTTTATTTTAGCCTTTGGTGTTTTCATGGGTGCTCACATCCATGGTTTTGTATATATATGTTGATGGATGCCCCATATGAAATAGTGTTTGGGGTCCCAGGGTGGCACAATAATGTGCATGAGAGTGAGACTTGATTAAACACCATTTTTGAATGTGAAGATCCAAAAATTTAGTTTTTTTTCAAAAGTGTTTTAAATTGAAAATTTATTGTGTTTTTGTAAACTGGTGTTTATGTGGGTTTCTTTTTCATGTTTTAGAAGTGTGGTTTGTTTGGTATGTCTTCTAATGATCTGGAAGTGATACTCTTGGTGTGTTTTGAGATTTTATATTGTTGGTGGCTCGGTTTTGGATCAATTTTTAGTGGGTTTATAAGGATATGTTGGATGATGTGATGTGGCCATGGATGGTTCTCTTTTGGTAATACTTCTAGTTGATCAACCTAACGATTAGTTTAAAACATTAAATCCACATCTTTGGATGATGGATCAACTCTTTTGATGGAATATAGAGATATTTGGGATTGATTTAAAGTGTTTCCCTATTGTGATAATTCTTTTGGATATAGTATTCGTGTTTGGTGATGTTGATGTGTTTCGCCATATTCCTTGTCCATTCTGATCCTCTTTCAGAGTGAGAGAGAATGGTGCCATGTATCTTTGAGTTCCTATTTAGATAAAGGTGTGTTGTTGAGAAAGTGAGTTTTGTGGGGTGTTGTGATACTTATATCCTGGTTTCAGAGAAGCAAATGATTTAAAAATTAGGGCTTTAGCCATAGGCCTTAGAGTGAAGCTTTTCACGTAGTTAGGAAATTGCCAGAGGTGTGGGAAACTCGACTAAGCTCCTATCTTAACCATTGTGGTAATGCAGTTTTAATGTTTTTATTGTGGTTTATCATCACTATTATTTTCCTTTTTTCATAAAGATCGTGGTAGACTTACCCTTCATGTGGTGTCTATGGTTATGCCTTCTCGGATGTGGGTTTCCAATCAATGTCCCCGTGTGGACCTCCAATGTGAATCAAGTGTAGTCTTGGTTTTATATATTCTTAGGTGGAGAGTGTTGGGTGGTTCCTTTATTTATTTTGTGGTTTTAGTGGACCAATGATTGGGTCCCCTTCCCTTTCCACCCTGAGTGGTGGGGGTTTGGATCCATGCTGAAAGTGTTGGGCTAATTATTATCCCCTCTATTTGGGAGTGGGTGGTTTAAATGTCCATATTGTAACCCTCTTAACATGTGTTTTTAGGTTGTTGTGGGAGAGTTTTGGTGGTCCTATGAAGGTGAGGCTCGATTTTAATTAATGTTGAATTATTTTTTGTTCATTTCTAGTTGGTCTCTATTGGCGGGGAGACCCACTTTGGGTCTCAAAGATCTTTCCTTTAAGGATTGGTCAGATGGTATTTGTGATTTAATAGTGGGGATCCCATTCCAGACTTCCCCCCAAGTCGTTGGATTTTGTGAGTTCATTTTGTTTTGGGTTATCATTGGTTTCATTGGGATAAGGCCCAATAATCTAACTCTTGTATTGGTTGTGGAGGTCGTGGCTTGACCTTTCCATTGAATCCCAAGAAGTGGGTGGAGTTGGTGTTTTGTTTGGGCAAGAGGATTAAGTTTCATTGATTATAGATTAAATTTAATTAGATTGAGAGGATGGACCATGTTTATAAGGAATCACTAGGTTTTTTTTCTTTCAACTAGAAAGTGTTATTGCTTTCCATGGGTGGAAAGCTTTAATGGTGGGGAGAATTGTCACACCCAGTTTTTTATGTCTTTGTTTTGATCCGGTTTATTAGAAATCACAATCATTTTCATGGGTTTTGGGTGAGATGAATGTTGAGTTTTTAAGTTACATATATTACTAATCATCCTACCATGGGTTCACCATATATTGTTTGGGAGTTTTTGGA
Source organism: Viscum album (assembly GCA_963277665.1). NCBI lineage: Eukaryota > Viridiplantae > Streptophyta > Magnoliopsida > Santalales > Viscaceae > Viscum > Viscum album. The sequence continues at coordinate 1,760,882,930 of OY728151.1, forward strand.
GAAAAGGGTGGCTACTTCAAGATTTGGGCCAAACCGTGAGCCCATTTCCAAATTATTTATTTATTTATTTTACAAATCCTTCATTTTTAAACAATTTTCACTCATTAAAATTCTCTATTAGCCTCCCCTAACCTATTAAAACCACCATATACATTTCTACTTCTTATTAACTCATAATCATGTTGGATTTGGATTATTTATTTAGTTATTGGGCCAACCCATGATCCCATTTCCATTTTTTAAAGAATATTTTTTTTATTTTATATCTTATTTATTTTTTCATATTTTTCAGTAATTCCACCTCTAAATTGAGACAAAAAACCATAGGCTCACACCATGTTTCATCTTACCTCTTTGGATCTCATATTAATAAGGTATTTGGGGGAAATTCCTCAAGGTTTCTCAAATTTTCCATATTTGAAGAGGTATTTTTTTTATTTTTTAAATCATTATTTATTTAATATTTTACCCCAAATATTATTTCTCTGCTTCTTACAGACCTAAGTAAACTCTACATTGAGTTCCAATCCATTACCTCTCCTCTAAGGGTGTGGATGTATGGGAATATGAAGAGTTCTCTAGTTATCAAGGTGAATTTCCTTCTCCTTTATCCTTCTTCCTCCTCCTCCTTCCATTATTTCTTGGCTCTCTATTCCTCCATGGTCATTAATGAACTAGGTTTATGTTATAAAATTATTTTTTTGTGGTTTTTTCTCGTTTGGGGCTGGTATTTATAGGTTTAGGGTTTATAAACCCTCGAAAGGTGTTATCGGGTATGCGTTTCCATTCCGCCTTGGTTTTGAGGTATGTTCTCCCAAGAACTTGACTTTATTATTTAAGTTTCATCTTTTTCATATTTTTATAACATTTTATACATGTTTATTATTTATTTATAACATTTTTATGATTTATTTTGTGTGAAAAATGGTTATTTATGCCTTATTTTGTGTAAAATGGAGTTGTTTGGTATAAAAGTGAACACCACTTGTTTAAATAAATGTTCTGATCATTTTTTAATAAGGTTTGTGATGTTTATGACCTATTTTAACTACTTTATTAAGTGTTTGGAATGAAAATTTGGCTTTATACCATTTTTAATGTTAAATAGAGTTTGTTTTATTAAACGTTGCATGCCTCGTTTTCGGGAAAGTTCTTAGTTGTCTCTTGTGTGTTCAAGGTGTTATAAAATGATTGGTTTGGCTTATGAAAAATTCTGGAATCATGTGAATCAATGTTTTTTTGGGTTCCTTATATGGGTTAAAATATGTTTTTGAGTTTTATAATTAAACTACTATGGGATTTTAAGGTGCTTTGGTGTGTGTTGCCAATGGAAGGCCTTTTGGCATCTTTATTGAAATGAGTGGGTTTTGAATGTGTAACCTGAATTTTTAAGGGGTTTAAGTAAATGTTTTGTTTATTTCAATGGCGTTTTTATATCTATTTATCAATTATTTAATTGGTACTTTTGATAAATGTTGTTTTTGTGAGGAATGCTTAAAGACCCATTTGGCATTTTTCTTATCAAGATGGTTTTCCTCTGTATTTCATGTTGTATCATTTGGGGTCATTTTATGATTCATGAAATTGATTTACTAAATGGTTTTGGGGTTGAAAAATATGGTTTGATAAGTTATTGGTGGTTTTTTGGTCTAAAAAATTCATTTTTGAATTGATTTTATGGGCAAAGCCTTATTACAATTCTTGAAATTGCTTCATGAAAATATAAAGTTGTTTATTGATCCGTGAAAGAAATGTGAAATATGTTTGCCGGATGTTCTGTGTGAATATTTTTGGGGAATGTTATCTTCACGTGTAATGTTTATTGATAACACGTGTAACATTATTGAGAACCAAGAGGGAAACCCGAGTATCTAGGTGGGCGGACGTGTACTAGTATGCGAGGGTTTCAGAGTGGTTTTGTCCCTATTTCACTTAGAAAGTTTGGCATTGACATCACTAAAAAAACATTACTGGTGATGATTTGGGACCACTAGGTTATGGGTATGTTTCCTACTAGTTTATCATGCCCGATAATGGATATTTTATGGTTACTTTCACATCGAGATGTCAGGTACATGGGGCTCACAATGAACTAGTGCCTAGGGGTGTTCCCATGACTAGTGCTCATTGGATATATTGTATTTAAAGGTTCTGGGTGCAGTAGAAGCATGGTTGGGATGAAACCCAATTTTAATTTTTACTATGATCAATGATTATACCGGGATAAATACGATGATGAAAGCCAGTCTCCATGGAATATAATCAAAGATTTAGATAAATAAAAAGAAGGCATGAAATATTTAGAGAGGATCTTTCACATCATGTTTATAATTATTTTAATAATTTCATAAAGAAAAATAATACCTATGTCTTTGGTATTTTTATTTGTTAATGATTTTGATCGTCCGGATAACCTTTCCAGATTATCTCGTTGCGATTGTAAGGATCCAAACTAGAATCCCTATAGCGGTGATCCACATGTGCTTTGATGGCCTCCGATCGACACTGCTCGTTCTCTGGGAGCTAGCACGGCGAAGCGAGTGTCTTGTGTCAGTTATTCTTGACCATTTGTTCTTTGGACTTGAAGAATGTCTCTCGTTATTGATATGGGAGAGAAGAGGATTCGAGAGAGAAATTTTTTGGCTCAACAATTCTCAATTCACCAGGTGTGTGGTGTGGTGTGGTGAATGGCACAATAGGGGTACTTGAATATTTATATACATGGAATTTCTGTTACTATATTTAATTGCATAGAAAAAATTAAATAAATTCATGAACTTAGAGAAAACCCATGCATTTAATAATAATACCACATCATTATTTATAGTGTGCCAACATGTACAAAATGTAATTATAAATAAAATTCCACATCACAAAATAATAGAAGTGTTATTTTAATTTTTGCCAACTAGTTATATAATTATTTATCATCTTGAAAATAATTATTTTACTACCGGACTGACCTTGGTCCACTCAAAATCCACTTCCATTTATTGAACACCCGAATAAATAAATAAATAATTTATTCTCTTAAATAAATATTTTATTTACAAACTAGTAAATAAATATTTATTTAATGTTCAATAAAATATATAAATATATTTTATTTAATTTATGCAATCATCTTTACTTGAAAAAAAATTATTCCCCAGTCTTGAGAATAATATTTATTTCATTAATTAAATTCAAATAGAATTTAACCAAGACCACTAAAAACACTTAGTGTGCGACCCTCTAGGATTATTTCTCATTGACATTAGGTGGGCTTACCTAATGTCCAAGAGTATTGTCTAGCAATGGGTCAAGGAACCCAAGAGAAAGAAAGTCACAAAAACAACATCCACATACAGATGTTCCCTGTGTAATATAATCCCTTTGTCACAATATCTTATCAAGCAGGTTTCATGATTGTGTCATCAACTTTTATTCTTGATACGTCGTTCTTTGACTACATGAAATAAACTCATCGTTACACCATGGCGATGGAATTTCGCACGATGGTTCTATTTCAATCAAAGGGATGAGATATCAAATTCCATAAATGGAAGGGAAAAATCCTTCCTCGAATTATCCATTAATAACATGCCACTCGTGACACACCCAACATACCTTATTTCCCGCTAACTGTCAGCATGATGGTTTTTATCAGTAAATCAAAGTGCGTAATTCATAACACGTATTAATGATAATCTTTAAGTCTAAGTATCATTACACACGTTCTCAGATAGAAATATCTGATGACACCAAAACATGAGGAATTCCTACTAGCAGGTCTATTCTCATAATATTCTATCTTAGATATTACCAGGCGTGAACTTCATGAGAGGAAGTCTCATCTTCTTACGAGTACTCTCACCTGATGGTCTGAATGCTATGTGTCCCATCATAGCATGTCATCAAACCACATAACTATATTTAAGAATATTGTTATAGCATTTCAAAGTTCTCATCAAATCAGGGAACTACCATGATCTTATCAATGAAACAAATACTCTAGGACATTATTACATTATAGTCATGCGGAACAATGAAAAATATGTAATAATACATTAAATATCCATGTAATTAAAGTAAAAACACTTGTTTCTAGGAAACCAACTCTTACAAACTCCCACTTGGACTAGAGCCAACTGCCTATGACTTTCAGTCCGCTAGACCTCACATGATGATCATGTTTATACTGAGTCAAGGCTTAGTCAAGGGGTCCGCCATGTTGTCTTCGGTGGAAATACTGCTCACTGCAACTTCACCTCTATGAAAAAAATCCCTCAAGAGATGATACTTTTGAAGTATGTGCTTTATACACAGATGTGACCTTGGATCTTTTGTGAGATCCACTACTACAGTATTATCACAGTATAGTGTGATGGGATCTTTACTGCTAGGTATCACATCTATCTCATAAACAAAGCTTCACATCCAAACTAATTCTTCAGCTGCCTCAGAAGCTGCGCTATACTCGGACTCTACTGTAGAATCTGCAACCACACTCGGCTTTGAGTTCTTCCAGCTCACTTCACCTCTATTAAAAGTGAATATGTTTCCCGTTTGCGACTTCATGTCATCTTGATTAGTCTAGAAACTAGCATCTACATATCCTATGATGACTAGTTCCTCATCTCCTCTATAAAACAGGAACATATCCTTAGTACTCCTTAGATACTTTATGATAGTCTTGACTGCCATCGAATAGATTTCACCTGGGTCAGCTTGATATCTGCCTACCGCACTCAATGCATAAGCGATATCCAGCCTAGTACATAGCATGACATACCTGAATGACCCAATCGCTAATGTGTATGGAGTCCTTGACATTATCTTTCTTTCCTCATGTGTCTAAAGACACATTTTCATGGAAATATTAATTCCATGTGACGCTGGAAAAAATCCCCTCTTGGATTGTTCCATACTGAAAATCTTCAGTATCTTGTCAATGTATGTACTTTGACTTAGGCCCAAAAATCTCTTGGATCTATCACGATGTATCTTGATCCCCAGAATATATTATGCCTCACCCAAGTCTTTCATAGAGAATCATTGATTCAACCATGCCTTAACAGACTACAAGACTGGTATCTCGTTTCCAATGAGTAATATGTCATCAACATATACTATTAGGAAAATGACTGCACTCCCACTAAATCGTTTGTAGACACATGGATCACATTCATTTTTGATAAAACCAAATTCTTTTTTGGCTGCATAAAAACGAATTTTCTAGGACCTAGATCCTTTCTTTAATCCATAAATGGATTTCTATAACTTACATACCTTATTGGCATCCTTTGGAGTCACAAACCCTTCAGGTTGGGTCATGTAGACATCTTCATGAAGGTTCCCATTAAGGAATGCTATTTTGACATCTATTTTCCAAATATCATAGTCAAGGTAAGCCGAAATAGAAAGTAGTATTATGATGGATTTCAGAATTTCAACTGGTGAGAAGGTTTCATCATAGTCAATTCCTTGACGCTTTTTAAAACCTTTTGCAACTAGTCATGCCTTATAGGTACTGACTTGTCCTTCCATGTCCAATTTATTCTTGAATACCCATTTGCAACCAATAGTATTTTCATCAATTAGAGGATCTACTAAAATCTAGACTTGGTTTTGGTACATGGAATCCATTTCAGAATTCATGGCTTCTTTCCACTTAGCAACACATGTGCCACTTACTGCTTCCTTGTAGGTTAGAGGATCATTATTATCAACTAATAAGGAGTCACTATCCTCGATAACTAGAAAACCATTACTTTACAACTCTCTAACCTCTCTTGTACTCCTATGCAGTAATTTTGTCTCCAGAACAGATTCTTCTTCCATGGGGCTTTATGTAATCTGTTCCTGTACCAACTCTTTTACACCTTGAGCCTTGACTTCATCGAAGACTATCTCTCTCCCACTATCTGTTTTGTATATGTTCTCCCTCTCAAGGAATATGGTATGTCTTGACACTGTAACCTTTTTGTTTAAGGGTTTGTATAGGTAATATCTCCTTGTTTCCTTGTGGTATCCTATAAAGGTACACTTTGTGTCTCGGGGTGCGAGTTTATTACTTGAAGAGGCCTTAACAAATTCTTCGCTACCCCACACATGTAAATTTGATAACATGGATTTTCTTCCACTCTAAAACTCGTATGGAATGCCATTTATCGATTTATTTAGTACTTGGTTTAGTATGTGTGCTGCTGTTTGTAACGCATATCCCCAAAATGATAATGGAAGGCTTGCAAGACTCATCATTGATATCACCATGTCTAAAAAGGTTTGGTTACTCCTTTCACTTACACCATTCCATTGTGGTGTGTAAGGAGGAGTGAGTTGGTATTGGATCCCAAACTCTTGTAAGTAATCAATGAAGTCCTGATTAAGATATTCCCCACCACAGTCTGAGCAGAGTTTCTTAATATTCTCACCAAGATTATTTTCAACTTCATTCTTATATTCCTTGAACTTATCAAAGAAATCTAACCTATACCTCATTAAGTATATATAATCATATCTACTAAAATAATCTATAAAACTTATGATGTATGAGTACCCACCCCTTGCTTAAACTGTAAATGGTCCACACACATCGGTATGAACCAATTCAAGAAGCTCTTTAGCCCTTTCACCTTTCCCACCAAATGGGGATTTGGTCATTTTTCCTTGTAAACATGCATGAAATATTCCAAGTGGTTTTAGTTCAAAAGAATCTAAATATCCATATTGATGTAATGTTTTAAAGCGTTTCTCATTTACATGACCTAGCTGATGATGCCAAAGTTGGGTGTAGTAAGAGTCATGTGAAGTATCTTTGTCATCGATTTCCATTACTTGGTTTGTTTAATCCAACACATAAAGATAGTTATATAAATGTTCCCTACCAAAACAAATTCTATCTTTATAAAAGAAGAAACATTCATTTCCAAAATTGAAAAAAAATCCATCTATATCTAGTCTGGATATAGAAATTAAGTTTTTGGTTACAGAAGGAACATAAAAACAACCCTTTAACACCAAGATCATCCCAGTTGGCAACATGAGGTGGTAATCTCCGACAGCTACAATAGCATGTATGGCTCCATTGGCTGCTTGTAGATCTACCTCCCCTTGATCAATATTCTTGAATCTACTTGGTTCCTATATTTGGATACTTATGTGAGAACCACAAGCTGTATATAATACACAATTTGTAGAAATAGATAGATTTCATTCAATAACAAATGCACCTGAATCTTCCCCTTACTTCTTAGGCTAGGTGTAGTTCTTCTTCCAGTGGCCCTTCTTTCCACATGCGAAACAAACAGCCTCATGTTCCCTTTCCTAACCTTTGATACTCCTTTTCTTGGAAGGCTGTGAATAATCTTTGGGCTTAAAGCTCTTCCCTTTTCCTTTCCTCTTATTCAACATAAGGACAGAAGGATTTTCACACTTCATATCTTTGTCCACATGGTGAATGAGGATAAGAAGATCAGATAGAGACTTCTCAATGTTGTTCATATTGAAATTTACAACAAAGTTAGAGAAGCTCTGAGGGAGTGATGCGAGAATGAGATTGGTTCCCAGTTATTCGGGGAGTTTAAACCCTAGAACCTACAGGTGATCAATGTAGCCAATGAGATTGAATACATGAGGCTCATCTGGGGACCCTTCTCCCAGATTACTCTAAAAGAGTGCCTTAGAGATCTCAAACCTTTCATGTCTTGATCTCTCCTAGTAAAGACTATGAAGGTGCTCGATCATGTTATAAGAATACATGTTTTCATGAGTCTTTATGAGGTCACTATACATTGATGATAACATCAAACATTGAACATAGACCGCGTCGTTCATATGTTTCTCATATACCAGGAAATCCTCATCACTCGCCTCCTTGGTAGGCAGACCAAGTAATGCTGACTCCAACACGTAAGACTTCTGTTCATGGTGTAGGATAACCCAAAGGCATCTAAACCATTCTTGGAAGTTACTACCAGTGAGGATGTTGTCTTTATCAAAAATTGATCACAGGGATAGTGTAGTTGATGATATTGTCATTTTTATTCTACAATTAAAAGAGCATATAATTAGTACTTTCCTGATTACATTTTATGATAAATAATAAATTTTATTAAGTCTCCCACTATTTTTATCAAGTCCGAATGTCCCTCACCATTGAACTCAGAATGTCCAGTTGTCGTGACATTCTAGTAGAAAGGATCCATATTCCACTTCACATAACCCCAACAAGGGTTGGTCAAGATATTAGAAGGTATTTAGGTAGGTAGGTCTTTGCCAACTATAGGCTTGCAACTCTTTGATATGTTTATTGGACTCCCCAATCCTGAAATCATGACTTTGGATTTCCTCAACTCTTGCCTCCAATATTACACCAATTCAAGCAAGGGATACTCATCTTGATGTAATATAGTTAAGTCAACCTGAAACATTTCATAAGGGATTCCTATATAAAAGTAAGTGTACCAACAAGGGTTCGTCAAACACATATTTTTATTAAGTTTCTCCCTTTAATCATGTAATGAAAGGCTTGTTCTAACTTAATATTTTATTTGAGGGATTTTTATATCTTATGAGTGAATTTCTTATTATCATTATCACATGATTGTTAATATTAATTGGAACTTACTTATGTGATTAACCATGTCTTGATAATATTTACACATAAGTCTGGTTTATTTTAGTTCCATCTTGAATTCTTTATTAATTCATTAATTATGTGATTGTGACAACATATCTATAATGATAAACCATGAAACAAATAGAAATAAATTAAATTAAATGGCATGATCATGAGATTTTCTTATGGTTAGTTTATCTAAAAGTTGATAAACTAACCTTGACCTAGGGGAGAAACAACTTGAACATTTTGGGTTCGTGTTTACAACTTCCACCTATCCACCTCTGTATCTCCTGGGATTGGTTTCGTCTTGGATCTAGCTTGAACCACCTCTACTAGCTTTGGAGTTCCATCCATTACATATGTCTTTTTTAACTCACATGTAGGAGAGGGGTAAAAAGGGGTTTTACATAAAAGAAACCTTGGGCACGTAGGCCCTATATATTAATGAGGAGAAGGCTCGCAGGCCAAAAAATTTAATTTAAATAAATAAATTAAAAGAAACTATCCACATACAGAGGTCTTAGTCTAGATCATGATCATACATACGTGAAATGATGTTTACGCATAAATAAAACTAGCATTAAATTCTTTAATCATTATCATTTAAGATAAATCCCACTCGAATCAATTAATTATCATCTTTAATTAATAAATCCTTTCATCTTTAATCCTTCTCTGAATTTCCTTAAGATTCTCATCCATAATAATTTTAAACAAATAAATTCATTTAAAATTATCTTTGTACGTAACTTGTACCTTGGAGGCAACCTAGTGAATTCCTATTCATAACTACCCAGTGAGTAGAAATGAAAATTACACAGATGTTAAATTAAACACATATATATAAAACACCTATCACATTTTGTGCCTCAGCTTTACGCCCACATGATGGTACACGTCTCAAGGTTTTGTATAATATAGTAATAAATTTTAATAAATCTACATAATTTGGATGAGTACACGATGTGTAGTTCTAACTACATGGAATGTACTATTTTTCACCATATATCCGAAGTACACGCCTGGGGAAATGATGTGTGAGTGTACTTCAGAAATCTTCAGAGTACATGGCGTGTCCAGTGGGCCACACGCCGTATAGTTCCTCGTTACACGGTCTCCAGCTAGGAAAGCTATGTATGGGGTACACAGTTCAACCCTAACTTGAAGGGAATACACACCGTGTCCATTGGTCCACACGACATATAATATGGAAACTCTATGCCACTTGTTCCTAGTCAACACACGGAGTCAATTAAGACTTAGAAAGACTCCAACAGACGGCTTGGTTTGGCGGACCGTTCCGATGCATTGAATCTTGACTACATGGTGTGTACTGCTGAATACACACCGTGTGTTCTGGTGTTGTACAACTAGGAATCTTTGGTGCCTCTGGATGAGATCCACTATTTTATTTTAATCAAAATTAAAAGAAAATATTGTTTTAGTATGGTGAATGAGAAACAAAAGTGGAAGAATAGATCTCAAGATTCAAATTTGCATAATGATTAACTTGAATTGAAACAAATAAATTATTAAATTCATAATTCATCAAAGAAATATTTAAATGATTATAAAATATGATGTAACCTCCCTCTGATACCACTTGAAGGTTCTAGGCGCAACAGAAGTGTGGTTGGGATGACACTTAATTTTGATTTTTACCACGATCAATGATTATTCCAGGATCAATACGACGATGAGATCTAGTCTCCACAGAATATAATAAAAGATTTAGATAAAGAAAAAAGAGTCCCAAAACCTTTAGAGAGGATCTTTCACATCATGTTTATAACTAATTTAATTAGTTTTATACTAAAATAATAATACTTGTGCCTTTGGTATTTTTATTCATTGATGATGTTGATCGTCCGGATTGAACCTTCCGGATTATCTCATTACAGTTGTAAGGATTTAAACTAAAATCCCTCTAGCGGTGATCCACATGTGCTCTGATGGCCTCCGATCGACACCACTCATTCTTCGAGTGCTAGCGCGGTGAATCGAGTGTCTTGTGTTGGTCATTCTTGATCGCTTGTTCTTCGGCCTTGAAGAATGTCTCTTATTCTTGAGAGGGGAGAGAAGAGTATTTGAGAGAGAAATTGTTTGGCTCAACAATTATCAATTCCCCAGGCATGTGGTGTGGTGTGGTGTATGGCACAATAGGGGTACTTGCCTATTTATATACATGGAATTTCAGTTACAATACTTAATTCCATAGTAACAATTAAATACATTCATGAACTTAGAGAAAACCAATGCATTTAATAATAATAACATGTCATTATTTATAGTGCACCATCTTGCAAAAAACGGAATTATAAATAAAATTCCACGTCACAAAATAATAGCATCGTTATTTTAATTTGTGCCAACTTGTTAAATAATTATTTAACATCTTGAAAATAATTATTTTACTACCAGACCGACCTTGGTCTGCTCGAACTCCACTTCCATTTATTGAACACCCAAATAAATAAATAAATAATTTATTATCTTAAATAAATATTTTATTTACGAACTAATAAATAAATATTTATTAAATGTTTAGTAAAATAAATTAATATATTTTATTTAATTTATGTGATAATCTTAACTTGAATAAAATTATTCCACATTCTTGAGAATAATATTTATTTCATTAATTAAATTCAAATAGAATTTAACCGATACCCCCAAAAACACTTAGTGTGTGACCCTTTAGGATTATTTCTCGTTGTCATTAGGCGGGCTTACCTAAAGTCAGAGAGTACTATCTAGCAATGAGTCAAGGCACCCAAGAGAAAGAACATAAAGTCTCAAAAATGGCATCCACATATGAATTATCACTATGTAATATAATCCCTTTGTCACAATATCTCATAAAGTAGGTTTCATGATTGTGTCATCAACTTTTATTCTTGATACATCGTTCTTTAACTACCTGAAATAAACTCTTCATTACACTATGGCCATGGAATTTCGCACAACGGTTCTATTTCAATAAAAGGGACAAGATATCAACTTCCGTAAATGGAAGGGAAAAATCCTTCCTCAAATTATCCATTAATAACATGCCACTCATGATGCACCCAACGTAATCTACTTCCCTGAACTGTCTGTGTGACGGTTTTCATTAATAAATCAAAGTGCTTAAGTCATGACACGTATTAATGATAATCGAAAAGTCTAAGGATCATTACACATGTTTGCAGATAGAAATATCTGATGACACCCAAACATGCAGAATTCTTACTAGCATGTCTGTTCTAATAATATTCTATCTTGGAGATTACTAAGTGCGAACATCATGAGAGGAAGTCTCATCTGCTTACGAGTACTCGCACCTGATGGTCTGCATGCTATGTGTCCCATCATAACATGTCATCAAACCGTAGAACTATATTTAAGAATATTGTTATATCATTTCAAGGTTCTCATAATAGTTTGTAACTTCCATGACCTTATCAATAAAATAAATACTCTAGGAAATTATTACATTATAGTCATGCTAAACAATGAACAATATGTAATAATACATTAAATATACATGTAATCAAAGTAAAGCCACTTGGTTCTAGGACACAAACTCTTATAGTATTCTCCATTAACATATGGTATATTTGGATTAAAAATTTAGTGGCGTGTGTGTTCTATTTAAAAGTTTACTTTCTTTAAAGAAACCCTTGTAAAAAATGTTTTCATTTTGAATTTGCATATCTTTGGCAATTGTTATAGCATTCTTGTGTATAAAACAAGAAATATTTTGTATGATAACTTCCATAGCATAGAACCTTGTTTGGAAAACATACTTTTATATATTTTATTTCAAACATGAAATTGATTTTTCTTTTATTTTAAGTGGAAGTGCATTGGGAATAGAATATTGGGCTAACCTAATGAGTTTTAATACTCACGCCAATAGTTTTATTCTATTTTTAGCCCTTGTGAAGGTTTGAACTTGAGTTTGGTCACCTTGAGAAACATGGTATAATTGTGTTGTATAGTTAACAAAGAGGTCACATGGAGATAGTTGGTCATCATGTCTGGTCATTTTAGTTGTATTGTTCAGTTGTACTGTCAATTTTTTCATATAAATGTCATTGGTTCAATTTTTTATATAAATGTGTATTGGGTTTTATATTATTTATAATGTTTTCCATATTGTTTATATGTGGGTGAAATAATTCCCTTGTATACTCTATTGATTCCCTTGGTTCTTGTCGCCATCCCAGGAGGATCGAGAATGCCTTTTGGGACTTGTCGAGGAGCGGCCTGAGCGACCGGTTCAGGGTTGACTCAGGCTGGTTCGTGACAATTATCATGCAAGGTATATTTCCAACATCAAGTAATTGGGATTCATAATAATATTATACACCTTAGTATATCAGTGGTTGTATGGAATTACATGTTATATACTCTAGTGAGCCATTCTAAATAATAAGTCTCGTATTATTATCTCACGAGACATTTCTTCATATATCGCATACAACTCATTATATATAACACATGATTCTACTCATTATAATATTAACATATTATCACAACCCAAAATACTATGTGATTATCATCAAATAGAGACAACTCAAATCCATAATTTTATGTGATATTTTCATTCCTATATTTTTGTAATATAAATAGAATGCACATGAATGAATGATAATTGAAGATTACCATTATTATAAAACCATGGTATATCTTACAACCATTACATATAATATCTCATGTATCTAAAACCAAGATATTCAATATGAACATCGTGATTTTATTATCCTAATGGTTTTTTCAAAGGATATAGTACACTTTAATTTATAGGTACTTGATAGATCTTTACATCACCACTTTCAATGATCTCTTGAATGAGATGGTATTTTTGAAGGATGTGTTTAGTTATTTAGTGATACCAGAGTTCCTTAGCCTAATAAATATTTCCATTATTGTAATAGAAAACTTGATTTCTCTCTCTATTCTTGTAACCACCCTATGTTTAGTGATGAACTTCTTGATCCAAATGGATTCTTTTATAGCATCTGATGCAATGATGTACTTTGCCTTTATTTTTGATTCCTCTATAATGGATTATTTGGATCTCTTCCAAATAATAGCTCCATAATTTAAGAAAGTAATGAATCCATATTGAGATATTATATAATCATTATCATATTGGAAGCTATCATTAATTCAACCCTATACAATGATCTCATCCTCATCACCAAAGGCAAGAACATATCCTTTCTAATTCTCAAGTACTTAAGGATGTTATTGAACATAATCCAATGACTCTCACCATGATTGTATTGATATATTATTATTATTATCAAATCATAAGATACATCTATTTGAGTACATAACATATTATACATGATAGATCCTATAAAAAACGCATATAAAATCTTATCCATCATTTTTTAACTTTTTATAAGGATCTTGAATCTTCCTATGATTCATGACATGCAACACTGGTAAAGACCCCATCATGGATTTCTTCATGATTAATGTATAACACTTTACCAATATATATTTTTTACTCAATATAAGTAACCTCTTTGATCTATATCTATAGATGTTCATACCCACTATGTTAGATACTTCACCCATATCTTTCATTGGGATTCTTTTCCCAACCGCACCTTTATAGCATGTAAAATCAGAACATCATTTATAAAAATTAGTATTTCATCCACATATAATATGAAAAATACCAAAAAAATACCACTAATATACTTTTATACATAAGAAAAATCTGTGTTCTTGATGAAACCAAACTATTTGATTACATCATTAAACTAGATGTCCCAACTCTAAGAAGCTTACCTAAATCCTCAAATGAGTTATTTCAACTTTTAAAACTTAATAGACTCATTTGGAACTTCAAAACCTTTAGGATGTATCATAAAAAAAATCCTCGACTAAATTTTCATTAAGGAAAATAGTTTTGAAATCCATTTGATATATCTCATAATCATAATGAGATGATATGGATAGAGATATCTAAATAGAGTTTATCATTATAGCTAGTGAAAAGCCCTCTTCAAAATCAATACCATGATTTTTATAACCTTTTTTCACTAGATGATATTTATATGCAGACACTATACCATCCATGTCAATTTTATTTTAGAAAAACCACTTTCAAACTATAGGATGAACCTATTTAGGTGCATCTACCAAGTTCCAAATTTGGTTAGTATACATGGAGTCTATCTTAGATATCATGGAATTTAATAATTTTTCAGAATTAGAACTCTCAATGAAATATTAGTAGGTAGTAGGTTCACCATCTACAAACATTACTTTATCATCATTTTACATAAGAAATCCATATCTCTCGGTCTCCTGATGAATCCAACCAAACCTTCAAGGTTCTTGTGTAAATTAAGTTTATTATTCTTTCACACCTCTTTATGGAATTATCTCAACTTAATTATCAGGAGAAATTCTTATTTATCTATTTTGAACTTCTAAAAGTTCAAATTTACACCAAAAAAGTCCTAGATTTTTGTGATCCTTCTCAAAGAAAACTCCACCTTGAACCACAAACACTTTGTGTCCAGTGGGAGTGATGAAATTATATCCATTTTTTTCTTGGTGATAACCAATAAATAAGTTTTTTTAATTTAAGTATTAGTTTTTTAGAATCCAAACATCATACACATACTTAATATCCCCAAATAATAATAAAAAACATATTAGGATATTTCCCAACCTATATCTCATGTAGTGACTTTATGAATGCTTTATATGGAACATGATTAAGTAGGAATGGAAGAATTTCAAGAGAATATCCCCCAAATTAAATTGGAAGGTTACACTAACTCAACAGTGATCGAACCATGTCTTGTAGATTATGATTCCTCCTATTATACACACTATTCCACCATGGTGTTTTAGTATGAGTGAGTTGTAAAATAATTCCACAATATATTAGATGATCAGTGAGATACTGTTTTAAGTGTTCACCACCCCAACATAATAAGATAATCTTAATACCTTTTCCCAACATATTTTGTATTTCCTTCCAAAAATATTTAAACTTTTCCAATATTTATATCATAAAAACTACAAAAACATACCGATTAAATTCACTGGTAAAGGTTACAATGTACCTAAACCACTACTTTGTTGAGTACTCATTGTTCTACATACATCACTATGTATAAGATATAGTAACCCACTAGATCTTTTATATTTTCCACTAAAAGATTATTTGTTCATTTTACCTAATAATAAATATTTACTTATATAAAATGGTTCATAATCAAATGAAATCAACAATCCATCCTTATAGAGTCTTTGAATACACTTCTCATTTATATGTCCAAGGCGGCAATGCTAAAGGTAAGTTGGGTTAGAATTAACCTTGATCTTATTATTTTAAATGTTTTAGGTGGGATTATCTATATATAGAATATATAAACTATTTACTATAGTCCTTATGTCATAAAAAATTTAATTCATATATATTGAATAATTTTTGTTCTTATTAATGAATGAAAAACCAATCTTATCCAAAATAAGATATGGAAATTTAATTTCTGTTAATGGAAGGAACATAATAATAGTTTTGTAATTCTTGAACTATTAAATTAGGTATAATTAGTGTTGATATACAATTAAATAAGTCTTGTCCCATTTACAACATTAATATATGCTTCACCTTTATTCAATTTTCTCATATTTCTGAGTCTAAGTTTATCAGAAAAATGTGTGATTCACACCTAGTATCTAATACACATGAGTTAGAATTAGAAAAATTTATCTATATAATATTAAAATACATATGATAATAATGATTATATTTGAGAATACTTCTCAACCATATATAATAATTTGTAATTATTTCATAGGACATACCTATAATAGACCTCAAAATGATAACGATAAACCATTCCATGATCTAAAATGAAGACATGTCTATAGGGGAGTATCAATTTTTTATATTTTAATCAAATAATTTTAATGAAATCACTTCCAATAAAATGATGACCCTATACATCATTACCTTTAGTGGGATAAGATCAATATTTCACTAAGATTCGGTTTCTTTATCATTTCTATGACCACTTATCTTTTTTAGGTAAGCCATCATGCTAATCATATAACATACGATTCTTGGATAGTTGAGTGGAAAAACCTTTACCTAAATCCATCATATGTATTAATTAAACTCTATTTTTTTGGTATCCTACTTGTATAAGGATTTCCTAGTTTGGGTAAACCTAAAAATCACAGTTGAATATGGACACCTAATCCTATTAGGGTCACCCATACCCAACATTCCTTACATAAGATAATCCACAAGAACCTAACTTTAGCATGACTTACCCAGTAGGATGATCATGGTCTTGACATGTTCATTCTTTGTAAGGAATCCCAACATTAGTAATTAATAGGTTTTTAAAATCCTCACTAATTTAAAATACATCAAATTCATATTAAATCCATAAATATTGCAACACGTGTAATCTTTATTATCTCATGTTTTATTCCTTTATGTATGCATGATTATAATGATTTATTTTTTGGAATCCCTATTCCATCCACCATATTAACATTTCTAAACCATATTAATGTGAAACTCCTTACAAAACTCTTAGTTTGTGTTTCTCACCTAAAAATAAAACCCAACATATTTACACATATCCAAATGCATCACATGTACAAGGTATATAAAACTATTTTCATATAAAGGTTTAGACTTATATGAAATAAAAAAATCCCCAGATGAGTAAATTAGAGACACAAATAGCCAACCCCCTTATATACAAGGAATTAGCCTCTATTCCAACAAGAATTCTGACCCAAAGTCCCTCTACCTAGGGATATTTTAATCAAGAGAGATTTAAATTCCATCATAGCTTGAATACTTAATATAAATAAACTATATTCAACCTATAAATTCAAGCCAATAAATTTAATAAAAACCCAAATTAAAGGTAGATGAAAACTAAATAATATGTTGTAGTACCAATAATGGCATGAAAACATTATAAGTAACAATTTATCACATAGGTCTAAGTATATATAATATTCACATTATATAAAAATTTTATAAACAAAAATATTTTAATGGAATAAATAAATAAATAAAAATTTTATTTATTTAATTAACATGATATATTAATATGATAATTTCATATTTATTTTGTCTTATGTGGGTGACCATGTTTCTTATGTAGGTATTGGAGTCACTCACCATTTCTTACACAGTTCCCAACTGTATCTGGTGATTAGATTATCACAATCCCTAGTGGTCCTGTATATGAGGCCAAACTAGCTATAAAATATGATATATAAAATATCATAATTATGTTATGATCCCATATTTTTCATAACCTGAATTATATATCACTTCCTATTATAACCTTTATCATAACCTACACCACAAAATAAAACCATGAGTTTTGATGAATCATAAACCACAATTCATTCTATCATCTCATACAACCAAAAAAACATAGAATCACATGTTATGATATCCTATATCATAGAGCAAGGTAGAGAAATACAATCATATATGATCAACCATGTTATATATATATATATTAC
The DNA here is from genome assembly GCA_963277665.1 of Viscum album. Taxonomy (NCBI): domain Eukaryota; kingdom Viridiplantae; phylum Streptophyta; class Magnoliopsida; order Santalales; family Viscaceae; genus Viscum; species Viscum album. The sequence goes on from OY728151.1 coordinate 1,760,901,060, forward strand.
AATAAGGCCTCCAAAACCGTACAATATACATGTTCTTCATGAAATCAGTGGAAAAATACATTTTTTCAAAGATGAAGGTGGCGATGATACCATTAATGGGTTTTATAGGAGCATATCATGACAAACATAGTTGAATAAACCTATTTTAATGCCCAATATATCATACTTGAATCAAAATTAAATGAAGAAAATGAAACATAAATAGGTGTTCCTTAATCATAGTGTGCTCCATATCCCCTAATCTCGATAGAGTACGTTTGATAGTGATCACCAAGAGACAACAAATTGACTCTCACATATATAGGGTTGTACACTATATTTTATAATCCTCATACACTATAAGAAGACCCTGTGAACTATAAAGTTGTGATAATACCTTCCTTGATGAAGAGAAATTGAGAACTAGTATTGAATAGAGCTTTGGCTATAGAAATATTTAATCACACACACACCAACAAGAGGATCGTATCCTTTATATAGGAACCCTTTATTAAATGAAGTGAGTATAGGGTCAGATTCAAATACTTGGAAGCTGAAATTCATTACCATAATGCATGTCCATTGGTGTTTCATAATCATTTAATTTTTAAATGGGGTTTTATGCCACAAATTAATCAACCCATAGATTCATAATTGAAGATATACAATTTAGAAAACATGGAGGTGGTTATACACTTGATATCCCATATTGAAGGCTCATCATGGAATATAATAGAGTTATCACCATACCCATTACAATTAGGCCCAATTGAAGTCAACGAAATTCTTTACATTCATGCCTTAGATTATGATAAATATCAATAATAGAATATTATTGATATATTTTTAGGGAATTTTAAACATGTATATTCCATGTACTACCTAAACATTGGTCTTTTCCACGATTCCTTTCTTGAAGCTCAGATTTATATACATGAATATACCATTTAGAGAGATTTTTCTTATAGAGTGTGACAATATTATCATTTGGACATTAAATACCATTTATAAGGAATCTTGGGTAGTTTGAGGACATCTTCTCTATAGAGGTGATGATTGGTTTTGGATGAGATAACTGGGGAAGACATAGGGTTGAGAACTCCCCATACGATGTGCTAATGACATGGCCCAAACCCCCTACATTATTCACAAAGTATGGTACTCCCCAACATACTCAGGGCATAAGTACTCCATATTTGAGTGTGGGTTCAAAACTCCCTTGTTCTCGATAATTCATCGCCCCCCTATATGACTGATAGAGTGTAACAATCCTAAATTTAATATATATATATATATATGTGTAATTTTATGTTTGAATAAACATGTGTGTTATATCTAGGAATATAGTATAATATAAAATACATGCACCACATAATAAAAACCAACAAAAATTTATTATATTAATTTATAAAATTATATTTAGAGAATAAATATACCCAATAAAATTTAAAAAATGTACAATAAGAGAATAAAAAATAAAATAAAATAAAATAACAAAAATAAGAAAATTTGGATCATTTTAGTCTCCTAGAATAATCACACCTATGAATAACAACATAAAAAATAAAAAAAACATTAGTAATATAATTGATTTTTTTAAAATGAATAATATCATCATAAAAGAAATTGAATCTAATGGTGAATAAAGTAAATAAGAGGTATTTATTTGAATTATAAAACCAATATGACTATTGGAAAAGTAATATGACCGTTAGGAATATTAACCTAACCATTGGAATTGCAAAATTATATTTGAGTATCTTATGAAATAAAAATATAAGGAATTTTTTTATAATTAAAATAAAAAAGTGGTAAATATAATAAAATATATATTTGACACAAAAAACCATAATTATATTTTTGGAAAACATATGTGTTTTATTTTCATTAAAACACATTTTAAAAATAAATTTAAAATTTTAAATAAAGTTTAATCTTCATAAAATGGGTTTAAACAATAATTTTTTTATATAATTAATAAAATAATTTTATGTAATCATGAGTAATTTTTCGAAGGGATAAAAATTTGACCATGTCATAAAACATGGGAATTTTGAATGATTATTTTATTTAAAAACAAAAAATAAAATATTTATAAAATTGTTTTGATAAAATTGTTTTCATTTGTGGAATCATCACATTGAAATTTAGTTAGGGTGAGGTTTTTTTTCATTTTTCATAAATAGTAAAATACATAGGTGAATAGTGAAATATCATATAAGTACCATATTTTATAATAGTGTATAGATGAATATTTTAATTTCTCAATTACTATTTGATCAAAATCCCCCTACTATTTAATCACATGTTTTATCACAATTTGTAGATATAATATTTTGTCCTAATATTTTATTCTATAACACCCCTCTCCCTTTATAAATACCACCCTCCTCCACCCATTTTTTCTCACTTTCAAAGCATAATTACTTGCCCAAACTCTATGTAAGTACCTCACCAACTCTATTATAAATGTTATAGAAGTTATGGCCTCCCAAAAGGCCAATCTAATATGGATTATCGTTTAGTTTAAAGGAGCCATGTCAAATTGATAAAGAAAGTTTTCTATTTATTGCACATTTCAATATCTTTTCCTTATTACTTACACATACTCTTTATAATTATAATAAACATGAATTTAATAATTTATTTAAGAATATAATGCTACTTTTATATGAATTATATCATCATATAATTGATATAATAAATTTATATAGTTTTTTATTACACTCATCCCATCTTGGTCGGTTTTAACCGCCTATTTAGATAATGTTATAAAACAAATAATAATACCTTCTTGGTTGGACATAATAAACAATTTTATGGTTTAATATGAACTTAATAATGATATTATAATATTATTCATATTATATAATGAGTAAATAACTATAAAATAGAATAAAAAAAATTAGGTTCATAATGGTTGGTAAAACTACCTAAATGGACAAACCATTAAATGATAACATTTATACATAAAAAATGCCTATGTAAAAAAACTTATAGATATTTTGAAACCTTTAAACTTCTAGAATTACATCATAATTTCTGTAATTATGGACTCATTTGATAATAATTTCCATAATTTTCAATAAACTGATTCGACTTTTGAACCACAAAACAAACAACCTCGGAACTATGAACACGAACATAATGTCCAAATAATGAATATAAAAAAATATAAAATAATAATAATAAATAAAATATAAATGAATTTTTTCATTAATGAAGTATTTAATAAAATTAATTTGATTATTCAAGAGGTTAGGCACATGTACCAAGTGAGTCGGGACTCGAGGTAAGGGAACTCCCAAACCACCCTCTTTTCTATTTGAGTTATGTTATTTTTCTATTCAACTCTCTTTTTCTCTATATTATTCATATTAAATTATTCTATATTATATAAATATTAACAATACACGTATATATAGTATATTTTATCTTTATTTCTAGGTATATACATGTTTTTTCAAGTCCCCTTTTTAATTTTTTTTTAAATTAATCCTTGTTAAAGGGAACTTTTCTATTCCATAATCCTTTTCAGGTTTCACTTTTTAAATTATTTTATATTACATTATTTTTAAAAATATTAAATATTCTATGTAAAACTATTATATTTCATTTTTTTAAGAAAAATACAATGCACTTACCTTCTTTAATGGCTCTTTACTCATTTCTTAAAGCATTGTTTAAGAGGTTCATTTCTATACCTACTTTTCCACTCCTTTATTATAAATTGTTATTCACTTTAGCTCCAGATTAATAACCTATAATTCTTTATTCAATTATGAACAACTAAAAATCTTTAAACCATTCCTTTCTTAGAAATATTTCGGATATATATATTTGTTATTTTTGAGATATGATCATGAAATCTATTTCCTTATCATGGGGTTTCTCATGTTTATTTATATATTATTACTTTTACTTATGTATCACACATATTCATATACATATTATGATTTTATGGGTGAAATTAAAACTATAAATTACCCCAATTAAATGGGTAATGTTTTTATTTCCTGAGATACCATATATATCGAATGGTAAATATGACTAATACACTATGTTGGGTTGTCTTGGTAGTGAGCCTTAACATATGATTATGATATCATGTTTTATTTTACCATAAAATTCTTATAATTCCATAATATTATGACACTTCTACTTTATTCTATTATTCTATATGATTATATATGATCCTCCTATTTTATGATATTATTTTATGTTTCTTATCTCATATGTTATACTTCATTATCATGCATATTCCCTTACCGGGCTTTATAACTCACCCTTTCTCTTTATGTATATCCAAATGGTATCCTATGTAGTAATATATGTTCCATGGTATTTAGGATAACACCATGGATATTGTAATAGATATGTTTTTTTTATTTTTAAGTTGATATATTATGTATCAAATCTCCCAAAGACACTAGATCTGTATATTTATGGGTTGTGTTTTATGGATTTTTATATTAAAAATCATGTAAAAATATGTGTATGACTCTAGAGTTGTTATAGTTGGTATTAGAGAATGTTTTAGTTATTTTTAGTGATCATGTTAGATAACCTAATATAAAATAGACCATGAATAACATAGATTGGAACCAATAAAGTAATAAGTTAGGATATACCTGTCATTTATGAGTTATTTCTTCCAAATTCATAGTTTGAATTTTTATATTATTATTAATTTGATTATTACCATCCCTAAATTTATTATGGATTTAGTAAATTATTAGAAAAACAATAAACTAGTTAAAGGTTCACTTATTATCCATTCATTAATTTCAAATGTCTTATATGATTATAGTTCTTTTCATTCTTTCATATAAATAAAATTTAGTAGAAATATTCAAACACCACATCAAGACATATATGTTGAGTTATCGATGAAAACACAAAGTGGTGAAATTGTTGCATCTTAATTATATAAGTCTTCCCTAATTAACATTTGTCAGAAGAATCTCCATGAAAACCCTGTTATATTCCTTTTAGTAAAATTTGATATTATAATGGGCATGGATTGACTATATTTATATGGAACCAACATAAAATAATTAGAGATGGAAATAAATTTCCATATCTCAAATAATCCTCCAAATCTTTAAAAGTGAAAGGAGAATAATGAATATGCTTTGGAAAATCCTTCTCAATCATGTATATTATTTCCTTATGAGTAAGCATATATAACTCAAATGATTGAGACAAATAAGTGGATTATCCTTAAAGAAATTCTCATTGTAATGGAATATATGTTGATGTGTTTCTAGATAAGTTGATCAGTCTTTATCTTGATCGAGAATTTTAGTTCTTAAATGAAATTTTACCAGGATATTTTCCCATATCCAATAGTCTCTTGAGAATGGACCCTAATAATCTATAAGAACTAAAGATGAAACTATTACAGAATATGTACAAGGGTTCTATATGACCAAGTGATTCAACATGGGGTGTGGAGGTCCTCTTTAAAAAGAATAAGGATGTGTTAATGTGTCCCTAAATTGATTATTAGGAACCCAACAAGATCATGATACAGAATAAGTATCCCATACCAAAAATTGATGACTTTTTTTATCAAATACATGGGGATTAGTACTTATCTAAAGTGAATCTTTTTTTGGGATATCACCAATTGATGGTGAATAAGGAGGATATTCATAAGAATACCTTTTTTTCATTTATAGACACCATGAGTTCATAGTGATTCTATTCAGACTTGTAAATTATCTAAATTTTTTCATAAATGTGGTGAATAAAGTCTTTATAGATCAATTTGAAAAATCTATGATAGTATTTATAGATGAAATTATCATATAGTTCAAAATAAATAGGAAAATGAAGAGAATTTGAGTATTGTGCTAAAGGATTTGATAAAGTATATGTTACATGAAATGTATAGTAAGTATAACTTTTGGATAGAGAAAATAACATTCTTAGAGAATGATATCACAAGAAAGGGGATATCTTTAGATCCATCAAAGACAAAGGTGATTGAGGAATAGCCCAAACCAATATATATAATAGAGATCCATAGTTTCTTTATATTATCTATGTACTATCAATGATTTTTGAGGAACTTCTCATGATTTTAAAATACACTAACAAATTTAACATTGAAGGGAGTAATTTTTTTGTATTGATGAATGTGAATAGAGCTTCATGGAGTTAAATAAGAGGATAATCACTGTAACTATAATCACACTCCCCTAAAGTGAGGAATTATTCATGATATTCAATGATTCATTAAATAAGGTTTTATGTTGTGTACTCAAACAAAATGAAAAAGTGATAGCCTATGCCTTAATACAGTTGAATGTTAATGAAAAAAATTATCGGATGCATGATCTTGTGCTGACTGTAGTAATCTTCACATTGAAGATTTAAAGACATTATCTCTATGGATAAAATTTTAATATTTTTATGGATAACATGGTATTAAATTATATATTAACACATAATGATATCAACATATACCAGTGAAGATGGTTAGAGCTGATCAAATAATATGATTGGTTAATCAATTACTATCCTCAGAAGGAAAATAAAGTAGTAGATTCTCTATGTAGAAAATATCCTATAAAATTATCCATAAAGAATATTTAAAAGGATATAATATTCTTATACATGTATAGTATAAACATGGGAATCATAAATTAAGGAAAATAAACTAACCTGATATAAATGAATGCTCAAACATCCCTTTTGAAGAAGATTAAGAATGTTCATAGGGAGGATATGAAGATATAAAATAAATTGGATTCAATACGGAATTGGAAAAACTCATGGTTCAACATTGAAAAAGGAGTTATGAGATTCGGGACATGATTATGTGTACCTTTTAGAGATAGTGATAAATAAATATCTACTAGATTATTCTTATAGCTCAACATTCTATATCCACCATGGGTGTATAAAGATATATAGAGATATTCGAGAGAACTTATGGTGAGACAATATGAAGAATGATATTTTTGAATATACATCAATGTTATTTTTATAATAAAAAGTGAAGTCATAAAGGAAATATTCCAAGGGGATGATGAAATCATTACCCATACCTATATGGAAATGGGAGAACATCACTTTGTATTTTTTATGGGTCTTCCTAAGATATCCAATATAAATAATGCTATATGAGTTGTAGCAGATCATATTATAAAGACAAATAAATTAATTTCCATTTGAAAATAATTATCACATGATCATAATGAAAAGATATACATCAGGGAAGTGGTGAGGCTATAAAAAACACCACTATGTATTGTATTAGACCCGACCCGAATGGCCCGAAGGCCTTTTTTTTATTTTATTATAGATAATTCCCCTTTTAAGGGTTGAAGGGGAACCCGTACATGACTCATAGGTCCAAGGCACAAGGCCCAACATGAACCGTAATACATGACCCGAAGGCCCAGAGGCATACCATGCCCAATACATGACTCGTAGGCTCATCCCACTAGAACTTCCCCTCCCCAGCTTCTGCATCATTGATTGCCTTTAGCTCCCCACCTGCATTGCTGATCGGCTAGCATTTCCCCGTACAAAGTTTCACGGTGCCTGGTCTCGATGGTTGTTGTCATACCCTCTCACTCTTCTAATCTAATTAGCTCTGCATCTGGTGACTGATACTGGTGATCTGATCCTCATCTGGCGCCTGCTCTGTGTGAATTGGGCTACTTCATGGTCTTCAATGCCCCGAAGGCCCTGTGGCCCGAAGGACTTTGATGGCCTGAAGGCCCTGAGACCCGTAGGCCCAAACCAGTGGCCTGAAATCCCATATCAGGTGAATAGTCTTACTGCAAAGTACCAAAAAGTGTCTGCTACAATGCCTATTATAGTGCTTGCTACAGTACTTCTATAGTGACCCAGAAATTCGCCTCCACCTGGTTTTGAACCTGGGTCTCTTGGATGCCAAGCTGGATCCCTTACCACTCGGGTACGGGCTCGTTGGCCTGTATTAGACCAATATCCTAGGTTCACCACAAAATTCTGGAAAAACCTTCAGTATAACTTGAACACATAGCCAAAATTCAATATGATATGTCATCCTTAAATGTATGTTTAAACTAAAAGTACCATTTAAACTCTATAATAAATTCTTAGATCTTAGTATATGAACTTCAAACACTACCATGAATTTGGGCTATATCCATAGAAAATAACCATGGCTATAGCCCTTTTAACCATGTCTATATGTTATAACCACAGCCAGAAAACATTTAGAGTATATTATTATGGAAGAAACCCTAGGCCTATAGACATAGGATAATATGTATATTAACATGAGTGATAATTATGGAAATAGCACTGACCAAATGGACACTATAGCCACAAGGGATATTTCCTTGGTCAAAAAGGGCTATCACCATGGATAATAGCCTAAAGAAGAAAAAATTTAAGATTCGAACCCAGAACCTCCTCCATACTATATCCAATACTTTTATACTATTCCATGAAAACTTATATGTATATATACACACAAAAATATATATATATATATAATAATAATTTTATATAATTATAATTATTATAATTTTTAAAAAATAAAAACCTTCGTAGGACTAGGATCCTACAACCATGGTTAGGGCACAATTGTGGTTGTAGGCATTCTAAAAGGTCCTAAGACCATATCCGAGTAATACTCGTGGCTATAGGATACCCGATGGGCATGGTTATCCCATAAACATGGTTGTAGGTCTTCTTTTTCCCTTCCCATGGGAAAAAATATTTCCCTTGGTGGAACGGTAAGTACTACAACCATGAGAATTCCCTGAACATGGCCATAGGATACTCTATAGTAACCGTTATAACTCGACCATGGATATAGTTGTGGTAGTAGGATAAATTTATTATAGTGGAAGGAGGATGGGATTAAAATCTTCCTTTTTTGAAGTTCTCATACTATAATAGCTTCTACTCAACCATTCCTATGGTTCCTTATAAATCCTTCTATGGGATAAAATATAGAACTCTAACATACTGGGATAAAGTTGGAGAAACTAAGTAATGAGGACCCAAAATAGTTTAAAAAATAGAAGAGAAGTTAAAATCTATTTAGTAACCCATCAAAGTAGTATAAAGTCGATGGAAGAGTTATGATAACAATCATCAATATGATTTAGAGTTTTAAGTTGAGGATAAAGTTTCAGTTCACATATCTATATAAAATAATGTCATGAGGTTTGGGAAGAAGGGATATTTATGTCCCATATACATTGACCCTTGTAAGATTCTTGATTGCATCAGAGCTGTGGCCTATAGACTGACACTCCCACCAAACCTGTCTCAAGTGAATGACATGTTCCACATATCCATTTTGAGAAAGTACATACAAGACCCCTCATATATAATAAAACCAAAGGTGGAATGTTTGAAGCATGATCTATATTATTAGGAGCAGCTGGTGAAGACCTTAGACTATAGGGAAACATTTCTACACAATAAGATAATTCACCATGTCAATGTAATTTAGAGAAAACATAGGTTTGAATAAGAAACATGGAAACCTAAAAAGTAATGAAATAAAAGTACCCTAATGTATTTTCATCTTAGTGCATGAAATGAAATTTTGTGGGAAAATTTTATAAAGGGCGGAAGAATGTAATGACCCAAAATTTTATATATGTGGAATTTTCCTTCTAAATAAACATATATATATATATATATATATCATATTTTGGAATATAGTGTCGTATAAAACATATGAATCAGATAATAAAACCCAATAACACTTTATTATATTAATTTAGAACATTATATTTAGAGAATAAATATACTCAATAAAATTTAAAATAGTATAGTGGTAAAATAAACAAAAAATAGAATAAAATAACTAGAATAAGAACATTTGGATCATTTTATTCTCCTAAAATAATCACACCCATGAAAATAAATTTAAAAAATGCACAAAACATTAGTAATATTATCAAATTTTTTAAAATGAATAATATAATCTTTATATAAATTGAAGTGAATGATAATTTAAATAAATATGAGGTATTTATAGGAAGTATAAAACCAATGTGGATATTAGAATAACATCATGACCATTAAGAATAGTAAAATGAATTTTGGAATAGTATAATAATATATTTTTTATCTTATAAAATAAAAATTTAATGAATTTATATCATAATATAATTAAACAAAAGTTTTAAATATGATAAAATAAAAATTTAACATAAAGAAACCAATTTTTTTTGGAAAACATATATATTTAATTTTCTGTAAAATATATTTTTATAATATCCCTTAAGGGTGTTTCCTAGTGGTTTTACATCTATGGGTCTTGTGCGAGGTCTCAGGGTCGAGTCTCCCTGAGTAATTGTAGGTACTGTAAATTTCATTATAACCCCTCCCCTAAAATATTGTAATATTTTTATGATGAATTCAAAAATTTTAAATAAAAGTTAATTATCATAAAATTGTTTTAAAAAAATATTTATTTATATATAAATAATATATAATTTTATGAAATGTAAGAAATTTTTCTAAGGGTTAGAAATTTGACCATGTCATAAAAATTGGTATTTTTGAATAAATAAGGATTTTATTTAAAAATTAAATTTCACATATATAGATAATTATTTTTATAAATTAGTTGTTATTTTTAGGATCTATATTTTAAAATTTTGTTTGGGTGAATTTTATTTCAATTTTCATAAATAATAAATAAGAAGGTGAATAATAAAATATCGTATAACTACTATATTTTATAATAGTGTATATGAACTAATTTTATATATTTATAGAATTTATATGAATATTTTAATTACCCATTTACTATTAAATCATAATCCACTTAATATTTAATTGAATGTTTGATCACTATTTGAATATATAATATTTTATTATAATATTTTTTCTAAAACACCCCTCTCTACTTCTTATAAATACCACCCCCACCTATTTATATTCTCTTTCAAAAAACATTTACTTGAACAAAATCAACATAAATTCATCCTCAACTCTCTAATATATGTCCTAGAAGTTCTGGTCTCACCAAAAATCCAATATAAGAAGGCATAATGTGCAGTTTATAGTATCCACAATGAAGTGATAAAGTACGTTTTCTATTTCTTACACATTAAATTTTATTTTCCTTATTCATCCCGGATACTCTTTATAATTATAATAAAAATTAATATCATAATATTATTAATAATATAATACTATTTTAATATTAATTATATCATCATATAGTTAATGCAATCCATTTTTATAGTTGTTTTTAACACTCATACCATCATGGCCGTTTTTAACAACCCATATTGATGATGTTCTAAAACAAAAATTAACACATTCAAATATATTTATAATAAAACATTTTATAGTTAAATATATATTAAATAATGATATTATAATATGATTAATATTTTGGAATGGGAAACTAACCATAAAATTAAATAAAAAAAATTAAGTTCACAATGGTTAGTAAAATAACCTAAATGGACAAACCATTAAATGATAAAATTTACACTCAATAAATCATTCCTATGCTATAAAAAATATGGATATTTGGAACCATTTAAATTTATGTAATTACATTAAGGCTTTTATAGTTATGGATTCATTTGACAAGAACTTCCATCATTTTCAATAAACTGATGCACCTTTGTAACCATAAAACAAACATCCCCAGGATGATGAATATGAACATAATATCCTATTAATGATTCTAAAAAACATTACATAATAATAATAAATAAAATATCCATGAAAAAGGTTCTCAAATAAATATTTAATGCTTTTTTTATTATTAATTTTATTATTTATGAGGTTGGACACACATAGAAAGAGAGTTTTGATCCAAGGTAAGGGGACTCCCAAACCACACTCTTCTTCATTTGATTTGTGTTGTTTCTCTCTTTACCACTCATTTTATCTCTATTATTCACATTAAATTCTTCTATATTCTATATATAAGATCCTTATATATATAGTTTATTTTCCCTTTATATTCTATAGATATACACATTTTAAAAGTTCCCTTCTCAATATTTTATTTAAAGAAAACTTGATTAAGGGGAACTTTTTTATTCATTAATAATTTTCATGTTTTACTCTTTTTAAAGTATTTATATTATATTATTTATAAAAATATTAACTATTCTCTAGAAAAATATTCTATTTCATTTCTATTTTTAAGGAAAACACTTTGTGATTACATTCTTTAAAGGTTTTTTACTCATTTCTTAAAACATCATTTAAGAGGTTCAATTATATACCTACTTCTCCACTACTTGATTATTTTTTTTATTTAATTAAACTCCATATTCATGAACTATGATTATTTATTCAATTATAAACATAAAAAAATCTTTAATCTATTATTTTTATGGTAATATTTATGACATCCTTCCCATGGGTTTTCTCATGCTTATGCTTTATGTATTATTTATTTTCTATATGTGAAACACATATGCATGTACATACTATGATGTTATGGGTGGGACAAGAATTATAAAACCCTAATAAAATGGGTAACATTTTCATCTCATGAGATACTATGTATGGTGAATGGGAAAAGATCCCAAAAGACTATGTTATGTTGTCTTGGTAGTGAGCTTTGACTTATGCTTATGATGTTTTGTTTTATGTTGTTGACACATTTTTATGACGTTGTGATATTATGATATATCCTTATTTATTCCATTATTCGATGCAATTACATATGATAATCTTCTTTTATGATATCATTCCATGGCTCTTGACTCATATGTTATACTTCATTATCATTCTTGTTCACTTACTATGCTTTATAGACCACCCTTTCTCTTTATATACACCCATAGGGTATCTTATGTGATAATATAAGTTCAATGGGATTTAAGATCACATTATAGAGATCTAAATTAATATTATTTGGTTTATTTTTAAGTTGATGTATTATGTATCTAATATCTCAAATACACTAGATCTGTAGATTTATGGGTTATTTTTTATAGATTTTAATGTTAAAAATCATGTAATAATATGTATATGAGATTTAGTTTGTTATATAGATTATGGAATTCCCATACTATTATGGAGTTGGGTACTCCCTCATTCAATATTCTATGCTTGATGAGGAGAAGGTCCTCCACCAGGGTTATTTACTCCCTCAACTATCACTAACCCCTTGGTGAGGTGTGGGCCCCCACTATAGATTTTGATAGGTTCATGGGTTTTACTCAAGGTTAGGATGTAATGAAAGGTAGGGTTTAATATTCCATTGGATGAATAATATTATCATATAATTTTTGGGTTTCATAATATGTTCCTATAATGGAGATGTAGTATTTTTAGATTTTAAGTGTGAGGTGTGAGAAAGAGTATTACCCCACTAGGGGGAACAGGTGGATCATTGGATTTTGAAAACACGAACTCTAAAACTATGTGATTACCATAATTTTTTAGTGAAAATATATCTCCATGGTGATGATGTTAGATTGATAAAGAGAGAGAACACCAAAACATAGGGGTTTTCAAAAGGTTCACTCACCCTTGTTATGAGGAGGCTAATCCTTGGTGTGCATCGGTTGTGATCTCATTACCCATGTTCCAATTTATTATCAAAGGAATAAGGAAAAGATAAATATGATTATTTTTAAATCCCAATTATAAAATTAACAATGAGTTTCAACAATTTGAATGATCTTCACTTCCCATAACTTAAATGCCACTAGAATTTTTACTTGGCATACACCCTTGTTATTCTCCTAAAAAACCTATGAAATCCCTCTCAAAATACTGGATGTATCTCTTAGATTATTCTATTTAATTAACACACAAATCTAGGTGGGTCACCACATATTTGTATAATTAACCTTCATTGCAGGGTGATTCTACCTGAGATGGCGTGATCTTCAAATATAAAATATATAGAAGACTAAATCCTAAATATTTGTAAGCATCTCATAATATATTTGACTATATTTATGGTATGAAATGTTGAATATGGCGTGGAGAATTCTCTTTTTTCCATAACCAACAATCCATCAATCTTATATAATCATACTCATTGCATTATAGAACATGTACTATGGAATAGTGTACCTTGAATCTCAAAAACTAACCAATCCTCAAAACATTGTCACCTAGGTAATAGTGGTGTGGTTATTCATACTATGTCCTGGTATTATTCACTTCACTACTCATTATAGTCTAAAAATTTTGTTTGTGATGAAAGTAAACCCGGTTCCCAAAACAAAAAACACCTAATTTTCCTAAGCTGGTCTTCACAGAGTAGAAAACTCCTCAGATGATCCCTTGGGGTGAAATCACTCCAACGATGATGTGATTCTTCTCACATAGAATTAACTCCTCTCTTCCATCTAATTAACTCTACAAAACAATATCCTCAGGTTTTACTAACTCATTCCTCCATCATCTTTATCAAGGTGAAACCAAAACTTATAAAGTGTTATTTATTCTCACATCATATTAATAAAATTCTATAAAATATTAACTCAAACTCACATGAGATATATTCCTTAACACATATGATATATAATTTTTCATGAGACTAACTCTAGATTATTGCAGAATTATCATTATCCTTCACATCATGTTTTTTTCATCTCCAACAGAAATTTATTCCTTTCAATCTTTTGCATCTCCACTCAACTCTAAAGAGCTTAAAACTCATCCGTGGTAATATTTCAAATGAATAAAACATGAAAATATTCCAATGATCATGAAGGATTTTACTCAATAAAATAGTCATTGTATTACTTTAATGTAAAGGTCATATAAACAACTCACCATAGGATAAAAAATGTTTTTGAGAGAACTCCATCTATTGGTATATAATTAGTTCCATATTAACAACATCTCAATTGAGATAAACTCATCCCCCCATTTGTCAATTAACTTCATAAGGTTACTTTAATCCCTTAAATGGATCTTCAATATCCCCATTTTTATTTCTTCACAATATGAAAATCAATACATGATCTATTCTCCAATATTTATCTCCCAACACCATAATCTCCCCCTTATTTGGAATACTTCTTAACTCCTCTCACCCTTTATGATCATATTTAAAAGAAATTAGCGTCTCTACCCATTTCAAATAAGGACTATTATTATATCATATCCCTTTATCATTAAATGTAAATAAATTAAAGAGGTAAAATAACTAAGATAACTTACTGGGATATTGGGAAAGAACATACTCTAAAAAACACTTTGAAGTGCTATAAGGCATCCTTAAAAAGAGGTTTGGTCAATATATCCATAACTTTCTCTGTGTTTGAAAGATATTATAATGAAATATCACCACACTATAACTCCTCCTTGATGAAATGGTACTTTATTTCAATATGCATTGACCATGAATATTGCACCAAATTATTTGATAAGATGATTATAGTCTAATTATCACACCCATTTACTAATAGGTTTGTAACATCGATCCATATGTCTTCTAGTCGAGACTTCATACATATAATTTTAGTTGTGTCTTGTGATGTTGCAACATAATCAAATTATATAGAGTTAAGAGTGAAAAAATTAAACTTCTTAGAGTTATATGCAACACATATTCCACTAATAAATAAATAACCACTAGAAATTGACTTTATATATCTAATATTCTCTGAAAAATTTGTATTGGTATATCCAAAAAGATTTAATTATGTATTTTTTTCATATATCAAGACATAA
This sequence comes from Viscum album, assembly GCA_963277665.1. Lineage (NCBI taxonomy): Eukaryota > Viridiplantae > Streptophyta > Magnoliopsida > Santalales > Viscaceae > Viscum > Viscum album. The sequence goes on from OY728151.1 coordinate 1,760,916,687, forward strand.
TCAAGAGTCCTTTACTATATCATTAGGTTTATTTTTCTTCCATAATATGTGAATCCTTTGGTTTATTTTGGAATCATGCACAAAGTGTTACTGTAAACACAATATCTAGTATTGACATCATCATATAGAGTAAACTACCAATGAGCCTTCAGAACTCTATTTTATTCATTCTCCATCCTTCTTTATCCAAGGAGAGATTAGTCCCATGTTCTATAGGAGTATAAATTTGTCTTTATTTCTCCATTAAAAACCTTTATAAAAACTCATGATCATACTTATATTATAAAAGAGAGATAATTTTTTTTTGTATTAGTTAATTTCAAACCCAAAAAATTTTCCTCTAACTAATCATTAACATCTAAAAATATTCCTACTTTTGTAGAAAATTACTCAAAATTCATTATTTATTTATGTAAAAAATTATATCATCAATATAAAAAATCATAGTGAGTGAGTTTGTGTTATATCCCTTTATATGGAGATTTGAATCCACTTTTCCTTTACCAAACTTCATGCACTTTAAGCTATTGTAAAACATTTAAAAAACATAATTTGGGATCTTTTTTGAGCATATATAATTCCCTATTTATCTTGAAAACTCAATAAATGTAAACTTCAAGGATAAATATGTCTATTTGCTCAATGTAGAATTATTCCTCATGTTTTACATCAAGGAATGACGACTTCTAAAACATTTTGAAAACCATACACTTTCATTGAGCACAAATCATAAGAAGGATTCTAATAATTTCAAGCCTTTCAAGTAGAGAAAATTTATCATCAAAATAAATACCCTCAATTTAAGAGTATACTTTATAAACATGATGATATTTGTTCCCTAGTAATTCACCTTTATCATTGATATTATTCCACAAAACCCATTTTTTTCCTGATCAATTTTTTAAAGATGAGATACCAATTCCCATGTGCTATTATTATAAATATGGTTTATCTATTCTTTAATTACTGAAATACAATGATCATATTAAAATTATTTATCAACAATATTTGGTTAAACCTATACTATCAAGATAGTATGATTAAAAATATATTTATTCTTTGGGATATTACCCCCTTGATACTATCTCTAATAATATTTGACAGATCAAAATTTTTTTATATGTCTTTAGAAATTATAACCTCTATGATTTGAGCCTTCCTCATTGTTTTAATTTTTAGAATCAATTTTATGGATATGAAAATATTCTCATTCATCTCAAATACTCACCATTTTTCTTTTGTGACATGTAACACATGTGTTGAGTCTCTAAAATTATAGCTTTATTATATTTTTTACAACTTCATTATTGAAAATCTTAGCCATATTATTCTACCATAAATTTCCAAGTATTCTATTAAAAATATGGTTTTTCTTATTTATGATCATGAAAAATTAATTTTGATCTTAAAAAATCTAAAACAAGTTACTACTTGTTCGCTGCACCATCATTGTAATTATTCCATCCATTAAACTCTTTCTGAAACATTTATTCTTATACAATATCACCTCATTCACATTATAAAAATGTTGAGAAACACTAATAAGATTATGAATCAACCCATTGATAAAGAGAACATAATAGGATTTATTCTTAACAAATTTTGTGCATCTAATTCCTTTCAGATTGAGTGATCCATCATTTCTTAAAGTGACAACACCTATATTATATTGTTAAAGATCTTTTAAGAGATTTTTGTTATGAGTCGTGCGTCAAAATAAACAATTTTTGAGGACACATGGATTTTATCATTTTTTCCTTATAGGAAACCTCAACCACTATTGTATGTTCTCAATTATAACTCCTCATAAAAGATTTAGAACCTTTATTTTTTTTTTCAGCTACTCTGATAGAATGGTATGTTTTATAAAAAATCCAATTTGAGTATTTTTGGGTTGCATTTATTAAAAAATATAGTGGATAAGGCTTCAAAATAAGTTTAATAATTCTTACCATGGTTATTGTAGGTTTTTTTGGAATAATATATAGGTTGTTATGGAAGTTATTTATATAGGAAAAAATCACACCATAACCACATATATAATACTAAATAAGGTACAACATTAGATTAATATTTTTGTGGTTGAAATGAAAATTATGTCATGTGGTAAGAAACCATGATGAAATGGATCTACATAGGATTCAATCAGAGTCTATGAAAGGTTTGGTTGAGTCTACCTAGGAATAACACAAACCTATAGAAGAATAACTAAAATCAGATCATGCCATAGTGGGTTTGGTCACACCACAGGCAGGCTATGTCAGAATAAACTATTTTATAGGATGATATCTTGGGGGAGTGGTTTTATCCATAAAGGTGACACCATGAATGTTTGGAATAGGGTTTTATAGAGTTGGTTGTTCATTTACACCATGATGGATATGTGTTGTGCTAAACTAAGTCTTGCATATGAATAAATAAAAGTCAAGTAAGATTAAACCTATAATTATCAAAGGGAAATAATACTATAGTGGGACCTACTATGATATTAATAAAAGTATTGGTTATCTATAATTTTACCTATAAGTGAGGGTTACACCATATAAGGAGGCTCAAATTGTGGTGTTATACTCAAAGGTGAACCGTGAACTTTTCGCCACAACATGATTTGAAGAGCTCCAACCATGAATCTCGAAGGTGAATGGTCTTTCACATTAAAAGATGATTTTAAGCCATGGTGGTATAAAATTAATAGTATTATACATATGTTTTTTTATTTAAGGAAGTCACTATATCATAAAGTTGATGGTCATACCATAATGAAGTCCAAATAAAATAATTATCTAGAATTAAAAGTTCCTATATTTTATGGATAATGTGGGATATTTTCATGGTGGGGTTTGAATTAGATTTAAAGGATTAATTAGATTAATTTTCCCATCTTAATTATGGTAGATTAAAAATAAATTAAAGGGTAAAATTGGACATTATCTCAATGTTAGAGAGATATCTTTCTCTATAAAAAAATGAGAATATCAATGAGTCTATCTCACCGGTGGGTTATGGATTTTATCATATTGATGATTAAGGAGTTGATTGATACACCACAGATAGTGTAATATCATTCATAGTTTGTGAAAATTGATAAAATTTATCTTGGAGGAGTATTGTGATTTTAAAATGATTGAGATAAATTATTTCTCTAATTTTTTGGGGTTTTAATCTTGGAGGGTTAGTATAACCACCCAAAATTATAAGAAAAAGTAGTGTTATTAGTGATTTGGGTATATCAATAGATCATTACTGTATGATCATTAGATTATTCTAGTTTGGGTGAACCAAATAAAAAATAATTGTGTCCCTCTTTACCTACCTTTCACTTTGTATTTAATGTGACTGAGATAAGTATTCCTACTAATAGTGGAAGAAGATCATTGGAGAGGGTTGTTTGAAGAAATTTACATACCCTGATTCATCCCCTCTTAAGGAATTTTCCTTTTTTGAGACCAACAAGTGGTATCAAAGATATAGGTTCTCGGTAGATTATTATCTCCATGAATCCTTGAAAATGATCTCATAGGGGAATTATAATCATTAAAGGAAAAAAATAAATTATAAAAGAATAAAATGCAATAATAATTATGATCATTGTAAATTTATTTTTATATAGATACCATACATGGGATCACAATCAACATAGAATATAGAGAATTATCAAAGAAATATTGAAGGGAGATTGATATCGACACAAAAAGATGCAACACATTAGGTGGAGATCTGACCAACATAATCTATAGGAAGGCGATGTCATGTAAATACTCCCACTCCATATGTGAAAAATTATAAATATATATGATAGTTATTTAAAGGTATATGAAGTGAAATATCATGTTTTATTGAACAAGAACAAAGAATTGATGATTCATTTAAATGAATATATTGATTTATTATTTGATTAGGTGAAAACGATTATAGAGGAAATGTGGGTGTAAAAATCTATCATCGAGGCCTGAAAAGATCAACCAACTTGGCCTGAGGCCTGATTAGGCTGAGCCTAAAAAATATTAGTCCAGAATGGTTGGTCTTAGGATAGATTGTGGCCATTATAGTCCTAGGACACTATATTTTTTCCTTGGCCAGCCTAAAATTCCAACCCATATGCCTGACCTAAAATCCTAAAATAGTATAAAAACATAACCTTAAACATTACATGAACTTTATTTCTAGTTAAGAATTTAATTTATTTCACTTTTAGGATATTTTTAGATTTAGAGTTTTAAAAAATTAGGACATAACTGATACCTAACAAAACCATATAATACAAATTGGATACTTCTTATTAGTATCCATTTCCCCCATAATATAATACTTCTAAAATAAATAATGATTTAATTTCATGGAAAATATCCATGAATTTTAACTTGGATTATTCCTTTACCTTATCGATCCTTAAACCTTGTGGAATTTTTTTAAAAAAACTAGGATGATCACAAAATATCAGTAAGGTATATAAAAGAAAGGATACCATTAACTTAGTGAAAACATGAAAAATCATATAATGTTTACCTTCATCTTTATATTTCTTTGATCATATGAAGTAAAAAATTTCACATGAATAAAAGACACAAATTTTTCTCAAATAAAATCCTTCAAACCCATAACAATCAATTAAAACTCTTTTTAAGTGACTTAGATCATCGTATTCATAAAACACTATGAAAACCCTTTTAATTGGAATAACCATATACGGGACTTACAATATAATCATTACCTAATGCATTGGAGACCTATAATTGATATGATCTATAATATAAGCTATATTATTCTCACCCATGATATATAATGGGGATAAAACATTCATATAATCTATATCAGTCTCACCTTTTTCTTATGAGCTATAATGGGAATCAACCATTCGTATAAGATATATCAGGCTCACCCATGAGCTATAATGGGGATAAAACCTTTGTGTAAGCTATACCGGGCTCCCCAACTTCATATAATTCTCAATTAAAAATTCATGAATGAAAAATTTCATTAAAAAACTATTTTAAAAACCATTTTAAACCCATAGTAAAAACAAGTTTATAAAAAGTGCCATTTTGTTTTAATAAACCCATTGTTAATATAAAAATACCATTTTATTTTGGAAAACCATTTTCAATACCGAAATGACAAAATAAAATGAAAAATATTTTTTTCATTAAATTAAACATGAAACCTATTAAAGGAATCTAGAAATTAAATAATATCCATGATGGTGGAAAATCAATTTTTCTATGTCCGTTAAGAATAGAACATTCCTTTTTTCGTTTGTCAGAATATTCCATATAGAACACATAAAAAGATTCATTTTGGAAAAAAATTAAAATAAAATATAAAATGTACTTTATAATTATTTTATGTCTATATAAAATCATTTAAAATCATATAAATGGAAGATAAATAGAGTTTGAGGGGAAAATCATAAAAAGAGGATTTCTTTAAAGGAAAATCCCTTTATCACTTGGGAAACACTTGAATTGTAAAAAAAATTATGAATAAAATTAAAAACTCTTTAAATACCATGAGGATTGATAAATTAATTAAATAATATATCAAAGGGTATATGTATACACCTTATAAAATAATAAAGGTGCATGACATCAAGATATGCATCAACTAAAGGAGATTGAGATGAAGTCCCTTACTGAATCGTTAACTTTTGAACCATAAAACCTAGAAAAGAGAGATCATAAAATAGATTTGTAAACCCAAATAGTTTTTAAGAGAATTATAATAATATATATTCATGGTTATTATACACACTACATAAAATAAATAGGCGATGAAAGTGAAATGCGTCTCACAGAAGTAAAAAGTGAGATGCAAATCCCTTACCTTGAGTCTGAATTGCCACGTGTGTCTTTATATTCCCAAATAATAAACATAAATTAATTATTTAATTTATTGAGAAAATATTTAAACTTTATTATTACTTATATTTTATCTATTAACATGTTATATAAAATTACTTAATAAATTAAGTTTAAGTTGGTTGTTTTGACCATATTCGACTACTGTGTCAAAACCGACTTTGGTAGGTCAGCTAAAGTCAATGATGTCAATATTTAAAAATATAAAAATTAATAATCATGTAATAATAACCCTATTTATAAATAAATTATTATTTTAAAACTAATCATGGAATATGGTTATGAATAATGAACCAACATTACGATCATTCATATGGTAGGTCGTACGTACACATGAACAATGTTCCAATTTTTCAATGATCATTACTGAAAGAAGGTATGAAAAATTTCTATTTTCAGAATAATAATTATAAAATAAATACAATATTATTTAATTATATATACTTATATATATCATTATTGTAATGTGGTGATGAAAAAAGAAGAATCACATCACTTTGAGGAGGCGAGAGTCCACACATCCATGAACGACATTATCACTTTTTTAGTGTGTTAAATGGAAAGAAAAAAATGATATATTATATTTATAGAAATATATCTATGTCATTAATATCATAATTATTTCAGGTATATAATATATATTCATTATAGTTACCCTTATTGTCTTTAATGTAACATGTTAGTGAAAAACGCTTCACATCGCTTCACAAGGCGGTAGTCTGTTGTACACACGAGCGACATTATTGTATCCCCTATGATATGAAATGTAAAAAGGGTGTAATTGATATAATGACTCTGGAGGTATTATTATGCTATAAATATCATAAATATATTATATAAATAGTATTTCCATCATTATTCCCAACCATGAGAGGTGGTAATGAAAAAACAAAAGACATCATTTCTCGAGGCGGTAGTCCGCCGTACACATGAATGCTGATTTCATAACCCATTTGATGGAATTGTATGTGTTTTTAGGTAATAAAATTAAAATAAAAACTTCTTATTATATTAAATATAATAATTATATTATATAATAATGTTATAATAATAATTTAATGGGTATGGATAAGGAAACAAAACAAAAATACACATTAATGAACGTTACCTCTTCTTCAGGTAACCCCTTTTGGTTTGCACCAAAGGACTTCCTTAGTTGGATTTATTCCCATATTTATGATTATAGGATAATATGAGGTATGTTTGGAATTTATTTTTGAGGTTTTGGTTGGGAAAAATGGCTTTGTATGTGTGAATAAGTGGGGAGAGTTAATTCCCTTTTATAGTGGAGGAGTGGCATTCTTGTAAATACGAAACAAGTAAACACTATTGGGTGTTCTTCCTTAACTCTCATGCTTCTAAAAATGAAAAATTATTTATAAAATAGGGTATATTGTCTAAATATGTCCATAAAATTTAATTTGGAAAAGTTTTGGGTCAATTACACACCTTATCTTCTAAGATTAATCACTAAGTAAACTCATTTTTACCTTAATCACTATAATTAATTTTAATTAATTTCCCAGAAATTTTTTAGTAAAAAAAAGTTAAAATTAATATAAATTATAAATTATTGTGTTGAAAAATATTAAATACATTCTTAAAAATTTAAATCATATAATTGGATAAAATTAATCCCATAGACGGGATGAGAAATTGGGTTTTTAAATTGAAAACGTTCAAAAGTTTACAAAGTTTTTATATCCAATTTCAATATAAAATTGATCCCAAGGAAATAAAATTTAATAATAGAGATATAATTGATCTGATTTTAATTTAAAACAAATTTAAAATATAATTTAACATTATAAATTATTTAGATGAAAAGGTTGTTATCAATTTAAATTATGTATTTTCACTAATCATCAAAAGATGAAATTTTTCTAAAAAAACCCAAATATTCACCCTAAAATAATTTTGAAATTAAAATTTAAAAAAATACAATTATTTTTTCAAATATAATTTATAAAAGTGTCAAAATTTAGTTTCAAAATATGTCTGCCATTAAAAGGCTGAAAAACTCGCTTTTTGAAAAAATACATATTTTTATACATAAAATTGTATTTGTTCTTATATTAAGTATATAAAATATATTGAATAAATGTAAATCATTTTTATAAAATATAATTTTCATTAATATCATTCAATAATATAATTTATTTAGATACAATGACTTTGGCGTATAAAAAATAGTTTTTTTTATAAAAATTATTTCCTTTATAATCAATTGGTTTTTATATTCGTCTCTAATTAATTGGTAACCAATGAATTAAACCATATATTTTCATAATTAAGTTAATTATTTATATACCCCTAGGTTATATATTAAAAATTAATATTATATTGTCGTTTTTTTAAAACTCAGTCTTTCATGTAACATAAGTTATCAAAGAAACTCAATGTTGCGTGTAACACAAACTAAATTTAGTGTTGTGTGCAACACAAGATAAAATGTGTATAGAATGTAACACAATATATTAAATAATTTAAAGTAATTTGAAAGAATATATTTCATAAAATATTTATATGTTACATCATACCCCCATTAAAATGAGTTTTCCATCAAAATTCCTATTATTTATCAGAGGTTTAACATTTTAAGAACTCCGTCATAGAAACCCACATCATAAAGGGATTGTAAAAAATAATCTTAATAAGAAATAAATGGATATATTAAAGTCATCTAGAACAAAAAATTCCATATTTATATATAGGATAACATAGTTGGGAATAGAAGAAGAGTGTAAATAAATATAGAGAGTGATTGAGGTCATTGGTCACAAGAAAGTGAATGATCAATAGAAAGTTGAGGGACTCAAAGAAATAAATATTTAATGATTGAAAAGACCAATGGTTCATTGGAATTGAAGTTATTAGGAAATATTTTTTTGAAAAATAATTTTCTTAATGTTGATGAATTATTTCACCATCTATATATAGAAGGAAGTATACTTACATTATATATTTCAATTTCATAAGAACAATATTATTATAATAATATTCCTATAAATATTATTAAAATCCCTAAAAATAACCTTAATAATCAAATATCATATAAAACCTAAAGGTTATCAATACCTTAAAACTCATTTCCAAAAGTAAAGTCATATGTCTCATTTAACTAAAGCCTTACATAAACATATACCCAAAAAACATCTCCCAAAAATTCTTTAATCACCTTACAATCTCATCACTTAAAACCATAGAAGGAGGGTATAAAACCATTAGCTTATGGTTAACCATCAATAAAATACCAAAATACTTGGAGCTTATGTCACCTCACCAAATGGCTTAACATCAATTTTATTAGTTGAAAATTATTTTCACACACCTTTTTGTTTCTGATCATGATGATTTCCACCCTGAGTAAGTCAATTTGGACACATGTTTTCATAATTTCCCAACTCAATGAAACTAAAATATCTCACTCAAAAAACTATCCATAATCTCATTCTTGGATTGTTTATGACTATTTTATTTTCAGTCATAAACTTTGTGACCAAACTTACCTCATTGGTAACACTTTCTAGATCCTAAAATACAGTCTCCAAAATGTATTTTACCACACTTGGAACATGTTTTTGGACTACCTCAAGAATTATTAGTTGGATTATTCTATATTTCCTACCACATTGACCATTTATTACTCTTGTCATCTTATGTTACATAAGTGTAGGAAAACTCTATCTAAACTTTTTTAGCACAATTAATAACTTTCTCATAACTTTTAAATTCTTGTGCAGGAAAATATCTTCACAATCTTGGTTTTTACCATGAGTAAAATCTATTAATTTTACTATCATTGTCTCGAATAGATCCCACCACATACCTGTATAATCTTGTGAACTTTTCTTTATATGTAGCCATTGAATCTTTATCATTTTCCCTCAATTATAGGAATTGTTTCTCAATACTATGATGAACAGTATTGAGGAATATTTATTAAAGAAAATATTCTTTAATATTCCCCATTCCATATTATCAAGATCATATTTCTATATGGTATTATTAAAAAAAGACCACCATAGATCATATTCACCTTTAAAATGATAAATGAAAAGAGTTAAATTTTTATATTCTGAACATTCGATGACTTCAAATATCTTTTCCAAGGAATTGATCTATCCTTTAGATACCACTGGGTAAGATGAACCATTCAATTATGAGGGATGTTTCCTTATGAAATTATCCACTATATACAAGTTCCTGTATGGTAGATTGGGTTTCTCTCTAGTATAGATACCAACACCATTTATTTCTAGTGTAAACGGATCCATCACTATAAAAAAAATATTTTTTTCCAATCCCAACCATATTAGGATATTAATTTGGAAGGATATTTTCCTCTCGGTGCCTTACTAAAATAGATTCTCTATTTACTTTGTGGAAAACCATTATGAACATAAGTAATTTAGATTAAGAAACATGGAAATACTAAAATGAAATGTCATTTCAACTTAACCATAGATTAAAATCTTTGAAGGGCATGGTATTAACACTATACTAACCTCTAAAGTTGTATAAAACTTTCACTTGATACCAACTATGAGGATCCAACCTTAAATATTACATGATCTTGATTTTTATACAAGGATTTAATTTATTTTACTTAGAATATATTTTATGGTTTATATTTTTAGATAATTAGTCCATAACTCATACATAAAAAACAATATACTATAATGTGGACACTTCCGGTTAGTATCCATTTTCCCCCTTATATAAAAATTTTAAAAAAAATAAGGATTTATTTTCATGTAAAATATCCAAGACTTTAAACTTGACTTATTCCTTTCCCTTACCCATCCTTAAACCCTATGAAAACATTTTAAAAATCTTAGGATGAGCATAAAATCTCATAAAGGGATATAAAATAAAGGAAACAGTTAGTCCAAGGAAAACATGAAAACTCATATAATGTTTAAATTTGTCTTTAAATTTCTTTGAGAATATGAAATAAAAAATTTTCACATGAAAAATACACACACAATTTTCTTAATGAAAATCATTAAAAACCATATCAAAAAACTAAAACTCTTTTTAGGTGACTTAGAGAACTATATTCATAAAACCCTTTCAAAACCCTTTTTATTGGAATAACCATACAACCAACTTCCAATATAATCATTATCCAATTCATTGTAGATATATAATGTGGATCCCCCATCGTATAAGATATATTGGTCTTACAAGTGAGATATAATGGGGATCAACACTTCATATAATCTATATCAGGTGCACCCATTTCTCATGAGCTATAATGGGGCTCAACACTTCTTATAAGCTATATTAGGCTCACCCATGAGATATAATGGCATCAAACCTTTGTATATTATATATTAGGATCAATTTATTCATATAATACTCAAGTTCCATTTCATTAATGAAATAATTTCATCATAAAAACCTTTGAAAAACTCTTTTAAATCCATATGAAAAACAAGTTAAAAAATAGCATTTTCTTTTAAAAACCCCATTTCAATATAAAAATACCATTTTCTTTTGAAAACTTATTTTCAATACCAAATTACCCAAATAAAATGAAAAATAAATTTTCATTAAATTAAACAATAAATCATTAAAATGAATCTAGAAATCAAATAATGGTCATGGTGATAGAAAAGTCATTGTTTCCATGTACATTGAGAATAGAACATTACTTTTGTTGTTTATCAAAACGTTCCATATAGAAAACATAAAAAGGTTACCTTTAGAAAACATTTAAAATAAAGTATAAAATACAATTCATAAATCATTTATTTATATATAAAATAATTTAAAACCATATAAACCTAAGAGAAATACATTTTTATGGAAATCATTAAAAGAGGATTTCTTTAAAAGAAAAGTCACTTATCAATTGGGAAACACTTGAATCGTAAAACCCATTAGAGAGTAAAATTAAATAAAACTTTAAATACCATGAGTATAGATAAATTCATTATATAAAATGTAAAAGGGGTATAAATACATCTTATAAAATAATAAGGGGGCATAAAATCAAGATATGCCTCAATGAAAGGGGATTGAGATGAAGTCCCTTACAGAATCGTTAACTTTTGAACCGTAAACCTCATGAAAGAGAGATACTAAAATGGACATGTAAACCCAAATATTTTTGAGGAGAGGCATCATAATATATATTCATGGGAATTATACACACAATATAAAATAAATAGGTGGTGAAAGTGACATGCGTCTCACAGAAGTAAAAAGTGAGATGTAAATCCCTCACCTTGAGTCTAAATTTTCATGTGTGTATTTATCTTCATGAATAATAAAATTACATTAATTATTTAATTTATTGAGAAACTTTTTATAGTTTTTTATTAATTTTATTTCACTTATTAAAAATTTATATAAAATTAAATAATCAATTAAGTGTAATTCGGATGTTTTGACCATATTAAGCTTATGTGTCAAAACTGACTTTGGTAGGTCTACTAAGGTCAATAAGGTCATTATTTAAAAATATACATAATAAAAATCATGAAATAATCATCATATTTATACATAAAGTATTATTTTAAAACTAATCATGGAATATGGTCATGGAAAATGAACCAACATTACGATCATGGAGACGGTAGGCCATACATATGTATGAGTAACATTCCTATTTTTCAATGATCATTAAGGAAAGAAGGTAAGTAAAATTTAGCTTTAAATAATGATAATTATATCATAAATATCATATTATTTAATTATATATACTTATATATATCATTCTTGTGATGTGGTGATGAAAAAAGGATAATCACATCGCTTTGAGGAGGTGGTAGTCCACACATCCATGAACAACCTGAATAGCTCGAAGGCCTTTTTTATAGTTTTTTAACAAACCCCCATTCAAGGGATGAGTTGGAACCCTTAAAAGTCACATGGAATTAGATATTACATGGAACCAAGGTTTATGATACATTACATGACCCAAAGGTCTTAGGGAATTCAACCAGACTATAACTACAAGGAACTGCCTCTCCCCAACATATGCATCATGATGGTAGCTCTCCATAAAGATAATTATGCCATTAATATCATAATTATGTCATTAATATCATATATATTCATTATTTTTAACCTTATTACATTCCATGTTACATGTTATTGAAAAAAAATTCACATCGCTTCGTGAGGCGGTAGTCCATTATACACATGAGCGATGTTATCGTATCCCTTACGGTATGAAATGTAAAAAAGGGTGTATAGGATATAATGAATAAAAAGGTATTATTATGTTATAAGTATCATAAATATCATACATAAATATCTTTTCCATCATTATTACCAACCATGATAGGTGGTAATGAAAAAATAAACGACATTGATTCACGAGGCGGTAGTCCACCGTACACACAAATGATGATTTAGTAACCTATTTGATAGAAGTGTGTATGTTTATAGGTATTAAATTAAACATAAAAACATATTATTATATTTAGGATAATGAGGTTATTATATAAGTATGGTATAATAATAATTTAAGGGGGTGTAGAAGGAAACAAAACAAAAAAATACACATTGATGAATGTTACCTCTTCTTCAGGTAACTCCTTTTGGTTTTCCCAAAAGGATTTCCTTGGTTGATTTTATGCCTAAATTGAGGCTTATAGGATGATATGAGGGATGTTGCGAAGTTATTTTGGTAGAGTTTAGTTATAATAAACCAAAATTTTATAGATATGTCTCTATTTTGTTTACAAATACTCTTTTTCTATGTTTTGAGTATATCTTGTTCAGGTTTTACCTTGGGGAGTTTTTGGTTAAAAGTAGAGAATTTTGGAAGGGATTGGGGTAGTGAACAGTTGGTGAATAGTTTTACCAAACCATTCACCCAAACCAAAAAACCACATGAACCCAAATAGAGGGGATTTGCATGGATGTCACACAATTTTTCAAATCATACACTCTTCAAGTAGTAACTGTGTGGCTCCTTGAGAGGAGGCGCACGATTAGGCACATAGTTAGAGAAAAATGTGAACCCCATAAATAAAAAACGTGAATATGGAAAATTAAACCCTCTAAAATTAGATTAAAAATTCATGAACCCCCTTCTTATATCCCTAAACACCCTAACTCAACCCTAAACTCTTTCTTCAGATTTTAGAGGCTCCGAGAAAAATTCGAAGTCTTTCCAACCTCCATTATTGAAAAATTGAAGACCCATTGATTGATATGAATCTCTCTAAGTAAGAGATTCTCATCTCGTTTGTTTTCCTAACACTCTCCTATATTTCTCTCATCATTTTAAGTGATTTTTTCCTCTATTGATAATGGATCTAGATCTACGGTTTATGAATATTGATTCTTTTGATCTTGGATCTTGGTTTTGGATCTAGATCTTATTCTTCATTATGATCTTGGTTTTTCCACTTCAGTTGGGGATTTCAATTGGCGATTTTTCACCATATATCTTTAGGTAGGTGGTATAAATTCAATTATAATAGTATTGAATTCCAATTACATGTATATGTTGTGAAATTTCAATTGGAACGCTTGAAAATTGAATCTTGAACTGAATAATAAATTGATTAATTAATTTATGGAATAATGGAATTGATTAATTAATTTTCCATGTTATTATGAAATGAGTTGAATATGGTAAAATTAAATTTCAGTAATTGTGATTATGAAATTTCTAGGATTGGATTTATTAATTCATTAATTAATTAAGTGAATGTTGAGATCATGGAATTGATGGGAAATTGGTATTGTGTAATTGGTCAGTTAATGTGATTATGAATTAACTGACAATGATAATTATTATATGGTTGACTATACCTTAATGGGTTAATGGTTTATATGATTTAAATATTAAAAAATTGTTTAGTGGTGAATTTATCGTATTATTCCACTTGATTAACTTATTGAATTGTGATTTTTTAGATAGTTTAAATGGTATATCATGATGTGAAATGTGATAAGAGGGTTAATGTTGATTAACCTTGATTGATGTGATATATATTATATATTTGATATATGTGTGATTGATATGATAAATGAGTTTGGGATAATTAAATAGGCTCTAAATTCCTTTATATTATAAATAAGTGTGGGATAGGGACTGAGGCTATAAATACCCATATATGATAAATGAGTGTGGGAAAAGGATTAAGGATCCAAATACCCATATGAGATATTGAGTATGGGGTATGGAATGAGGCTACAAATACCCATGTGGCATTGAGGTATGGGATAGGGATAGAGGATCCAAATACCCATGGGGTGTTAGACATGATGTTCTACACCCATGATATTGGCTTTGGGATGTGGTTCCAAGTGACTATGATGTAAAATGGAAATAAATGGATAATGAAAGCCCATAAATTATAATGAATTATGGAATCCCTTCCTAATGTGGTTCATACTCTAGCATGAGATGAAGTAGGTATTGAGGGTTTAGGTGTCCTCAGAAACATGAGGGTTTATATGGTTAATTAAAGAATAATGAAATGTGATAAATGTTTACTTGCATTTTACTTTATTATTTATACAACTTCATACAATTTTATTGAATAAATATTATTTTAGATGTCATTCGTAGTCGCCTTAAAAGTTTTACTCAAAGTATACTCAATCTGTTTGATTAGTACATGAATAAACTTCAAGTTTTTAGGTCAGGATAAGTGAAAGTGACCTATATTCAATGGCCGAGTCAGGATGGAGCATGGATAAGGGAACCAGACTTGGTGTTAGGACCCGGTTGGAGTTTTCAGTGTCTTATTCTTAGGTTTTTCATTTGAAACTTGGAACATAATTGGAATGACATGTCTATTGATTGGGTTTAGATATTTAATTCCTATTTTAGTCATCATGTGATACTAGTTTTTTTATTTATGTTTATTATCTATTATATATTTTTTATTTAATTATACTATTGTTTTGATAAATATGGTATAGTCTCCCCATGATCGATAATAGACCCTCACAGCTAGTCGGTTGCCTTTAGAATATGTATATACACACTTGAGGTCACATAACTGACTAGATCGGGGCACCAACATGTGGCACCTGGGTTAGGATTATACAAAGTGGTATCAGTGGACTTTTATTTTCCTTTATTTTGTCTTTATATTTGGGAAAGGTAGATAGGATAATAGTATTAGTTGGTCCTTGGTTAATATCTCATGTGTGGGAGTAGCTACCCAATATATGAGGGTAAAAGTCAATTACCCAAGCTGGGATTGTTTTTATTGAGGTGTGTTGTTACAATTGGATTCTATTTAACCTCTAGTGAAACACTTGTTGTGCGATGTGATTGTTTCTTCAAAGTTTTTATGAAATTTGAATCAAGGACCAGTATGGAATGATATTTGAGTAAGAATGAATCATTTTAGATACTTATTATTATTATTTGGAATACATCATTTTTTAGACATATGGGAAAATTTGTTTTTGGGTAAGTTGTTGGTTTTGAAATGTTTTCCTTTTCTTGTGAAATTGAACTAAAAATTTTACTAATATGAGTTAAAAATTATAAAATGATGAAAAATGTATAAAATTATTGTCTAATGAGAAATTTGAAATATGAGAATGTTTTCAACTTTGTTAACCATGAAATAGATGTAGGATGGTTAATGGTAGTGATAGTGCCTCGGTTTTTGACCATGTGGTGAGAAAAAGGGGGATGAATTGTTATGGATTATTGTGAATCCCTATTGTTAAATGTGTTAATGTTGTCTAATTTATCCTAATATGTCTATTTTGAATTATAGAGACATTCATAGACAATTAATCTTGTTGATAGGATGACCGTAGGTTATGGATAGAAATGATCCTCTAGCAGTGGAACCTGAGGCACCAATAGTGCCGGGTGAAGGATCCTAAAAGAAGTTATATGATAAATTTTATCACATTAGGATATTTATGGAGAGATAACTAGAGTGGGTTGTGAAGAGTATGTCTAGCCTTACATGAGAGTTTTATTTTCATCACCCTTTGAATCTCACTATAGAGGGTGGAACTAAGGTGGTAGAGTTCTAGATTGAGTCCATCTAGACTATAATTGACCATTTAGAGACTCCAATTGAGAAGGAAGTCATGTTGGCCAAATATTTTTTATGAGGATTAGCAAAGCACTGGTGGGATGTTCAGGCTCATACATGGTAGGTAGAAGGTAGGGTATCGAAGGATTTTTTTTGGAGAAGTTCCTAAAGCACTTTTATCCAGAGACACTAAGTCAAGAGATGGTAGCTGAGTTCATACGGTTGAATTAGTGGAGTATTTCTACGATAGACTATTCTTGTATATTTACTAACTTATAGTGATTTTCTCTAGCATTGGAATGGGGTGAGATATCTATGATAAGGAATTTCTAGGTTGAACATAAATGTGAGATTAAGTCCCATGTTAACATATTTCAGTAAAATTAGTTTACTAAGGTGGTGAATCAGGCTCTCATAGATGAGGGAAACCTAAAGAAGGATTCCAGTGGAGAACTGGTGGTTTCTAATGAACGATTAGTGAGAACATCTTATTAGGGTAGGAATCATTTTTAGGAGAATGTTTTTATAGAGATTTGGAAAGAAGAGTATCTAAGGGAAAGGATCAGTTACTCAGGATCATACCCAATTTCTTTTCCAATAGTGCAGTAGGTCAATCCAATTATATAGGAAATTTTCTATACCACCAATAGAGTGCTGAGTTTGTGGCAGGATGGTACATCTATAGAGTTTCTATAGTAACCTACAATAGATGGGTAATGATGGGTTAGATAATAAGAATTAGAGTGCTAGAAGGGGGTCTTCAACCCCATATCAGGATGGTAGTTGGAGTTCTAATAGCCATAGTGGTAAAGGTAGGGGATGAGGTGCTTCTAAGAAAGAGAGCCCATATAAGCATAGTGGTGCAGATCCGAGGACTTAAACTATATCCAAAGGAAGAGGGGAAGGATAGTTTCATGTAGTTCTTCCTAAAATTATGGAGAATGAGGCTAGACCATCAACAGTTAGAGGTAATATTCATGTAGCTTCTACAGTAGTTATTGCCTTATTTTGTACTGGTGCCTCTAAATATTTTATATGTAAAAAAATTATGAATGGGTTGAGTTGGACATTGAATTTTATAAGTAGGGTTGTGAGGATCAATACACTTTTGGGAGTATGGTTGAGATTCATCTGTTTGTGAGAAGGGTATTCTATTGAGGTTGGGGAGTATCATTTTAGTTGGGATCTTTACATCCTTAACATGTAGGGATTTGAGCTAATTATGGGTACAGACTGGTTAGTATCATAATGAGCCTACATATATTTTTACCGCATGAGAGTGACTTTTAAATCTCTTGGTGGAGAAAATTATATTCATCATGGAGAGTGGGATATCTAGGTGGGTTGTGTAGGGATTGTTCGCTAAATATTTGGGGAACTTACCACCCAGGTTGCAAGTATTTTACTGGATGAAGGAGGTGTAGAGAAAGATGTATTTCCATTGTAGTGTACAGTTTCTAAGACATGTTTCTTGAGGAATTATCAGGGCTTCCACCTGATATAGATGTAAAATTTACAAATGATCTCATGCCAAGAGATGAGCAAGTTTTTATTACACCAAACTAAATAGAATTGATGGATCCTCAAGTGATTAAGAATCAAATAGAATATTTCATGGATATTGTGTTTATTAATCTGAGTACATCGACTTAGGGATCACCAATTTCATTTGAAAATAAGGTTGACGAGACTCTATGCTTATGTATTGACTACTGGAAGTTGAACCAGATGGCTGTGAAAAATCAATATCATCTTCCACATATCGATGATATTTTTGACCAGTTGAGGGGATCTTGTGTATTCTCCAAGATCAACCTGAGATCAGGGTACCATCAGCTGATTGTTCCACCTTCTAATATACCAAGGACTAATTTTAGAAATAGGTATGGCCTATATGAGTTTTTCATGATACTGTTCAGGCTGACGAATGCACAAGAAGTGTTTATGTACTTGATGAACATAATCTTCCACCTATACCTAGATCATTTTGTGGTAGTGTTTTTGGATGAAATCTTGGTGTAATCCAAGACTCACGATGATCATGTCCAACATCTTGACATTATCTTGACTACACTGAGGTATCATCATCTATATTTCAAACTATCTCAGTGTTAGTTTTGTATTGATCAGGTACACTTCTTGGGTCACGTAATCTCAAAGGAAGGTGTGCCTATGGACCCCGAGAAGGTGCATGCATTGGTTTATTAGGAGAATCCCAAGAATTTTTTTGATATCCATAGTTTTCTAGGATTATAAGGTTATTATCGAAGGTCCATCCATGTATTTTCTCGTTTAGAAGCACAATTTTTAGGTTTGAAAAAAGTGTGAATAAAGTTTTAATGGTCTAGAGAATGTGAGAATGGTTTTTAGAAGCTGAAGAAGAATTTGACCATGACACCAATATCGATCCTAGTTGAGCCAGGTGAGGAGTATACATTGTTTTGGGACACTTTTGAAATATTACTTAGAGTATTATTCATGCAGGGAGATCATGTTGTAATATATGGGTCTCAACATTTAAGGACACAAGAATAGAACTACCCTATACCTGACCTTGAGGTGGAAGTGGTATTTTATGATTTTAAGTGTTTCCAATAATATATTTTAAGTGATAATTTTAATGTGTATACATATTAAAAGAGATTAAATTATATCTTTTTGAAAATGGATTAGGATCTCCAGTAATATAGGTGGGTTGAGTATATGTAGTCATTTTGAATTTGAACTAGCATATATGCTTGGGAAGGGAAATGGTTTTGATGAATCTTTAAGTAAGAAAATTCAAACTCAGGAAGTTATTAAGTCTAGTTATGAGTAGAATATGATGACCTTACTGGAGGAGATGCATGTTTTTGTTTGGGAGGTCCAGGAGAAGATGTCTCTCATATCAGTTTCAATAGAGTCTACTCTTTTTATTCAAAGCATGTAAAGGTAGTATGAGGATATAGGATGTTTATCCTTGAGGGAAAGCATTGAAGGTGGGGATTCAACTTCATATTGGACCATATATGAGGATGATATCATATAGGTTAGGAGTCAAGTTGTTGTTCCCATTATCACATGGGACGAGCTGATGTAGCGACCTGACACAACAATCCAAGAGTCAGTGTCTACTAAAATTACATTGGAATGATTACAAGGAATCAAATAATGAAGGACTAAAGATCTTAGTAGTCTTGGTAAACCACACACATAAATGAGTCTTTTATTAAAAATTAATACACTAATTACAACTTAAAATTTTTCTTTATTGGATAATAAAATTATTCCATCTAGTGTATCCTTGTGTATCTTTCTTAGTACACTTAATGGAATTCTGGGGAAAAGAAACATAATAAGGGTGAGCTCAAATTATCTATAAGGGTAAAGTATAGTGGAATAAATAATGAATCAATGAGAATAATCATTATGACATGGTAAATAATTGAAAAAACATTCCATATAATCAATAAACCGAATGGATAGACAATATGGAAAGGTAATAATTGAAAACACATGTTATTCAAATAACTAGATAAGGCATAATCAATATGGAGAGGAAAATATCTGATACACATACCATTTAATCAATGAAATAAAAATAAAATGCATCCATAGATATGTCAACACAAAATATCATGGATAAATAATTAATGAATCAAAATTTGGGAGATACTTAATTATTGGATCCCATTTTACTAGGTCTGTGGAACCTTTACCATTGAAACCTTTCATAATATGGTTTAGCATATCTGGTAAAAACCCATCTATTTTGGCCAAATATTTTGTCTCGTGAGATTACTGATGTATCTAGAGGCAATATATAACCGGGCCCCACCCATATCGTACCTATCCAAAGCATTCAGCATATATTAAATAATTTATTTAACAATAATCCTTATTAAATATCCATATAGAGTAGAAGATACATAATTATCAATATTTCCCCAAATAATCAAATAACGGTCAAAGTAAACACTGCATGAAAAATGGTATAAGGTTTAGACAATGAACATATCTATAATAAATGATATGGATAATTAGGGTAAATCCAATGTTCAATGATCATAGGAAAATTAATATTTCAAGGGGACTACAAAAAAGGATTCAAGGAAGTGAATGTGAATACAATCCTTATCCAAATCGATCATAAACCATCCAGAGGAAGAATAAGGATGGTATTAATAAAATATATCCCATATAAAGTAAAATAAAGGGTTTTTATTGATGAATATAAATACTATGAAATATATTTTTAAAACATTCTTGAGAAAAATATCATTTTTATTTTAGAAAACATTTAAAAAATTATTTTCTTTGAAAATCACTTTTCAAAAACATTTTGTTCAAAAATAAACCTTTTAAACTTGTGAAGGAAGCATCAAAGAAATGATGGTGGTGAATCCATACATTTTTTATAAGGTAAAAAGAACATTACTTTTACATGGAAAAATGTTTAGAAAAATTCCTTGTTCGGAGAGGGTTAAGAATATTCCTTTAAAAATATTGGTAAAGGACAAAAGGGTAAAAATGTATTTAATAAATAATTTTGGAATGGTTAATTTTTTTTGAAAACCTTTTTAGAAAACAGGGTTTTTAGAAGAACATAGGTTCTCCGATTAGTGAATAAATGAAGTAGGGTTTTCTTAAAAACATTTTCTAAAACATTTTGATTACCAAAGAGTTGAAAATGGTTATATTACTTAAAAATGGTCATTAATAACCATAGGATAATAAATTTAAAGGGTTTACTAGAAAATGACAAAATTATTTCCTATGATATAAATTTAAGTGTAAACAATCCTGAACAAAATGAGATTGTGAAGTAAACCCTTGAAAAGACCATAACATTGTTGTGGAAATTAATCAATGAATAAATTATATGTGTTAAATGTAAATCTATGTAAAAAAGTGTAAATAAAAAAATAAATATTAAAATTTTTATTACACACATAGTATTATAATATTAATGATAAATAAGAAGTAATATAACCCATTTAAAAGAAATTGGGTTATGAAATTATTTTCCACTTGGGTAATATTAAGTGTAAACCCCCTTAGATGAAATAATTCAAATTAAAACTCAAAATATCATGAATAATGAATGAATCATGATATTAGACGTCATATTTGAATTATTTACACCATATATAATAAATTAGGTGCATAATAATAAATTATTCCTTAAATAATTGATATACCATTGAAATTCTTTTAAAATTATTATTTAAGAAAATAATCTTTAAACATTCCAAAGTGTCAGATACCACTTTGAGACATTTGAATCATAAGCCTTGGGAAGGAATAAAATTAAATGATTTTTTTAAATACCATGAAGATAAAATTATTCTAAATATTATGTATCGAAAGAGGAATAAATACACCACACAAATAAGTAAGTGGTGAAAATTATGTGTGCCTCATAGAAAGAAAAGTGAGACAAGAACCCCTTACCTTTCATTTAAATTTTGGGTGAACATCCTTTAAAATCTCATGTAAGGGTTTTAAACATTTCAATAACTTAAAAAATAACCATAATAATATTAATAATATCATATATTAACTTTTTATAATATCGTATTACCCATGTGTTATTAATCTTTCATTTTTTTCACTATTTTGGGCGTTAATTGGCTAGTTTGTCGAGTTTGTTTTAACTTCTTAGTTGTTTTTATTATTAATTAGATCATGATTTAATCATCTAAAAAATTTATACAATTATTTAAATATCATATATATCTAGTATATATGTATTTATAATAATCCTTAATATTTGGAGATAAGAAATTAAATGCACTGTTCCTGGAGACAGTAGGTTGTACGTATGCAAAAACACTACTTTAATTTATTTTTCATATTAAAAGACTAAAAATTAAATTATATATATGTATATTATAATTAAATTATAATATTTATTTCATATATTTTTATTAAAAATATCCTTTATACATTCCATATATAGAGTGAACGAATCCCATTGCTTTGAAGAGGTAACAGTCCACACTTCCACAAAAAATGTTATCGTATTCCCACAAGATAGAAAGCATAATGGTAAGTTCTATATAAAAATTATAGAAGTATAAATAAAATATAAATATCATATATATAATATATAAATATATTTTTTATCATAATTTCCAACCATGAATGGTGTTAAAGGAAAAATGAATAATCATCATTTCGTGAGGCAGTGATTCATCATACACATAAACGGTAAGTCCATCTCCCATTAAATGGAAGTGTGTGTAAGTTTAGTTTGAAACCGTATCATAAAAACATATTAGTATATTTAGGATACTATTTTTATTATATAATCATTGAATAATAATATTTTAGGGGTTAGATAATGAAAATAAAACAAAAGAGTTTGAGGAAGAATGTTACCTCTTATTTAGGTAACTCCTTTTGGTTTGCATCAAAGGGATTCCTTGGATGGATTTAAACTAAATTTGAGGATTCTAGGATGAATGGAGGTCTGTTTAATATCTATTTTGGTATAAATATTTTGAGAAAAATTGGATTTATATGTGCGAGGAATTGGGAGGGTTGAGTGAATTTTTATAGTGGAGGAGGAGTGTTAGTCTTGTAAATTTTTGGAAAAGGAATTACACCCATTTTTTCCCATGTAAAGTGGATTTAATAATATAAAAAATTTATTCCAAAAGATTATATGTTTGAAATATTTCCATAAAAATTCTTTTGTACAAGTTTCTAGGTCATTTTGGATCTTAAGTTTGTGGTTTAGTCCTTTGCTAAGCTAATTTTTCTCTTAATAGTTGTAATTAATTTTAATTACTTCCACTAATATTTTTGGTAAAAACTAAATTAAAATTATTATAAATTATAAATTATTCTAATTCAAAATATAGAATAAATTATTTCAAACTAAAATCACATAAGTGGTAGAAATTAATATAAATTTAATCCCACAGATCGGATAACAATACGAGTTTTTAAAGTAAAAATGTTCAAAAGTTTGTAATGTTTTTATATCCAATTTAACATTAATATTGATTCCAGTGAACTAAATTGGATTTATTGATGTAAAATTGATCTTATTTTACTTTAAAACCTATCAAAAAAATAATTTAACCCTATTAATAAATTATATGAAAAAGCAATTTGGAATTAAAATTCAGTATTTTCACCATTCATCAAAAATGAAACTTCAAAGAAAAATATCAAAAATTTACCCTAAGATAATTTTTATTTTACTATTTAAAATTTTAAGTTTATTTTTACATAAAATATTGATAAAAGTTCCAAAAATTTTATTTAAAATAGTTTCTCCATTAAAAGTCAATAAAAGTGCCTTTATAAAATTATAGGTTTTTATGTATAAAATTTGGTTTCTTATCATCTTATTCCTAAAAAATAAAATGGAATATTATAAAAAAATATTTGATTGAACATATAATATATATGTATATTTCATTATTATCACTCACTAATTGTAATTAATTTAATTTATTAGGACAAAATAGCTTTATGGTCATAAAAATAGATTTCTATAAAAATATTACCTTTATATTCAATTAGTTATTATATTAATTAATTGCTAACATATTAATTCATATTATATTTTTGTAAACCATATATTTTAATAATTTAGTTAATAATATTACAAATATCTAATTTAAAAACTACATTATATCTTATTATATTAAATAATAATATTTTTATAATTTGTTGCTCGGTAAAAATTGATCTTGCATGTAACAAAAGAAATCAAACAAAGACTTTGTTGCGTGCGCCACATGATAATTCAGTATCATGTGTATTTTAATATATATAATATATTGAATTTATTTAAAATAGTAAATATAAAGTAACTTCTTGGGATATTATGTTCTTATATGTTCTTGGTGTTGTGTGTTATACATGCTATCAAATACAATATTATTACTTTAGAATTTCAGGGAATTACTTTCTCCCCACTGTAATTAATTTGCGTCCTCTCAATTTAAACTAGAAATTTGAAATATATTGTTTGATATTTTTATGTTTAAATCCCACATCATGATATGGGTTTTTAAAATATACTCTATAAAAGAGATAATGTGAATTGTAAGTGTCACATGGACTAACATTTAACTAGGTCCCTGAGTAGGAGAACATTAATGGAAAGTGAAGATATGTACATGGAGGAAAAGGGTAAATATTTATAGGGATTTATGAAGGTAATCAATAAAAAACAAGATAATTAACAATGGAAATTTTAGGGTCTCAAATCCATAAATATGTGGTGATTTATAAGTCCATCGGTTAAACAAAATTTTGGTATTAGGACAACATTTTTTTTCATTTTCCTAATGTTGAAGAATTATTTTATTTCCTAGGAATATGAGGAAATATATTTACCTGAAATATTTATATAAACACAAATTTAATTAGTTTTTCTGGGATTTTATTAAATTCTATTTCATCCCTTACATAATGAAATGGATATCCAAAAATTTAATTTGATTCCTAAAGCACTAAAATAAACATTTAATGGATTTTAAGGCCCCAAAAAGTGTGAAAATTCATTACATTTGTCTCTATATATTCCCCAAATCCAATATGGTTAAGACATTAATATCTAAACCTAAAAAGTTACACTACTAGTTCATTATTAATATTTATCCATCAAATTGTTCAACTAAAAACAATGACATATTAACCAGGACATTTCATAGGTCAATGGTTGGGGTTCAACACTTATCATCCTTTGGTCATGGGTTCATGTCCCGCAACCTTATGAGACTTGATGGGTTGTAACCCGATATATTTTTTACCCTTTTCTAAGACCATATTGATATAATTTCCAAAATAAATATTATGGAAATCCTTGAAATAAGGTTAATCACTAAATATTCTTTTAACTATGATTTTTATAGAACCTCAATACAGAAATACATTACCCATTTTATTTCAACATAAGTCCTTCCATGGTCTAAGGTCTAACCTAGTTCATTCATTTTCATTATCTATTAAAATCCTTGATAATATTTTATATAGAAAATGTGAATTATCTTAAGCATATCCCATGAGATTGTCAAACCAGGTACGCAATAAGGCCCATTGTTGTGTACCATGTTACGCCAAGTCAAACTCGATGCACATTGTCAGAGTTGTTACTCCAAGGTACATCTGTTCCAGAACCTTTTCCACTTTTAGTATCTAAACATTGTTTTATTTATTTGAATACCCACATAATATCCACCATAACAAAATTCTAGGATTTTATTCTATATTTATCATCAAATTCTATCTCGAGGCTATGTTATCTAATCTATGTTTTCCTAAATCTAGTTCCCAAAGTTGCTACTAAATTTACATTGATACCAAATGTACTGAACTGACCCCAGAAGCCCAAAGTTGGTGCCTACTACCATTACTTTGTCATAATCACAAGGAATCAAATCCCAAGAGACTGAAGAGTTTATTAATCTTGTTAAACTATATATATAAATGATTCTAGTATTACAAATGAATACACTATTTATAACATATTTTTTTCTTTATTGGATAATAAAATTATTTCATCTAGCATATTCTTGAATATATTTCTTAGTACACTTCATGGAATCTTGGGAAAAAAGAAACATAATATATCTGAGATCAAATTCTCAGTAAGGATAAAGTAAAGTGGAAGTAATATGTAAAGGTAATAACTGAAAACACATTCTATTAAAATAACTTGATAAGGAATAATAAATATGGAATGAAAAATAACTGAAACATATTCTATTTAATCAATGAACTAAAAATGAAATGCATACATAGATATGTAAACATAAAATATCATGGATAAATAACAAATTAATCTAAATGAGGGAGATTATTAATTATTGGAGGCCATTTTTCCTAGTTATATATAAACTTTACCATCGATACCTTTCACAATATGGTTTAGAATATCATGTAAAAACCCCATCTATCTTGGCCAACTATTATGTCACATGAGACTACCGATGCATCGAGGGTATATCTATAATCATCCCCCACTCATGTCTCACATTTCTATAGAATTTCTCAAATATAGAATTATCAATTTAACAATGTGCCTTATCAAATATACATATAGAGTAGAAGATATATATTTATTAATATTTCCCCAAATAATAAAATAACTTTTAAAGTAAACACCATATGTAATATGGTATATAGTTTACGCAATGAACATATCCATGATAAATGATAAGGATAATTTGGGTAAATTCAATGTCAAATGATCCTATGAAATTGAATATTTCAAGTGGACTAAAAAATGATTCAAGGAAGTGAATGTGAATACTATCATTGGCCAAATCATTCATAAAACATACAGAGGATGAATAAGGATGGTATTAATACGATATATCCCAAGTAGAGTAAAATAAAGTGTTTTTTTATTAATATAAATAATATAAAAGATATTTTAAAAACATTATTTAGGAAAATATCCTTTTTATTTTGAAAAACATTCTAAAAATCATTTTCTTTGAAAATAACTTTTCAAAAACATCTTGTTCAAAAATTAGCATTTCAAAATTGAAAAGTAAGATTCAAATAAATGATGGTAGTAAATCGGTACATTCCTTATGAGGTTAAAATAATATTCCTTTTTCATGGTAAAAAGGTTAGAAAAACGCCTTGTTCAGAAATCTGCGAGAAGATTACTTTGAAACACTAGTAAAAGAAAAAAGGGTAAACATATATTCAAAGAATCATTTTTAAGGGTTAAAACCATTTTTGAAAACCATTTTAGAAAATAGGGGTTTTAGAAGAAAATAAGTTCTTTGACTAAATAGATAAATGAAGTTAGGTTCTCTTAAAAACATTTTCTAAAACATTTCGAGTACCAAAGATTGGGAAAAACGGTACTATTATTTAAAAGGTTCATGAATAATAAGAGGAGAATAAAATAAAATTTTTTACTTAAAAATGATAAAATTATTTCCTCTTATGGAAATTAAAGTGTAAACAAGCCCAAAAAAATGATATTGTGAAGTAAACCCTTGAAAATACCATAACGTTGGTGTGAAAATCAATCAATGAATAGATTATCTATGTAAAATGTAAATCCACATAAAAAAAAGAGGAAATAAAACAATAGATAGTAAAAAAGTGATTAAATAAATAATATTAAAATATTAATGTCAACAAGAAAGTAATATAACCTAATAAAAATAAATTGGGTTATGAAATTATTTTCAACTTGGGTAACTTTAAGTGTAAATCCCTTTAGATGAAATAATTCAAATTAAAACTCAAAATTTCATGAATAATGAATGAATCATGATATTACATGTAATATTGGAAGTATATACACCATATATAATAAATAATGTTAAAAAAATAAATTATACCTCAAAGAATGGAAATACCATTGAAATATCGTTAAAATTATTCTTGAGGAAAATAATATTTAAACATTCCAAAGTGTCCAATACCACTTGGAAACATTTGAATCATGATCACCAGGAAGGAATAAAATTAAATTAATGTTTCAAATACCATGAATATAAAATAATTCATTATATAATTTATCTAAGGTGGAAGTAAATACAATACACAAAGAAGTAAGTGGTGAAAATTGTGTATGCCTCACAGAAAGAAAAGTGAGAAAAGAATCCCTTACCTTGCATTTCCTTTCTGGATGAACATCCTTTATACTCATTTATAAGGGTTTTAAAAATTTCAATAACTTAAAACAAAACCATAATCATATTTATAATACCCTATATTAACATCTTATAATATCTTATTATCCGTTTTTTGATAATCTTTCATTATTTTCACTATTTCGAGTGTTAATTGCCTAGTTTGTCGAGTATGTTTTAACTTGTTACTTGTTATTATTATTAGTTAGATCATGATTTAATCATATATAGAATGAAAACCATGATTTAAATATCTTATATATCTAGTATTTATTTATTTATAATAATCCATAATATTGGGAGACAATAAATGAAATGCACTATCCATGGAAACAGTATGCCTTACTCACGCATGAAGGCTACTTTCATTTATTTTTCATATTAAAATAATGAAAATTAAATTATATATATTTATAATATAATTAAAGTATCATATTTATATCACATATGACATATACTTTTATTAAAACCATCCTTTATGAATTCCATGTATAGTGTGAATGAATCACGTCACTTTGAGGACGCGATAGTCCACACTTCCATAGACGATGCTATAGTATTCCCACAAGATGGAAAGTATAAAGGTATGTTCTATATAAAAATTATATAATAATAATAAAATTATAAATATCATATATATCATATATAAATATTTTTTCCATAATAATTCTTAACCATGAAAGGTGGTCAGAAAAAATGAACAATCATCGTTTCTTGAGGCGGTAGTTTTCCCTACACAAAAACGGTAAGTTTGTTACCCATTAGATGAAAGTGTGTATAAGTGAAGGTAAAAAAATTATCATAAGAAAATATCAGTATTATTTAGGATAATTTTTTTATTATATAATCATTTAATAATAATATTTTAGGGGGTGGATACTGAAAATAAAACAAAGGAGCTTGAGGATGATGTTACCTCTTATTTGGGTAACTCATTTTGGTTTGCACCAAAGGGATTACTTGGATGGATTTATGCCCAAGGTGATGAAAATAGTATTAGGGGAGATATTTTTAAAATATATTTTTGAAGATATTTATCAATCCAAAGAGACTCGATAGGTGTGAGGAAGTGGTAGGGTTGAGTGCCTTTTTATAGTCGAGGAGGAGTGTCACTCATGTAGATTTTTGGAAATGGATTTACACCCACGTTTTTACCTTTTCAATTGGATAAAATAATGGAAAAAAATATATAAAAGAGATGATATGGTCTAAATATGAAAAAAAGTATTTTGGACAAGTGTATAGGCCATTTTGGTCATTAATTTTAAGGTTTACTCCTTTGTTAAGTTCATTTTTCTCTTAATCAATATAATTAATTTTATTTACTTTCACTAATATTTTTGTCCAAAAACTATGTTTATGTTATTATAAACTATAAATTATACTGATTAAAAATATTTAATCCATTTTTCTAAATTACAGTAACAGAAGTGGCAGAAATTAATTTAAATTTAATCCCACGGATGAGATGACAATGTAGGTTTTTGAAGTAAAAACGTTCAAAAAATTTCTTGGTTTTTATGTCCAATTTTAAAGTGAAATTGATTACAATGAACTAAATTGGATTTATTTATGTAAAATTTATCTATTTTTTTCTTTAAAACTTACCAAAAATATAATCTAACCCTATAAATAAATTAAATGAAAAAGCAGTTTTGAATTTAAATTCAGCATTTTCACTATTCATCAAAAAATGAAACTTCATAGAAAAATAAAAAAAAAATTACCCTAAGATATTTTTTATGTTACAATTTAAAATATTAAGTTTATTTTTTCATATAATATTTATAAAAGCTCCAAAAATTGGATTAAAAATACGTTCTCCATTAAAAGGAGGTTAAAGTCCCTTTATAAAAATATAGGTTTTTATTTGTAAAATTGGGTTTGTTCTCATATTATTTATATAAAATAAAATGGATGAATGTTAAAAATATTTGATTTAATATATAATATATATATTACATTATTATCATTCATTAATTTTAATTACTTTAATTTATTAGGATAAAAGAGCTTTGTGGTCATAAAAATAGTTTTCTATAAAAACATTCCCTTTATACTCAATTGGTTCTTATATTCATTAATTGGTTACCTATGAATTAATATCATATATTTTTAATACATATATTTTAATAATTTATTTAATAATATTTAAGAATTCAAATTTAACGGCTAGGTTATGTCTTATTATATTAAATAATAACATTTTAATAATTTATTACCCGATAAAACTCAGTCTTGCTTGTAATGCAAGCTACCGAAGAAAGAATTTTTTGTGTGCAATGAACGTTAACTAAATATCATGTTTATCAAAAGATTTATCATATATTGAATTTATTTAAAATAATAAATATATTTTAAAGTCTTAGGATATTATGTTTCCTTATGCGCTTGGTGTTGCATGTTATATACACTATTAGATACAATATCCTTACTTTAGTATTTAGAGGCATTATAGATGATGTGTGAATTTCATAATTCAAAGTGGGAAGTGAATCTAGGTTTGAAAAAAATGAACTCTAACCTATGAAAATAGTATTGGTGGCCAGACATGAAAAGAAGATAGTAGGGTTCGTGACATAATGCTACACCTGTGAACAGGTGAATGTCGAGCATCAATAACCTGGTAGTTTACTATATCCATTTCCCACTCTGGAATTGAAGTAGGATATAATCAACATGGGTTTTATGGTGGGTCTCTAAAGAAAGTTTCAGAATAATGACACAATTTGGGTGATTGTGGACCAACTAATGAAATTAACACATTTCTTTCCTATATAGTAGACTTTCTCAGTGGATTAGTTAAGATATATGTACGTTTAGGAGGTAGTCTATCTGCATGGGGTGCCACAAAACATTTTTTTAGAATAAAAATTCTATTTTACTTCACTATTTTGGTAGTTCTTATAGAAGGCACCTAGTACACAGGTTTCATTAAGTATGGCATTTGACCCACAAATAGATGGCCAGTCAGAACATACTATATAGGTGTTTGAGGATATGATTTGGTCATGTTTCCTAGACTTTAGTGGGACTTAAGAGAATCAGCTAGCATTGGTGGAGTTTTCCTATGACAAAAATTATCTATAAAAAATAAAAATTGAACCATATAAATCTCTTTATGGTTTTCCATGTAGATGACCTCTACACTGGATACAGACTTGTGATTCAGAGCTGTTGGGACCGAGTCTCATGTAGGGGATGTTAGAGCAGGTTCAGTTGATTAAAAAATATATGGATATAACATAGAGTAGATAGAATTCATATACTGATAGACGTAGATTAACCCTAAAGTTTACAGAGGGTGATCATATATTCCTTCAGGTGTCACCTAGATTGGGTCACTAAAAGATACAAATACAGGGAAAGTTAGTGCCCAGGTTTGTTGAACTGTTTGAGGATATGGATAGAATCGGGCTGTTAACGTACCAATTGTCTCTTCTATAGTGGTATAATGTTGTGCATGATGTTTTTAATGTGTTAAAACTTCAAATTTATCACCCTGACCCTTCTCCTGTGATCGATGTGGATAATGTTGAGATTTAGAGTGATTCATCCTTTAAGGAGCATCCAATATGCGTGTTGGATCATAGTGAGAAAGTGTTGTGAGGAATTACCATGCCCATAGTTCATATATTGGGGAAACATGGGTGTGTTCATGAGTAAACTTGGTAGAGAGAAGAATACATGCGAGATAAGTGGCCTGATATTTTTACCAAAGAATCTTTGAGATGCTTTGGAGTATAGCTCGAGGAAGAGTTGTTATTAGGTGGGGAGATTTTAAGAACCTGACCCTTTATAGAGATGTATCGATCTCATTTATAGGTATTATTTTGAATTATTTTGAGTATATTTTTTCATATTTTACCTTAGGATGGTTTTGGATGAAAGTGGAGAATTTTTTAAGGGAGTGGGGTAGGGCATGGTTGGTGCACAGTTTTCCCAAACGCTACACCCCAGCCAGAAAATCATGAAAACCCAAACATAGAGGATTCGTATGGCTGGAACACAGTTTTTCAAACTATGTTCCCTTCTAGTAGTAACCATGATACTCCTTGAGAGGAGGTACATGGTTAGGTGCATAGTTAGTGCAAACCGCGTGCCTCGTACAGAAAACCATGCTTTCCGAAAACTAAACCCCTAAAAATTAGATAAAAAATTCCCAAACCTCCATCTTATAACCCTAAACAACCTAGATCAACCCTAAACTCATTCCTTCGGATTTTATAGGCTCCTTGGTGAGTTTTAAGTCTTTACAACCTCTATTCTTGGAGAATCAAATATTTTTTGATGGAACTACACGTCTCCCAATAAGAAAATCTCATCCCATATGGTTTCCTCCCCCTCACCCATCTTATTATCATCCTTTTAAGGTTTTTTTTTCCTCTAATAGAAATGGATATAGATCTAGGTTTGATGGATATTTATTATTTTGATATTGGATCTAGGTTTGGGTTCTAGATCTCGTTATTTGTCTTTATATTGGTTGTTCAACTTTAATTGGGGATTTATATTGGTGAGAATTCGCTATAGAACTTGTGGAATGTGTTTTAAATTCAATTCCCGTAGTATTGAATTCCATTTGCATGTATGTGTTGTTAAATTTCAATGGGAATGCATGAAAATTGAATATTGAATTGAATAAATAAATAAATTAATTAATTTATGGAATTTTGGAATTGATTAATTGATTTTTGATTTTGTTAATATTTTTATATCTTTTTACATACTCCCTTTACTGATTTTATATGAAATGTGCATAATTTTTGTGAAATATTAATGTTTAAATATTAAATATAATTTTTGAGCACTATTTGAATTTATCCAGATTCAAGTCTGTTTAATGTTTTAATAATAACTATCACCATAGTTATCCAAATTGCATGATTCTTGTTTTTTAGGGTTCTCAATTCCAATAAAAACATTTAATTAGAATTCACCATTGGCAAATTCGTCCATTTAGAGGGTCATATGGACCACACAAGAAGGCCCAAGGAAACTGTGAAGAAACTGAACCATATATGAAGGTTGAATTACTGGGCTTAATACAGAAATCCAAATACCTTAATTCTCCTCCAAAGTTCGGAGGAAATTTAAAGGAGTCCATGATAAAAATTTCAGAACCCAATAAACCATAAAAGGGGCCCAAATGATGCATTGAAGTCCAGCCCACCATTCTGGACGAGAAATAAAATCCGTATAGTATTCATGAAATATCTCATGATTTAAGCATCAAATAGAGCTGAGCGTTTTCAGTGTGAAAGAGGAGATATAGGTGGCCGACTTTTTAGAATAAGTAATTCGGATTTGAAGGCATATTCCTATTCTAAAATCCAATCACATTTTGGCCATCGAAAACACATGGATAGAAATGGACAGTTTACATTTGTTTAATAAAACCGCCATAACTTTGGCTCCACTTGTCAAAATGCCTCCAAATTTTTACAGTAGTCGGAAAACTTTATTATCTACAACTTTGAAGAAGTATATATTTGGATATTCGGATGTCGGAATAGAAAACGTGGCGATGAAAGTGGAAGGACAGATTGGGAATGAAAACAATCCACTCCTTGGGCTATAAATACTCTCCCCTTATCTCCTTGAGAGGGGTTGGAATTTTAGAAGAGATGATAACATATTGGCACGACCAAATCCTTTCCAAAGTCTTGGGAGGACCTTCCATACTCAATTTTTCACTTGAGAGACCTTTCCTCCTCTCTTTGTTTTTACTTACTTTCGTTTTCTTCGTTTTTGTAATCTTGTAAGTCTCTTTGTTTGTAATTTTGTTTTAATGCAAGTTTCTTATTAAATATATCTTATTCTTCTCCACCTTCTGTAGTTTAATATAATTTTCTTAAAATAGTTTAAATTCAGTTGAATCCCCTTCCCTTATTTTGCTTCCTCATTCAATCGAAAATCTGTTTTTAATTATCATCATTGTTCGTGTGTGTGTGTTCGACATACCACTCTTTTCTAATCCCTTTATTTTTCTTCTATTATTAATTTATGATCATAATTATTATAACCAGAATATTAAAAACACAAATTTATGAGTAAATATCTCATTGGGGATGAGTTATAATTTAGGGATGTTAAGTGATTGAGAGTATTTTCTCGATGAGTATTCGTTAATTTAACATTGTGTATGTTGGACTTAATATGTCATGGATTAATGACATATTTTGTTTAGAATGTGGTTTCCATGGATTATTGGAACCAAAAATACACTACCATAAACATTTACTTATTGATATTAGAATCCTAATTAAGTTAAGGCTTGGATTAAAGCTTTAACACTTAGTAATTCTAATTGACGTCAACTTGTGAAGTGGGTGTTAATTTAAATGCAATATAAAGCAAAGCTCAAGGATATCACAAGCTTAACTACTTAATGATGAACTCACCCAAATATTTATCAATTTTTTAAATCAATTATGTGCAATCAATCATTTCAATTAATCTCTGCAAACAAACCCCCTAATCAAAATACAATCAACTAAAAACAAATGACTATTTCAAAGTATCATCACCGAGGATTCGACCCGAGTGCAGCTATACACATTAGCAGAGCACCAGAACTTTGACTGGTCGATAGGCGACAATCGGCCATGTGTTTCAAATGGTTCTGTTTCCGGGAATGGTGCTTTAATTATTCGTTAGTTTCTGGTTATTGTAATAAAAACCCAAAAAAAACAAAATTTAAAAAAAAAATTGAAAAAAAAACACAAAGAAAAACTCGTCTTCCTCTTTATTCCAAAATCTATATGAATTCCCTGTAGCCTTCCAAACAATACATCAGATTTGTTTGACCCTGAAATTGAGCGAAAACTTTGCCAACTTAGGAGGAACATAAGAGATAATCAACTAATTCAAGAACCAGTCCTCATCCAACCAGTTGAATTTGAAATGGCCAATCCTAGGGAACAAACCCTTAAAGAACTTGCTGCCCCTGATATGAATTACCAACCTCTTGGTATTCAATATCCAAACATAGAAGCTGACTTCGAACTCAAATCGGGTTTGATTCATCTTCTTCCTCATTTCCACAGGCTAGCCGGTGAGGATCCATATCTCCACCTTAAAGAGTTCTAAGTAGTGTGCTCTACCATGAAGCCTCAAGGGGTTTCTGAAGAACAAATCATGCTTTGAGAATTCCCTTTCTCCCTAGCTGACACTGCTAAGTCATGGCTCTACTACCTTCCTCCTGGTTCCATAACCACATGGAATGACATGAAGTGACTCTTCTTAGAAAAATTCTTTCCTACTTCTCATACTGCTTCTATCCGAAAGGAAATAAGTGGTATCCGTCAATTCCCAAGTGAATCACTCCATGAGTATTGGGAGAGGTTCAAAAAGCTTGTTGCAACCTGCCCACATCACCAAATTCCTGACCAACTCTTGATCCAATACTTCTATGAGGGGTTATTGGCTATGGAGAGAACTCTCATAGATGCTGCAAGTGGCGGTGCTCTTGTTGATAAAACTCCTACAACTGCAAGAGATCTCATAAGTAACATGGCTGCAAACACACAACAATTCCATACTCGAGCACATTCTCAAGTTAAACAAGACCAAGATAATCAATCAATTGAGCCGAACAAGATGACCGAGTGGATGAGTGAACTTACAGGTCTTGTGTGACAACTAGCTATGGCTACCAAATCCCCAACCTTGTCTTCTCCGC
Source organism: Viscum album (assembly GCA_963277665.1). NCBI lineage: Eukaryota > Viridiplantae > Streptophyta > Magnoliopsida > Santalales > Viscaceae > Viscum > Viscum album. The sequence goes on from OY728151.1 coordinate 1,760,952,817, forward strand.
AATCAATGTTTCCTGGACCTGTCAAAAACTATGGAATCTGCAACTCTCCATCTCATCCAACTAAAACATGTCCACAACTTTAAGAGGATCAACCCGATTCATCTGGTCCAATGGAGCTCAATGCAGCATATGCTCAGTGGAACACCAATCCTCAACTATTAGGTCAGTTTGTTTGAAACTTCAACCAACCTCACTCTGAGCCCTTTTCTTCTTCATATAACCAAGTCCTTAGGTATGGTAATCCCATTTCTCATATCCCTCAATTCCCTCCTCAAAACTCAAACCAGTTACAATATGGTCAAGGTGTTGGTAACTTCCGACAACCTTATCCTTTTGTCCCTAAACCTCAAAGGAACAATCCTCCTCCTGGATTCCATTATCCCAATGAGCCTTCCCAATTCCAAAACCAATACAATCGCTTTCCCAGGAACCAAACTCAAGGTAATCCCAATTCGGGACAAGCCTCTTCTTCCAAGCAACTATGGTAAAGTGCAGTGGAAGATCTTGCCTCCTTCACCCGTTCTAGCCTTAAAAACATTGAAACTCAAATAGGTCAACTTGCATCCCACCTGAGCCAGCAATAGCAATCAAATTCTTCCCAACTCCCAGCTCAACCATTACCCAACCCCAAGGGTAATGTAAGTTCAATTGGACTTAGATCAGGAAAGCAACTTGCTATGCCTCAAGATAAATCCTCAAACCCTCTTTATGTTGACCTAGAAAACGAAAATAAAAAGAAACTAGAAAAGGAACCCGAATCCATTCCCTCACCTCCTTCAATTCCACTTAGGAACCCAATTCCTTTTCCTCAAGTCGTTTCTAAGCCAAAGAAGTCCTTTGAACCTGATCCTGAAATTCTCGACATGTTTAGACGTGTTGAAGTCAACATTCCCCTCTTATATTCCATAAAACAAATTCCTAAGTATGCCAAGTTTCTTAAGGAATTGTGCACCCACAAGAGGCAACTTAGGACCTTCGAAAATGTTCCCACCCAGTAGTCTATTCCCATAAAGTGCAAGGATCCAGGGACCTTTACGGTCCCATGACAAATTGGAAGTTCCAACTTTGATGATTCACTCATAGACCTAGGATCCTCAATTAATGTCATGCCCAAATCCATATTCTCCAACCTTGGTCTAGGTCCCTTACATCCAACAGGTGTTGTCATTCAGTTAGCCAATCGAAGCACAGCCAGTCCAGAGGGAATAATTGAGGATGTCCTTGTCCGAGTCAATGATCTTATCTTCCCTGCTGATTTCTATGTTCTTGACATGGAAGGTGAGATGAACTCTTCTCTATCTCCCCTAATTCTAGGAAGACCATTCCTCATGACTGCGAGAACCAATATTGATGTCCATTCAGGCATCCTATCCATGGAATTCAGTGACCAACTAGTCAAGTTCAACATTTTTCAAGCCATGCGAGACCCATATGAGGATCACTCTGCATTCTCAATCCATGTTTCTGAGGACACTTCTAAGAGTCAATCGAACCCCAATCCACCATGTTCTTCATGTTATAATGACAAAGGATCTTGTGAAATCTACACCATGATTAACCAAGTCATAAATGGTGAAGTTGATGTGGACCTCTCATTCATAGACTCCATCAATCTAGAATAACTTGAAAACTCTCTTGAATCCCACATAAACTCTGATATCTACTGCTCCACCTGGGACAGTATTAAGGAGAATGAATCTGAAGCAACTGAACTCCCTTCATCCATTCCTGATATTTCTAAACCACAAATAAAAGATGAGACTGATCTAAAACCTCTTCCTAAAAACCGGAAATATGCATTCCTTTTCCATGATCACTCTTATCCTGTCATTATCTCTTCTTCACTTACCGAAACTGAGGATTCCAACCTTGTTCAAGTGTTAGAGGAAAACAAAAAGGCCTTAGGTTGGACCCTAGATGACATACCAGGAATCAAACCTGCCCTTTGCATGCATCACATCCATCGTGAAGAATCATCCAAACCAATTAGACCACCACAAAGAAGACTCAATCCACTCATCCTTGAGGTAGTTAGGGCAGAGATCACCAAGATTATTTAAGCTGGTATTATCTACCCAATTTCTGATAGTGAATGGGTTAGTCCAATTCAGGTTGTACCAAAGAAGGGTGGGATAACTCTTGTCACAAATTAACATGGGGAGGTAGTCACAACTCGAGTGAAGAACAAATGGCGGGTATGCATCGATTATCGAAAATTGAATGCTAAAACACGAAAAGATCACTACCCTCTTCCATTACTTGATCAAATGATAGAAAGATTAGCCGTAAAGTCACACTATTGATTTCTTGATGGATACACCGGCTATTTTCAAATCCCAATCTCACCTCAGGACCAAGAAAAGACTACTTTCACATGCCCCTTTGGAATATATGCATATAGAAGAATTCCTTTTGGACTTTGCAATGCTCCTGCAACATTCCAGAGGTGTATGATGAGTATCTTTTCTGAATTCATTGAACACTTCATGGAAGTCTTCATGGATGACTTCACCATTTATTGTGAGTCATTTGAATATTGTTTGAATTCACTCTCTCTTGTCCTCCAAAAGTGTGTCAAGTGCAACCTTGTGTTAAATTTTTAAAAATTTCACTTCATGGTTGAAAATGGGATTTTTCTAGGGAACATAGTTTCAAAATATGGTATTGAAGTCGATCCTGCCAAAATTGAAGTGATCCAATCACTTCCTCCACCCACTTCTGTTCGATACATCTGTTCATTCCTCAGTCATGCCGGTTTCTATTAGAGATTCATTCATAACTTCAGTAGGATTTCCCTCCCACTCACTAGGTTTCTCAAAAATGATGTCACTTTCCATTTTGATGAGGTTTGCAAGAGAGCCTTCATTGAACTCAAAACTGCTCATAAATCTTCCCCGATAATCCAACCCCCAGATTGGTCCTTACCCTTTGAGTTAATGTGTGATGCTTCTGATAGATCCGTTGGGGCTGTTCTTGGTCAAAGAAGAGAAAGAATTCCTCATGTCATCTATTATGCCTCAAAAACATTGGATAAAAATCAATCTCACTACACTGTCACTGAAAAGGAACTTTTAGCATTGGTTTCTGCCTTAGATAAATTTCGGTCCTATCTCTTAGGTGAAAAAATCATATTCTTCACAGACCATTCTGCTATAAAGTTCTTACTCAAGAAAAGTGATTCCAAACCGAGGCTAATAAGATGGATCCTAATGCTCCAAGAGTTTGACCTTGAAATCAAAGATAGACCTGGAAAAGAAAACCCTGTGGCTGATCACTCGAGTAGAATTTATAATTCTTCTCATTCAGAAATCATCGATCCTGAATCCCCCACTGAGCACCTTTCATCTCTCACTCCAAAAATACCATGGTATGGCCCAATTGTAAATTACTTGGTTTCTGGTGTTTTTCCTGAAAAGTTTTCAAAAGAACAAAAAAAGAAGTTGAAAAGTGATCCAAAATACTATTTTTGGGAAGAAAATAAACTTTGGAAAACTAGGGCAGACATGGTAATTAGGAGATGTGTTGATGAAAATGAGCATTCTTTCATCTTAGAATTCTGTCACTCACTTCCCGGAGGTGGCCACTTTGGACCACAAAGGACCTCCCAAAAGGTCCTAGACTCTGGATTCTTCTGGCCTTCACTATTCAAGGACTCACATGATTTCTTTCAATCATGTCCCACTTGCCAAAATTTCGGCACAATCTCCAAAAGAAATGAAATTCCCCAAAAGCCCTTAATCTTTTGTGAAATCTTCGATGTTTGGGGCCTTGATTTCATGGGACCATTTCCCCCTTCCAATGGATTCTCATACATTATTCTTGCGGTCGATTATGTTTCAAGGTGGGTTGAGGCCCAACCCACTAGGAAGCATGATGCTCATAATGTTACTGAGTTCCTCAAAACCCACATCTTCCAAAGATTTGGCACGCCTCGTACCTTGATCAGTGACTTAGGAACCCATTTCTGTAATAGAACCATAGAATATATTTTGAAAAAGAATGGGGTTATACATAAAACTTCAACTGCATATCACCCCCAAAAAAATGGCGTGGATGAACTTTCTAATAGAGAAGTGAAAAGAGTTTTTGAGAGAATTGTAAAACCGACCAGAAAAGACTGGCCTGAAAGACTTGGTGAAGCACTTTGGGCTTATCGAACTGCCTATAAAACACCCATTGGGATGTCTTATTTTAGGCTAGTTTTTGGTAAAGCATGTCATCTACCAGTTGAAATCCAATATAAGTCTTTTTGGGCTATGAAAACTTGTAATTTTGATTGTGAAAAATCTGGTGAAGAAAGATTGTTGCAATTGGATGAACTGGAGGAGCTTCGACTTGAATCCTATGAGAATTCCAATCTATACAAAGAGAAGGATAAGGTACTCAATGACAGAAACATCCTGAGAAAGGTATTTCATGAAGGTGAAAAGGTAATTCTCTTCAATTCTCGATTCCGACTTCACCCAGGTAAGCTTAATTCTCGTTGGGAAGGTTCTTTTATTATCACTAATGTTTACCCATTTGGTGCAGTGCAAGTCCAAGATCCCTCCTCCAAAAGGACATTTACAGTAAATGTACATCGGTTGAAACATCAACATGAGAGGACATGCAATCCTGGAACAACATCAACTTCTATTGGATCCACAGTAGACCCACCACTGGATGGAGATGACGACCCACCAAATCTAAACCAGGGGGCACCTCTTTCCCTTTAACTCTCTCTCTATCTCTTCATCTCTCTACCTATTTCTTCTTTTTCCTCTCACTTTAATTTTTTTACCACTTTCTTTATCAAAACCTTTCTTTTTCACTTTCTCTTTTGTGTGGGTGTATCTTTATAAAAAAACAAAAAAAATATAAAAACCTAAAAAACTAAAAAAAACCAAGAAAACAATAACTTTAAAAAAATAAAAAAAAATTAAAGAGTCATGCTTACTCACCATCAAGTTTTGAAATTTTTTCCAACCATTTTGAGGAGTTAACAGACATGTTTTCATCTCAAATTTTTTTTGTTTTCGTCATGACTTTGGATAAATAATTTTGTGTCAAAATTAACAAATTTTGAATGCTCAATTTTTGATTTGGAAAATGCTTTTCCTGAACCATGAGAAACAACATTTTCTTTCATGCCAAGTCCACCTATGGACATATTTTCAAAATGTGTGTTTTCACCCCCATTTGTGAGTCTTGAGTTTGTGGACCTTTGAGCTGAATTTCCTACCTTAGTGTGCATTAATATGATATGGGCATTTTTCTGAACCACATGAGAATTATAATAGTCAAATAGCCTCCCATTAACCATACATTAATCCTCCTTTTGAAATCCCCTTCGAGCCTATGAAAACCTTTTCTTTGATAGCCACATTACAATCCCAATACCTTTTCCCACCCAATATCAACATGGATTTTCATTGCATAATTTTTTGAAATTTAAGTGTGGGGGGGATGGATTTCGTTTTGGGAACCCTTTATTGATTTCACCATGTTATCATATGCTTGAGGGCAAGTATCAATTTTAGTGTGGGGGATAGGTTATCATTAAGTTTGTTTTGGGGAATGTAATGTACTCCCATTTATGTAATTTTGTAAATGTTATTGTCAAGTTTTCAAAAAAAAATAAAAAATGATGAAAAAAAATCAAAAAAAATGAAAAAATGGGTTGTGTCTTGGGTAGGTCAAAAATCACTATTTATCATCCTTTTATCTTGTTATAACTATTACAATTAGTGTTGTGAGGAGATCAAACATGGGTTGGGATATGAGTGTGAGATCTTTTTCAAGGTCAACTTTCGAAAAAACAAAGAGAAAAAAAGAAAAAAAAAAGAAAACACTTGCATTATATTCTTATTGGGAGAAGTTTTGTGGTTTGTAAATATTTCATCTTCTCATCCCCTTCAAATTATCATCCTCTATTGTGTCTTTCTTCACACAATCATTCCCTTGTAAATACGTGTTTTCATTCCCTTCCACGTTTTATTTCAAAAAAAATGTGCATTGCTTTTTTATGTTGGTGTTTTACCCCTATTCTTCTCTCTTGGACATTATATTCCTACCGCCCATAGCCACAAAAAAAGCCCTTAAAAATACCTCTTGATTCTTTTGAACTTTGGATAGGGATTGTAAGCTGAGAGCTCTTACAAACTCTATGATTTTCACTTTTGGTTGGTGAAAGAGTGAGCCTCCACAAATGAATTTTATCATCTTGGAGGTGTGAGTTATGAGTGTCCACATTTTCTATTTCTAAATTTGAGCATGAAAAAATGAATTAGTTTTGGAACATTTTTTCTGTAACAACTTGTGGTGGAATTCAAAATGGATTAGTGAAATAGTCTAAACCTCCCATGATTGGAGAAAACAAAATTTTAATATTTGTTGGTAAGTGAAAATGATTTTGTTATGTTTTTATATTTTTTGAACATGAGGACATGAACATTACTAAGTGTGTGGGAGTTTATGTTGTTAATATTTTCATATCTTTTTACATTCTCCCTTTACTGATTTTATATGAAATGTGCATAATTTTTGTGAAATATTAATTTTTAAATATTAAATATAATTTTTGAGCACTATTTGAATTTATCCAGATTCAAGTATGTTTAATTTTTTAACAATAACTATCACCCTAATTATCCAAATTTAATGATTCCTATTTTATAGGGTTCCCAATTCCAATACCAACATTTCATTAGAAGTCACCATTGGCAAATTCGTCCATTTAGAGGGTCATATGGACCACACAAGAAGGCCCAAGGAAACTGTGAAGAAACTGGACCATATATGAAGGTTGAATTACTGGGCTCAATCCAGAAATCCAAATACCTTAATTCTCCTCCCATGTTCAGAGGAAATTTCAATAATTCCATGATAAAAATTTCAGAATCCAATCAACCATACAAGGGGCCCAAATTATGCATTGAAGTCCAGCCCACCATTCTGGCCGAGAAATAAAATCAGTATAGTATTCATGACATATCTCATGCTGTAAGCATCAAATAGAGCTGAGATATTTCAGTGTGAAATAGTAGATATAGAAGTCCAACTTTGTTGAATAAGTAATTCAGATTTGAAGGAATCTTCTTGTTCCAAAATCCATTCACATTTTGGCCATCGAAAAAGCATGGATAGAAATGGACAGTTTACATTTGTGTAATAAAACCGCCATAACTTTGGCTCCAGTTTTCAAAATGACTCCAAATTTTTACAGTAGTCGTAAAACTTTATTATCTACAACTTTGAAGAAGGACATATTTAGAGATTTGGAATTCTGTATATCCAACTTGGTGATGAAAGTGGAAGTACAGATTGGGAATGAAAACAGTCCACTCCTTGGGCTATAAATACTCTCCCCTTCTCTCCTTGAGAGGGTTTGGCATTTCAGAAGAGAGGATAACATATTGGCACGACAAAATCCTTTCCAAAATATTGGTAGGACCTTCCATACTCAATTTTTCACTTGAGAGACCTTTCCTCCTCTCTTTGTTTTTACTTACTTTCATTTTCTTCGTTTTTGTAATCTTGTAAGTCTCTTTGTTTGTAATTCTATTTTAATGCAAGTTTATTCTTCAATATATCTTATTATTCTCCACCGTTTGTAGTTTAATATTAATGTTCTTAAAATAGTTTAAACTCAGTTGAATCCCCTTCCCTTATTTTGCTTCCTCATTCAATTGAAAATCCATTTTTAATTATCATCATTGTCTGTGTGTGTGTGTTCGACGTACCACTCTTTTCTAATCCCTTTATTTTTCTTCTATTCTTAATTTATCATCATAATTATTATAACCAGAATATTAAAAACCCAAATGTCTGAGTAAATATCTCATTCGGGTGCGTTATAATTTAAGGATATTAAGTGATTGAGAGTATTTGCTCGATGAGTATTCGTTAATTTAACATCGTGTATGTTGGACTTAATATGTCATGGATTAATGACATATTTTGTTTAGCATGTGGTTTCCATGGATTATTGGAACCACAAATACAATACCATAAACATGTAATGATTGATATTATAATCCTAATTAAGTTAAGTCTTGGATTGAAGCTTTAACACTTAGGAATTATAATCGACGTCAACTTGTGAAGTGGGTGTTAATTTAAATGAAATATAAAGCAAAGATCAAGGATATCACAAGCTTAACTACCTAATGATGAATGCACCCCAGTATTTATCAATTTGTTAAATCAATTATATACAATAAATCATTTCAATTAAGCTCTGCAAACAAACCCCCCTAATCAAAATACAATCAACTAAAAACAAACGACTATTTCAAAGTATCATTGTTGAGGATTCGACCCGAGTGCTGCTATAAACATTAGCAGAGCACCGGAACTTTGACTGGTCGATAGGAGACAATCAACCATGCATTTCAATTTTCCATGTGATTAAAAAATGAGTTGAATATGGTAAAATTGAATTTTGGTAATTGTGACTATGAAATTAGTGGAATTGTATTAATTAATTGGTCAATTAATTAATGGAATTTTGTAATTATGGAATTGATGGGAAATTGGGTTTGTGTAATTGGTCAATTAATGTGATTATGAATTAATTGACAATGAGAATTATGATATGGTTGACTTGACCATAATGGGTTAATGGGTTGTATGATTTAAATATTTCAAAATGGTTTAATAGTGAATTGCACATATTATTCTTTGTGATTAAAGTATTGAGTCGTGATTTTATTAGATAGTTGAAATGGTATATCATGATATGAAATGTGATAAGAGGGTTAATATTCATTAACCTTGATTAATTTGATATATGTAATATATGTGTGATTAGAATGTTAAATTATTTTGGTACATAGACCGAGGATCCAAATACTAATATATGATAAATGAGTGCGGGATAGGGACTGAGGCTCTAAATACCAACATATGATAAATGAGTGTGGGATATGGAATGAGGCTCCAAATAAACATATGATACAGTGAGTATAGGAAAGAGACTGAGGCTCTAAATACCCATGTGATATTGAGATGTGGGACTAGAATAGAGGATCCTAATACACATGGGGTGTTAGACATGAAGTTCTACTCCCATGATATTGGCTTTGGGATATAGTTCTAAGTGATATTCATGTGAAATGGAAAGAAATGGATAATAAAATCCCATGTGTTATAATGAATTATGAACTACCTTCGTGACATGATTTAGACTCCAGCTCAGGCTAAAGAAGGCATTGAGGGTTCATGTGTCCTCCAGAACCCAGGGATTTATGTGGTTAATTAAAAAATAATTAAATGTGATAGTTATTTACTCAATGCATTTTAATTTATTCTTTATACAATTACATACACTTTTATTGACTGGATATTGTTTTTTGGCATCATTTGTGGTGGCGTACTGAGTTGTACTCACACCTTACTCATGATTCTTGATTGGTACCTAAATAGAATTAATTTTATAGGATATGATAAGGGTAAAGTACCTATGTTATATGGATGAGCTAGGATGGATCATGGATGAGGGAACCAGACTTAGTGTTAGGATCCTCATGGAGTTTTCAGTGTCGTATTTTTGGGTTTTATATTTGAAACATTACAAATAATTGTTATGATATATATACTATTTCGGTTTGAATATTGTATTCCAATTTTAGACATCATGTGATACTCGTTTGTTTGATTTATGGTTATTATATCTTGGTTATTGTTTATTTACTTCTACTTTTGTGCTACATTGATAATGATGGTATTGTCTCCCCCTGATTGATAATAGACACTCGCTGCTAGTCGGTAACCTCTATTGTATGGGGAGGCACACTTGATGTCATGTAACTGACCAACTCGGGGAACTGACATGTGGAACCCGGTTCAAGATATTACAATGGTTGATACAAATGTCTTTGGATGTGTAAAGATGTGGGGAGAGTGAATTCCCTTTTATTGTGGAGGAGGAGTGATATTCTTGTAAATACCAAAAAAATGTTCTCTATTGAGAGGTTTTCCTTACCTCATGAACCTCCAATAACAAACAATTTTTTAGAAAATATGGGATATGATCTCAATATGGACATAAAATTTGTTTTGAATATGTTTTAAGTGAATTAAACACCTTATATTTTAAGATTAACCACTAAGAAAACTCCTTTTTACCTCAATCACTATAATTAATTTTAATTTCTTTCACTAGTATTTTTAAGTAAAAATATAAGTTTACCTTAATAGAACTTATAAATAATTATTATTCTAAATATGGAATCCATTTTTTCAAATTCAAATTAAATTAGTGGATGAAATTAATTTAAAATTAATCCCATCGATGGGATGAGAAATGGGGTTTTTAAGTGTAAAAGTTAAAAAGTTTACAATGTTTTTATATTCAATTTAATTATAAAATTAATCCCAATGACCAAAATTGTATTAATATATATATAATTTATCTAATGCGACTTTAAAACCAATTTTAAAAATAATATAACATTATAAATTATTTATACAAAAAGACCATTTTCAATCAAAATTCATTTATTTTCACTAATCATCAAAAGATGAAACATTTCAAAAAATAACCAAAAAAGTAACCAAAATATAATTAAGAAATTAATATCTAAAAATATATTTTTTAAAAAAAAAAATAATTTGTAAAATTTTAAAAAATTTGTTTTAAAACACGTCTACCATTAAAAGGCGGAAAACCCGCCTTTTAGAAAAAATACAATTTCTAATGAGAAAAATTGGATTTGTTCTTATATTATTTATATAAAATATATTTTTTGAACATATTTTTTATAAAAATATAAATTTAATTAATATAATCAATTTATTTAATTTATTAAGATAAAGCACCTTTGGTATATAAAAATAGATTTTTTATAAAAAAACATTTTTTTATAATCAATTGGTTTTTATATTCATCTCTAACTAATTGGTAATCAATGATTTCAAAAATATATTTTCATAATTTAGTTAATTATGTTTATACCCACTATTCTAATGTCTAGGTGATATATTAAATATTAAAATTATATTTTTTTATTATAACTCAATCTTGTGTGTAACACAAGTTATCGAAGAAACTTGATGTTGCGTGTAACAAAAGCTAAACTTGGTTTTGTGTGTAATATAAAAAACTATATATTGTGTGAAATGAAATATATGAAATATTTTTAATTAATTTTAAAGAATATATTTCATAAAATCTCATGATTTTACACCTATAGGTCCAACTTGCGGGCCCAGATATATCCCAAGAAAACTAAAAAAAATTGAAAAAATTATGGTGGGAGATACTCAAACCCCTTACCCTTATCTTCCAAGGGTTTTACTAGAACAACTAGTCTAAGAATTGTTCCTGTTATATTTATATTATATCTATTTTGAAAAAAATATTTATATAGTAAAAAAAATTATTAAAAAATTTATAAGGCATTTTTTTCTTTTTTTCATTTAAAATTTATATTTTTTAAAACTGGTAAAACATTTTTTTGATGAAAAATTTTCATAAAAGTTTTTATTATAAAATTAATAACATGTTTTTTGTATTTATTTTTTATTAAGACTTTATATTTTAAAAATATAAAGCAAGAAAACATTTTCATAAAATATTAAAGTGTTTTTTAACACATCTATTTTTATTTTCTAAAATCATTTTACTATTTTTTTTGTTATGTGAATTTTTATAAAAGTGGCCTAACTTGTTAAAAATGAATTGACCTAATGAATCAAGTTGGACCAAGGTTAGTCATGGTCCAACCTCCATCACTATACGGGCTAGCCTGGCCTAGCCTAGATAATGCCTTTGAGACCAATGTTTTTATGGTCAAACCCAACTAGATCCGACCCAAAAGAGATAAGGTAGGGCCATTGTAATACCATGAAGGACATGAGTGTAATTGTATAAAATATTGATGATATAAAAATAATTAACATGATATGATAATATTTACACTATTTTTTAATGTGAAGGAATCAATGCTCGAAGACAAAGACCCAAAGTAGGTGATTTTGGATGGTCTTCACAATACTCTTATTATATATGATATGAGGAATAATGATAATAAGTCCTTGGTAAAGGATAATTATTGGGTATTTTCATTCATGTAAATGAATAAACTCATATAATAGGGTAATCCCAATGATAGCAATGTTGACAAGGTGATGTATTTCCTTAACAAAAATTTGAATAGGGTAAAAGGACAATTAAAAGGAAAGCGTACACTTAGATTATTTTAGTGTGAAAAATTTGAGCATCTCACTAAAAAGTTTCCAAATAAATTTTAAGATGATTATGAAGATGAAGAAACCATGAATAAATCATAAAAATATTTGATAGTAAAGAAGAGTTCACAGTATAAATTTTTCAAAAATAATAATTTTATTCCACAATAACATTTTTTCTCGAAAGAAATTGAACTGGAAGAAATTGAGGAATTCAATGAAATAAATTATTAAGTCTTTTTTTATGTTATATAAATACCAAAACTAGTGGTAAAAGATGATTAAATCACTGAAGTTAATTGAATAGTTAACAAAAATGTTTGACTAGATGTTTCTATTAAATAAATTCATGTTTGGAGGTCCAAAACAAAGAAGACCAAAGGAGTTATTTTTGATTTAAGACTATATATATAGGAGAAAAATAAGATAGTATGGGTTTAAGTTTTAAATTAAATGAATCAAATTTAGATATATATATAAAACTACGAAAATATTGTTGAGATTAGGATCAAAATAGAGATGAAATCCCATATTATTGACAGTTTGGCCAATTTTGTGAAAGATCATGTTAAAAGGATTGAGAATATTGAATTTGAAGTTAGAGATATGTGATGTAATATCAGATATCAAGAGTAACTTATAAATATTGACAAGACATTAAGAATTTATAGTGGACAAGAAACCAAAAAATCTAATGAGGAACATTTTGAATCAATTGAGAAGTTAAAAAAATTTCCCACAATTGTAGTGTTTCAAAAATAAAAGTAAATATGTTAAGGGGTTTTACCATAAGTAAAAAATATTGGTGGTTGATATAAACCCAAAAATATCCACATGTCAAAATAATATTGATTTGGGTGACTCACAAAGGACCCAAAAGACCATAAGTGGAGTAACAAAGTCACACAATAACAAACCATAAATCTAATTCTATTATTATGGAAGGATAAGTCATACACATTATGTTTACTACATAGAAAAGTGGCACTTAAAGGAAAAATAAAAATAAAAAATATAAGAGGATAAATTCACATCATTAATTTTTTTTAACATCTATTACTTTTGGCGTGAAGGTTATGGGAACAAAACTATTAATTTCTCATAAAGGGTATATGGATTTATGCCAATGGAGACCTATAAATGGATATCTCAATAGTTGGAAGCATTTTTAGGTGGGTTAAAAAAATAAAAAACTTGTATAATTGTAATATGTGGATGATACAATAGAGATGAAGATAGTAAAATCTTATTTAGTACAATAGTAAGTGAAGAAATGAACCTAGATCAAGAAATAAAAAACCAAGAATGTGAAAGTAGCTAAGACTAACTTGAGAAAAATGTATTGAGCCAAAGTATGGATTCTTTATAGTGTATGAACTTACCACATAACAGGAAAAAAAATTCTATAGGAATAATGTATGAAAATTAAGTCTTTTTTATTTTGGAATTGATTAAGGTTTGAAAATCATTGGATCTATAAAGGATAAAATCAGAGGCAAAGACTTGAGGCACATTAATATCACGGTAGTTAAAGGCCTTAGTCAAAAATTTATAAGAACAATCCAATTACATGACATGTGTTATGTGGTAAATTTAAAAAATAGGGATTACATTTTCAAAGGAAGATATAATAATATTATGATTCAAGGAAAGAACAAGAAGTTAAATCTCTACCTCATTAGTGAAGAAAAATAAATGTGTTTTCAATAAAAGAAAGAAGGGAAAAAGTTATGGAACCAATGGTTTAGAGGCATGAGAAAAAATAATTGTAAATATTGGTAAATAATAAAGGATCTCATGATATCATTAAAATCTTATGAGATCACACTCACACTTGTGATACTTGTAAAAAGGGAAAGATTATTAGGAATACTTACAATCCATAAGATAAGAAGCCAATGAATTTACTTGAGTTGGTTCGTATTGATGTGTTTTTGGAAAATATTTCCTAAATCCATGTATGGAAAGAGGTTCTATGTTTTATTAATCAATTATTATATAAGGATTACATTAATAATGGTAATATATCATAAATATGAAGAGTTTAAGTATATCACACATTATTAGATAATGGGATAGAAGATATTTGTGATGAAGATTCAAATATAATGGACTAATAATAGAATTTAGTTTACCAAAAATCATGTGGACAAGTATCTAATAAAGAATGGGATAAGGAACCATGTTTTGGTGGTGAGAAATCCTCAACAAAATAGTCTTTTAGAGAGGAGGTACCAAATCTGTAACAATATGGACTAGGAAATATTCATTGGGGAAGATCCACCAAATGTGTATTTAAAGGAAACAATATTAACTTAGGTCTACATATCAAATAGGGATTTGTTATGTCAGGATAAAAAGAATTCACCTCATTATATGCGGTATGTGAGGAAACCAATATTGAAAAACTTTTTAATTTTTAGAATAAAGAGATTAATTCTCAAAAATGAGAATATTTTTAAGTTTGGGGATCATGGGTATAGAGGTATTTTTCTTTTCTTCTCATCTAAGAGTAAGGTATAAAAAATCATAAAAAACTAAGATTCCAGTATTGTGGAAAATGAGTATAATTCTCAATCCATTTAATAGTTTTAATAAAAAATAGTGATGAAATTATAGAGGAAAGTAATTGTGAAATTAGTAGCCTAAGGGGGAGCACTTAGGGATTAAGATAATTCAAAATACAACACTTATGATGAGAAAAATGAAGCAACATCAGTAAGTGTGATGATGTTAATAAGTTAGGCTGAAATAAATGAAGTGAACATCATTGGGGACCAGAAAACTATGATAAAAAAAAGAAGGATGAATAATCTACATAAAACATCATTCCTATCTCAAGTAGATCCAAATAAATTTTCAGAGGCTACTAAATGTGAAAATTGGGTCAAAGTTATGCATAAAGATCTTGAAAAAAATTAAAAAAATCACACATGGGAAATTATTCCCAAGCTCCAAGGATAAAAATATTATTGGAACTAAGTGGATGTTTCATAATAAAATGAATGAATACATTGAAAACTATTTACAAGTTAATTAATGACTCATCTCCAAGATATTAAAAACTATTCACAATTATCATTAGTTTTTTATGAATCTTAGCAACACTCTCACCTAGTAAGAAATCACAGGGTTAATAATCAACCCCAAGCATCTATCTTTTAGTTTCAAGAACCTTTAATGTTTAAAAGTGTGTAACATCTAACTTATTCCATATAAAAAATCTTATTATGAATAATTAAACTTGGATATATGTATTTTATTTAATTTATCTAGTGAAGTATTTAGAACATTAAAATTCAAGTAAGATTAATTTTGTTTCTTACTAGAAAAATAATTAATTTTTTTATTATAAATCTTATAGTTTCTGGTAAAAATAAGAAAATTCTCCACACTATTATTTATATTGAATATTTCAATTTTATCTCTCCAATACTCATAATCATTACCATTGAAAATATGAAGTCTATTTGTATTATGATTATCCAAAATACCAACATGAATAACACCTTCCATTATAAAAACAAATAAGATATTTTCTCCACAACACATTAGTGATATGAAAATGAGAATCAAATTTTGATAAATAAATGAAAATTAAAAAATAATGTTAGGCTTAGTCTGAAATTTAGTGACACACTCAGATACCTAATGTTATCACATATATGCAAAGAAAACTAACTAAAATAGGGGGAAATTTTAGTTTCAAAAGATAACTACAATTTCACACCACCACAATTGTAAAAAAACTAAAACATATGATCTTCTGATCAACTCATAGAAATATCATAGTAAAATGAATATGCATGGTGGAAACTGAAAATGTAATTTTTTTTCAATTTTGACAATTTAATAAGCATAGAATAAATATAAATAATTAAATAACTCGTAAACATAGAGGAAATAAAAACAACTACACAAATTAGAATTTGTAGTGGAATTAAAAAAACATAAAGTACTAGTTAAAAAAATTCACCTTAAAAGGATATTATATACCAAAACTTTTAACCAAAACTATACGGAGGATCCTAAACTAAATAAAAGGTATATTTGACTTTATAATAATAAAAAATGGTCTATATTTCTATCTCATAGAATCCATAAACTTTATACCTATTAGAAGGTATCAATATACAACCCTAAACACTCTATCTTCCAAACCTAGCATCCATTGATCTGATGAGTGGCATTAGCTCGCTTTCATAGTCTGGAATCTTATGATCCTAATTATTGGAAACACATATCTATATTCCTCATGGAATCCCTTGATTACAAATGATTAGAAACATAATAATTATAACAAAAATTTTAAGAGATTTATAATGAAAGCCTCATAAGAAAACTATTTTCAAAACACTTAGAAAAAACATTACAATGATCAAAATATCTCAACAACAAGATGTTTACAAATAAATTCAATTGAAAAAATTTCTTCCAAATGATCAATGTTTTCTACTTTTTTACATTTATTTTATTCATTAATTCCTATAAGTTGTAATCCCATTTATTGGAAGAACTTTAATGGACAGATTATATATTTTTTAGAGTTTTTTGTAACTACATCAGAAGTGGCTTCATTATCTTATAATAAACATAGCATAGATTCACATATTCTAATGATGTAAATTATGAACCACTATTTTTCTATTAAATATGGTTATTTTAAACAGAAATGAAAGTGTAATTTTATGGATTTTCATTCTAAAATCCATCAAAATTGATTTACTTAAGAATCATCCTACACCCCAAAAACACTTTAAAGAAATAATTAAAGTTAATTTTTTTACATGAATCATAATTTGATTTAAAAAAAGGAATGAAAATAATTCATAGACTCAACAATTTTCTCTCATAGTCTGGGTAGGAATAATTAGAATATTCTTGGTAATTTCACCGAAAATTAGATTCATGGTGTTCTAAATGGATTCCAGATCAACATGATTTAATGGATTCATTGAAGAATAAGTGTGAATTGAGAAACCAAATTATTTTCTTATTAATTAAGAAAATATCAAGGTATAATTATTGAAGAAGGAATTGTACATGCTAAATCAATCACCAAGGGCATGGTATTCTAGGATGGATTAATACTTGAAGAAACTTGGATTCTAGTGAAGAGGAGTTAATCACAATCTCAACATCAAGAAGGATAATGACCAATGAAGACTGGTTCTTATTTTTGTGGATGATATAATTTTTGTAGGATTATATAAAATATAATTCAAGTAGTTTTATTAATTAATAAGTTTCAAGTATGAGATATATTTAAATGATGAGGTAATGATGCAGCCTTATTTTTATACATGTTTTTCAAATATATTTTATGAAATTATGGTAGTTTAGACAATAAAATGTTATTATTTTGGTTAATAATAAGTTAATGATAATTTTTAATGAAAAATATAATTCTTAATGTTTTTTTTTAAAAATATGCCTTTTTTATACTGAATTGATTAATGTTCTTGGTTTTAATTTTCAAATATTTTAAGAATTTTTTTGAATTATTTTGATAAAATTTGAATGAAATATTAATTTGTGGTTTAATTTTATGAGATTTCTAAATTCATCCATTTAATGATTAAATTCTATTAATTTTTTTCATGTTGAATTTTGATGGAAATATATTTTCCAATAATTTATAGTGTTTAGGTGTTAGATTTTTATTTTCCAAAGTTACGTAAGGTCATTATATATATATATATATAAATTTATAGAACACATTTTTAATTTTATTCCAGGAATTTTGAAAAATTATGTTTGTTCTTTTTCAAAAATATTTTTGGATTCATTTGTGACTTTATTTTTTCTAAGAAATTTTCATAACTCATTGGAAGCTATGCATGAGAGTTTTTTTTTTCAAGTCTGTGAGTATGAGATTTTAGTAGAACTCATATGGTATTTTTGATAGAGAAACTACCATATGATATTTTTTTTTGTAGGATATTTGAAGAGTGACCTATAAGAAATTTAAGTCCCCTTTAAGATAATTTCATGTATGAAGATTTATGGTCAATGTGTTGGTCATTTTTTAGACCCATATGTCATTTTATACCTAATATAATTGGGAATTTTCCATTCCTATAGGATAATATCTTTTACTATTTTAGGTTACCACCAACAGTGATTAAATTTTGATTGAGTGCCTGAGTTCAGAATCAAGGGTTGTTGGAGAGGAGGGATTGAAGTAATATGACTGAGATGAATCATATGGTGTTTTTAGAGTTTCAAATAAGATGATTTGCAGAGAATATCCTATACCGAGCTTCAAAGTATATAAAAAAACTAATGAATATCAAAATCAAGTTTGAAGACATTGTTGATCATTGTTTTTTGTACTTATTATAGGTCTGATTTATTGAATAACAATGGGGTCCTTGATCATCCCCCTTGTTGTAGTCGCAAGAATAAACCAGAACACATACTTATTTTTTGATGTATTTTCCTTGAGTAGCTAATATAAGTAACTTATAACTATGATTATTCAACCACACAATGTAAAATTTAAGATGGTGAGTGTGTTTGAGTCAAGCTTGAAAGTGGAACATGACCATGAATATTGAGGTTGAGCACAAATTTAAGAAGAATGGTCTATGGATTTTCAAACTATATATTCAAAGATGTAATTTTTGAACTTTGATTGAGGATTTGGGTGATCAATAATAGAATCATGAATCAAAAAAATTAAAGGAGACACCATTAGAGCTTAAGGAAAGTGATGAAGACTTGAGCAAAAAGAAGTCAAGTAGGGATTGAATATTGAAATTATGATCACTGGTTGAATTTTTTTTACAGGGTGTAATTTCATATTAATGAGGTGGTATTGGTGCTCCTTATAAGGCCCCAGCCTTAAACCTTACTTAATCTTGAGTTATTACAAGATTACACATTGAGGATCTTTTCAGGTTTAGAGTTTTAGAGAATTAGATCATGAAACTTGCATTACATTCCACATTTAAACAAAGTGGTTACATAAAAGACAGTATTCATTCTTCCCATCAACGGGAACATATTTAAAATATAACATGGATTCTTTCTTGACACATCCTTGACACTATCATCACATCATGTACCTTTCCCTTGACCTGTGAAAAACATTTCAAAAACTTGGGATGAGCATAAAAAGCTCAGTAAGAGTTATAAAAATATGGAAAGGAAACATGAGTTCATATATACATAAGAATGAAATCATACTTTACCCATAAAACAAAGGCATATCAAATCATGAATAAATCATAGAAAACATAAGACATAAAGGTAACTTGAGTCATTCATAACATTCTTACGTAGGGAGTAACCCTCTTGGTTACGTTTGGAATACCCATCACAGTATATTCCCTAAATCTCTTTGGAGAAACCTTAACGTTTCACTCCTTCGCGTTACCCAATGCATTGGAGAGCTATATCGGGCTCACCCGCCCTTAGTTTATCACGGAACCACCCGTTCTTCATAACAATGCCCAAGAACCATAACATAATCGTATCACATAAACATGAATAAAGGAAACATAACATTTCCACATTTCAATCACAATATAACATTTTAGGATATTGAAATAATGAATCCATTCAAAAAGAAACCATTTCCAAAACCATTTAAAACATTTAATAAAGAGATTTTTGAATCAAAGTGTCCCATACCACCTTGAAGCTTTTAACATTTTAAACCATTAGTATCCATATAAATAAATCCTTAAAACCATTTTGAAAACATGGATATTAATAAGAACAAATAATTAAAACATTTAAAACGATATTTTGGTTAAAGGGGTTTTACCAAAATTAGAGACACTTGAATACAATAATCGAGGAATAACATTTAGTCAGAACTTTATAATATCATGAGAATAAAAGGATTCATGATATAACACTC
Source organism: Viscum album (assembly GCA_963277665.1). Taxonomy (NCBI): domain Eukaryota; kingdom Viridiplantae; phylum Streptophyta; class Magnoliopsida; order Santalales; family Viscaceae; genus Viscum; species Viscum album. Next base: position 1,760,972,858 of record OY728151.1, read on the forward strand.
CAAAGGACAGTATATACACCATATAAGAGTGAATTGGTGCATAACAACAATGAACCCTCAATAGAAATGTCAAATGTGATGAAATCCCTTATAAAGAAGGTATCCTTAAATTAAGGACAAATCAATCTCAAAAATATGTGTGACAAATATAAATACACCCAATATAAGTGGATATTAAGTGTAAAATAATAAAAGGTCATTCACACATATTCAATGGATGATATATTCAATGACTACATGTTGAACCCAAAGAAATCGAAATTGGGTTAAAAAGTTCCCTTGACAGCCTAACGACATCACATCAAAATGAGTTGATGAGAGATAAAAAGTGTATCTCATCACTTGGACATCAAATTTACATCAATAAGGATATATGAGAACATATCCCAACATAACAATATGTAAATTAAAAGACCCAACAAAAGAAGTCTTTTAAAAAAGAGGAGGGTGAAAGGTTCCCTTACCGACTTGGGTATCTTTCAAAACATACACCCCATGAAAGAAGGACAATAGATCATTGATGTAAATACTCATAAATGAATGTATATTACACAAAGAGTATAATAATGGGAAGTACATACACCACTCAATGGAATTTGTGGCAAATGTAGCATAAATCTCACGAGAATAAAAGTGAGATGAAAAATCCCTTACGAAAACTCAGCAGCCTAACAGCGCCACATAAAACTTCCAAAATGGATTGATGAGATCAAATAGAGTATCCCATCATATTAAAATAGAATTTACAGCAAGAGTAATATAAAATAAAATCCCCCAACATAACAAATAGGAGCTTAGAAGAACTGACACAAAGGAGAGTACTTAAAAAGAAAGAGAGAGGTTAGATCTCTTATGAAAGTTCGGTAGCCTAACGGCACCACTCAAAACTCCCAAAATGGATTGACGAGAGAGAATAGGGACTCTCATCACATGAACATAAAAATTACAGTAAATGTAATATAAAATATCATCCCAATAACAAGAAAGATGAGCTTTAAAAGGAATGACATAAAAGTGTATACTTAAAAAAGAAAGAGAGGAGTAGGATCCCTTACCTCGGGTCCGACTTGACTCGATCGTTCTTTAATCTCCTGAATAATAAACTTGAGTTAATTTCTAATTCCTTAAGAACCCTTTTTCAAGTTCATTATTACTTTTATACCAAACATTATGTAATCATTTAAGTTAATAATATTTGTTTTGCCGATATTTGGTTCTTAAGTCGAAAGTGGTCTTCTTACAATTACATGTTGTTCATGTGGCCAAATTTTTATTATATCCAGAATTGTATTCATTATGTTGATATCATATATTTCATATATATCCAGTACATTCATGCATTTATAACATTACATAATCATTTAGAGGTAAGAAATGAAATGCACCGTTCATGGAGACGGTAAGCCGTACGTACGCATGAACGCTACTTTCATTTCTATTTCGTATTTTATAGAATGGAATAATAATTATATAAAGGTATATTATAATTCCAGTATAATATCATATATAATATCATATTTCCATCCTTTATACATCACACATATGGTATTTAACGAATCAAATCACTTTGAGGGGGCGGTAGTCCACACTTCCTTAAATGAAGATATCGCGTATACCCATAATGGAAGCCATAAAGGTAAGAAAAAAATGAAAAATACAGAAGAATAAATAAAAAATAAACATATTATATATCATATATACAAATAGTGACATCATAATGGCCACCTTTGAAGGTGTTAAATGAGTATTGAACAATCATCGTTTCAGGAGGCAGAATTTCACCATCCACGGAAACCGTATGTTCTTTAACCATTTGATGTAGTTGTGTGAGAGTGTAGCTCGAATAAATCTTATAAAAACATACTAGTATATTGAGGATACTGGTGTTGTTACAAAATAAGTAAATAAAAAGAGTTTAGGGGGTTGGAGAAGCAAAATAAAACAAATGAACATGAGAGAATGAATTACCTTAAAAAGTGTAACTCCTTTTGATTTAAGCCTAAAGGCTTCCTTTGAAAAGATTCTTCCCAAAGGGAGTCCTCTAGGATGAGGAGAGGGATGTGGAGAGAGTAAATGGGCAGGGGTTGGCCGAGCCAAAGGCTTGAGGAGTGTGTGAAATGAGGTAGAGGTGGGGGCCTTTTATAAGAGGAGGGGAGGGGCACTTTTGGAAAGTAAGAAATATTACTTTATTTGAAACTGTGTTTCGGTTTTAAAAGGTCCCACATTGATATAATTCGTGGATAAAGTGATAAGGCTTCGAAATACACTCATCCAATAAGTTTTGGACATGTGTAGTTCATAGATTTTACATTATCTTTCCATTTTATTTAAATCGTCAAATAATGATGTCATCGCTGCATCATTATTATGTCATAAATAATTTAATTTATTTAATGTCTAAAAATTATAAAAAAAATACTATGATGTAGGAAATCTTTTTAGATTTCCAATTAATATTTATAATCAAAAATATGACTTGTATAACCCCACTTAAAAATTGTTTTAGTAAAACATATCATGTTTGTGTCAATTTTACTTTTACATTAAATAAAATGTTATTTATGTCATTTCCCAACCAAAGTGGATCCATGGGGTCCCCAAGTTGACCCATGGCTTGTATTGGTCGGTCATGATACAACCAATGAGGGTAAGACATGTGTCAAGCTCATCTCATTTTATTAAATCATTATTTTTACCTTAAACCACACTAATTACCACTAATCGCGATTAAAAACTTAATAAGTTACTATTCACCAAAAAATTATTTTAATCTCATTGAACCACATTTTACTTCTTAATGCCAACCATGTATGTCAGATTTTTGAAAATCAAAACACAATGATGGCAAAATTTCATTTAAACGGAAAATCAGTTTTATAAGTACCACTTAGTGGTTTCACTATTCATCAAAAATTGAAGTTTTTCAGAAAAATCCCAAAAATTCACCCTAATCTATATTTGATATTCTGAATTCAAAAATGAAGTCCGTTTTAAAAAATTCAAAACATATAAGTCACATTAATTAATTTAATAATTAATTCCCGCTGTCATGACAAATAGCGTGTTTTATGAAACAATAAGTATCAAAAGATTGACACTAGTTTAAGTCTGATTTCAAAGTGAAATTGATTCCAATGACCACTATTGGATTTAATGGTAAAAATATTTTCTAATTTCACTTTAAAACCAATTCAAAATATAATCTAATCATATAAATAAATTTGATTAAAAAGTGGTTTTGAATTAAAATACAGCATTTTACACTATTCATTAAAAAAATGAACTTTATCAGAAAGATACCAACAATTTACACAAAGTAAATTTTGATGTCCCGATTCTTAATAAGAGTTTTATTTGTTCCAAAAGAATGTTTAAGAGTGAACAAAACTATATTTAATGACGGTTCTCCATCAAAAGGTGATAAGTGAACCTTTAGTGAAAACTAGGGCATATACGCCTAAAATTGAATTCTTTCCGTATTTTAAGCCTTTATATTTTATTGGATAAATGTAAAAACATTTAAAAACATATATAATCATATTTTAGTTATTTCTATCCATTCCCGCCAATACAACGGCTACATGTTAACTACCATTTAAAATAATATTATTAGAGTGCAACGTAAGATTCCCAAGAAACTCGTTGTTGCGTGTTGGGTACGCCATCGAGCATAGCGTCCCCTTCAAAGTCATATTAATATTTTATTCACAAATAGGGATAAATATGAAATGTCATATTATTTATTTACCTGGGGTGTTACATCCTTCCCCCCTTTTGGGAATTGCGTCCTCGCAATTTTAAAATTGCGCTTGGAAACATCCTTGAAAGTCCCACATCGGAACAAAAGTCGGTAAAACAAACACTTTAAAATAAATAAAGATAAGTACAAAGGTCACCCGAGTTAACCCATACTAGGATTCCAAGTATGAAAATATGGACATGGAGGAAAAAACAAAGGGTCATGTTCTGATGGAGAGTGATAGAAAACATGTTTTGGAGAAAGTTAACCACGAGAAAATCAAAAACTTGTGATGGGTTAAACGGTCTTCGATTCCCCAGTAGGAAAAGTTAATAGACAACATTTTTGTTTTAAGTTACTTTTTATTGAGGAATTTATTCATAAGGAAACATAATCACTTATCATATTGACTTTCAACCTTTATTAGATTCCTTACACAAACTCATATTTTCTCCAAAATACGAGTATTTAGGAAGACTTGTTCACATTAAGAGTACTATAATCAACTTCTAGAGAATCACCTAATCCACAAAATAGAACTATATACTTCCCATGTCTTTAGACTTTAAATTAATCCAAAACCAAAAAGGCTAGTACAAGATCAGATAATCCAGAAAAGGATAACCCTTTATAAAGAGAAAATCTATTCTTAATCTCTAAAATTTGTCCAACAAAACCCAAAGTTCAACGAGGACCATTAGATAAACAATTTGTCCATAAAAATTCCTCAAAGTAAACCAATATAAGATTGAAACCCAAAAATTTTAAGGATTTAGTCACATAGTCTTCCAAGTTAAATCGTAACATTTATCTCCAAACAACATCAGTTGCTCCTAAAGTCCCGTATTGAAAAGTAATTAACCTAATCACATATCCTCCATGATAGGTTAATCATTTTCATAAATAAACCAAAGTCATCTTACTCCTAATTCATAAAATCATATAACCAGAAAGTATCATTCAAACTAACTAGGTACTTCACGTAGTCTAGTGGTAGGCGATAAATATCAGTCGCACTTTGGTTGTGGGTTCGATTCCCGCAGCTTTGTCCGACGCGACGGGTAGTCACACGGTCTGCGTGTTGTCCTTTTTCCAAAACTATATAATTATTAAAACATTCCCCAAAATGAGAAAAAAATCTTCAATAATAATCATAACATATTTTAACCTCAAGTTTATCTCATTCCTTTCATTTTCCATCACATCATAGAGTAACCCATAATTACCTAAAAATTAAGTATCATATAAACCCTAATGGTTACCTTAATAATTATTACCTGAATTTCCACATCGAGTTGGCCATCTCGTACATGATGCATTAGAGAACTCACCAAGGTTGAAGTGGTTGATCATGACTCCTTGATATTTGGTTTAGAACAACCACGAGTTTCCTCATTGAATCCTTCATTTTATCTAGTATCTTAATCAGAGAACCACCACAGTTTCCTTCAAACCTGTTGTCTCTTTGGTGCCTGCTAGATCCATCCATTCACTAAAAATAGAAATGTCAGTGTGAGTATATCAACAAAACCATCATGTACTAATGAGTAAGATAGACAATAAGATATACTTACTCATTCACTTTATCTAAAACTAAGACTCTTTCTGAAATCCTAACCATTATGGTAATTGTCAATTATGCTTAAAGAATACCCTAACTTCTAAAGTTATCTAAACCGACCTTTGATACCAACTATAAGGCCCCAGCCTTAAACCTTACTTAATCTTGAGTTATTACAAGATTACACATTGAGGATCTTTTCAGGTTTAGAGTTTTAGAGAATTAGATCATGAAACTTGCATTACATTACACATTTAAACAAAGTGGTTACATAAAAGACAGTATTCATTCTTCCCATCAACGGGAACATATTTAAAATATAACATGGATTCTTTCTTGACACATCCTTGACACTATCATCACATCATGTACCTTTCCCTTGACCTGTGAAAAACATTTCAAAAACTTGGGATGAGCATAAAAAGCTCAGTAAGAGTTATAAAAATATGGAAAGGAAACATGAGTTCATATATACATAAGAATGAAATCATACTTTACCCATAAAACAAAGGCATATCAAATCATGAATAAATCATAGAAAACATAAGACATAAAGGTAACTTGAGGCATTCATAACATTCTTACGTAGGGAGTAACCCTCTTGGTTACGTTTGGAATACCCATCACAGTATATTCCCTAAATCTCTTCAGAGAAACCTTAACGTTTCACTCCTTCGCGTTACCCAATGCATTGGAGAGCTATATCGGGCTCACCCGCCCTTAGTTTATCACGGAACCACCCGTTCTTCATAACAATGCCCAAGAACCATAACATAATCGTATCACATAAACATGAATAAATGAAACATAACATTTCCACATTTCAATCACAATATAACATTTTAGGATATTGAAATAATGAATCCATTCAAAAAGAAACCATTTCCAAAACCATTTAAAACATTTAATAAAGAGATTTTTGAATCAAAGTGTCCCATACCACCTTGAAGCTTTTAACATTTTAAAACATTAGTATCCATATAAATAAATCCTTAAAACCATTTTGAAAACATGGATATTAATAAGAACAAATAATTAAAACATTTAAAACGATATTTTGGTTAAAGGGGTTTTACCAAAATTAGAGACACTTGAATACAATAATCGAGGAATAACATTTAGTCAGAACTTTATAATATCATGAGAATAAAAGGATTCATGATATAATACTCCAAAGGACAGTATATAAACCATATAAGAGTGAATTGGTGCATAGCAACAATGAACCCTCAATAGAAATGTCAAATGTGATGAAATCCCTTATAAAGAAGATATCCTTAAATTAAGGACAAATCAATCTCAAAAATATGTGTGACAAATATAAATACACCCAATATAAGTGGATATTAAGTTTAAAACAATAAAAGGTCATTCACACATATTCAATGGATGATATATTCAATGACTACATGTTGAACCCAAAGAAATCGAAATTGGGTTAAAAAGTTCCCTTGACAGCCTAACGGCATCACATCAAAATGAGTTGATGAGAGATAAAAAGTGTATCTCATCACTTGGACATCAAATTTACATCAATAAGGATATATGGGAACATATCCCAACATAAAAATATGTAAATTAAAAGACCCAACAAAATAAGTCTTTTAAAAAAGAGGAGGGTGAAAGGTTCCCTTACCGACTTGGGTATCTTTCAAAACATACACCCCATGAAAGAAGGACAATAGATAATTGATTTAAATACTCATAAATGAATTTATATTACACAAAGAGTAGAATAATGGGCAGTACATACACCACTAAATGGAATTTGTGGCAAATGTAGCATAAATCTCACAAGAATAAAAGTGAGATGAAAAATCCCTTACGAAAACTCAGCAGCCTAACGGCGCCACATAAAACTTCCAAAATGGATTGATGAGATCAAATAGAGTATCCCATCATATTACAATAGAATTTACAGAAAGATGAATATAAAAGAAAATCCCCCAACATAACAAATAAGAGCTTAGAAGAACTGACACAAAGGAGAGTACTTAAAAAGAAAGAGAGAGGTTAGATCTCTTACGAAAGTTCGGCAGCCTAACGGCACCAATCAAAACTCCCAAAATGGATTTATGAGAGAGAATAGGGACTCTCATCACATGAACATAAAAATTACAGTAAATTTAATATAAAATATCATCCCAATAACAAGAAAGATGAGCTTTAAAAGGAATGACATAAAAGTGTATACTTAAAAAGAAAGAGAGGAGTAGGATCCCTTACCTCGGGTCCGACTTGACTCGATCATTCTTTAATCTCCTGAATAATAAACTTGAGTTAATTTCTAATTCCTTAAGAACCATTTTTCAAGTTCATTATTACTTTTATACCAAACATTATGTAATCATTTAAGTTAATAATATTTGTTTTGCCGATATTTGGTTCTTAAGTCGAAAGTGGTCTTCTTACAATTACATGTTGTTCGTGTGTCCAAATTTTTATTATATCCAGAATTGTATTCATTATGTAGATATCATATATGTAATATATATCCAGTACATGCATGCATTTATAACATTACATAATCATTTAGAGGTAAGAAATGAAATGCACCGTTCATGGAGACGGTAAGTCGTACGTATGCATGAACGCTACTTTCATTCCTATTTCGTATTTTATAGAATGGAATAATAATGATATAAAGGTATATTATAATTCCAGTATAATATCATATATAATATCATATTTCCATCCTTTATACATCCCACATATGGTATTTAACGAATCAAATCACTTTGAGGGGGCGGTAGTCCGCACTTCCTTAAATGAAGATATCGCGTATACCCATAATGGAAGCCATAAAGGTAAGACAAAAATGAAAAATACAGAAGCATAAATAAAACATAAACATATTATATATCATATATAAAAATATTGACAGCATAATGTCCACCTTTGAAGGTGTTAAATGAGTATTGAACAATCATCGTTTCGGGAGGCAGAATTTCACCATCCACGGAAACCGTATGTTCTTTAACCATTTGATGTAGTTGTGTGAGAGTGTAGCTCGAATAAATCTTATAAAAACATCCTAGTATATTGAGTATACTGGTTTTGTTACAAAAGAATTAAATAAAAATATTTTAGGGGGTTGGAGAAGCAAAATAAAACAAATGAACATGAGAGAATGAATTACCTTTAAAAGTGTAACTCCTTTTGATTTAAGCCTAAAGGCTTCCTTTGAAAGGATTCTGCCAAAAGGGAGTCCTCTAGGATGAGGAGAGGGATGTGGAGAGATTAAATGGGCAGGGGTTGGCTGATCCAAAGGCTTGAGGAGTGTGTGAAATGAGGTAGAGGTGGGGGCCTTTTATAAGAGGAGGGGAGGGGCACTTTTGGAAAGTAAGAAATATTACTTTATTTGAAAATGTGTTTCGGTTTTAAAAGGTCCCGCATTGATATAATTCTTGGATAAGGTGATAAGGCTTCGAAATCCACTCATCCAATAAGTTTTGGACATGTGTAGTTCATAGATTTTACATTATCTTTCCATTTTATTTAAATCGTCAAATAATGATGTCATCGCTGCATCATTATTATGTCATAAATAATTTAATTTATTTAATGTCTAAAAATTATAAAAAAAATACTATGATGTAGAAAATCTTTTTAGATTTCCAATGAATTTTTATAATCAAAATGATGACTTGTATAACCCCACTTAAAAATTGTTTTAGTAAAACATATCATGTTTGTGTCAATTTTACTTTTACATTAAATAAAATGTTATTTATGTCATTTCCCAACCAAAGTGGATCCATGGGGTCCCCAAGTTGACCCATGGCTTGTCTTGATCGGCCAAGATACAACCAATGAGGGTAAGACATGTGTCAAGATCATCTCATTTTATTAAAGCATTATTTTTACCTTAAACCACACTAATTACCACTAATCGCGATTAAAAACCTAATAAGTTACTATTCACCAAAAAATTATTTTAATCTCATTGAACCACATTTTACTTCTTAATGACAACCATGTATGTCGGATTTTTTGAAAATCAAAACACAGTGATGGCAAAATTTCATTTAAACGGAAAATCAGTTTTATAAGTACCACTTAGTGGTTTCACTATTCATCAAAAATTGAAGTTTTTCAGAAAAATCCCAAAAATTCACCCTAAGATATATTTGATATTCTGAATTCAAAAATGAAGTCCGTTTTAAAAAATTAAAAACATATAAGTCACATTAATTAATTTAATAATTAATTCCCGTTGTCATGACAAATAGCGTGTTTCATGAAACAATAAGTATCAAAAGATTGACACTAGTTTAAGTCTGATTTCAAAGTGAAATTGATTCCAACGACCACTATTGGATTTAATGGTAAAAATATTTTATAATTTCACTTTAAAACCAATTCAAAATATAATCTAATAATATAAATAAATTCGATTAAAAAGTGGTTTTGAATTAAAATACAACATTTTACACTATTCATTAAAAAAATGAACTTTATCGGAAAGATACCAACAATTTACACAAAGTAAATTTTGATGTCCCGATTCTTAATAAGAGTTTTATTTGTTCCAAAAGAATGTTTAAGAGTGAACAAAACTATATTTAATGACGGTTCTCCATCAAAAGGTGATAAGTGAACCTTTAGTGAAAACTAGGGCATATACGCCTAAAATTGAATTCTTTCCGTATTTTAAGCCTTTATCTTTTATTGGATAAATGTAAAAACATTTAAAAACATATATAATCATATTTTAGTTATTTCTATCCATTCCCACCAATACAACGGCTACATGTTAACTACCATTTAAAATAATATTATTAGAGTGCAACGTAAGATTCCCAAGAAACTCGTTGTTGCGTGTTGGGTACGCCATCGAGCATAGCGTCCCCTTCAAAGTCATATTAATATTTTATTCACAAATAGGGATAAATATGAAATGTCATATTCTTTATTTACCTGGGGTGTTACACTCCTAGTTGCTATAGTTATGAGGAGACTTCAATTACACATTAGAGTTCTTTATAAGATGATTAAGTGAATTTGAAATCAGACGACGGTTGATAAAGAGCTCTTCCTGGGTGAAACTAAGCTGGATGAGTTCTTAGTTTGGTGCATAATGTTCTTTAAGATTGATTGTAAACTATTTCAAGGGATTGAGTTAATTTAGAGGGATAAAATTATTATAGAATATTATTTTCATAGGTGGGTAAATTGGGTAGCTAAAATGATGATTTTTTAGTAGGGAAATATATAATTAATAATTACAGAGGAAAATTTGAAATTTATCATTAACTGGGGCGATAATTGTACATTATATGAATTTGGGAAAATAAAAATGATAATTGGAAATTTTTGGGAGGGAAAGACTAATTTATAAATATAGAATGGTGTAATTAAGATATACTAGAAAATTTTTGGATTTTAAGCAGGGACTTTAATGGAGGAGGGAATGTCAAAGAATAATCAAGGAGAGATGAACACCAACTTGATAGTAAGGATTTTCATTTTCTCCTCATGTTTTATTCTTAAAAATCTCTATTCTTCATACCTGTGCAATTAATTGTAACTAAAATCATGCATTATATTTAATTATAACAATGGAAATCAATTTGTGTAGTTTTTTTAATCAATTTCCGTTCTAGATTCTTCCTCTCATTACAATTTTTTTCTTGTTTCACTAAAAAAGTGTTTCCAGACATCTCAAATAAAACACAAATAAAATTAATTTGGTTATAGTTTATATAATTCAAAAATAAATCTATAATAATCTTCTTATGGTTTTATTATAATATGTGGTTTTTTCTAGTTTTTGATCCCCTAACACACATTTTTAAAGAATTAAATATCTTTAAAAATTTCTTATTTAGTCATTTTGTGCACACCACACATAAAATTGAAACTTTTTCTAATAATAATTGTAAAAAATAATTTATAGACCCTTTTCCTAGGATTATACATAAATATAGGGTCATTTTCTATGTTTTGACCATTGTAGGAATGTTTTAGAGATTTAAAATTCTAAAAATGTATTTTTGGTCATCTAGATTAAACCAAAACTTAGAATGACATGGAATCATTTCCTAAATTTAAAAAACAAATATAAAGACATTTTTTTAATTTTTTGGTAATATGATATATTTTTCTTGGTTTTTACCCTCTAACTTATTTTTTAAAGATTTTGATATCTTTAAAAACTGCTTATTTAGTAATTTCAAACACACTACACGTTTGATTGACGTTCTATTTGTTCATAAATGTCAAAAATAATTCAAAGACAATTTTATTATGATTTCACATCAGTATAAGTTTTATTTAAAGGTTTTTACCATTATAATAATGTTTTACTATTTTAAATAACTAAAAATGTGTCTTTGGTCATCCCGATAAAATCATAACTCGGATTGGAATACCATCTTTTCCAATATTTTATAAATAAATATAAGGTTGTTTTCCAATGAATTCAAAAAAATATGAGGTCATTTTCTTGGTCTTGATGTCATGGCACATGTTTTTAAATATTTTTATATCTTTAAAAACTATTTATTGAGTCATTTCAAGAAACCACATGCCAGATCAACACTCTGTCTATTTAGAAATTTCATAAATAATATAGATACCATTATCCTATGATTTCACATTAAGATGAGGTCATTTTCTATGTCTTGACTATTATAGGAACATTTTAGAGTTTTAAAACACTAAAAAATCATTTTCAGTCATCCCAAGAAAACTGTAACTTGGATTGGGGTAAAGTAAGTTCCTATATTTCACAAATCAATCTATGATCATTTTCTTTTGATTTCATGGATGTATGGGAAAATTTTCTTGGTTTTCACCCCCTAATGCATATTTTGGAATACTTTAATATCTTTAAACCCTATATTTACCTCATATAAAGGGTATTAAGGGAGGAAATGATAATTTAAAATAAAAATAAAAAATATTTACTTTTATTTATCTATATATCAGGTATTTTTATTAATTATAGTATATTTTTTGTTAATATATTATTATTTTAAATTATATTCCCTTCTATAAATTACCTAATATTATCTTTAATTTCCTTATATTTTCACTTGTTTTTACTAAAATTTTATCCACAAATTATGTATGTTTTCCTTGGAATTAAAAAAATCACTCTATGTTTTTTTGAATAACTATTTTGATTTTTTTGGAATATTTAATCTGAGATTGAAATAAAAAGTTCATTTTTTTTATTATAATAAAAACAAAAAATAACTTTTACTTTTTCTGAAATATTTTTTAAATTTTTTATACTACCTAAGAATTTATTATTTATTAATTTGAAATAAACAGGCTCTTAATTAGCCTAGCTTTTTACAATTGGACAATTAATGTAATTTTTTAAAATCATATAAGGATTCTAAAAACATGGGTTATCACCTCTAGGTTTATTACATGTTATCTACTAATAAATGGATCATGTTTCCCCTGGTATCTACTTCTATGGCTATCTTACTCAAGAAATCAGTAGATAACATAAAGAAGAGTTTCCCAACCATATTTCAGAAAGTAGTGGTACTTGTCCACCCATCAATGAATTTTTTAAGAGCTATTATTACCTGGATATGATGGAATTTATTTGTGTATTTTTATTCTAAATTATGCAGGTATTATTACTATGAAGTAAAATACGAAGATCTCATTGATTTGTTTGTTAGCTATATTTTCAGTGGTCGTACAATTGGTTTATCCCCTTTTAACAACACTTATGTAAAAATTCTATTATATCTGATAAGGTTTTTGTTTAAAAAATATTACTTAAATATGCCAATATCACCCATCTCTTATGATAAATATTTTTTCTAAAAACAAGTATTGTTTGTCAAGTTTCGAAAAAATACATTACAGTTCATTTAACAGAATTGATTGAAAAGTGATTATAACACTAATTAGTATTGATAAGCAGTTTTAAAAAAATAAGAGGTGTTATGTTTTGTTAAAAAAAATTACTATTAAATTCCATAATTAATCCACTTAAATAAGTGACATGAAAACCCTTATGAAAAAATAAGAGGTGTTTTCTTTTTGAAAAATAGATACATTGAAATTCTATAAGGAAATCACTTTAATAAGTGATATGAAAAACCTTTTTCAATGAGAAATATTGAAACATTTATAAAGAAAAAATTATTTTAAATGATAAATGGTATAAAAATTCTTCAATAAGTGTTATCTAATTTAATATTACACTTTATTAGAATATAACTTAAATAAGTGGGAAAATTGAGATTTTTTATTTATTAATATGAAAACATTCATATAAAATCACTTTTTATAAATTCTCATAAGATTTTTAAATAATTTCATTCAAATGGAACCTAAATTATAGAAGAAAAACTTAGATATTTTGGAAAACCATTTTTAATAAGGAATTGAGAAATAATTCCATAACTAAATACATTTGTTTTATCATGAAAAACATTTATTAAAGAAGAACATGATTCCACACAACATAAAATTACCATATTTTATACATATGTTATTATTAAGAAAAACATTAATAAGAACAAGCATAAAATAATTCCACATGACATGTTTGTAGAATATATCCAATAAGATAATAAAAATAAAAATTTTAATATAAAATTCATCAAAGCATACCGATAGCTAACCAATTACCAATATAATAGGTGAACCAACCATTTTAATATCATCCAATAGTTATAAAATTAAGCATTCAAGTATAAGTCATATCTAAATCCATTTAATAATATTAGAGACGAACTGACCATTTCTCATGGAAACATCATTGGATACATTTCTATTTTCCTCTCTTATATCCCTCGTTTTCTATATTATATCCAATTTTCCCATTATAACACTTATTTATGATATCAAAATAGAAAAAATAATTCATGTCACAATAAATATATCAATATGTTCATTTATATAACTGATATTCTTGATCACTCATATATATTTCAATACATTATTATTCACTCATAAATCCTATATAATTGAATCACACAAGTCAATATATTTAGGACTTTCTACTAATAATTTTATTAAATATCAATAACTGATAATTCATTATGAAACCTTTTCCCACTTTTATTAGTAAAAGAAAATGAAAACCACCACTAAACACCATTAATATTCCTTTTTTAAAATCTGATAAATTATGGATCCACCATAAAATAATTCTACATTATTTTAAAATAGTAGACCAACAATAATAAAAAATAAAATATTCAATATAATTTATCATTATTTTGAAAATATTACAAATAGAAAATTGAATTTATGGATATAAAAAAATATAAAAATAAAATTATAGAAGATTGATGCATGAAAATAGTTTCAGGTCACTTAACTTAACTTAAAATCATATAATACTGATTGATAAAGGGAAAATCACTGACCATGGTTAAGTGGATACAAGAGGAAATGTAGAAGCTTTATAGAAAAAATCTCTAAAAACATGTTGACCAAGGAATAAAAACACATCTAAAAATATTAGATAGGGTTAAATTTGAGTTATGAAAAAATTAAGAGCCTGAATGGAATTCCTAGAGGGTAGATCATGGGTGAAAATAGGGATCGTGGAAAACTTTCATAAATATGGTTCAGGAGGGGGTGTGAGAAATCGGGGAAGAGGATCACATGAATTAGGGTGGGGTGGAAAAAAGAGGGTCAAGAATCAGGGTATATCACTCTATTACTGTATATGAAACATGAAGATAAGTGGTGTGATATAAGATCCCCTATACATGAAATCCCTAGTATATGAAAAGGCAGGTGAAAAATTCAAATGACGCTATTTCAAATTAAAACTACATAACTTTTTTAAACTGTGAGCCATACCAATGCATAGTGAATCCCACATTAGAAATTAATTTTGTGGTGATTACTTAATTAAACATCACACACTATCACATGTCATTGAACTTTCTTGGAAATTAACTATACCAAAAACACTATCCATAGTGACACCCCACATCATGGATAAACCCTAGCACTGCCCCATGCTCTTCATAACCATATCGATCCTCTCTAGATCTATGTAGCTCCAAAGGTGCTCTCAGCTGAAACTGCCTTTGAGCTTGACTATTGTCTCTGATGGAAGGTTTCTCGAGTGGTTCTATCTTGAGATTTTGTACATTTTTTTGAATTTTATTAAATATAATTTGGAAAAAATAGATAATTTTCATATATCTTCTTCACTGAAGTCATAATATATCATGGGAACTTATTTCCATATGACATAAAATGCATGAAAATAATATAATCATAATAATGGGAATTTATTCCATTTTAGGCTTCAAATGAAATGAATTGTAGCCACAAACATTAAACCTCCACTATAAGTGTTGGAAAAAAGACTTATTACGATAGGCTTTAAGGCCCATGACAATAACAGGACATATAACATTAAGAAAATCATGATCATGGATATATGTCATCTATATACATGAACAATTTATCTCATGGATATAATTCAATGTCTATAAGTTCAATTTCTAGTAGTGAATATTTTCATCACACATACCTCTCCAGGTGATCCACCACATATTTATTGAATTAAAATTCATTTATATGTAATTTTTCTAACTAGGACATGATTATCGGATTGAAAAGATATAGAAGAATAAATATTAAATATTCTAGAGAATATTATAATATATTTAAATATCTTTGTAGCATGACTAGTAGAATATGGAATGACACATTTTAATTTTCTAAAACTAATAATCCAACGATCTCCTATAGTCAGACTCATTGTGGTGTGGAACATGCACCACAAAGTGGTGCAACTTGAATCTCCTAAACTAGTAAATGATTAAAACTAAGTCACCCAAGTTATAATGGAATTGTTTCTCCCAATGTATTTTTCACTTATTCAATTCACCACTCATTCCATAATACAACCTTTATTCAGATCACAAGAACGCTTAGTTCCGAAAACAATGCGACATATAAATTTTCCAGGATGGTCTTCATGGTGTAGTCGACTCATCAGATGACCCATTGAGATGTAATCACTCCAATTATAACATGATGATTCTCATATAATATTAACTCTTCTCTTATTTTAGATTAACTCTATGACACAATCTTCTTATGTGATATTTACTCATTCCTCTATCAGCTTCATCACAACATAATCGAAATCGATGAGGTGTGATTCCTTCTCCTGTAATATTAATTCCCCTTTAAAAAATATAAACTAAATCTTATATAATACATATTCCATATCACATAATATATATACAATTATTTATAATACTAACTAAGGATTTCTGTGGTGTGGTCACTATCCATCACAATATGGTTTCTTCATCTTTATAAGAACACACAATTCTTTTCATTCCTATTCATTTTCATTCAACTCTAAAGAGCTTCTAACTCATCCATTTTCATGTTTCTAATTCATACAACATGAAAAAATACCAATACTCACGAATGAATTTCTTTAAGAAACAATTACTTACATTCCTTTAATACAAATTTATTTTAATCATCTCGCCATTGGATATGATAATGATTTTGAGACAACTTCATCCCCTAGTGTAAGATAAATTCCATATATAACATGTCTAAATTGAGATCAAATCAAATACCCCTTTTTAAATTTACTTTATGAGGTTCCTTCAATATGTCAAAGGGGTCTTTAATAAGTTTATCTACTTCCTTGATTGGTATGTATACTTGAACAAGGCATAGATCCCCCACTCTGATTTAGGGTGGTATCATAAAAAGGATGGCCAATGAGGAAGTTCCAATCATTATAAATACTTAGGAATTCATATTTGGATTTGAGATGTGACTTACTATTTCACTTTCAACTTCATACTTTGTAAGTCATTTGGTACTCTGGGTATCCCCATCTTGTCGTGAGATACAATCCTTTATGGAGTTGAGTTGAGAAGACCAAGACTTCTTTATGTCCCTGACATTTCTTGGTGCATATAAGATATATGGATTCTTTGTTTTCTTTCCAAATACACTCTTGTTTTAGAGTTTGAATTTAATTGTTTATTTTTCATTCCTTTTATTTTTTATGGAATCCTATTAAGTATGTTTATAATCACCCATATACATTATTTTTTCCCACACACACTATGTTTGTACATATGATGTGCAGTTCAGAGATGGTCTTAGTGAATATAGAGATGGTGCAGATTGTTTAGAGATGACACATGGTGGTTTATGATGGCGGCGATGACCATTATAGATAGAGATTATTCCAGGAGATCCTATAGTGAGTAATATATTTTTATTTTTTATTTTTTTGAGTTTAGATAGATTGTAAGAAGTATAGTTACTATGGATTTTAACTATATGGAAATGTACTTATCATATGATGTATCATGCATAAATTTTATAAATTTTAGTTACACACACACACACACATACTATTGGTGTTTTTAGATATTTTTTATTATGAGATATATGTTTGTTTCAGGTTATTATAGGATAAGGCCTCCCATGTGTATTATTACTTCTTGGTGATGATCTCCAATATATGACCTATTGGAGGTAAAAATGGGGTAACACACTTGACTTACCATCAGTCAGGGTGAGGCCTCGATGGGTTGGGTTGAGTTATAGTGGTACCAGAGTAGTTGAGTCCTAGGGATAAAGTTCAAAGTTAAAAATCATGTAAGGATTGTTTTTGGAATAAAAAATAGTGTTAAAAGGTTTTTAGTTTATCTTATAGAATAGGGAACCTAGTGTTAGTACAGTAGTAAACATATTTATTCATTGGGTTCTTAATAACCCCTTTATAGACTCAAAACATTGAGGAAATAGTTATTAGGTATTGTTAGGATGGTACATGCATCATAGATTGGTCGATCATGATATTTCATGTACTTACTATGTCAATTAATCTAGATATTCTCTAATCCTTATGGGTTCTTCCCCTTGATGAGGTATACCACCCATAGATAGCCATATTGTGTTTAGAGGAAAGGCCATGATGATAACATGTCAGTGCTTGTGCCTCTCACTTCTGATAATTTGAGTGACAAGGAATTGGTTTAGAGACTCTATTGAGAAATACCCTTTTCTAATGTGAAGAGGAATATTATTTACCATTAATGCTTCATAAAAACCTTTTTATAAAGTGGATGGTAAATTTTACTTAGTCAGATGAGTTTACTCATAGTCCCACTACTATAAAAATGGGTTATTTCCATGGTCCAAAATCAATTTAATAGGTTCTTAGTTTGTTTTCAACTCCTATAAAAATTATTTGGTGGCCCATGGACACTAGTTTTATTGGAAGAGCCTATAACCATTCCCAATTAGTGATTTTGGCTATAGGTTCATGATCAGTTCTCATGGATATAACCCTTGAATTTTTTTTCAGAAATATATAGTTAGGGGTTTTTGATCCTATAATCTATTATATATTTTCTATATGATTATTTCTCTAACCTATAATGAACTTTGTGCGTGTGTTAGTTATTATAGATTTATAATTATAATTATTACTCTTTTAAAAAATGAAAACACCATGGGTCCACATGGACCTATAGTCGTGGTCTATGTGGATTGTGGTCATAAGTCTTCCAATAGTCATCTATAGACACTATATACATGGACCATGGCCATATGTGTATATTATAACCACAATCTATATGGTTCATTTCCATAAGTATGGATGAAGTCTATAGTCTATATGGACCACGCACATATGAAAATTTATTCCTACCTATGGATATAATCCACATGGACTGTGGCTATAAGTATGGCCTATGCACATGGTTAATGTGGATAGTGTTCTTATGTATGGTATAATGTATGTTCTATATATATCATGTCCATAGGTTAATTTTTACCTACCCAAGGGCACAATCTACATAGATTGTGGCCTAAGGAAACTTGTGGATATGATCATGACAACCATGGACCTAAGATCATTTTCTAGTAGTGGTGTTTAATGAACGAGTTTTGTAGTAGAGGCCTACTAGATTATAAGATGAACTTAATCCTCATGCGAAGGACGATTTATTAGAGCTTGTGATTCGAGTGTTTGGTTTGGTTTTGGGACACCTACTGACTAGATAGTTATTTTTTCATTGAGATTTCTACACAACATATTGATCCATTAGTGTAAAATGTATTTATTAAAGTTATGATAGGATTGATCTACTATAGTCAAAAATTGATCCCATATATAAAATGGATTTCTATCTATAGGTTCTAAGAATAGTTAGATTTCAAGAGATGATAGACCCTTTGCAAGGAAGTATGATAATGTTTGAGTATGCGTTGAGGCCCCCAAACCTCAAGAGATATTACCTAGACAAGATTTATGACATAATTATTTATGTTTTTTAGTTTAAATAGATCCTATAGTGATTGAATTTTGGCTCAGGTTTCACTTTTACATAACTCTACCTATATCAAAATCCCTAAGATAGTGTTAATAGATTGATAAATCCTGGAATAGGTGCACCCTTGATTTGGGAGAAAGATTAAAATTTCCCTGTGGATAGTTAGAGCCATTCCATGGGCATGCCATATTAAAAATATCATTGAGATAAAATACCCTTATATCATGGGTATAGTGACCTGATGAGAGTTGGATTTAGTTGAGGAGTTGAAGGTGTGAAAATGGTTTGAGGTGGACGATCCATAGATCCACTCCCACCATCACTACATTTAGATAGTTCCAATTAAGTGAAAAGTGTTGATAATTAGAGATATGGTAAGGTGTAAAAATGGATGGATATGGTTAGATGTCACTTAGTGTGGTTCAATTTATGATCTGTGTTCTCTCATCATGAACTTTATTACTTTTCAATATTGGCATGAGATATTCTTCATGTACCATTTTTTAGAGTATAGAGTTTCTAGTAGAACACCTATTCAGACATTATTGGTTGGAGAATTGAACTGATGGGAATCATTTCTCACTCACTTATTCTAGTTAAGTCAGAAAATTATTGGTGGAGAAAGATTTATTTTATGGGATACCATTATGGTAGATATGATACCTAGTGGTACCATCCCTGATATGGATTTATTACATTTTTATAGTGTTTCTTTGTGATATACAATTTAGTAAATGAGGTGAGGTCCAACTTCAATGGTGAGTGGATCCTCCTTTGATTTTTTTGAGAAAATAAAACCCCCAAGATGATGTGTTAAGCTACCTATCAGATGGTAATAATTATTTTATGTGTTATGGGTGTAATTGGGTATTTAATTCTTGGGATTGTGAAAGGATGTATAAACTATTTCTGAAGGGAAACCCATGGTTTTACCTTGATAGGATACTAACATATGCATTGTATTACTTTATGGAGATTGTGTTTAGGTGTTGTTGCATAGGATGATGTGTTTCCTTGATATGTTATTAAGATTCCTTGACTAAACCTTTTCTCATTTCTATGGGTGGTGATTAATAGTGATGTTCAGGATTCATGTAGTCTTTTCCTGGAAGATGGTTGATGTTGTGGAGGGAGTAACATATGGACTTAATGAAGGATAAGTCTGTAGTAGTTGATGAGATCAGAGTGATGCAGTAGTGGATTGGTGGTTGATTCCCTTGGTGATAAATATTAACTCTAGTATATAGAAGAGGGCCTTGAATAACGATCCTCAAAGCAGTCAAATTCTTATTGGGAAATGGAGATGATACTCACCTTCAATAAGTAGTGGTTATAATGACCAGTATCTCAAAAACATATTAATATATTATTTTTAACATAAATTTTAATGAAATAATACTATAAATTTAGAGTTATAGTGTCTATGAAATTAGGTAAATAATAAAACATCTCCAAATCAATAACATATTCTTATATTTCTATATTCATAACTTTTACCCTAGAGCTCACCATACTTTTATTACAACATGGGATAACCTAAGGAAATATATAAAATTAGGGTTGATCGATAAATTCTAGTAAGGGTATAAATAGGATAAAAATGGGGTGAGATATCATGAGATTCAATAATCATAACATAGAATAATAAAGGATCATGAACCAACATATAGAAACATGAAGTAAGTGTCTAATATAGTCGGAGAATGGTAAACATAAGAATCATAACATATGTAACATAAATAAATCAGGTCATCATAAAATTAATTCAAGGATCACTTCCAAGAAAACATAACATTATATAAAAATATAACCACATCAATACCATGTATAATATTATGGGATAAGTTAAGTATATCTTCCATATTCATAACATTGTGGGAAAATCTAACCAAATAATGCCCACACATAAGGATCACATGAGTTATAATGTGTTTCCCAATAAATTGGGGGGATTATATAATTTTAGACCCACCCATCATCATAATACATTATGAATATGTGTCCACATATAAATAAAAAATTCATAAATGAAAAAAATTAAATAAACCCATGATTAAGAAACATGTCAGATAATAAGTGAATAAACCATTAAACATCAAGATATCATGTGGGATAAAATGAAAATATGATATTAAAGAGTCTTGAAACTAAATTATTAAACAAAGTTTCATTTTTCATGGAGATAAATCTCAATTGAATGAAAAATCATAATAAAATAAGAAGAATAAGTCTTAAAATCAATATTTTTTACTAAAAGTTTAAGAAAATGGAAAAATAGTCCTCAAAAGGGATAAGATAATAGAGTTTAAATAAAATAAAAAATAAAAAAAATATTTTATGCCAAAAAATGAGTATTTTTGGTAAATCATAGAGAGAAAATAATCTTTATAAGAAAAAAAATACATAATAAATTATGGGAAAAGGGAGAGAAAATGGAAAAGCTTCCCTTATAAGATTCATGAGGTTTGACATAAAGAAACAATAGAAATTGAAACATAATGTCATGAATATCTATAGAAAAAGGAAGTAAGAAGAATTATAAAGGATATAATGTAAGAATATTATAAATTTATAAATATTAATAGAGATATATATGTAGAGAGTAATAGATAACATATATTCCAAAAAGATAAAGAACGAGAAAGAAACCCTTACCTCAAGTCCTGAATTTCCTCAAATTCTCTACTAAATTATTGAATATAAAAGTTTCATTAATTTATTAATTTTTTAAGAACATTTTTCATATTTATTCCATCTCTTATATATCATTTTTTTCAGTTATTATCTTAATACTATTTGTGTGTACCATATGGATGTTGTTTGATTCCTGGTTTCAATGATGATTCAATGTAGTGGTAACAATCAAAGATCACTATACCATAGTTCCATAAGCTCTATAATTATTATATAATATGGTTCATTTCATTCTATAAGTAATATTTGAAGGTTCTATCCACATAGGAAGTTCATATGTGAGGATATTACCACAAAGGTTTTGTAGGATTTGATGGATCATTTTCAAATTGTGCAATACGTAAAGACCACGACCAATGAAATTTTTCTATTGAATATTGACATAAGAAAAACCAAAACCCAGAGAGAGGATTTTTTCACATTAAATTTATAATTAATTTAAATATTATTGGAATAATGGTCAACTAATCTTAGGAAATTTCTTTGATTATGTTTTTTAACATCCAGAACTATTTTTAGATTAGCTTTGTTGCGCTTATAGGATCCAAGTGAATAATCCCTCTAGTGGTGATCCAAACATGCTGCATTGATCATTGAAACACACTGATTGATTTCTGGGTATCAGCATAGTGGATTAAAAAACTTTTTTTCATCTTGATCACTTCTGGTTCCTTCAAGCTTTAAGGAATCTCTATAATGCTTACCATTCTTGAGAGGGTGTGGGGAAGAGTATTGGAGAGAGAAGTCTATTGTGTGAAATGATTCTCAAAGATCGATTAATCCTATACAATAGAAATAACCATATATTTATTGAGCTAGGGTTTAGGTTAAAATATTTTTAAATTACATACCAGTACTTAAATAATATAACAATCCTTATCAAACCCCAAGCCATATAATAATAATAATAATAATAATAATAATAATAATTTATTATGTGTACTAACTCATGAAGTTATTACATTATTTTACTAGTTTACAAATTAATATTCATTATAAAAAAATATATTAGTCTACTCTAACTCAACAACATTTATTGAACACCCAAATAAATATTTAATTAAATATTTCATTCATCAATAAGTATTTGTGATCTATAAAACATGAATAAAATTATTATTCAGTGTTGAGAATAATATTTATTATATTAGTTAAATTAAAATAGAAATTAATTGAGATTGAAAGAAACACTTAATGGCTGAACCTATTATATTATTTCTCATTGGAATTATGTGGGCTTGCCTAAAGTCCAAGATTACCATCTAGAAACAGGTTAGGGAACCCAAGGGAATGAAATTAATATCACAATTTTGACAACCACATATGAACATTCACTATGTAACATAATACCTTTATCATAATATCTCATCATGAAAGGTGTACATTTATGTCATCAACCTATGTGCTTGATAGATCTTTCTTTAAATATATGAAATAAACACATCATTAAACCATGGAAATGGAATTTAATGTGATGGTTCTATTCTAATCAATGTGATGAGATATAAAATTCCATAAATATGGAATGGAAAAATCATTCCTCAACTTATCCATTAATAACATGTTATTCATGACACACCCAATGCACCCTAATTCCCACGAACATATGCAATCATAGTTTTTGTTAGTAAATCTATATGTACAATTCATGACATTCTTTAATGACTATATTAATGTATAAATACCATTACACACACTCATAGGTAGGAATATCCAATGACACAATAACATGTAGAATACATACTAAAAGGTATATTCTCATAATCTCCAATATTAGATATTACTAATTGAAAAATTCATGATAAGAAACCTCATCTTCTTACGAGTACTCATAGATGATAGTCTATATACCATGTACCCCATAAAAGTATGTTATCTGAATGTAGAACTATATTTAAGAATATTTTCATGACACTTCAAGGTTCTCATCATAATGGGGAACTACTATGACCTTATTAATGAAATGGATACCCTAGGTCATTATTACATCAAAGTCATGCATAAAAATAAACAATATATATCAATATATTTTATTAAGATTCCAATATTTGAATATATATGTAATAATAGTATGAATAGTTGGTTCTAGAACACCAATTATAACATACTCCCACTTAAAGTAAAGCCAACTACCTATGAATTTTAGTTTGATAGACCACACATGATGATAATGATTTTGCTGAGTTAATACTTTAATCAAGGGGTCCTCCATGTTGTATTCTATAGATATTATACTCTCTATAACATCCCCTATTTGAGAAAAATCACTCAAGAGATAATAATTTTGAAGTATGTTCTTCACTCACTAATGCAACCTAGATCCTTTGAGAGAGATACCATAACATTATTATCATAATAGAGGGTGATAGGATAATTATTACTAGGTACCATGTTAAGATCGTTAAAAATTTATGTATCCAAACTACTTATTTATATGCCTTATATTCCAAAATATAATCTGAATATGCTGTAAAATCTATGACCACATCCTTCTTTGACCTTTTCCAGATCACAATACCTATATTAATAGTGAATATGAATCCCATATGTGATTTCAAATCATCTTGATCTATTTGGAAACTTGAATATTCATATCCTCTATTGAATGGTTCCTTATTTCCTCTATAGACCTGGAAAATATCCTTGGTATTCCTTATATATTTAAGGATAGTATTTAATACCATCCAATGGTTGTCACCCAAGTTATCTTTATATCTTCCCACTTCACTCAAGGTATAGGTGGAATCTAGCCTAGTATATAACATAACATACATGACTGACCTAATCACATCCGAATATGGAATCCTTTCCATCCTCTATCTCTTCTTATATGTCAAATGACACATTTTACTATAAAGTTAAATTCCATGTGACATTGTTAATAATGCCCTCTTGGATTATTCCATATTGAATCTCTTCAGTATCTTATCAATATATATTCCTTGACTTAGGCTCATCAGCCTCTTGGATCTATCATGATGGATCTTTATCCCAATAACATATGCTTCCTTGTCTAATTCCTTCATGGATACATATTTATTCAACTAGGATTTAAAATTATTTAATATTGGTACTTCATTTCCAATAAGTAGTATGTAATATATATATATATACTATTAAGAAAAAATGCACTCTCACTAAACCACTTATAGAAAAAAAGTCTCACATTAATTTCTAATGAAACCATATTCTGTTATGGTTTCATCAGAATGAACATTCCATGACTTGGATGATTTATTTAGTCAACAAATGGATATTTACATTTTTCACACCTTTTGGAATCCTTTGGAGTTGAAAACCCTTCATGTTGTGTCATATAAACATCTTCATGAAGGTTATCATTAAGGAAGGATATTTTGACATCTATTTTCCAAATCTCATAATCATGGTAAGATGAAATATAAATTAGAATTTTTATGGATTTATTCATTTAAAATGGTGAAAGGTTTTCACCATCATTTATTACTTGATGCTATTTGAACCCTTTTATAATCAGTATTTCTTTATAAGTACTTAAATTCCATCCATGTTAAGTTTCTTCTTTAATAACCATTTTCAACTAATGAGATTTACATCCAAAAAAGGATTTACCAAAATCCAAACATGGTTTTTCTATATGGAATCCATTTCAAAATTCATGGATTATTTCCATTTGGAAACATTTATGCCACTTATCACTTCTTTATAGGCTATGTGATCATTATTATCAACTAATAGTGAGTCACCATCCTCGATGACTAAAAAAATATACTATTATGGTTCTTTAACCTCTCTTGTACTCCTAAAAAATACTTGTGTCTCTAGAAATTTCTCTTCCATGGGGCTTTGTGGAATTTGTTCCCATACCAACTCTTGTGTACTTTGAGCCTGGATTTCATCAAAGTCTATTGGTCCTAATATCTCTTTTAGTTATGTTCTCCCTCCCAAGGAATACAAAATTTCTTTCCACTATATTCTTTTTCTGAGGGGTCATATAGTTAATATCCTGATGTTTCCTTTGGGTATCATATAAAGGTACACTTTATTCCTCAGAGTGAAATTTCATTACCTAAAAAAACCTTAAAAAATGCTTCACAGCCCCACACATGTAAGTATTCAAACTCACATTTCATTCCATTCCACAATTGGTATGGTAAATTTTCTACCAATTTAATTGGAATTTGGTTTTATATTTACTCTATTATCTGTAATGTGTATCCTCAAAAGGATAATGGATGACTCGCATAACTCATCATTGATCTCACCATGTATAACAAGGGGAATTTACTCCTTTCTATTTCACCATTCTGTTGAGATTTATTAGGAGGAGTGATTTGAGATAAAATTACAAACTCCTGTAAACAATAAATGAAGTCTTGATTAATATATTATCCACCATGGTCAGAGTGGAGTTTCTTAATCTTATTACCAAGATGATTCTCAAATTCATTCTTGTATTACTTAAATCTCTCAAAGGAATATGATATATACCTCATCAAGTAGACATATCCATATCTAAAAAAATAATCCTTAAAAATTATGAATTATGAGTACCCACCCCTTAATTCAACTGGAAATGGTCCACACATATCAGCATAAACTAATTCAATAATCTCTTTATCCATTTCACCTTTGCAACTAAATGGGACTTTAGTTATTTTTCCTTGTAAGAATATGTGACATGTACCATGTGGTTTTAGTTAATAAGAATCTAAATATCCATCTAGGTGTAACTTAGTTAAAAATTTTCATTTAAATGACCTATTCAGTGATTCCAAAGTTGGGTGTGGTATGATTAATGTGATGTATCTTCATTATTGATCACCATTACTTGGTTCACATAATCCAAACATAAATACCTTTATTTAAATGTGAATTTCCATAAAAATTATATCTTTATAAAATAAGCAACATTTATTCCAATATTTGAAAATAAATCCATCAATATCAAGTCTGTATAATAAAATAATTCTTTTGGTAATAGGTGATAGAAAATAAAAATCTTGTAAACCTAAGATCATTCTAATCGAAACTGTGAGGTGGTAGTCCCTAATATCCACAACAAAAAATTTGGCTATATTGGTTACTCATAGATCAACCTACCCTCAACCAATATTTCTATATATACTTGATTCCTGGATATAAATACATATGTGATCACAAAAATCTATATCTAATAACAAATTTTTAGAGATAGATAAATTTAAATTAACAACAAACACACTTACAAATTTCCCTTACTTTCTTTCATATGTGCAATTTTTCTTCTAGTGTCCCTTATTGCCACATGAAGAACAGATAGCATAATATCCCTTTGTTTTCCCCTAAATGTTTTTATTCTTATAAGGTTCTTGTGAATAAGATTTGGGATTAGATATATTTCTTTAAATTTTATTTTCATTCACCATAAGGATGGAAGGATTTTCACACTTTGTTTTCTTATCAACATGCTGAATAAGAGTAATTAGACCGAGGAAAGACTTATCAATGTTTTTAATATTTAAATTAACAAAAAATATATAGAATATCTGAGGGAGTGATGAAATAATGACATCATTGTGTAATTATTTATATATTTTAAACCCTAGAACATATAGACACTCAATATAGACGATGATCATTTCTACATGTGGCCCAACTGACACACCATTTCTAAGATTACCGTAAAAGAGTTACTTAGATATATCAAACCATTCATGTATTTATCTCTCATAGTAAATACTACAAAGATGCTCAAGAATTATAAAAGCATCAAATAATTAATGAGACTTCATGAGTTCACTATATATGTGTAGTGACCCTTTTTTCTTTTAATACTTTGAATAATATTAAGAAATATTTTTGGAGCCAGGTGTTGAGATGAAATGATATTACAAGGTCTGGTGAGCCCAAAATTGATATTAAAAAAATGTTAAATATATTAATATCACACACATTCTATTTTTAAGAAATAATGGGCTATTATCAAAGAGGATCCTCAAACCGTAAATATGAGACTATAATTGAATCTGGAATGTGGGGTTTAACCTAGGTGCGAGCTAATGTTGTTTGGCACTGGTTGTTCAGATGAGGCAACTATTGGTAGCTATGTTAAGTGGATTAATTAATTAATTAAATTAATTCATTTAATACCCCTAACCTAATTTCTTCTATATAATTTCTTCTATAAATTCTTT
Organism: Viscum album; assembly: GCA_963277665.1. Taxonomy (NCBI): domain Eukaryota; kingdom Viridiplantae; phylum Streptophyta; class Magnoliopsida; order Santalales; family Viscaceae; genus Viscum; species Viscum album. The sequence continues at coordinate 1,761,001,280 of OY728151.1, forward strand.
AGGGTTTGACACATAAACCTGAGAGACATGATAAGAGAATTGAGAGTGTTATTCATTGGTGATTTTACATCGGACAATGAATGATGATTGGATTGAGCTTGATCGAGATTCAGTGAATGTAGAAGGTCTTCCTCATCATTCGTCAATGCATTCCTCACCAAATATTTATCCATAATTGAGGTAGGTAATTTTATTTATGAATTTATATCCTAATAAATTTTTATAGCATGTATTAAATATCTATTTCACTTTGATCTATGATTTTGTACCCATCGCATGAGCCGGATTAGATAAATTAAAATTTTAAATCAATTTATTCTTCTTTAACCTAGCTAAAACCCATTTTTTCCTTGATCTTTTGATCATTTTCCAAGACCGATTGGTAAAATATGGTTATAAATTTTTTATGTTTATTTCTCCCCATTGTTATTCATGTTCTTCACCATTGGCCTATGGTGTCATAGTTTGAAATTGTTGGATGTGTTCAAGAATGATCAAACCCCTATATTCATAGTGTATTAGAGAATTAGGAATGGGGTTGTGATTTATGGGTGATCTAGATTATTTTTTCATGACAACTCTATGGATCCAGGATTCATAATGGCTATGGAAAGATGAAAGAGTGACAGGTGAAGCAGTGTGGGGTTTGGGTGGCTGGAATCCATCCACTGAAGATAGATCGGGCATGGATAACCCCATATCTGAGACCCCCTGTGTGATTTATAGTAGGAATGTAGGTGGAAAAAATGTTATTATGAAATGTGAAATAAAATGAGTTTCTATTTAAAACACTAATACATAGTGAGTAGTCCAGAAACACATTCCATGTAGCCCCCTGGGCTACGGTGCTTGGGTTTCATGGAAGATAAGGATTACACACGGTATAGATGGGATCACACACCTTGTGACCTCCATGGGAAGATAGGATGTGTTCTATTTACACATGTCTAGGAACCTATGAAGTAGGACACACCATGTAATTTGGGAGTATACGGGCATGGGCTGGAACTTAGGCATCTCTAAGTAAATGGTCATGGTCCGATAGACATGAGCATGACCAGGAACACATAGGTAGGCTGTGGGTGGATGATACATGCCTTGGGATCCATTTACACACTGAGTAAGTTGATATGGACTCTGATCCATTTCTATCAGAGAAAAAATCTAGATAGCGGAGCGGGACCACACACCATGTGGACCCCATACATGCCACGTACCCATATGAGAAACTTCCACCTTGCATATCTCATTCAACTTGACTCATATTTTATCCCACAAGTAGTGTATACTAATAATTTTTCCATGTAGTATTCAATGATATCCTTCATAGTGGATCTCAAGATATGAAATAGAATTTTCCAAGGGAGAAACTTCTTTAGGAGATTCTTGATGATGGAATTGATTAGGAAGGATCATCAGAGAGAAAGGTCAGGGATGGAAACCCCTTATTGTATTAGGGTTAGGATTCCCTATAATCTGTAAAACTAGATTGAGTGTAACACCATGACACACTAGAGATTAGTTCATATACCATGTAAGTGTAACCCCCTGATGTACCACAATGTTGGTCTTCTACCCTATGAGCCAACCCCCCTAACGTACCTAGGCTTGGGTCCTCTACCCTCCAAGTGACACTCCCCTGACATACCATGGAATGGGTCCTCTACCCTATGAGTGGAAACCCCCATGATCTACTAGGGATTAGGTCCTCTAACATTTTATTTTAACCCTTTTAAACACTAGGTAATGGGTTCTCTACCCTCTGAGTGGTTCCACTTGATGTACTAGGGTGTGGTTTCTCTACCCTCTGAGTAACACCCCTCGAATGCATTAGGGTGTGGGTCCTGTATTGATACCTACTGAGTGGAACCACTTGTTATAATAGGGTGTGTGTACTCCATGATTTGAGTGGAATACCATTGACACACAAGGGAATGAGTACTGTATCCTTATACTAAGTGGCATCCCCCTAATGTACAAGGGTACATGTCCTCTTTCTATTAGATATTTCACCCCTCGAGCTATGGAGCAGTTGTGAGGTGTAGGTCCTCCTCATGACCTTCTTAGGTAGACACATGAGATGTTGTCCATAGATGTAAGACCTTTGAAGCTTCTAGAATAATCATAATATTGGGTTGGTATATGAGATAAATATCCCCTTTCTCTCTCATTTGGGTTTCTTTTATGAGTATATATATATATATGTTTTTGGGTTTTTTCCCTCTTACTTTGGGTTGAGCTGACTTGTAAATACTCCAAACCTGGAAGCCTACATCTGATTCCTTACTTTATTACATTGGTATTATGAAAAAGAGATCATATCCCAAAGTACAGAACAATTTAGTAGAATTGGAAAACCAAATACATACATAAATTTAACATTGCAACTTGAAAGGAAAAAACAATATAGTAAATCCATTGTAAATATCCATAACTCTTAGATTATCCCTGAAAGTCATTCATAATATACATCTTCACATCATGTGGAAAAATAAAACATAAGAAAGGGGTGGCATCATATGATCACTAAGGGTAAATGATATAGTGGAAGCTATCATAACATAAAAAATAAGGTAAGGTGGATAACTGAAACACATTCCAATACAACATGAACTTGAGAATAATATGGTAGGAATAAAATCTAAATAAATAATTCTATATAAATAATCACATAAAAATTAATCATGAATATTATTCCAGTCTAATAATCACATGATTTTTCAATTAATAATATCATAATGAGAGAATTAATAATGAAGGACATCATAAACATACCATCAATGCCTCAACTAATAAATCTACATAAATGGGTAAGGCCTCAGCCAAAACCTAATCTAGTTTGTCTCATGAGACCTACCAATCCATCGAGGGGCTATAATGGACCTCGATAATCACATACTAAGTCCAATACTTTCCTCATATGTTGAATAATCTATTTTAAAAAATATATTTAAATCAAAATATCCCATACCACCTTGAAAATTTTTAATTATAATCATAGATAAAAATATTTTAATAAAATCATTGATAAATTCTTGAGATAAATACCCTTTAACTTTGGAAAGAATATTTATTTTTGAATATAATTTATATTTGTCATAAAATCATATTATAAACATGAATATACCATAAAAAGGGTATAACAATAAAAGTATTTTTTAGGCATAAATGATGTCCAAATTAAGTGAAAAAATGTAAAAATATCATTTAAGAAACTTTAGAAATGATTCATTTTAGTGCGGTTTAATGGAAAATACAAAAGTGTCTTTAAAAAAGAAAAAAGAATAATTATTTTTAAAAAATCATAAAATAAATAAGATAGTTTTTCATGATAAAAAAGTTATTTTAGAAAAATATTGGGTTTTTGAAATAGATTAAGGATTGTACATGAAAATGGGTAAGGAATTGGGAAGTTCCCTTTAATTGAGCTTTCTTATTAGGAGGAATTGAAAAGGGAACCTTGTAAAACATGTAATTCCCCATAAAATAAAGAATAATTGATCTTTATAACCATATTTGTAACATACAAATATAATTTAATAGTATGAAATAAGAAAAATTAAGAATTACATTAGGGTAAAGATAGAGAAAGCATAACCCAAATGAAAAATGGTGGTATAGGAAGAATCCCTTACCACTTTACAAATAATCAAACCATATGCCCCATAAAATTAAAGATCATAAAATCAAAAATTTAATACCATTAAGATAAAGAGAGGAATAATATAATAGATATATTTTCATTACACATACACCATACACAATAAATATTGTTTAATAAGGCATATCTCAAAAAATTAAATGTGAGATGAGAAAACCCTCACCTTATGTTCGAAATCATTCTTCACTTGTACTGAACATCCTAGATAATAAAATTAAATTAAATAATTAATTAATTAAGAACCTTTTCTACAAGAATTTTATTTTTTATACTTTTAATAAGTTTATTTATGGCCTTTTTGATGAGTTATATGATTCAATTTTGTTGTATGGAAGTGTTTGTTTCCTTGGTTTTCACGATTGGTTCGCTTGTATACAAGTATGGAAGATAATTTGAAATGGGATTAAATATCCAGAATTGAAGTTATAAATTATTAATTAGCATCCATAATATTAAATGGTTATATAATTAATTTTTTTTATTTTTGGTGAGGATGAATCATTATATAAGACATTAGTGATAATCATTTAGATTATTTTGGCGGTTTTTCGATCATCCCAAACTAGTTTTGTTTCATTAATTAATATTAATTATAAATAATGGTTCTAGAACATTATATAAGATGTAATAAATGTATAATAATCTTTTTTAACCATAAAAATGGTTTTATAACCAGTCTTGAAGGTGTAATTGAAAAAAAAACACATAATCCATGAAGGTAGTAAAACGACACCTCACAGACGATGTTTTCATCATTAAAATAAAAGTAAAATGAGAAGAGACATTATGGTGGATTTTAAATTGACATAATAAAATTATATTATATAAAATATAATGAATTTATCATTTTAATTTGTATAGGGGTGGTTAGGAAAGGATAGGAAAAGAAAACAAATTGAAAAGAAAATAAAAGAAAAGAAATAGGATTTTTACACCTTGAATTATTCTCCTTGAGAACCTCCTTAAGGGGATTGATTTTGGTATTATGTTGAGAAAAATGGATAATGGAAATGGTATAGGGTCTTGGGAAGTGTATTGGGTAGAAATTGGACAAGTGTAAAATCTTGAAAGGTGTGAGGATAAGAGGTGTTATTTATAGTGGAGGAGAGGTGTGTTTTTTGAATATTTTATTGATTTGTTTACTATTTTGGATCAAGACTATGAATAGTTTGAGAATTATCAAAAAAAATACTAAAATAATTAAGGTTAGTTCTAAATTATGGAAATTACATCATCAATGACTCAAGGAATAGTGTATTTAACTTATAATGTATTTATACAGTAAATTATCGTATTTTACTATTCACCAAAATTCAATTATTTTAGAAAAATCCAAAAAATTCACCCTTTCCATTTTTAGATATTTAGAATTAAAAAATGAACTCTATTTTATAAAAATAATTTTCTAAATATGAGAAATTTAATTTTTAAATAAATTCATCATTCACTCAAAAAATATCGATTTTAATATTATAAATGTTTTTATGACACTTTGAAAAATTAATTATGGTCTCATAAAATTTTAATATAATCATAATAATATAAAATATTAATTTATGAATATATTTTATGTGAATAAGTATTATTTTAAATAGTTATTTTAATTATAAAATTATAAATAATTATTTATGTATTACAAAAAATATCAACACTTAATTATTCATTTTTAAAACATTTATTTTCTTATTCCATGATATAAATATATTATATTTTTGTTTTTTCTTTATTTGATACAAAAATGTTATTTATAATTTCATAGGAAAATTTACTATTTCAATTTTTTGTATTACTATTCCTAATGGTCACATTAATATTCCAATTTTCATATTAAATAGTATATTATGGTTTTAAACTCGATGTAGTATAAAACATAAATTATCTAAGATGATAAATTTTAAAATAGACATACCATAATATTTTGGGTTGTTACATTCTTCCCTCCTAGAAAAATGTTTTCCTCAAAATTTCTAGAGTGTCACCTCCAAAAAAGATTTGGGTAGTTCTTCATCATAAGATACTTAGACTCCCACATCTCCTCTTAAATTTTATGATTTTTCCAAAGTACCTTTACCAGTTGAGTCATCTAATTCCTCAACACCTATTCTTTAGTGTCCAAAAACTAGAGAGGCTCTTCAAAGTAAGATAAATAAAGTTCCAATTATATTCCTTTAGAAGTGAGGACATGCGTTGGGTCTAGCACGTACTTCCTTAACAAAGATAAGGGGGGGAAATTGTGTAATTTATAAAGGCTAAGTGGTATCACCAAATGATAAGTGATATCTCATATTCTCTCTCGGATTTCTAAAGTTCCAATGAACCTAGGGAACAGTTTCTCTTTATTTCCAAATCTTATAACACCCTTCCATGAAAATACTTTCAAGAAGACATATTATCCTACTTGAAACTCTAAATCCTTCCTCTAGTTATTGACATAGCTCTTTTACCTATTTTTTGTGGCTTTGATATGTGTCTGAATTGTCTTTAAATTTATAGTCACTTCCTCTAAAAGATCTAGTCCTATAAGCTTCCTTTCACCAACATCATCCTAAAAAGTTTGTGTACGACATCTCTTTCCATACAATGCTTCATATGGTGACATTTTAATACTTTAATGGAAACTATTATTGTTGGAAAAATATACCAAAGGTAAATATTGATCCCACATACCTTGAAAGTCATGTGATAATGATCACAACATGTTTTCTAATGTTTAGATCAACCTTTTTGACTTCCTGTTAGTTTGTGGGTGATAAGAAGTTTTCCAATGAAGCTTAGTATCCATATATTTCTGAAGAATTTTCCAGAATTTTGATGTAAATCATGGACCACGATAAAAAATTGAAATAAGCTCTCCATGAAGTCTTAAAACTTAATTAATATAGATTCACGCAAGGCACTCTAGTGTGAAATCCTCCCTTATAGCAAGAAAATGTGTAGATTTGGTAATTCAATCAACAAGGACCCATATTGTATAATTATTTCATGGAGTTTTTATCAATACAGTGACAAAATACATGGTAATATCACAACATTTCCATGTAGTAATAGGTAGAGGCTACATGAATCCCATAGGATGATGTCTTACATCTTTCAGCACTTGACAGGATAAATATCTTGATACATAATAAAAAATTTCTCACTTCATATTATCCCACCATAAGTGTTCCTTAAAATATCGATACATATTAGTGCTACTATGGTGTATAGGGAAATTTTATCTATGGTCATATTCCAATAACTCACTTTTTAGCTTGGGTATATAGGTAACAAAAAGCCTCTTCCAAAATTTTAAAATTCCATCTTCATACACGATGTCAGTAAACTTCTCATCATTCACATATTTAATTTCCATTTGAAAATTTTCATATTCATATTGATAACTTTTATTTCTTTATAATAAATAAGGTTGGAAAATCCATTGAAAACGTATATATTTTTCACATTTCTTGATAATTACCATATCCATATTCACTATATCCATGAACAAAGTATCCCTTTCAATCCTAATTTTGTTTATAACCCCCTGATCCTTCCTGCTCAAAGCATTTTCTACCTTATTTTCCTTACCTGGGTGATAATGTAATGAACAATCAAAATCATTGAGTATCTCGAGCCATCGCCTTTGCCTCATGTTGATTTCTTTCTGTGAGAATATATATTTGAAGATTTTTTTATCTATATATATGGTACATCTTTCACCATAGATATAGTGTCTCCAAAACTCTAGATCAAATATTATGACCGTTAACTCAAGAACATGAGTTGGATAGTTCTATTCATTAGATTTTAACTACCTTAATGCATAAAAAATAACTCTATCATTCTTCATAAGGAAACAACCAAGTCCTTTCTTTGATGCATCACTATAAATATCAAATCCACCATTTCTTATTGGTAGAGTCAATATTAGAGCATTTACTAATATCCTCTTTAATTCATAAAAATATTCTTCGCATTCTTTTTTCCATACCAAGATAACCCCTTTATGAGTAAGCTTGGTTAATGGGTTAGCTAATTGGGAAAAATTCTAAACAAAAATTCGATAGTAACCTGCTAAACTAATGAAACTACATACCTCGGTTAGGTTCATTAGCGTATTCCATTCATAGACTACATTTTAATTCCCATGATCAATCGAGATTCCATCTATATAGAAAATATGACCAAGAAAAGAAACCGTTTGAAGCCATAATTCACACATTATAAACATTCCATATAAATCTTTTCTTCTCAGAGTCTCTAGAAAAATCCTCAATTAATTCTCATAGTCCTCATAGATTTTGGAATATATCAATATATCATCAATAAATTCCCTAAAAAATAATCAAGATATTCTTTGAACACTCTATTCATTAGATCTATAAAAATATAGGGTGAATTAGTCAGTCCAAATGGAATTATTGTAAACTCATAATGTTGATACCTGGTTTGAAATACTATCTTTGGAATATCTTCGTTACTCACATGAAATTGATGATATTCAGATTAAAGGTCAATCATTGAAAAATATTGAGCTCTGTGAAGTTGGTAAAATAAATCATCAATGTGAGATATATAATACTTGTTCTTTATTATAATATCATTGATTTATCCAAAGTTAATTCACAACCTCATAGATCCATCTTTATTCTTGAAAAAGTGAACATGTGATCCCCATGTAGAAACACTAAGGTGGATAAATATCTCATCACTCAATTACTCTAGCTCTTTCTTCAGCTCCACTAATTCCACAGTGTCTATTATATAAGGAGTATTTTATATTGGTCCTACATTAGGGATTAAATAAATATAGAACCCAAATTACCACTTTGGAGGATGTCTAGGTAAATCATCTAGGAATAAATCAATGCATTCTTGCATAATACGTATATATTAAATTTGAATATTTTTTCCTCATCCATAGATGATGTTTTATCTTCTTCCCTAATAATTTCATTTAGAAGATCTACTAGAGTTGGATCCAGATATGTGTCAAATGATGAGGTATCCCATATAAATATGAGAAATTATATACCTTCACCATGAATCATAATTTCCTTATCTTTGTAGATTTTTTGCATTATATTTTGAAATCTGGTCCCTACCAAGGATTATATAAAAATAAAGCATAGGTATGATGATAAAATCATCAACTAGAGAATTATTAAGTATTATAATAGGAACTAATCGACACATCTTTATTAGAATAAATTTTACACTAGGATTCCTTACTGAAAACTCCCTTGTGAAGGTGAATTGGAAATATCAAAATTTTAAATATATTTGGGAATATATAAAGGAATTTTATGATATTTAATCGAATAAAGATTTATATAAATTTGATTATATGACTAAATTACCTTCCACCACATCATTAGGAAATTCAACCTTAACTGTTGTGATTTCATAAGCTTGTCCTTGATCCTGTGGCCTTTTCTGAGTAAATTTTCCTTGATGCTTCATACAATCATTTTCATTGTGTCCCATCTCCCTAAAATTGTGGAATTGAACATTGGTTACTTATTTATTTCCCTTAAAATTAGTATCATGATGTCCTTACTCACCACACTTGTATGGAGCTCATTTTCCATTTAATAAGGCACCAGGGTGATGCCTTCCACAGGTATCACATGTTGGAAAATTCACCTTTTTTATTCTTCCCTTTATCCATTATTTTCTTCTCCACCCTATTCTTCTCTTATTTTACCTTAAATTCATAAGACTTAGATAATTGTTTCTCTATCTTTATAGCACATGAGTTGATATCTTCATATGATGAGACTGTTTAGGAAACCAGTTCCCTTCAGAGGAATGGTTTTACCCTATCAGAAAATAAATCAATCTCACTCCTTGTATTATGTATATAGTCCACGAGATTCCTTTATAACCTTTTAAAGTTGTATTTATACTTGGAAATGTTTTCATCCTATTTATATCTTAGAATCATGAATTTCCTCTCCAAATCTGCTCGTTGTTTGTAAGGGAAATATTTCTCCAAGAAAATTTCCTTAAAATCATTTCATTCCATATTTTCAATTTCTTCATCCTCCTTTATGTTTTGAATCAACAAACACCATTGATCAAAATCTCTTGAGATACAATAAAATTACATGATAAAATTCTCCCTTTTGTTACTTCCTAATGTGATAAATATCTTCTCTAAGGAACTTATCAACTACTCGGCTACAAATGGTTTTGTATCCCCATTGAATAATGAAGGTTGTTGTCACATGAAGCGGTCTAACATTTTTCATCCATGTTGTACACCTAGATGGTCTATACTGGTAAGGTTATTATTCATAACCTGAGTGAGCTATCCCATTATAGTTATAAGTTATTCATCTTTTGTTGCAGCTCACACTCCAATATCATTATCTTTATTTGGAGGGAAATCCCTACATGGGATACGCGCATTGATATGATTTCCATTACTTCTACATGAAACCACTTATAAACAATATAATATTACAAATTTGGTTATTAATAATAATCCATAATTTAAAACTAGAAAAACACTTAACATAAATTGAAATATTTATTCATAGTTAATCTCATAATCGTAAAAATGCTTTCCTTGGGGACATATCACCTTTTAAATAATTCATAATGGTTTGTAATGAAAATTGAATTATCGAAATCATATCCCCAGGGAGTGTCAAACCATGTGCACAGTAAGGTCTGTTGTCATGTACAAGGTTACAAAAAGTCAGACCCGACAAACCTTGTTGGGGTTGTTACCGCTAGGTACTTATGTTTCAGAACCACATACACTAGTAGTATCCAGACAGGGATTCATTTCTTGGAAAAACAACATAATATCTACCTTAAAAAATTTCTAGGATGTTATTCTACGATTATCCTAAAATTATATGGAAGTGTTATGTTACCCAATCCATGTTTAATAAATATAGTTTCCAATTTTTCTACTAAAATTCCTTTGATACCAACTATAATGACCCTGACCATAGTAGCCTGGAGATAGTTCCTTACTCAATTATATTGGTATTATGAACAAGATATCTCATCCCAAAGGACTTAATAATTTCATAGATTTGAAAAACTAGATACATTAACAAGTTTTTACATTACAACTTGAAAGGAAAAACAATATAAAAACTTCATTGGAAACATCCATAACTCCTAGATTATCCCTAAAAGTCATTCATAATATACATCTTCATGTCCCAAGGAAAAATAAAACACAAGAAAGGGGTGAGCTCAGATGATCAGAAAGGGTAAAAAAATATAGAAGAATCTATCACAACATAAATAATAAGGCCAGTTGAATAACAAAAACACATGATAATAAAACATAATATTGAGCATAATATGGCAGGAATAAAAGTTGAATAAATAATTCCATATAAATAATCACATGAAACTTAATCATAAATATTCTACTAGTATAATAATCACATGATTTATCAATGATTTATATCATAATGAGGGAATGAATGATTTCTGACATTATAAACATACCATCAAGGCATCAACCAAGAATTAAACATAAATGGGTAAGGCCTCATCCAAAACCCAGTCTAGTTTATCTCATGAGACATAATAATGCATTGAGGGACTATAGAGGCCCCCTCCCATCACTTAATAAGTCCAATGAAATCATCATATGTAAAATAATAAATTAAAAAGATATATTTAAATTAAAGTTTCCCATATCACTTTGAAATATTTTAATCATAATCATATATGAAAATACTTGAATAAAATCATTGATAAATTCTTGAGAGAAATACCCTTTTACTTTGTAAAGAGGAGTTATTTTAAAAAATCATTTTTATTTTTCATAAGATCAGAGTTTGAATATGAATATACCATAAAAGAGAATTTATGGAAAATAAAATTATGCCAAATTAATTGAAAACATGTAAAAATATTATTTATAAAACTTTAGAAATGAGGCTCTTTAGTGCGGTTTAAGGGAAAATACAAAAGAGTATTTAAAAAACAAAGGAATAATTGTTTGAAAAAAAAGAAAAGAAATAAGATAGTTTTTTATGCTAAAAAGTGTTATTTTAGAAAAATATTGAGTGTTTAAAATATATTATATAGTGTAAATTAAAATGGGTAAGGAATTGGGAATTTCCCTTTAATCGATCTTACTTATTGGGAGAAAGTGAAAAGAGAACCTTGTAAAACATGTAATTCCCCATCAAATAAAAAAGAATAGAGATTGGAAAACATATTTTTAACATAAAAATATTGTTTATTAGTATTACATAAGAATAATTAATAATTAAATTGTGGTAAATAGAGAGAGAAAGTGTAACCCGAATGAAAAATAGTGGTTCGGGAAGAATCCCTTACCACTTAGAAAACAGTTTAACCATATGCCCCATAAAATTAATGATCCTCAAATTAAACATATAATACCATGAATATAAATATATTAATAATATTATACATCAATATTTATCACACATACACAAAAAATAATAAATAGTGGTGAATAAGGCATATCTAATAGAAATAAATGTGAGTTGAGAAAACCCTTACCTTATATCCGAAAGAATTCTTCACTTGTAATTAACATCCTGTATAATCAAATTAAAAAAATAATTAATTAATTAATAAAATTTTATACATATATTTTATTTGTTATAATTTTATTTTGTTCATTTATGTCCTTTTTTATGAGTTATAAGATTTTATTTCATCGTTTGGAAGTGTTCATTCCCTTGGTTTTCACGATTGGTTCACTTGTATACATGTACGAAAGATCATGCGAAATGGGAATAAATATAAAGAATTAAAGTTATATGTTATTAATGAAAATATATAAGATTAAATGGTTATATAATTCATTTGGTTATTTGGGGTGAGGATAAATAATTAGATAAGATGTTAGTGATAATCGTTTAGATTATTTTGGTGGTTTTTCAATCATCACAAACTAGTTTTGTTCATTAATTAATATTATATATACATACTGGTCAAATAAAATTATATAAGATTTAATAAATATATAATAATTCTTATAAACAAAAAAAAATAGTTTTATGACCTTCCTTGAAGGCATAATTGAAAAATGAAAACACATCTTCCACGAAGGCGGTAAATCAGAACCTCACAAACAATGGTTTCATCTTTAAAATAAAATAAAAAGGAGAAGAGACTTGATGGTGGATTTTACATTGAAATATTAAAATTCTATTATAAAAAATATACTATAGTTATCATGTCAATTTGGATATAGTAGGTGAGGGAAGGATAATAAAATAAAATAAATTGAAAAGGAAATAAAAGAAAAGAAAGAGGATTTTTACCTTTTGAATTCTTCTCCTTGAGAACCTCCTTAAGGGGATTGGTTTTGGTATTTTTTTGAGAAAAAAAGGCTCTTATATGTGTATAAGGGTATTGGGAAAAGTATTGGGTAGAAATTTTACGAGGCTCAAATCTTCTAAGGTGTGAGGAGAAGAGGTGGTGAGGGATGGTATTTATAGTGGAGAAGAGGGGTGTTTTTTTAATATATTATTCATTTGTTTATTTTTTTGGGACAATAATATGAATAGTTGGAGAATCATCACAAAATATATCAAAAATAATTTATGGTAGTTCTATATTATGGTTATTACGTCATCAATGACTCATGTAATAGTGTATTTAACTTATAATGTATTTATACAGTAAATTACTGCATTTTACTATTGACAAACAATTCATTTAATTTAGAAAAAATACAAAAATTCATCCCAAACCTTTTTCAATGTGTATAATTCAGAAATTAACTCCATTTTATGAAAATAATTTTCTAAATATGAGAAAATTAATTTTTAAATAAATTCATCATTTACTTCATTAATACAGATTTTAATATTATAAATTTTTTATCACACTTTGAAAAATTAATTAAGGACTCATAAAATTATTATATAATAATAAGACAACAAAATATTAATTTATGAATTTTTTTATGAAAATAAATATTATTTTAAATCATTATTTTAATTATAAAATTGTAAATAATCATTTATGTTTCACAAAAATATCAACAGTTAATTTTTCATTTTTTAAAACATTTATTTTCTTATTCCATGATATAAATATATCATATTTTTTTATTTATAAGATACACATTTTTTTGAACTTTGATAGGTAACATTATTATTCTAGTTTCCATATTACTATTCCTAATGGTCACATTACTATTCCAGTTGTCATAGTTAATAGTATATTATTATTTTAAACTTGGTGTTGCATGAAGCATAAACTATCAAAGATCTTAAATTTTAAAAGAGGCATACCATAAGATATAGGAAGTGTTACATGACTACTTAAATTGTGTTTTATATTTCTACCCCTTCTATTTTTAGGGGATCTTATTTGATATATATATACTCACCCCTACATGGGATTTATTTTCACATGTCATGTCTTATACAGACAACATACAGATTGACGGTGTTTTCGATGGGGTATAGGGATACTCAGGTGCATAGTCTACGTATTATGGTGGGGCTTGGAGATAAGGAGATGGTCTATCTCAAATTTCATTTCTTTAAGTTGTTTTTATTTTGGGAATTTATTTTTTTGGGCATTTATTTTACCTTTTACACTTTGGTTGTGTTTTTTTGTACTCTTATTTAATCCCTAGAGTTTATTAAATGATTGTTTTTTCTCTAGATGTTACAATATTTATTTTTTATTCCTCTACAATACTGCATAGAGATGGTTGGGTTCATGAGTATAGGTAAATTAGGAAAGGGACTCCCATTATTATTATTCCTTCTTTATTCTTATCTCCATTCCATGGATAATTGGAGGAAGGCTTGGGGTTATAATGGCTCAGCCTTCGGCAGGCCAGGTGAGCCCTAGTGGGATGAGTCATTACAGAGTGGTATCAAAGGTGGTTCTACCTCTGGTAGATGTAGAGATAGACCTATGGTGAAGATTGATTGGGAACTTGGGGAAATAATGTTGGAGTTTCTTGAGTTCAATTTTCATACCATAGAACCTAGTGTTGGTGCAGTGGCTGACATATCCATACACCAAGACTATAATTACCTACTTTTAGACTCATTATACCAATACATTGGCTATTAGGAATAATGGTAGATTCATCATATAGGATTGAGTCCTTTATCCTTCTTGATTTAGATCCCCATATATATATATATATATATATATATATATATATATATATTCTCATCTTACCATGGTACATCTCGATCAATTTCAAGATGCCTCCGCAAAGATAGTTATCTAGGTTACTGATTCAGGATCATGAATACGATCTAATGAGTGATGAGGCATTAGTTTAGGGGACATAATGTGAGGACATTCCTCTAGGTGGGAATATATTATCACCCCTTCTTATTGAGAAATATATAGCACTCACAAAGAAGGATGAGTATGAACGCAAGTTTAGTGTGCTTCATGAGTTCCAGTGCTAGAGGCTGCTAAGGTTCTACCATGATCTAGATCCCTAGGTAGTAGAGGATTGGATTGTATCAGTGATCTAAGTCTTCAGGTTCAATAGGACCCTGACTAATCATATGTTTGTACTGGTATCCATTCTTTTACATGGAGTAGTTGGGAGTTGGTGGAGTGTTGTCATGTATACGTATGATGATTTGACACTCTCATGGATTGAATTCCAGAAAATTTCATGTGAGGAGTATTTCCCACCATTCTTGTGATCTGTTCAGATTTAGGAGCTTATGGAGCTGCAACATGGTAGTATGATAGTTTTTGAGTATTCCATGAGGTTCACTGACCTCACATGGTACTCCCTTGACATGTTCCATGATTGGTGGGGAAGTTAGAGAAGGGTCTCCATAGATACATCTATTCCAGTGTGGTACCCTTATGCATTCCCACATATGATGGAGTGTTATGGTGGGAACTAGTTATAAATATTTTCCTATCTGAGTGATGTAATGTAGCTGGAGCTAGCGGTGGGTGTTATGGTGATAAGTAGTCTATAGAATCTAGTTGGTTACATTTGATAAGGTCTCAGTGTAAGAGACCTAATTGTGGCTAGTCTCAACCATGTTGACATTCAATTAGGGGTTTTTCTAAAGAACTAGATCATCCCATAGAGGGGTGATGTTATGAATGTGGAGTGTGAGGTCACATGGAATGTGATTTATCAACCCAACATGCTAAGGAGGGTAGGAATAAATTAGATGGTCCACCATGAAAGAGAAAGCATCATGATCAGGGTTCTCCCAAGAAAGGCCATGGTATCCCCTAGGGAGGTGGTACTGGAAGAGAAGCAGGTGGAACTCCAGGAGGAAAGGATGTTGGTGGTGGGATATATTTTGAGCTACTTCCACCACTACCACCAGGAGTCCCACACAAGTATCAGGGAGCTGGAAGATAGGTCTATGAGTAGCTAAGTCAATGTAGGATTATGACCCGGAATCTCATGAGATGATATGAGGTAAAATATGTGTTTATTCTACACTTGATACAGTACTTGAAGACATTGGTGTGAGTCACTCCTTAATTTTTGTATCCCTTGTGTGAGATCTAGAGCTCCCCATTGAGACCATAGCACAATGTCTTTTACTAGAGGTTTTAACTTGGTGCGATTATTTGATATAGATCATCTACTAGTAGTGAGAGATATAATTTGGTGGAGTGTTTCACGTGGGGCCTCTTGGTGATCAGGATGGAACCTTTGAACATTATCTTAGGTATGGATTGATTGTCCAAAGTTAAATACCAGACCGACTGTTATTCTAGGTGGGTTATATTCCTTTGGATAAAAGGGACAATATTATCCTTTAAAAGTGAGAGAGATCTCATGGATGAGCGAGTCGGATTATGTGGAGGATGCCACATCCGATCACCCATCAGTTGGTGAGTTTATCCATTGACATGGTGGTATCTTCATACATTTGGATTCCTTCAGTAGTGGAGGACTTTATGGGTGTTTCCTTACTATCTATGAGGCATGAGATGGGCTTCTGCATTGACTTTCACCCCATGACCATATCAATATCTTCTACAACATATCTAATGGACCCTTCCAAACTATGAGAGTTGAGGGTTTAGTTGGAGGACGCTCAAGAGAAGGGTTTTATCAGACCTAGTTTATCCCCCTTGTAGATTTGGTTTTGTTCATAAAAAGGAAGATGGGATCTTTTAGCTTTATATAGATTATCATTTCCTAAATTAAGTAACTACAAAGAACAAAAACCCCTTATTGAGGATTGATGACCTCTTTGATCAATTTCATGGTGTGAGTTGGTTCTCAAAGATTGATCTCAAGTCTAGATACCACTAGTTGGGGGTTCATGTGGCTAATATTCTAAAGCTGTTATTCTAATGTCTCTATGGACACTGCATGTTCTTGGTGATTCCTTTCGGTGTGACGAATACACCAACTGTATTTATGGATTTTATTAACTAGATCTTCTAACCATACTTGGACCGATTTGTGGATGTATTTATTAATGACATACTCATCTACTCCACATTAGAGGAGGAGAATTCATGGAACTTGAGGATGGTCCTAGACTTACTTAGGGAGCACCATATTTATTATAAGCTCTCTATGGTCTAGTTCTAGATCAGTGAGGTTCACTTTCTAGGGAATTTCATTTCTGAGAATGGTTTAGATTTGGGAACAATGAAGATTTATACCATTCTTTCTTAGGATTCACCAAAGTGAATGTCAAAGGTGCGAGGTTTTATTGGCTCGACATAGTACTATAGGTGGTTCATGGGGTAATTCTCTATGATTTCTTCCCCTTTGACCACCCTAACATGGAAAGGGAATCTATTTACCTAGATTGAGCAGTGTCAAAGATCCTCTAAGGATTTGAGGATGAGGCTAACTAGTGCTTATATTTTGAGATTATCAGAGGAGGGCATGGATTATATAGTGTATTGTGATGTCTATGGATCTAGGTTTGGTTGTGTATTGATGTAGAGGTAGGAAGTGATCATATATCAGTCAAGGTTGTTTAGACTCCATAACGAAAAACTATGTGACTCATGACCTGGAGTTAGTAGCTGTAGTCTTTTCACAAAATATGTGGAAGAACTATATTATGGGAGAGTTAAGCATGACCTATGGTTGCCTATTGAACATTAAAAGGTATGGTTTTCTTCTAATGTGTATAGTGTCACTCAGGTCGAATCCTTAGTGATGGTAATTTTTTTATAGTTGATTGTTTATGATTTTATTTTTCTTCTGAATGCGAGGGGGGGGGTTCTGGAGATTAATTAAATTGATTAATTAATGAATTTTAATAAAACGGGTTGATAATTATTGTGGTGATTTCATCATTATAGAGTTAATATTGTAATATCCTTGATCATTGAATTTTTTTTCATTAAATTAACATCCACTTCACAAGGTTATTTTTATCGGAACTCCCAATTATTTTGGCTTTAATCCAAACCTTAACTAGGGTCTTAATCATTATAAAAGCTCATTTATAGAAGGTTCGATGAACCCATGTGTATTTGTGGTTCCAATAATTCACAGAATCTACATGTCAAAAAAAATCATTAATCCATAACATATTTTTTTGACATACACAATATTAATTCAATGAATGTTAAATGAGTGAAAGCTCTCAATCACTTAACATGCCAAAATTATAACTCTCCTCGATGAGATATTTAATCATCCATTTGGGTGTTTAATGATTTGGTTAATTATTTTTAAGGTGATGAGTTAAAAGAAGAATAAAATGAATGAGACAAGAAAATATTTATGCAACGAACACACGTACAAATGTTGAAGGGAGTAAATGCAGAATTTTGATTAACTAAGAAATAAAAAAAAAGAAATAGGTTTTAAATTAATTTAAAATAATTTAATACCATTAATATTAAAAAATATACGATGGATGAGAATTATATATTATGATGAATAAACATGAATTAATATTCAATTAAAAAGAAAATAAACTTACATGATTACAAATGAAAACAAGGGACAACAAACATGAAAAGAACATTGGAGAAGAGGTCTCTCTAGTTAAAAAAAATAATAAGGAAAATATTCCCAAGACCTTATAAAGGATATGTTCATGCCAAATATCCTCCTTAAGTCCTGATATGCCAACCCCTTGTAAGTAGAGGAGGGGAGTGTATTTATAGTCCAAGAGAGTAGACTACTTCCATTCCAAAACTATCCCTCTTGTTGGATCATCAATTTAAAAATTCAGACATCTGAATTTGGAGAAATAATATTTTTCAAAGCTATATATATGGATGTGTAAACTTCAACCTCAAAATTTGGCGCCCATCAGTCCTTTTTTTACCAAATTTATGTCTGTTTTTCTAAACAATGTCCTTATGTTTTTTTCTAGATTTTTTCAAAGCATAAAATGCGAATGGGTTTTTGGACAGGAAGATGAACTCAAATCTGAGAAATATATTCTACAAAGTTTTGTGACTACATATTTTATTTCACTCCAAAGAATATCATCTCAATTTGAAAATTTTATTGGGAGAAAAGTTAGGAATTGTGGGATGTTTTCAAATCTTATATAGAATTGTAGGTTGGAATTTCATGCATCAATTGGGTCCTTTATTGGTTGATTTGGGCCTTGAAATTTTTATCCAAGTTGTAATGTAATATTCCTAGACATCATGAAGATAATAGAAGAATTTTTCCTTCTAGATTGATCTTAGAAAATATAACATCACATATGGTCTAGTTTCTTTTAGAGATTCTTTATGCCTTCTTATGTGGTCTATATTGACCTTAAAATGGATGAATTGGCCAAATTTCCAATAGAATTATTTGTATTAAATTGAATTATTAACACTAAAAAATAGGAATAAAAAAATTGGATAATTAAAGTGATAGTTCAAATTAAAATAGTAAACTGACTCGAATGTGGATTAATTAAAATTCTGCTCAAAAATTATATTTAATATTAAAACATGGGTATTTAACACAAATTATGATATTTTCTATGAAAATTAGTAAAATTATTAGATAAAAAACTTATGAATAAATTAATAATATCAAATATTACTTTGTTATTTAAAAAAACTATCAAAGTCTTAGGTATAACTTTATATAGAGATATCTGAACCAGAGGTGGAGGCACTAGTTGGAGTTCCTGTAGGACTTCCAATTAGAGATATTATATACTCCCAGGAAGGGTAACTTGGTGGAAAATTACCTTAGTAGGAATCCCCTTTCTCATTTGGTGGAGGATGAATCTATGAAGTTAAGTTCCTTATAGCTGACACTGATGGAGGATAAGGGTGAAACCTATCTTCAGTCAATGGTGTTGACTCTTCCACTTATCTAGTATGTGAGGGAGGCTTAGTTGGGAGATATTCACTGTGAGGTTATTCATGATTAGATATTTTTAAAATATTTACCATATGGTTTTTCTAAATAAAGGGAACATATCATCCTTTTCCAAGGATGGATGGTGGTTCTGATCATGATATGAGAGGAGGTGATGAGGGAGTTTCATGCTTCTCCTTTAGATGTACATCCCAATGTAGGAGAGATGTATAGGGACCTTCAGTGGAAGTTTTGGTGGGATTACATGAGGTGGAGTGTTTCTAAGTTCATCTCTTGGTGTCACACATGTCAGCAAGAGAAGTATGGGTACCAGGTTCCTATAGGTTTGGCATAAACTATTGAGACTTAGAGTAGAAATGTAATATCCAAGTAATTTTTGTTATTGATTTCATAGATAAAGAGAGGCCACGATGATATCTATGTGATTTTTAACTGGCTTAAAAAGTTATCACACTACCTTTCCATTATGAACTAGAGTTCAGTGGAGTGTCTTAGATAGTTTTACACATGGTAAATTATCCAAATCCTTTGGGTACCCTTGATGATTATCTCTGATGTTGATGCATGGTTTACACCATTATTTCACAGGGAACTATAGGAGGCATTCATGAACCAATTTTAGATGAGTATAATGTTTTACCCCCAGATAGATGGGAAGACTGGGATAACTATCCAGGTTTTGGAGGATATGTTGAGATATTGTGTTTTAGAATTTGATTGGATCTAGTAGGATCACTTTCTATTGGTATAGTTCTCTCATAATAATATCTATCACTCTTTAATCAACATGGAACCTTTCAAGGCCCTGTATGGGAGACCCTGCAGGTCACCCTTGTGTTGGATGGAGACTGGTGAGAAATATCTTACTAGGATAGAGATAGTTCAAGATATGATGAAGAAATTTTTAGTGATCCACAAGTGTATAAGGATAGCCTAGAGCTGACAGAAATCTTAGGAAGATTGATGTCGTAGGCCCATGGAGTTCAAACATGGAGATAGTTGTTTCTTGCGAGTCTCCCCATGATAAGGATTGAGGAGGTTTATCCCGGGAGTAAATATAATCATGAGGTTTATTAGTCCATTTGATATCCTATGGAGGGTTGGTGAGGTTTATTACCACCTATCCTTACCCCCATAGTTGGAACAGTTTCATGAATTCTTCCATGTTTCATAGCTATGGAGATACGTGCATAATACAACACACATCATTAACTGGGGAGATATGGACATTGATGATGGATCCAACTTCACAAATTACCTAGTGGAGATAGAGTATTAGTAACAGAGGGTCCTGTAAAGATAGACCATTCCCATGTTTCATGTTTTGTGGAGCAGGAGAGCCAAATGCAGGCTTAGTATCCCCACCTTTTTGTTTAGTTTCTTCTTTATGAGGATGAAAATACTTGAAGGGTGGAATAATGTAGTGTCCCTGTTTCTTCCTTGTAAGAATTTGAATTAAATTAATAACATTTTTCAAAGCTGGGTGCTGAGACACCACGAGATTCTAAGGAATGTTGATCCCGAAATTTATGTTATTAAATTTTAAATATATTGATATCACAAAAACATATTTTTTCAGAAATAATGGGTTATAACCTAAGAGGATCCTTGGATTGGAAATCCTAGACCTTGTTTGAATCCATAATGAGGATTTTATCCAAGGTTCAACCTAATGTTGGTCACCACCGAACATTCATGTTAAGTGAATTAATTAATTAATTTATTAAGTTAATTCATTTAATAACCCTAACCTATTTCCTCAATATAATTGTTGTTATAGAAATTGACCAAGGTTTATAAATAAACTTGGGATACTTTAGAGGATAATTTAGAGTGTTATTCTTCGGTGGATCAACACTAGAAAACAAATGAAGATCATATTTAGGTGGATCGAGTAGTAGTGAATGCAGTGGGTATTCCACATCACTGGTAAACACATTCTTCACTAATGATCAATCCATAATCAAGGTAGGGAATTATTTTTATGGATTTACTCCCTAATAAATTTTTCTATCATGGATTAAATATATACTTCACTTTTATATGAGATTTTTTACCCTTATCGTGAGCCTAATTGGATAAATTAAATTGTTAAATCAATTTATTCTTATTTTTTTCTATATAACACCCATAGTTTCCCTAATAGTGTGATCATTGGATATGAATGATTGTATAACAATGTATATACCTTTGTTTTTGTGCATTTCTCCCCACCATATTTTATTCTTTATAACTGACCCATGGGTTCATTGTTCTACATTGTCAGGAAGGTTTGAGCATGATCGAAGCCTGAAATTCATGGTGGATTAGATAATGGGGTATGGGATTTTGATTTTGTGGGCGATCATGATGATTTTTGGGAGATACCTTTGCAGATATGGGATTTGGAGTGGCTAAAACATGATGTAAGATCAATGAACAAAGACATTTGGGGTTAGAGTGGCTGGAATCCGTCCACAGTGGATAGATTAGGAATGAAAATCCCTAGATTCAAGAACCCCGATGTGATTTGTAGTGGCAACAGAAGTGAAAGTGACATGGTGAAAATGCATTGAAGAACTTGAGTTTCTATGAAAAATTAAACTACATGGCATATAGTCTAGAAACATACACCCTGTAGCCCCTGTCTATGGCACTAGAGTTTTGGGGAAGGTATACATCACATGTCATTTGGATGGGCTCACTCCCCATGTGACCTCCTTGGGAATCCATACCATGTACTAGATACACAAAAATATGACCCCATGTTGGAGGAAACACCATGTACTCTAGGATTACTTGGGCATGAGCTGACACCTGGGCACAACTAGGTACATGGTTTGGTACACATACATGACCGGATGGACATGACCCTTCCCAAGAGTACATTGGCAAGCACCGAGTGGATGAGATATTTCGTGTGGGCCCCTTACACACCATGTAAGTTAACATGGCCTCTAATAAATGTCTAGAGGAGAACATAGCTAAGTAGTGGAGTGGTACCACATGATATGTGGACCCCATACATGCCATTTACCCTTATGATAAACTTCCACCTTTCACATCGTCTTCGTATGGACTTAGATTTTGGCCCACAAGTATCCTATCCTGAGTAGTTTTCCATGTAGGATTCTCTAGTAGACTTTATAATGGATTTTGAGATACAACGTGGAATTTTCCAAGAATGAAGCTTCTTTAGGTGATGTTTGATGATGGTAGTGATAATGCAAGATCATTAGTGAGAGAGGATGGGGTTTGAAACCCCATGTCTTATCAGGGTATGGGACCCCATACTCCTTACCCTAGATTGAGGGACACACCCCTAACACACTAGAGCACGAGCCCTCTACCCTTTGAGTGGAACCTGATTGACGTACCAGGGTTTAGGTACTCTACCCTTTGAGTGGAACCCCCATTGATATACCAAGGCATGCTTCTATTGTCCAATTATTTTAACCCCCTGATATACCAGGGTATGGGTCATCTACCATTTGGGTGGTACCCCCTTTACATAATAGGGAATGGGTCCTCTACTCTATGAGTGGAACCCTATAATGAACTAGGGAATGGATCCCCTGCCCTATGAGTGGAAACCCCTAACATAATAGGACCTAGGTCCTTTACTCTCTAAGTGGAACCCCCTGGAACACTAGAGCATGATCCCTCTATCAATATCTACTGAGTGGCCCCCCTATCATACTAAGGTTTTGGTCCTCCACGCTTCAAGTTGTATCCCCACGACACACAAGGGTAAGGGTCCTCTATCCATCTACTTAGTGGAATCACCATAACATACTAGGTATAGGTTCCTCTTTCTATTGGACATTGCACCCCCTCTGGATATGGATCATTGGTAAGGTGCAGGTCCTCGTCATGACCTTCTCAGACAAACAAAAAAGAGGAAAGGTCATTGATGAGGGTCCTTTAGAGCTACAGGTAGACTCATTGACCTAGGATGGGATATGATATGGAAATCCCATTTATTTCTCATTTGGTATTATTTTATAAGAACACACCCACCCACCCACCCCCCCCCCCCACACACACATATATATATTATTCGGCTTTGTTTCCCTCTTTCTTTGGGATGGGATGAAAATTATATCGTGTCTATTACCCCCCCTTCAATTTTCATGGTGTCCTACTGGGTATGTATATACTCACACCTACACAGGATTTTACCGCATGTATCATTTTATATATATATATATTAAAGATAGATCTAAAATGTTTTCTGTGAAGCATAGGGACACTTGGGTGCATAGGCTACATATGGTGTTTGTGCCTAGATATCAAGATCAAGGCTCTCTTAGATTTTTTTCTTCTAATTATTATCAGGTTAGGACTTCATTTCTAGTATGGTGTTTATTTCCCCCTTTACACTTTTATTATATCCTATTTTACTCTGATGTATTCCATATTGTTTATTTCATGTGTGTTTTATCTCTAGATGTTACAGTATTTGCTTTTATATTCCACTACACTACTTCTTGGAGATTGTTAGGTGTGTGTGTACATGTATATTAGTAAAATGATTCCCATTATAGCTATGCCTTCTAAGTGATTTTCGTCCACCCCTAGCCTATTGGAGGTAGGATTAGGGTTGTGATAGATCATCCTACCATATTCCAGGAAAGCCTCTATGGGTTTGGTCATTACAATATGGATGAAATAATTAAACATTGAATGTTGACCATGTTACTCAAATGTTTATCATTGACAAAAAAACTCTTCCTCACTCGCCTCCTTAAAAGGATAATTTGTTAATGAGGATTCTAGAATGTAAGAAATCTATTCATGAAATATCAAAACCAAAGGAATCTAAACCATCCCTCAAAGTTACTAACAGCAAGGATATGGAATTTCTCCAATATTGATCATAGTTATAATTAAGATGATGAACTTTCCATTATTTTATAGTTATAAAATAGTAGTATATTACAACTTTTCTTGATTAAAATTTATGTGAGGCATAATGAATTTAATTTTATTAAGTCTCCCTCTATTTTATGAAGTCCCAAAATCCTTCACCATTGGACTCATAATGTCTAGTTTCTAGAACATTCTAGTGGAGAAGATCCACATTTCCCTCTATATAAATCTAATGTGGGTTAGTGAATCTACTAGGAGGTATTTAGGTGGGTAAGTCTTTTCCAACTATGGTCTTGTATCTCCTTGATCCATTTAGTGGACTCCCCAATCTAGAAATACTAACTTGGATTTCCTCAACACTTGCCTCCAAGTTACATCAAGTCTAGTGAGGGCTACTTCTCTTGATGTAAGATGGTTAAGTCAACCCATAACCTTTATAATAACTCCATGATAAAAGTAAGTGTCCCAATGAGGGTCATCCAAACAACCAGTTTTATAGATTTCATTCCAAATAAATTAATAGAAGTCCATGTTTGACTTAATATATATCTGAGGGATTATATTTGTCATAAGTAAACTTTATCTTGTTTTATCCTTTATATGACTGGATTTTATTTAAGTGATAAACCATGATTTTATAAAACATTTACACATAATAAATTTATTTATATTTTATATTTTTATATTTATTTATGTGATAGAGATCTTGCATCCATAAAATAAATAATGAAAAAGATATAAATAAATAAATGACTCAAACGTGATCTTTTCTGATGGTTGATTTATTGAGAGGAAAATAAATTAACTTATGACCTTGGGGAAAACCCATTGTTCAGTATAGGCATGAGTTGAAATATCCCACATTTCCACCATCATATCACCAGGATTGGTGTCATCTTAGTTTCATCTTAAACCTCCTCTATGAGCCTTAGGACACTCCTTTTATTACATGTATTTATTACTCACATGTTGGTGAGGGTAACCAAAGGATTGGTTAAGTAGAAATATATAAATAACCTTGGACACACATGTCCTACATAATAAAGGAGATATGGGTGAAATGAAATCCATCATATTTAATTTAATAATTAATAATTTCAAAACCATGAAATAAATTAAATTAAGTTAAACCAAAACATATAGAGGTATTGGTTAAGATCATGAATGTTTATACATGTAATGAATACCAAAAATTACACTGGATAACTTTTATTTATATTAATTATTTATTATTAAGATTAATTCACTTTCATTAATTAATTAATTAACTTTTATCTAAATGACCATTCAAATTCTCTTAGAGATACCCATCATAAATTCATTCATGAAAATAAATAGAATAACCAATAATTAAAAAAAATTAAATTAATTGAGAATATTTTATTATTTGAAAACTTTTTTAGAATTTTAAATATATCTGGTTCCATTTTTTGTAATAGAGTTTTAATGATACAATTAGTAATTTAATGTAATTTTATTATGTCCTTTATAGGGAGACTACATGATGTGTACTTATGATCTAGACACTATGTACCACAATTATTGTGTAATTGAGATAAACACCAGGGGATTCATCATGTACCTTAGCTAGAATACATGATATGTACTAGCTTGATACATTACATGTATTAAACTTTCTGTGTGTTTGTATAACACACCAATAGACTTTGAATGTTCATTGGACATAGGACCACATGATGTGTACTCCAGCTTGACATAGTGTGTTTCACTAGCCTTCTGTCTACCTGAATCACTGAAGAACTCAGTGTACATTTTGGATATGAAAAACAATGAACTAAATTCCATGTATATAGGATACACATAATGTGTTTCATTAATTTTCCAAGATATTAGTCTCACACAGGGTTTAACTATGTATTTGACCACATGGTTTGTGTGAATTTCACCATTAAACCATGTATACAACATGATGTGTACTCCATCTAAATACCATATAATCTGAAAATATGCATGCTATGTTAGAGTGAACTACATATAGTTCAAAAAAAATCACCATGTGTAGTTATTTCTTGGCATTCCATGTATCCCACAACATGACCAGGTGCAATGCACTTGGGTACACAATGTGTAATCTTGCTACACACCATATAACCCAGTATTATCAGCCAAAATTCTTGGCACTTATTGAAATAATCTCCAATAATTATTCAATAGTTCTTAAAGATTTAAGAAAATATGAATCATGTGTGATGAAATTAAAATGTCAAAATCATGTAAATCAAACATCAGATTAAAGAACAAATATTCTGAAATGAATGATCTAACAACTATTGTGCATAATAGATCAAAAATCGAATAAATAATTATAAATTTAAAAAATGACCACTTTTATACCACTTGAAGGTTCTGGGAAAATTAGAAATGCCTATGTGGGAATATTAACATAAAGGAGTTTTCATATTCAATGGATCATTCACAAATTGTACAAGAAGTAAACATCATGACTAAAGAAACTTTTCTACAAAATACTGACAAAAGAAAACCCAAAACCCAGAGAGAGGATCTTTAAACGTTAAAATTATAATTAATTTAAATATAATTAGAAGAAGGGTTACCTCATCTTAGGATATTTCTTCGATGAGATGTTGATCATCTAGAACCCTTTTTATATTATCTTCATTTTGATTGTACGATCTAAGTGTAGAATCTCTCTAGCGGCGATCCACAAGTTCTCCTTTGGTATCCAAATAACATTGATTGATTATTGGGTGCTAGTTTGAAGGATTGATCATCTCGTGTTGTTCAACTTGATCACTTATAGTTCCTTTCACCTTTAATGAATCTATTTAGTGATTTTTATTCTTAAGAGTAAGAGAGGAAGATGAATGGAGAGAGAAGTCCATTGTGTGCAATGATTCTCAAATATTGATTAACCCTACACAATATATATAACCATCTACTTAAAGAGATAGGGTTTAAGTTAAAATATTATTTAATTGTGTACTGAACCTTAAATAATATAATAATACTTATCAAACCCCATTCCATATAATAATAATATTATTATTTTATGGCGTGCACCGACTCACACATTGATGATATTATTTTACCATCTTGAAAATTAATATTCCTCACCAGACATGATATTTTTCTTCTCAAACTTCTTGACATTTATTTAATGCTCAAATAAATATTTAATTAAATATTTCATTCATCAATAAATATTTATGATCTGTAAAACATTAATAAAATTATTCTTCATTCTTGAGAATAATATTTTTTTCTCTTAATTAAATTCAAATAGAATTTAATCAAGATCCACACTTTGTGTTAAACCCTATAGGATTATTTCTCATTGGAATTAGGAAGGATGAACTAAATTCAAATATTATTGTTTAACAATGAGTCAACTGACCCAAGAGAAAAAACTTAATGTCTTAACATAGACCCCCATATATAAATTATCACTGTGTTATATAATCCCTTTATCATAATATCTCATCAATAAGGTTTCATATTTATGTCATCAACCTATATTCTTGATACACATTTCTTTAAATATTTTATATAAACATATATTTACACTATGACCATGAAATTTAATGTGAAAGTTTCTATTCCAATCAAAAGTTAGAGATATCAACTTTCATAAATATGGAAGGGACAAATCCTTCATCGACTTATCCGTTAATGACATGTCATTCGTGATGCACCCAACACAGAATACTTTTTGAAAAAACAAGTAATAATGGTTTTGGTCATTAAATATTTTTTCAAAAAACATAACATGAATTAATGATAATATTAATGTCTAAGGATCATTACTCACACTCATATATAGGAATATCTAATGACACTAAAATGTGCAGAATTCCTACTGGAAGGTCTGTTCTCATAATCCACAATCTTGGAGATTACCAAATGAAAACTTTATGAGAATAAGAATTATATTATGACAAGTAATCACACATAATATTCAAAATACTATGTTCCCAATCATAGTACATTATTTTATTGTAGAACTATATTTAATAATATCTTCATTTCACTTCATAGTTCTCATCACAGCGGGGAACTGCTATGACCTTATCAATATGACAAATAATCTAGTACATTATTACATAAATGTCATGAATATCAATGAAAAATATGTAAAAATATGTTTTATTAATATTAAAATATTTGAATATACATGTAATCAAATTATAAACAATTGTTTATAGAACACCAACTCCAAAAATATGAACCCTGCCTACTACTGACACCTATTATGGTGGTGTTCATGGTATCATATCCATAGGTAAAGATATTATGGAAGTTTCCATGAAAAAAACAAAAACACAATAAAAATATGCATGAAGTGATGAATAAATGATGAAAATGTTGAAACAAAGTAATAATAATGAAAAAATAGAAATAAAAGGAAGAAGATCTGAGTAGTTGATGAAAATAGGATTTTTAGAATAATTTGAATTAAGTTAAGGATGTTATTTATTTTACTATAGTTAGTTACAATAATTTATGGTCTTAAATAAAATGTGATAATCTAATGATCTCTCTCTTCAGTGTACAATACAACTTGGAAATATCTCATTCAAGATGATCTCTTGATCATTACTATCGAGAGAATTTATTCAATTATTGATATGAAAATATCTACCTTTCCCAATTTATTTAGTAAAAATTCAATAGTTTGTAAGTTTATTTTAGGAACCTCTTGGTTCCTATAATACTTTAAAATTATACTCACAATGAAAAGAAGAAACATCACAAAACATAAATTTTACTAGAACAATTGTTTTAACTAGATAAGAACATATTAAAGAATTTCAACTCATTATAGTATGAATTCACATATTTTATTTAACTATTCATAAAAAAAGAATAAAAAATGATAGTTTTTAATAATTTAAACTAAAAAAATAGAGTAATAGTGAGTATAAGGATGAGGTGAAGATGCTTCTATTTTGAGACCGACTCCTCTCCTCAGGTCCAACTCAACTGTGACCTACTCCTAGCCTGCATGTAGATCAGTCATATCCTCTACTTAGTACGCTCCCAATGATGATTGATCCCCCTAATACTCTATTTTAGAATATTTTACACTATCTCATATCCTCAAATACAAACTTGGACTAATCCTTTTCATCAATAACCTCCACTTGAAAACTTTTACCAAAAATTATTCTCTTCATTTGACTTGATCAAAACTCACAGAACCAAACACTGAAAACCCCATGTGTATTAGTAACTAATTCCAGTGTGATGAATTTGGAAAAAACTCCTAGTTGGTTACACTCTCAAATATTTCCAATAATTTCTATATGGTTCCAATAATCCCTTATTTGAGGTTTAAGTTCTTTATTCTTGATCTTCCTTCTGACTTCATTGCAAGAATCTAGATAACCTCCAGAATACTCAACCCATTGTTACTAATAAATTCATATATCTAACAAACCATTATTCATCAAGTTTTTTTTCACAAACATATACTAAAACCTTGATAATAATACATAATTTTAAAATATTAAATCAAGATTCATCTCATGGGATCGGTCAACTCAAAATCAAACAAGCAATACTCCTCCATCACTCAATAGACGTACCAAGAAAACAACATTCGTTCCTCATGTGAAAATAAACTATAACCTGGTGTGAAATTTTATTCATCTTTGAAACTTATGGAATCAAATTCTACCATATCCCTCCATATTATATCTTCTCCTACCAATGAGCCATAAGTGAGCATAAATAAAAAAATGAATCTTGGTATCTAGCCTCTATAAAATTGACATCATGCACACAACCATAGACCAACTTTGTTTTTATCAATTTTGAACATGTATTTAATAATTTTCAAAAACCCTAATTCAACATATCTGTCTTTGAAATCCCATCTCCATTCCATTCACATCAAGTTATTCATTATATTTGTACCTTGATTGGTGTGTCTCGGCTTAAAAAGTATGGCACAATCGATGAACATTACATCCATTTCATGATGCCTATATTCACTGGTTATTTCCAATTGATTGGAACTCCTTTTGTGAATTTAATTAAGCACAATACATTCATACCATCCGTTACATATATAAGAAACTATTGGGAATGTTTATATCTCACCATCTTCTTCAATTCCAAACCTGCACAAGAAACGAATAAACAACCTAGTGAAAAATCAAAATCTTTATGTCTTGAAAATGAATTTATCTTCAGATCCATATTCTTGAACTCCAATTAACTTCAAACTCAACCTTAAACCCCCCAGTAACATTTTAAGTATTGGTTTTAGCTCTTAAAATAGTGGTTCTAACTTCTATATTTGGTCAACCTCTTCCACACAGACCGTCTTATTTGTAGGCTTTGTTGAAATCACCTTCTGTGACTAGGTTCAAACACTATCTAACCATTTTGAAAAATTTCAAACTCAAACAAAATTTCAATCTACTCCCATTAGCCTTCATTTCACCTTCTTTGAATGAGTTTTATCACATTGGTTCAGACTTACTTGAGTGAAAAATTTTGGTAATGTGATAATAAAAAATATATGTGATTAAGAAAACCCAGCTTTGAAAAACCATTCTAAGGGCACATTTGATGTTGGTTTCAATGGATTTAGGATTCTTTCTCAAACTTGGGTGGCTTGTTTTTGTTCTGGGGGTATCTTTTCATACTGGTAGTGGGATCACCCTCATAATGGTAACCGAAGTAAAGGCATGGCGGTAGCGGAATCATCCCTATCATGGTAGCAGTTACCCCACTAAAATCATAGTAAATGATTAATGGTAGTAGGTATTAATGATGGAACCACAATAGTATAACTTAAATGGAATAACCTCTATGGTAGTACCTTCATACAGTAGCATAATTGCCTGATATAGTAGCTGATCAAACTATTGGTAACAGATTGGGCTAATTGTAGCAGGGGATAACATCTACCTGTAGCATAAAAAACAATCAAACAATTAAAAATTAAAAATTAACTATTAAAATATTAAAAACAAAGAAAATTAAAAGTTATATTCAAATTCCATCAATTAATTAAATAAATTAAATTAACTAAAAATTAAACATTTTAAATCAAGATAATTTGAAATTAAATTTGAGCTCATGAAAAATTTAAAACAAAAAAAATATTAAAAATTACAATCAAATTAAAAAATTTATTTAATATGAAAATTATAAGTTAAAAATTTAAAAAATTTAAACATCTAAATAAAATATTTAAAATTAAATTCAAATTCCATTAAATAGTTAATTAATTAATTAATTAGAAAAAACATAGAAATAAAATATGAATAGAATTTACCCAAAAGATCTCAGAGTTAATATTTAAAAAAAATTAAAAATAAAATAAATAAATAATTCAAATAATGAATAAAAATTATATTAAACTAGAAAAAACATAATTAACATAATTTCCATTAATGTGATAAATATACTATAAATTGAAAACTAACTATAATAATCTAATTTAATAAAATGATTATAACTAAAAGAATCATATATAAAAAAAATAATGTGTAAAAATACATAAAATAAATTTCACATCATATGTAATTCTAGATGTGATGAAATTTAATAGATCATTAGATAGTAACAATTCATGAAATCTTCCATGATAATATTGTTTTTTATGGTTAATAATGACTATAATTATTTACATTTAATTTAATTATTAACAAGAAATTATTATCATTACAAAATCAAAAAAATGAATTTATTTAATTATAATGTTATATTAAATCATAAAATAAATTTTCAAGAATATTAATGAATGAAATAACTGAAAAAATATAACAAAATCATTCACTTAAGTAGCTTAAAACTACCACAGGTGAAACAATGCGGTTAATAGAGTTTTAAAAAGAAGAGTTAAACTAGTTAATTTTAGTGTTTTCTAATAAAATTAGTGTATATTAAATCCTTTTTTAAGGTCACTTATATTTATTAATTCATGTTATAGAATAGGTAAGGTGATAATTCAAATAGAAACATGGGTTTTTAAACCCTTACCTAACACCTTGAGTTGCCTCTTTTGGATTGAGCATAAAGCCTTCAGAGGAGGGACTTTTGGTTAAAACAGGGTTGGACAAATAGACAGGGGTTTTTAGAGAGGTATTTGGATATATATTTGTAAAAATAATCAATTTTAGAAGTGTGTGAAAAGTGTTGGAGGAGAAATGTTTATATATCCAATGGGGTATTTTTGAATAAAATATTGATTCTTTTATTATTTATCACAGGACTATGAATAGAATTGATTCTTATGAATTATACTGGTTTATGATTAAAAAAGAGGTTTCTTTTACATTTAAATCCATCCAAAACTGATTAGAATGTTTTAAATGCTTTATTAAAGGTAAATAATCAAAAATAGTTTCTTATTAGAATAAAATTTCACTTAGGCTTTAAAATTTTAAAATATGTGTTTTGAAACATAATATTATTATTTTTAAAGAAATTATTTTAAACCTTAAATAAATTTTAATTCAATAAAATTATTTTATAAATATTTAATTCATATTTATATCATGATGATGTTATAAACGTAACTATATTTGTAAAACCTATTTTTTTAATATTCATAAAAAATATATTTTTTCCAAAATAATCCCAAAAAATTCACACTATGTTAATTTTGACATGATAATACCAAAAATAAAGTCCATTTTATTAAATTAAAATGTTAAATATTATAGATTTAACATTTAAATAAAATCATATAACACATGGAAAAAAATTTCATTCAAATAAATACATATTATTTTTCCATGAGTCATAACATCTTTTTCATTCCTTATTATTAAATTATTTATAGTTATTTAATATAATTTTTCAAACAAAATAAATTTCAAAATTATTTAAATAAATTTTATAATATTAATTAATATTTTACTAAATAAGTTAAAACATACCTCATTGAAATTTAAACACATTTTCCTTATAAGTTATATGATTTGAGAATTCAATTTGTAGAATTATAATATTTGTATTTACTTATATTTACTCATTGTAAATACTAATTTTAATGCACTTTACTATTCTTATTGGTCTAATTACCATTTAAATGATTAGTTAATGTTCTCAATGGTCACTGTTATATTATTACTATACTTCCTATAAATACTTCTCATTCACCCATTTTTCTATCAAAGTTATTTACATTTTAAAAAAAATTCAATCCTATTTATAATAGTTTGTTTTAGCTTCAAAGTGTTTCCATGTTTGGGGTAATTTTAGGGGACCATGATGTAATATTAGATCAAGTTATAGTTTTATTATTTACTTATGTTTATTTCCCTATTATACTATTACCAATTCTATGGATTATATTCATACTTTGTATATAATGTTTTATAGTGATGTTATAAAATGATTTTTTTCATGTGTATACTATAAATTATAACACATATATATTAGGGATGGTAATTTTTAATGTATAAAAACAACATGCCATTACATTCTTCCCACATTTATAAAAATTTTCATCGAAATTTCAAGTCAAACCTTATGATAAAAATAGATGAGGTTAGTTTAGTTTCATTTCATCCCCACTTTCCTATGTCACTTCTTTGTACTTATGATTTCTATATAGTAATTTAAAAATATGAGTGGTCTTGTTTATTAGAACTTTATATCTATGATCCAAGATTTCCACTAGCTACTATTCTTAAGAGATATCACGCCCCAACTGCAACACCTTTAGATTTATTACATCTAAAGGAAATGGTATTCACTTCCCTAATAGAGGTACATGTAATAAATAATATACTTGAGACATGTTTGATGAAATGGTAAGTTGATTGGCTATAACCCTATCATGATCAATAATATCAAAGTAGAATATGTACTTGGGACTTACTTTTTCCTTCTTCCCAAAAATCATAGCACTGTTACATAAAGATATTATAAGGAATAATTTATCCCCAACCTCAAAATCTAGGCCTTATTGATGATTATAAACATAAATATTATGTTTTATTTTAGATGTTTTGATGTGTTGCTAAATGGTTTGGATCTTCTATATTATCTTATTTACCAGTTCTAGTCCTAATATCTTTATTTCTCTATCTTTTTCTCTATATATTTATGTTCTATATTTCCTCTCATATAGGGATTCATTTAGACCCATTTGAATTCTTTATTGGAAGATATTGTTGACTGAGAATTTGATCAAAGGTCTGTGTTGATCCCAATCTCCTTTAAAGTCCACAAAGAATGATCTGAGCATGCCTTATAGAGTTTTAATGGTCCTTTCATATTGAAAATCTATCTAAAGAAGATATATAAAATATAAGTTAATCTCAATATTCAATTCCTTCTAAAGGACCCTACAGAACTTTGAGTTTAACCATAGGTCATGATTAGATATAATCAATAGTGGTGTTCAATATAGCATCACCACTTTTTTTATATATAACTTAGTATGTTGACCATGTGAGAAGTATATATAAATGGTGATAAAGTGGAAATTATTTGTAAGATGATCTATGTAAACTCATATGAAATTTTTTCTTTTGGATATCTTGGGAAGACTTGTGACAAAGCCCATGGTGATGTTCTCCAATTTCCATGTCATTATGGGTAATGGTTTCATAATCCCCTTGCACATTTTTCATTCCACAATAACCTGTTATCACACTAAAAAGTTGGATATATATTCAACAACATTCTTCTTCACATTATCCGACAAAAATTTCTATTAGAGATCTATATTTGTAACACCTCAATCTTCCATAGTACGTTTCCTTTTGAATAATGCAGTAGCTTGCGTTGTACGCAACTTAGAGTATTAACACACCACGACCAATAAAACTAGACGTTATGAATATTAATACCCACTTTTTAAAATTTTATAAATTTTATTTTTCAAAATGGACTTAATTTTTGGATTTAGATTATAAAAATTATCTTAGGATGAATTGTTTGTATTTTTCTGAAGACTTCCAATTGTTGATGAATAGTGAAAAACGCTACGTTATAGTTTAAAACCATCTTTTTATTTAAATAAATAGTTTTTTTATTTTAATT
The DNA here is from genome assembly GCA_963277665.1 of Viscum album. Taxonomy (NCBI): domain Eukaryota; kingdom Viridiplantae; phylum Streptophyta; class Magnoliopsida; order Santalales; family Viscaceae; genus Viscum; species Viscum album. The sequence goes on from OY728151.1 coordinate 1,761,037,015, forward strand.
TATTTTAGGTCAAAATAGATACATAATACCTATATATTTTCAATTTAATTAATTGGTTTTATTTTATAATAAGTTTAGATATATATAATTTTATTGAACTTTTTACCGTCATTTACCCACCTTCTAGGAGCATTTGAAAATTTTCATAAAATTAAATTTTACCGCTTATGCGAGTTGAATTTCAAAAATCTGAGATACATGGTTAATATTAGTAAGTAAAATTTGGTTCAATAATATGAAAATAATTTTTTGGTGAATAGTAACTTTTTACTTTTATTTACCACGGTTAAAAGTAGATGGGGAAATTAAAGGTAAAAAAGATATAATAATTACCCTAACACATGTCCTAATTCTATTGAATAAGTTTAATTCGACCGAAAAAAAACCTTAGGAATAAAATATGATCCTTTTGGTCCACTTGGATTAGATTAGGACATTTATTATTATTTTATTTAAAGAGGAGTTAAAAGTATTAAATTGAAAGTTTAATAACTAAATAATTTTTAATATAGGGCTAAACATAAGATAAATTAGACTATAAATATTAATTAGAAAGTTAAAAAGATTTCCTACATAATGTTATTTTAATTATAATTTTTAAAAATTAAATAATTTAATTTATTTACGACACAATGATGATGCATTAATTACCTTATTAATGAAATATTAAAATAATTGATATTATAAAAATCCAAATAAATTTAAATTGAGACTTATGATGAATTAAACTGATTATCTAGGTTAATATTACATTTTAGGGTTGATTAAATACATTTTATTCAAAGTGATAATGTTTTTATGGCTTTCAAAAAAATCAAATACTAAATAGTGTCAAAATTGGCATAATTGAGTTTTTAAAACAAGTGATTAAGTGAAATAATATTCCTAAAAATTTGAGGTTTAGTAAAAGGACATAGATAAGTTTATATATATATTAATAATGAACCACTTGGGGGTTTTTTGGCTTGTTATAGTAATTTTATTAACCATATAATATAAAAATACAAAGAGACATGGTAAATGTCAAACTATTTAACTAAGAGTTAAATCTAAAAGATAAGGTTAATATGGTAACCTAAACCTGTCTAAAACCTATTGGTTGAGTGGTTTTCAACCCATACCCACCTTATCCTTGAAATAAATATTTTTGGATCCATTAAAAACCGAAAATGATTTTATTATAAAATAATATTTCAAACTTTTCCTAAAGTGACCCTCACCTCTCTTATAAATGGGTACTTACCCTTATCTTAATTTAACACCTCCAAAGCCATTTTTCTTGGCCATAACCTACCCGAATATCTTACCAACTTCCCTAACTTAAACCTATATGCCTTAATTTGATCAAAAATCCAACCTAAGGATCCATTTTGATCAATTCAAAAGGAAACACCCAAAGAAGAGGTAATAATTTCACCACACTCTTTCATGTTATTTTCTTCTTCCACTTCTTCTTTCTTTGTTGTTTCCATAAAAAAATAATAAATCCAGTACCTTATACATATTGTGATGTTATTTTAAATATGGTACAATCATATTCATTATTCTATCCATCCCATAAATGACAAATTCACCATACGTGCGTACGTACAGATTACCATCTCCAGAAACACGATGAGATTCATTCCCCATCGTAATCATTCAAGAATAATTTTAATTTTATTATTAAAAATAATGTTTATGAACATAATATCATTATGTATATGAATCAAATACATCATATCCATTACAAACATGGCTTACGTAACCAAGCATATGAAGGAAAACAAATCAGTTAACACCCGAAACGATGATACTACTAAAATATTCTTAACAAAACAATATTAGAGGATCATATATGATATAATATTTATATATATAGTTTTTTTATAATTTAATAACAATGTTTTAACTATTATATAGAAGTTTAACATACCATCGACTAAGGAAAAGTACAAGGTAAGGGTTAATTTTACAATCTCTTTACTTATCTGAGGTTGTTAATATGTAAGTATCTATTGGGACCTCTTTATCATCCACGTCCATGTTTTCTTAAAAATGTAATTCAAAACATTTTTAATATTTACTAGACTATGGTTTAAAGTCATTTATACCCTTATTTTACCATATACATTTTGAAAGGAATTTTTCCGTCATTTTCCAAACAAGGTACTTTATGACCTTTTCAACAAAATTAAGGTAAGAATGTCTTTTTTTAAACTTATACGGAGGGTGCGGCTATTTTTTGCCTTTATAACATCGTCGAAGATTACCATACAAGATTATAAGAATATTTTCAAAATAAATGTTTTCTTTTATAATTATGTGACTTTTAAATGGTTTCAAAATAGAAATAGGTATTTCTTTCAAATAGTTTTCATTTCATCTATGTCAACATCCTTTGATGGATTTTAAACTTGTTTGAAGTTGATTTATTATGATACAAATCTTATATATTGTATTGAAGATTTTGTGATATGTTTGACTATGGATGTGTTGTTTTTGTACCATTCATGGTTTATGGATAAAGTATTTACATTTTTTATGCTAGTTTTAATATGAATGTTTATGTTTTGTTTAAACCTTTTCATATAAGGAATGAATTGGACTTAGTAAGTGACGGGTGGAGCCCACTATCACTCCTCGATGCATCGGTAGGTCTCATGAGACAAACTAGTGTCTTGACACAAGTCCTTGACAAAATATTATTTTTAGTCTTGGCACGAGGCCTTGACTATGTGGTTATGAAGTCTGGAATTATTCATTCCATCATTATGAAATTGGATAATGATATTACATGTGATTATTCGACTAGTAGAATATCCATGTGAATAAATAAATGGAATTATTTGATTTATCTTTTCAATATTATGTTGATGTTTAAGTTTTAGAGGGTTTTTTTAGTCTTATACATTGCCTTAAATGTTTATACTTATTTATAAAAGTTTCCTCTATATTGTTATATTTTCTGAGCATCTGAGCTCACCCCTTTCTATGTTTTATTTTTCCCAGGATGTGAAGAAGTATATTATAACTGACCTATAGGGATAGTCTAAGGGATACAAATGTGGTCAATACATACAATGTTGATGTTGTTTTTAATTTTACAATGTAATGTAAAACTTATGAATGTATCTAGTACTTTCAAGGCTACTAAACTGACCGGTCTTTCAAGATTTAATAACTTGTGATCATGCCAATGTTATGTAATAATGCACCGACTCTAGGTAAATGGGTTCAGGGAAGTATAGTTGGTATTAGAGGAAGTTTAGTACAAACCTTGGAAGCTCGATTTATAAAAACTCTGATTAGAGAACATTACACTAAGATAGACTCTGAGTATTTGTATAGAAGAACTTCCTAAAATTTGGTAATGTAGATATTTTGTGAGTTTTCCAAGCAATAATTCCCTGTCTAGATATGAGAAGGTAGAGGTGGCTCTGGCATAGATGTACCAAGGATTGAAATCTCTGATAAGGAGTTTCGGGAATGACCTGGGGTATCCCGGTACACGACAACAGACCTTGTTGCACTCTTGGTTACAACACTCTTAGGGGATATGCTTAGGATAATTCACATTTTCTTTACAAACCATTATGAAGGATTTATGATTATATACCTCCTTAAAGAAAACATTTTTATGATTATGGATTATATCCATAAACTGTTCCATTTATGTTATATCTTTTACAAGTTTGGAATTATGTATTGGGATTCATAAACTAATATAGTGTATTCCATTATTTTGAAATTGTGCCTAGTGGAAGGAATTAAAATCATATCAATGCATGTAATCCATATAGGGATTTCCCACATACTCAAGATAATTATAGTGTAGCTAGTGATGCAACTGGTGCTGATCATCTTATCACCATACTGGTACAACTCACTCAGGTTATGAATAATAACCTTACACATATGGAGCACCCTGATCCACAATGCGAAGGATCAATGTTAGACCACTTCATGAGGAAACAACCACCAAAATTCAATACGAGTACAAATCCATTGGTATCTGAGCAATGGATAAGTTATTAGAGAAAATATTTCATGCTTTGGGGAGTAGCGAAAGGGAGAAAGTTTTCATGGAAGTTTATCACCTCACGAGAGTTGCAAAACAATGGAGGTCATTAATCCAAAACACAAAGGAATATGAAGAAGTATAAAACATGTAATGGAGGTAGTTTAAAGAGATTTTCTTAGAAAAATACTTTCCCCGTGACCATCAATCGGATATGGAAAGACAATTTTTGAGTCTGAGGAAAAAGAAGGATGAGAATGTCTCAAGAATGAGGCTAACTTTACAAGGATATCAAGGCGTGTAGTAGATTATATATGTAACCCAACAATTAATATTGATCAATTATTTGATGGTTTAAAACCATTTCTCTGTTTATCATTAGTCTCACAATCTTTCTCAACGTACGAAGATATTGTCTCATGTTCTATCAAGACAGAAAAGACATTTTTTAAGTCTTACAAATTTACAGAAAAGTAAGAGAAGAAGAGATCTGTTGAACACTCTGGAAATGGAAATAAGGGGAAGAAGGGAAATTTTGAATATCCATCCTATAGTAAATTTGGGAAGAAACACCATATTACTTGCCTGAAGGGAATGGGAGTCTGTTACAAGTGTGGTGAAAAAGGCCACCAAGCTCGGGATTGCAAGGGAAAGAAAGAGGCTATCAATGTTGAATGCTACAGTTGAAAAGAAATGGGGCATTATGAAAATGAATTTCCTAAGATTTAGGGAAACTTACCTCAAAAAAGGCCAAGGGATCAAGGCCAAGCTTATGAGATCACTACTACTGAGGTTGAAGCTCTGAAATACATGGTGGCAGGTAATTTAATGTTTTTTTCAAGTTTATCCAATGCTTTATTTGATTATAGATCATCGCATTGTTTCATATCTTCCTAGTTTTCTAAGAAAATTAGATATTTTAAATTTTATTTAACAAGGGAGTTTTCAGTCAAAAGTCTAAAGGGAAGTATCATTGCAACAATATTTTGTGAATCAGTTCCCATTAGGGAATATAAATGTTCTTTATCTGCTGATCTCATAGTAATACCCATTATTGAATTTGATATAATCCTCTGTATGGATTGTATTTTAGACCATGATGTGAAAATTTATTGTAAGAATAAGGAGGTTACAATTTTTGATGATGATAAGGAGTACCTTATTTTGAGATCAAAAACATCACCATGTGATTCTTATCTAGATCCACCCCTAGTAGCTCTACTAAATTCAATTATTAGGGAGGAAGAGAATGAAATAACTATGGGTGAGGAATGGAATGATAAAATTTAGGATGTACCTATTGTGTAAGAATATTTTGATGTGTTTCCAGAGGATTTAGTTGGACATCCTCCAGAACAAGAAATTGAGTTTTACATTGATTTAATTCTTTCTTCAAGGCCCATATCGAAGAACCCTTATAGAATGGCCATTGTGGAATTAGTGGAACTAAAGAAACAACTAGAGGAATTGAGTAATAAGGGATTTATTCACCCTAGTGTTTCTCCATGGGGATCCCCTGTTATTTTTGTTAAGAAGAATGATAGATATATGAGGTTGTGCATTGACTACAGGGAGATCAATGATATAACAATAAAGAACAAGTATCACCTACCTCGTATTGATGATTTATTTGATCAACTTCATGGCGCTCAATATTTTTCAAAGATTTATCTTAGATCTAGATATCATCATTTTTGCATGAAGAAGGAAGACATTCCAAAGACAACATTTTGAACCAGGTACGTGCAATATGAGTTTACAGTAATGCCTTTTGTACTGACTAATGCACCCTATGTTTTCATGGATCTAATCAAGAGAGCATTCAAGGAATATCTTGATGAATTTTTAGTGTTATTTATTGATGATATCTTGGTATTATCCAAAATCTACAAAGATCATGAAAATCACTTGCGCATTATTCTAAATACTCTTAGAAGAAATGAATTATATGGTAAGTTTAGCAAGTGTGAATTTTGGCTTCAAGAGATTTATTCTCTTGGCCATATTGTCTCTAAGGATGAAATATTTGTTGATCCTTCTAAGACAAGAGCAATACAATAATGGTGAGAACCAATGATTATAACTGAGGTATGCAGTTTTATTCGTTTAGTAGGTTATTATCAGTGCTTCGTCCATAATTTTTCCTGATTTGTAAACCCATTAATCAAGATCACACGTAAAGGGGTTAAATTTGTTTGGAAAAAAGAGTGTGAGTAATGTTTCAAAGAACTGGAGATAAGATTAGTCAATTCCCCTATATTGACTCTACCATCATGGAATGATGGGTTTGTTATTTATAGTGATGCTTCAAAGAAAGGACGTGGTTGTTTCCTTATGCAGAATGATAGAGTTATTTCTTATGAATCACGACAACTAAAAATTAATGAACAAAACTATCACACTCATGATCTTGAGTTAACAGATGTAATATTTTCTTTGAAGATATTTAGAAACTATCTCTATGCACTACTACAAAAATGGGCAAGGGAAGCACCAGCTTTTATCAGTGCTAAGAAAAAAGCACTGATAAAGGTAAATCTTTATCAGCACTAATTAAAAGCACTGATAAAGGATCCCTTTATCATCTCTCTTCTAGCACTGATAAATAATCACTTTATCAATGCAAAAAATTAATTGATAAAGGAACCCTTTATAAACACTAAAATTTTAGCTCTTATAAAGGGTTGCTTTATCAGTGCTTTAATTTTAGTGCTGATAAATTTTATGCTTTATCAGAGATAAAAAAGGGATGATAAAGTAGCCCTTTATCAGCACTAAAAAAGCACTGATAAAGAATCCCTTTATCATTACTAAAAAATCACTGATAAAGTAAGCCTTTATCAGCGCTAGAAAAGCGCTGATAAAACAACACTCTCGTATTTTATAAAATCGGGTGCACAATATCCTCTTTTTATCACACCCTCAAGATCTTGTGGTACTATACCCCTACGACAACTCCTCTCCCCCCTCCCCCGATATTCTCTTTATTGGACCTCCACCGCTAGCCCTTCTCTGCCACTAGCTCTACTCCTTATCCTCCCCCTTGAACCCCTTCTGCGGATCCTCCTCCCTACAAACCCTACTTCTCCTCCTCCCCATTAGACCCTACTCCCTGTGAACCCTACTCCTTAATTTCTTAATGGTTGATGGCTCCTCCCATGCACCTCCCCATATGGCGGTCATGCCTTCCCCTCCCAACATAGTGAAGAAGGTTCCCTGACCACTCAACGATTCTTCTCTCCCTCCATCGCAGGTGAGATCTATTCTAGGTAAGTCCCCCACTTCTCCATTTAAGTTTATTTTTGGTAATTTCTCTCCCTTCTCTACATATTTTCATCTTTTTAATTATCATTTTTTAAATTATTCAGTGAATAATTGGTGAATGGTCATTACACATTCCATAGTTGGAATCACATATCACTCTATGTGAAAATGAGATATGGGAAGTTCTAGTCTTTTTTAGACACACTGTATACCCCTATGGACACATCATGTCCTCCTTTGAGGATAGTTTTGAGCTCTATTTCATTTTATTTCAATTTTTTGTGAGATTTTTGAGCTTCCATGGACTAGTATTGGTAGATTGTGTTCCCTTGGTCCATTCCTATGAGGGCTTGATGCAGCTTCATGACCCCGTCCAAGGATGTTATCCCCTATATATCTTCTTAATGATTAGGGTATTGTTGGTGAGTTCCATTATTCTTGATCGAGTTGTCTTAGTCCACTTATATAAGGCTTATTACGGAATTTGGTCTCGTTCATTGGAACTCATACCCCTTAGAAACTTGGAACATGTATCAATTCAAGGGACCCGAAGTGATCCTCTTTTCATTCATGTTGTTTCTATATTGGGTTTGTAGAATTGGAATCACCAGCACTTACATGGGCATTGATCCCCTATATTGGAGTATGTTTCAAGTAGGGTCTATTGTCCTCCAGCAAGCCTTAGGAATTAACCCCCTCTCTTTGTATAGAGATCTGATATTTCAGATGGTGTATTAGTCTGATGGAGCGTGTATCTCAGATGAAACCTCTCAGTTTTCAATATACTTATTCTATAGTGAGTGGTATCAGTTCACTTTTATGGGGGTTAGTATTGAATATGATCTTGATCAATGGACCAGAGGTCACTTAGTGACCTGGAGCTTGTATCCATCTGAGAGGCCAGAAGAAAACCTTATCTCCAATGTGTTTTCCATATTTTGGGTTTGTTTAATTGGCATGACCAACACTTACACAAGTGTCTCTCTCCTATCTTGTAGGATTATTGTAGTAGACTCTAGTATCCCCCCATAAAGCCTTGGGTGTTGACCCCCTATATTTATATCATGAGATGATATTTTTGATGGGGTATTAGTCTAATGAAGTATATATCTCGAGTGAACACTCTCAGTTTCCTATTTAATTCTTCTTGGCTAGATTGGATGAGTGTGACCTCTAGGATGAGTTTTTTCATTGGAATTATAGCTTGGGTATCATTTCCTCTCAGAAAAGTATTACCTTGAAACCCTAAGTGGATCTAAAACTAGAAGTGGTTGAGATATTTTTTGACTCATAGTCTTTTATGAGTATATTTGGGATATACTTTGTTATCATTATGTCTCATATCTTGTTTGGAATACCTATGTTTAGTGACATGAATACTCTCGATGATTTATGCATGGTGTTTTTGGGGTGTCCTATTGGGTATTTTAATACTCATCCCTATAAGGGATCTTCCCATACATGTCATGTCTTATACAAATGATGGAAAATTTCACAAAGTCCTTAGTGGACTATGATAAGGTAGATATTAGTTTGGGATACACAGACTGAGGTGTATACCAACAGTGAATTAATATTTATCCACTCCATCTATGTAGGTCATACATTATTTTCCATTTTTGTTTGGATTGTATTTCATATCTTTTTATTAAATCCATTAATTTATGTTGTTCAATTAATAGACTGACCTCTAGTATTTTTGGGGAATTCAACATGTAATACTAATCTTTGTATGTCTATATTAGTGTTCTATTATTATGCCTATGGTTTGAGTTTATATCATAATATTTTAAGGTAGTGATATTCTGGGATGTAGGGTTAGCAACACCCACCCATAGTATGTGTGTGATGCAAGTCTCATCTCAGGAGGCACTGTCATTCATATGTACCTCAAGGATATCCCATTACTCCAAAGAATTTAATATGATTGTGATGGGTATAGACATATCACATTTCATTTTCTTAACATTAATGCTACAGTTAGAGAGGAAATTTACGAATAGCCTAGGCAGTGGAAGGAACTAGAGAAAGAGGTATGTAAAGCACTAAAGTGATTGAGGAGATCGAGGAGCAGCATGGGGTGGATGGAACTTTGGTTTGATTCTACTAATACTACCCCTAAGTAGACCACTACTATATTGGGAAGTTAGTGGTTAGAATCTTGGATAGTTGTAGTCACTAGAGCCTTTTTACCAGGAGGCTCTAGGAGTGTTTGGAGGTACGATCTATGTTCGTTATACTTTTCTTGTATTACTATTAGAAATAGGTACAAGAAACTATTTTTCCTAATTTTTTCAATTATTTTATAGGTATATGGTAGGTGTTGGTAGATCCCCATGTTAGTGATGTTTGGTATGAATTTAGACTTGCAATGAAGATGAACAATTCCCCTATCGATATGTGTTCTTGAGAGGTGATCCAAAAACATGTGGGCAAGTCAGTGACTCCTAAAGTGGTTAATATATATGTGTTGTAGATGGGGTCCTTTTAATTGTGTGTTTGTGGCCCTTTTTATATGATAAGGTGTCATAGAAATCCCTGTTTTGAGTGAAAACTTCCCCTCTTACTATTTGAACCTCTATCTCCATTAATATGTATGGATCTGATTATGAGTTACCAATACACTATACCACATGAAAAGTAATAAATTAAAAAGATAGTAGCACATAGTATTTTTATAAGGTTTTACCCCAATGTAGAATCTACTCCTTATTGTGTTTGGTTTAAGTTTTGAGACACATATATCACTAGTATAGAAAATTTATTACAATAGTGTGAGAAGGTATCATTTTTAACTCAACACTTACACTGATGATTTTACTCTAGAGGAAACTTTAGGGTAGGGTTGAAATCCACATACCAATTAAAATCACTATCTATCAATAGCATGTTCTTAGATTAGATTATACTAGATCCCTCTGGTCTATAGTATCCTGCCTATTTTGTCTTAGATTATATTGGATTCCTTTCGTCTTCAATAGGTCTTTCTGAACTCCCTAATGAACAAGATATTCCTTCTACTCTAGTATGTCCCTATATCAAAATAAAATAAATTCTTCCTCGATAAGGTATCTTCTACTACCAATATATAAATATCTATGAAAACATGCACATCAACCTTGTTGTCTTGACTCAATCTCATAATGATCAATGCATGTCAACAATAGGATTATTAAAATTATCTTATTTATCAATATTATTCTTATTATTATTTTCCTTATATGATATGAAAATATTATAGGATAGGTCTTATAATATATAAAGATATCATAGGTAAAGACTCAACTCATTATCCTACTTCTTCTTCTCTTACTTTGATGATGATAGGATATACAGTAGTTTCCTCCTATCAGAATTATTCTTCTCTTATACCCCTTATTTGATATAAGGGAAGTTCAATAGTGTTTCATAATTGGTTCATTATATTCTCTCTCTTCAATACACATAAGATATTTAGTAGAATATTGTATCATTTTTTCATCCACTCCCAACAACTATACTTCTTCTTTATTATATTCTCATAATCATGTGAATATTATTTCCATAATTTGAAATATGGAAATCCATGAAAACTGCTACTATATGATCATCTCATTTATAACTGGTTAAATAATAAATAGGAAAATCTTTAGCTTTGATCTTCATTTATTTTTTTCAAATATTCATATTTGAATCCCCACAATTATCATTAAAAAATATCCTCAATTTTTTGTATTTCATTTCCTTCTTACTTCAAAAAATCTTCTTTATCATTACTATATATCTACATTAGAATATGAAGAACACTTATTGTGTGGAAACCGTCATCACAACATATCCTTCTTCCTCAATTATTGTCTCCATTATTCTTGGATACAATCATATTTATTCAAATCATCATGATATATATGACATGAAGATCAACATAGATATTTTTTACTTTGTTCTCTAATAATATCACATTTTTCTTAACTAGTGAACCTTATATGAGAAATTGGATATATTATATATCTTATAAGTAATTTAAAACATATTATGTATCCTCAAAAATATATTCCATATGATTCTAAGGATATTATGTAAAATATTGTGAATATTGGAATATATTGTGTATCAAAACTTCTAATACTTTACTAGATTTTCACACTAAAATATCATATATTATACATTGATAGATTAGGTATTATCTAAGTATATTATGTATTACATTATGTATTTTTCCTTTTACATATTACAACATTCATTCTAGAAAATATTTTTCATATCACCGAGATATACTATATATCTTCAACATATCTTACATATCTCAATGTAGTTTCTACATTTTTCATTTTTTATTATGCAGTCTAGCACATATCTTCCATTTTATCACATACATTATGTATCTATGTAAGACATTTCCTTTGTCTCATTTATGTGAGCTATTGTAAATATCTTTTTTATACTTTAATATATTACACATTGGTGTAAGATCTTTCTTTTACTAAATTTCTATCAAGCCTCAACAAATATCTTCAGTATACACTAAGATTTATAATATACTATAAAAAATCCTATATATAATATGAAATATGTTTCATATCATAGAAAGTTATAAGAATTTTCTAATATTATTTTCTAATCGATATTATATTTGATTTTTTCAAATTATCACCTTCAACTCAAAATTCCAAAACTTCTTTAAATCATCACAGAATCTATTAAAACGTTATTAGGGGAACTAAAAGAACTATAGATCATATAAAAACAATATAAATGACTCTAGGAATTTATCAAATATTCTCTAAAAACTCTTCAGCATAATTTCCAAAGCATCTTGTAGCATATAATTACTCAAATTTGAGTCATTCAAGGAAACTTCACTACCTCAACCACTCTGTCTTTAAACATATAATTCTAAATCCATAATCCAATTTTTCTAAGTAATAGATATCCATTATCCTACATTCTAAATAAAATTGGGATGGGTTCTCACTCGTCCATCTAGAATTATTATTCTTTAACGCATATAGCTCTTCACCATTATAAAGAATATGTGGTAGAGATTTCTCTCTTCACCTAACAACACTTATCATGAATCTAATAAGAACTCAGCACAAAAAAATCATTATATATGTTTTTATTCTTTATTAAATCTTTTTATCCAAGAACTAAAAAAAATCGTAGACCCTTCCCATTATTAGGTGTATTATCTCAATTTTCACCTTCATTACAAACATATTAATAGATCTCAAAAACTCAATGGTAGACAATAATGCACATAGCTCATACAAAATCCAACTTTATCTCACTACTTAACCTCTTCTTTCATTGGGATATTTATCATTTCCCAACTTCATCATATATTGACTTTACTTCTTATTGAAATATTGAAAACAAATATATAAAATATAACTCTCTTTATCATAATCTAATGGGAAACTTCATATTGGGTGAAGTAATCAAGAAAAGAATGGGTAATTGGGGAAACACATTGAAGCTTGGAAGTGAGTAGTTTCCACTATTCATATGGGAAATATATTTAATTTGAGATGATTCCATTAGATATATTCTTATAGATCCATTAATATATGGAAAATTATTTGAGTTGCTACAAATATTTCTTGGAAACTACTCTATACATAAGAATCACTATGAATTTTCACTTTATGTGTAAGATTTACAGTGAAGTTCATGAAATAATAGGAAAAAAAGTTCACACTTTTATGCATAATACCCTTCAAGGAATATGTAATATATTCCTCAGAATCAATAAATTAGAAAAGTGTTGAAGTTCACTTAAATATGTAATATTCTCAAGATGATACATGATATATTCTAATGTATTTGAAAAGTATATGGAGTCTTACAATGGGACGTGTAACCTATTTTATATGGTATATAAGTTAGTCTACTTATATGCAATTGTAACATCCTGAACTTGGATGCCACTTAACCCATGCCCTGGGCCCGGTGGGCCACATGGCCTCAAGTGCGACTCCCCGTACGCTAGAGGCTACCGACTAGTAGTGAGGGTGTAAAGGTGGTATGGTGGAGAGACTATACTCTCTTGTTAGAGAATCATTATGGATATAAGAAAAAATAGATATTAATAGAATCATAATAAATTCAAACAAATACAATAAATTATGGTATCATAAACAGTTAATAGCATAATACTGAATAAACTGAACAACTGATAATATAAAAAAATCATATAAGTAAATTTTTGATACATATATGGATTCATGGAATTATTATACAAAAAGAAAACAAGGTATAAGGCATACAATCAAGCTATGAAAAATTTACAAAAGAGCGAAAGACAAAAACTACTTCATAGCATCCCAAGCATGTGCTCAATCATTTGATTCTAAGATCCATCTAAGAAAAATAGATCAACAACATATAGAAGGGAACTTTCCCATATCCATACATGTAGGAAAATAGTATTCTCAGCTACCAAGTGTGGCTCTAGTAGGGTGTGAGATAAAATCTCAATAGGCCACCACTAATGGTGTTTATGTGTAATCTGAGTATGTGATCATAACTAAACATTGTGCAGGTATAAATAAGAAAGTAAAGCACTAAATAAATAAATAACCTCCCACTCAGGTTCCTAAAGGACACCTGGAAGGTCTACTTGCTTAATCTCATGGATGGTATGTTTGATCATGTCACTATATATATATAGTGTGTATATATATATATATATATTTGTAGTGGACTGGGATGTAACATGCAGGCATCCAACACCAGTCTATGAGTTGATAAGCTCTACTCAAGGGTTGGTAATCCCTACATCCCAATAGAGTGTGGGTTTTTAAGCCTATCACTTAGGATGGAAAGTGTGCACACCATGGAAACACTCTATATGGAACATAGCACTCAAAATTCCATCACTCATATTGAATCAATGGTGTGGGTCACCATACCCACACCGATGTAATGAGGTGTGACTACCCCTCTTGGTCATTACCCCTTACCATCATTATTAGCCTATATAAAGTCATATAATATGTATAACTAGAATGGGGAATTATCTCCCATACATACTCATTTATATAGTTCAATTTCATATTATAATCATGTTCAATTTCATTGAAACTAATACATTTAAAAATAAGATTTTCATAAGGAAAAAATAAGGGGAATGGTCTTACCATCACAAGGGATCATTTGATTTGAAAACAATTTGATACATTTCATTAAAAATGGAAACAAAATTCAATTTCTAACCATTTAAAACACTTCAATTAATAGCATTCCATTAATATTAATCTATTATATTCAATTCATCTCACTCAATTTTCTTAAACATGTAAAATTGATTCAATAGGGTACACGTTTCAAAAGGATAGATTGTGTTTAAAACATTTTAAGGATTCTACCATATTGAACTATCCACTTAACCAATTCCATTTATCAAAGTTAGATCATATAATTCAAAATACAAGGCAATTTCCAATTTAAAGGTTCATGAGTAAAAGAGGGTGTCGAGGGAAACCACCCAATTCCCACTTGGGAAATTCCAAGTCTAATAATACCAAACACACATGAGGTGTCTTGGGTTCAATGAAATACACATTATATAAGTTCCATTTCATTTAAAACTTAATATGGAAGCCAAATTGGGTTTCAAGCATTTTCATCCATTTGGCCAAAATGACCAATTTCAAGTAGGCTTACCTAAAGGAGTACATTTAGGGTATATGTGAAGTCTAAACCCATAAACCAGATTCAATCAACCTATATAAAGTCACTCGAGTCAATTAGACATTAAGGATCCAACACAATTGAAATTCTTAGTGATGGATGGCACACAACACAATTGATTATATATGAATCAGCCAAAAATCAAATGGAAGATGATGTGACCACCTACCTTAAGGCCATAGATGATGACTCGCTTAATACTAGCCTCATATTTGAAGTAGGTTTGAAGATATATGATAAATAGTCCAATTCACTAGAAATAGGGCATATGATCCTATATCTAAATAGTGAAATTTATGGAAATAAGAACTTATATAGGAAGCATCAATGGGGTTAGCCTTACCTTGTGCTTCACAACACTTCCGAAAAATCAACTATCAGACACTGAATGTAGGAGAAAGAAGAGATCCAAGCTTGTACGAGATTTAAGTTCAAAAAGGAGGATAAGATGAGATTCTATCCATTGGAAGAAAGGGAAAATGAAATAAGGGTTAATAATTTTAGAGGGGAAAGTGGTCTTTTCAGCCCAAAAATTGGGGGTTGCATGGTTTATGTGCACAGTTTTCAAACCATGCACAAAATGTGTGGTAAGGATCTATTAAAAAAATATAGAAGGTTGCAAAACCATGAACCTAGGCTAGCATTGTTGGAGACAAACCATGCGGCCTATAGGTTCCCCTTCCTATATCTGCATGGGTGTTCACCCTAGATCGCATAGTTTGGACAAACCATGAATCCCAATCACTTATCCCATTTTCAAGAACTCCTGGCTATGAACAATCCCTAAACACTCCCATGACCTCTATGACTTTATTAAGACTCATAAATAGGGCCTTCCAAGTTATTAAAAAATAAAAACCAATGAAATTTACCCTTGGTAAAAGTCGGGTTGTTACAACCTCCCCTCTTTATAGAAACTCGTCCCTGAGTTGGCCTTCTGAGGTTAAAGAGGTATTGTCAGCAAAGATTTCTAACCATTGAGATTGTATATTAGCTTCCCACTCCCAATCTCATATTTTACCCATCCATGCTTCCATAAAACCCATACAAGAGGAACAGACCTATATAATAGTGTCTTTAGGCTCTGATCAACTATACGTAGGGATACTCCTTAAGGGAGGAATCCATATCCAATTAGAACTCATCTAGATGAAATACATGAGTCAGATTTGGATAGTATCGATGAAGCTGAAATACATGAAAAACGTCATGCATGGATTGGTATCTCTAAGGAAGTGCCAACTGGTAAAGCACGATCATGATCCACTTTAAAACCTCAAAGGGTCCAATGAACCTTAGTGAGAGATTACCCTAATTATTGATATGTATATTCCCCAACCTAGGAGATACTTTCAAGAAAACTTGGTCTTTGACCTCAAATTCAAGAGGTTTCCAGAGTCTGTTGGCATAATACTTCTCTCTAGACTAAGTTGTCAACATACATTTTCTAATCAATTAGACCTGTAATGAAGTCACCTGGATGAGATGAGTCCCAAGAAAATATTCTTACCCTACCTCTAACTAGCAAAGAGATGATCAGAAAGGCCTACCATATAAGGATTCATAAGGAGCCATCTCGATGGTAGCCATAAAGCTATTGTTATAAGAAAACTCAAAAAGGGTAAAGTGCTTCTCCAAAGAACCTCCAAAGTCAAGAACGCATGCACAGATAATATCCCATATCACATGAATTGTACACTCTATCTATCCATCAGTCTGTGGGTGATAGGCTATGCTCAACAGTACTTGTGTACCCAATGCCTTCTAAAAACCCTTCCAAAACCATGATGTGGAAACAGAATCTATTTAGAAAATGATAGAACTAGGTTCTCTATTAAGACATACAATCTCTTTGATTTATAGCGTTACTATCTCATCTACTAAGAAGGTCTCTCATATAGGTAATAAGTGTGTTACCTTTATCATACAATCCTAGACAACCCACATTATATCATTATCACAAGGTGATCTAGGTAGACCAGTCACAATGTCCATCAGTACATCATCACATTTATATTTAGAAATGGATAAAAGATGAAGAATCCATACTAGTCCCTTATTTTTTACCTTAACCTTCTGATAGTTAGAACATCGAGTGATGAAACTAGTTATTTCATGTTTCATTATAGGACACCAGTATTGGTTTCGTGGATCTCTATACATTTTGGTGACATCAGGATGAATCACCCATGCAGATGCATGAAATTCCCATATCAGCTTCTCTCTGATGTCTGTTGGGACCCATACACACCCATAGTAAATAAGGTATCATACCCATTCACTATCCAACCAGAATAGGTATCATCATCTAACACACTTTCTTATAAGATGAGGCCTTCAGGATGAGATAATTGTCTTGACCTTACCCATTCCAAAAGAGTAGAGGTCACTGATAAGGATGAGAGGATATTCTGACCATGGTATTAATGAATCTCTAATAATAAGGCCATAATATTCCATTCATCACTAAACTCCTGAACTACCTAAGATTGAGTCTTTTGGATCATAGTATTGGCCATATAATTCCCCTTCACAGGTGTCCAGGCTAACTCGAAATTAAATTATTGAAGGTACTCCACCCACCCACACTGCTTGAGATTTAGATCTCCCTGTGTGAATATATATTTGAGGATTTTGTGGTTATTGTAAACTAAAAAATTGTCTCCCAATAAATAGTGTCTCCAATAGTGTAATTAATGAACTACAATAGCAAGCTCGAGATCATTCATTGAGTAATTCTTCTCATGAGGTCTCAACTGATGATAACCATACACAACTAATCACTTTTCCAAAATTAGAATAGCTCCAATCCCGATACCTGATGCATCAAAATATATTTTATAGGCCCTACTTGGCTTTAGAAGAATTAGTACGTATCAGCACTGAATTTAGTATTCCCTTCAACTCCTGAAAGGATACTTCACAAGATTTAGACCATTATAATTTAACACCCTTCTTTTTCAAACATGTATGTGGTGCTTCAAAGCATGAGAAATCCTGGATGAAGCATCTGTAATACCCATAAATCCCTAAGAAAATCCTAATGTAAAAGAATTTATTTGGATTCTCCCAAGAAACTATATCTCTCACTTTCTTTGGGTCAACTAATACTCTTGTCTCTGAGATGATATGACCCAGGAAGTAGACTTTGTCGATCCAAAAGTGGCATTTACTAAGCTTATCATAGAGAGGATGCTATCTCAGTGTATTCAACAGGATCTAAATATGGGTTTCATAGTTAGGTCTAGAGCATGAATACAAAAATATATATTCAATGAATACTACCAAAAATGAATCCATATAAGGGTTGAAAACCTGATTCATAAGAGCCATGAAGACTGCAGGTACGTTCGTGAGTCAGAACGGCATAACCAGGAGCTCATAAAGAACATACCTACTCCTAAAAGTTTTGAAAGGTATTTATGAAGTCCTAACATGAACCTGATGATATCTCAACCTCATATATATCTTTTAAAACACTTTCACTCATAGGATTTAATCAAATAGGTCATCTATTCTAGATAGTGGATATCAGTTCTTAATTATTATCTGGTTTAACAAATGGTAATCCATCCACATAGAGCCTGAGGGTACTGTCTTCCTTCTTGGAGAATAGTATCGGTGAACCCCTAGGAGAATTTTTGGGGCATATGAAACCTTTAGCCTCCAGATCCTTCAATTTATTCTTGAGCTCTAGAATCTCCTTAGGTTCCATCCTATGAGGAATGGTCACATGTGATTCTCCTGGAATAAGATCAATAGTAAAATATACCTCTCACACTGGAGGTAGACCATAGAATTCATTAGGAAACAAATCTCTAAAATGATCCCCTATAGAAGGAAATATAGTGGGCTATAACCCTTACTCATCGAGGTAAATACTGGTGACCTATGTTGTAACACTACCCAGCCTCCGCTGCTCAGGTCCTGCTCGTGTCGCACTGACATCCTATTCTCTCTAATTCACATGTGTAACACTCTATGGTTATGTAAATGTCACCCTTTGATGATAGAAGAAAATATGGGCTCTGTAGGAAACCAACCATTCCATCTTGATGATTACGTTAAAGCCTGACATATTGAGGATGTACAGATTTCATGTGAATAGGTAACCACCTATCTCAAGGGGACAATTATAACAGCAATGAATGCCTAATGAATATATACCTAAGGGTGTATCTAGTGTCATGATTCCATGATAGTATTAGATGTTGAGGCCCAATATCTCATTTATTTCCTCAAATATAAACGATTGATATGCACCTATATCAAACAAATAAGACACTAAAGTTGAGGCAACTAGAATAGTACCTCCAACAGTAGATAGTCTGGCGTTCTACTCCTATGGAAAGGCTGGACTGTATGTAACTGGAATATACCGCACCCTGAGTCATTTTCTACCTACCCTGAGTAGGTATACTCTGCTGGAACTGATAATCATACATCAGACTGCCTCTACCTCAATCACCACCATAACCTGAACAACCGGTGGTATTTCAGTTGCCTGACTATCGGGATCCTGCTGACCTATCTCCTGACCAAGGAGTATGTGTAGATCCTCTCTATCTAGGAACTAGAGGGAAAGTATTACAGAAAAAATGGATATTAACCATCCTGCCACAGACTCTACACTCAACTGGATCCCATGGACACTGCTTTATGATGTTCCTTGGTGTTCTACACTGCTGACAAACAAGAGAGTTACTCGTGAGTGGATCCTAACCACTATTCACACCATGAGATGCCTCAAAGCATCGCTTTCTCCTAGAACAAGATCCATTTTAATACCTAGGTTTTGAACCTCCCTATCTTGCACTGTTAGTCTCCCATAAATTATGTTATTTTATAATTTCTAGGTTTACAATTTTTGAAATGATTGTCAACCTGAACACATTGACCTATGACTGGATGGAGTAAACCTTCTCATCCTCAAATCACCTCATGATTATAAGATCATCAACATATAGAGATAGAGAAAATCATTTCAATTTAGTGAAATGAGATGAGTATTCTATAAATGAAATATTCCCTTACTACAGATTCATAAATTCTCTAGCTCTATCATCCCTCAGAGTCTAGGGAAAGAATTAGTCATAGAAGATGCTTTGAAACTCATCCCAAACCATCTCTCTAAATAAATCTTCTTGGGTGATGAAATCCCACCACCTCTTAGCTAAGTCTCGTAGCATATAGGATTCTAACCCGACCCTCCACTTTGGAGGCATCTTGAGATGTTTAAGTATAGAAAGGATCACCTCGATCCAAGAATCTATAGCATGTGGTCTTCCATCTCTAGAGAAGGTGGGAGGATGATACTGTTGAAACTCATGAGTTAACTATGCTATACTTGGGATAGGTTGCAATCCACATTGAACGTTCTAAAACATGCATATGAAACCCTCTTAGAAAATGGGCATCAGCACCCATATCTTGAATAGGAAGAGGATCCACAGGTGGCTCTACAGGAGGAATGGCTGGCGTATCACAGCCCACCACCTTAGGAACATGATCATCGCCACATTTAGGGTACACAACTGTAGGATTTTGTAGTGGCATAATAATACAATTCCAAATTAACATATCAAAATAGATTCAAGGAATTAATAATATTTCATTTAAGAAACTAGGACAGGTGCAAGCCTTCTTATAATAATGACACACCTCTCTACCTACTTCAAAATTCAGGACTAAATGGTAGATCAGACCATAAGAATGAAGGAATGCCCACTACCCACTACGAAGGTTGGGTTTGGGTCCAAGTCTCTAGTTAAAACATGTATAAGATGGTTTTCTCAATTTAAAAGTCATTTCCATTTAATAAGTGATCAAATAAACATTTAAATCATTTTGAAATACCTGGATCCAATGATTTACTATTTTCTAGCCCATAAGGGCCCATACACCTTATGAACCAGAACCCAACATTCACTTGTACATAATTTTTATTTAAATTGTTGTTATCCAAGTGTTTACACTGCTTTAAAATGGTGGATCTAGATGGAATTCCATTTTTCAATCCATAAGGACCCATACACCTTATGAATAAAAATGTGAAACCCACTAAACTCACACCATAACATGATTCAAAATCTATAAGGGGTGTCATCAAAATTTAACATATATATATATATATAACAAGGCATAATAATTATTCAGTAGGAAATGATCATTGAAAATTAAACGTGACATGGAAAAAATGCATGGACTATTAATCATATTGTTCCTATAGTGATTCATGGTCTAATAAAAAGCCCTCATTTCATCAAGAAATAATAAAGAAACAATAATTTCAATAAAATCAACATCAATAACATCAAAATTCATGTTTATCGCCCAATGGTGAATTTGTACCAATAATAAATAGTATAATCAATAAAAATTACAATTTAGAAAACTTTTCCCTTAACTCGTACATGGGTTCATGATGCCCAAGAGCGGCTTATGTCTAAGTCCCTAAGCATTCCCAATATCTATTATATTGTCTCCAAATTGTAAGTCAAGAAAGGAACCACTGTGATACCACTTTGTAACATATTGAACTCATATTCCACTTAACCCATGCCCCAGGCCTGGTGGGTCACCTGGCCTCAAGCGTGTCTCCATGTGCGCCAGAGGCTACCAACTAGAAATGAGGGTGTAAAGGTGGTATGGTGGGGAGAATATACATCAATTTTAGATAAGCACAGTGGTTATAATAAAATATATACAATAAAATAATCATAATATATTCAAATAGGTATAAAAAAAATTTGAAAGCATAAATAGATAATAGTAGAAGACTGAATAAACTAAAAAACTAATAATATAAAAAATCCTCTAAGTCATTGTCAGATACATATATAGATTTATAGAATTATTAAACAAAAAATAAAATAATGGAGCCTACATACAATCAAGCTATTCCAAAAGTAAAAAAGAATAAAAAAATGATCTATAGAATCTAGAGCACGTGATCGATCGTCTGCTCCTAAGCACCATCTAATCAAAATAGATCAGAAACCTATATAAGGGCACTTTCCCTTATCCATACCTGTAGTCAAATATTCTTCTTGGGTTCCAAGGGTGGCCTGAGTAGGGTTTGAGATAAAATCTTAGTAGGCCACCACCAACAGTGTCTATGTGTAATCTGAGTAGGTGTTCATAACTAAATAGTGTGTGGGTATAAGTAGGAAAGTAGAGCAATACTGAATAAATAAATAACCTCCCTCTTAGGTTCCTAAAGGAAACTTGGAGGGTCTACCTACTACACCTCATGGCTAGTATGTATGATCATGTCACTATATATATATATATATATATATATATTGCTGGAGTGGATCGAGATGAAACACGCAGGCATCCAACACCAATTTACGAGCAAATAAGCTTTACTAAGGGGTTTTAATCCTTACATCCCAATAGATTAGGGTTTTTCAATCTAATCAATCAATATAGTGAGTGTTCATGCCATGTAAACACTCTAGTTGGAACATGGCACACAAAATCCAATTTCCCATATCAAATTAGTGGGGTGGGTCTCCATGCCCACACTATTGTAAGGAAGTGTGACCATCCCTCTAGCTCATCACCCCTTACCATAATTATCAGACTCTATAAAGTCATATAATATGTATAACTAGAATGGTGAATTACCACCCATCCATACTCATTTATATAATTCAGTTCCATATTATAAACATGTTCAATTTCATCAAAACCAATATTTTCAAAAGAATCTTTTCATAAGGAAAAAATAAGGGACATGGTCTTATCATCCCAAGGGATCATTTAATTTGAAAAAAAATTGATCAATTTCATTAAAAAGTAAACAACAATCAAGTTATAACTATTTATAACACTTCGTGTAACATAATTCCATTAGTAGTAGGCCATTCTATACAATTTATCTCACTCAAGTTTCCTAAACAAGGAAAATTGATTCAATAGGGTACAAGTGACAAAAGAAGACATCATGTTCAGAACATTTAAAGGATTATACCATATTGAACTATCCATTTAACCAAGTCCATTTATAATATTAAAATCATATAATTCAAAATAAAATGTAATTTTTAATTAAAAGTTTCATGAGTCAAAGAGGGTGTCGAGGGAAACAACTCAAATGACCACTTGGGAAATTCCAAGTCTAATAAAACCAAACACCCATGGGGTGTCTTGGGTTTCATGAAACACACATGAGACAAGGTCTATTTCATTTAAATTTCAATCTGGAGTCCAAATTGGGTTTCAGGTATTTTGATCCATTTGGCCAAAATGACCAATTTCAAGGAGGCGCACCTAAAAGAGTCCATGTTGGGTATGTATGAATTATAAACCCATAAACCAGATTCAGACAACCTATATCAAGGAATTAGGTTGAATTATACATGAAGTAACCAACATAATTAAGATTATCAGTGATGGATGGTACACTACATGATAGATTAATTATGAATCAGCCAAAACTCAAATAGAAAATGATGTGACCACCTATCTTAAGGTCGTAGATGATGTCTCGCTTTATATCGACCTCAGATTCAGAGTAGGTTGGAAGATATCTGAGAAACAATCCAATGACCTAAAAATGGTTCATATGATCCTACATATAAAAAGTGCAATGTATATAAATAAGAACTTATATAAGAAGAATGTATGAGGTTAGCCTTACCTTGTGCTTCCCAATTCTTCCAACGGATCAACAATCAGACATCGGATGAAGGATATGGAAGAGATCCAAGCTTGTAGAAGATTTGAGTTCAAATAGAAGGATAATGGGAGATTTTTTTTCCTATAGTTGAGGTAAAAATGAAATAAGTGTTACGATTTTTAGAGGGGAAAAGTGGTCTTTTACCCAAAAAATTAGAGGCCATATAGTTTAGGTGACAGTTTGAAAACCATGTGGAAACTATGCGGTAAGGATCTATTCTAAAATTGCAGTGGGTTGAATGGTTTTGCACCTAAACCTTCAAAATTTCAAACAAATTGTGTGTATTATAGGTGCCCCTACCTACAGCCACATGGGCATGCACCCTAGGTCACACGGTATAGAAAAACCATGTGGCCCAATAACTTAGCCAATTTTCAAGAACACTAGTCTCCAAAAAATCCCTAGATGCTCTAATGACCTCCAGGACTTGATTAAGACTCATAAATAGTTCTATAAAAGGCATTAAAAAATAAAAACCAATGATCCATACCATTTGGAAAAGTTGGGTCGTTACAGCAATGTCTCCTATAGAAGTTAAAATTAGAAAAGTACCAGAGCTCGTAGTGATTCATCAGATGTTGTGGTTAATATATAAGCTCTTTAAGATCATGTTTAATCTATTATAATTGATATTTAATAAATTATATTTTTATATAAGATATTCTCTGAGTTTCTAGAATAAAAATGGAAAATGAATAAGACATGATGATATGTAAGTTTCACTCTAAATATAGATGGATAATTTTTTGAAGTATTGAATCTGCACTGTGATACATGAGGGTTAACAACTGATATATATGGGTGTAACTGGATTTATAAATAATATGTAAATTCAACCTGAGGAGTTTGAAAAATTCATAATGTTAAAAAATCTATATGTAAGGGTTGAATTGTTTCTCCAATTGATATATAAGGGTTCCCTAGATGTTTTGTGGAATTTGTAAGAGTTTCCCATAACATACTCAAGATTCATTTTCTCTTACATAAGAGTCCTTCTATGTTACAGATTGAGAATTTAGATTAAGGGATATATGTAAGGGTCATCATGGTAGTACATAAAGGTTAAATATATTTTTATAGTACTTAAATGTGAGTTATTTTGAAAGTTATAAAGGTGTTATATAAGTTAACAGGGAGTTTCAAAAGTCTAATTTCCATAAGGATAATTAAAAAGAGGAAGTTAAATCAAATTATTCTTATGTTATTCTTCATTTAAATAAATTAAATAGTTGAACATGGAGATCATGATACAAGCTGGGTTTTATAGAGTGAGGTTTTCACCATGGATAAGAATCTTGGATCATTATAAAAGATGTGGATGAATAGAATTTTGTGATATATCTAGGGATGGTTCTATAAATATTAATATAGTCACACCATAAGAATAGATACATTGTGTAGTGTTCTATGTAATGATAATCATGTGTTACAATCACACTAAAATACAAGATTTCATGTCATGGCTATGTTGATCATGATAGTATGGTTTATGACAATGCATATTTCATGGAATATATGTTTTGATAATTCTGGGTACCATGTGGAGATTAAAACCTGAGTATTGTGGATATATTATATTTGATCAGTTTAGATGAGTTTTGAAGACCAAGAATGGTGGAGAATTTAAGTTTCAATATTGAAGGTATTTCATATTTAATGTAAGAATACAAAAACTAGGATACATTGTGAGAATAAAAAAATTGAAAAGAAGAATATGAAGATATCAAAGAGAGATAAATAATAATAATGTGATTGAAGACATTCTTTATGGAAGAAAAAGAGTAAGGAATCAATATCGGTGTGCTAAAGAAGAAGTAGTGAGATGAACGGGATATGATATCTCTATATCATAAGGACTAAATAAGGTGTGATACAATTATTCATGACTGATGTACATAAAGGTAGACTTGGTGATTATTACATAATGAGGAAGAATATCAGATCATGTAAGTCTAATAGAGATGTAACCTACAT
The DNA here is from genome assembly GCA_963277665.1 of Viscum album. Taxonomy (NCBI): domain Eukaryota; kingdom Viridiplantae; phylum Streptophyta; class Magnoliopsida; order Santalales; family Viscaceae; genus Viscum; species Viscum album. The sequence goes on from OY728151.1 coordinate 1,761,062,613, forward strand.
TTCTTATCATTATTCAAAATTATTTATCCAAATATTGTATTCTAAATGAAGACCTGGTTAGTTCCAAAGTCTAATGAATATCAAGTGGGTGCTTGCTTCACTAGTTGGTGTTGTGAAATTGTAGTTGGTTGGTGTCAGGATAACATGTTCAAGGATATAACCTTATCTATGGTTCTTCTTGATAATCAAATGGAATCAGTGTGAATGTGAGATAAAAACCACCATAAACCAAGGATTTAGTCATCCACAATAAAGGAAAAACTCATTAACAAACTATTGTGTGCCTTATTTTGTTGCTTTACTACTTAATCTAATTTCATAAAAACTAAAGGTGAGGAAATATTATGAGTTCTATTCACCAAATAGGTACATAGATAAATATTGGGAAAATATTTTAATTGGTAATAAGTCACTGACACTAATTCACCCCCCACCCCACCCCCTAGTGTGGTTGAACTAATCCTGATGGAACAAAAGATATCATATTACAACTTCCTTGTATGGTCATATTTTATACATGTATATATCATAAGGAATTGTGGATTGTATTTTATGATCTATATTTCACTCCATGATTCAAATATAATCTGAACATTAACTGTTAATGGTCAATAATCATACACTTTGGCTGTAATAAATTGTAACATTTCATTTTATAGAACATTGGGTAGAATACATTTAGTTTAAGGGGTTATAATCGATTTTATTTTCATGTCGTTTACCCTTATGTTTCATAATATATGATTAAATTCATGGTTACTTGGGGATAATACCAAAGGTCTATATAAAGAGGATAAATCCATAGATATGGATATGTTGTTCTTATTATTTCTCCCTGATGAATCATCCATCGTTATTATTCATTTTCCTTGAGAGATACTAGAATATTATGGTGTAAAGGAGGGTTATTACCAATTGTTTTATAATTAATTCAGCCCATAGATGTATTTTATAGAGAATATTCATAGGTATACTCCTCCATAATTCTAATTAAATACTATTATTGAATAAGGAGGTCTTCCCCCTTTATATTCAAAGGTACATGTTATTATTTTATTTATAAATGATTTCAATTTTTATAGCATGGTGATATTGGTTTTGTAGTTTCTTTTGTTTCATATTGTATTGAATAAGTTATATTAAATCCTTATAACCCCTTAAACATGATCCTATATCCATGGAGTTAGTTCCTTTCCATGTGTCATAGTGTGCTCCTCTATAGGGTGTGGTATTCCCTTGATTGGTACACATCTCTCTGAAAAGGTATAATTCCACAAAATATTTTTAGATAGATGACATGGAATTTATGAGGTGTTTGGTTGTTAATACATAGTGGATTATGTGATATTCTCATATTACCTTCAGTAAGTGAACCATTTAGAGTTGGGATATTGTGTTTTTTAATTCTCTTTATACCTTTGAGTACCATTGAGATGTCACTTACAACTAAGCTATTAAATTTAGACCCTACAAGTATTATGCTAATCAAAACATATCTAGTTATATATGAGATGTGATCCTTTATGGATTTGAGTTGTGAAATAATAGACTTTTCTATGTCCACAGGTTTCCTAACCATAAAATCATATTTGGGTTTATCATTTGTTTTGAGGTGTCTTGTTGTTCCATTTTTCATTTGTGTTTTTGGGGTTTCCTATAGGATATATTTATACTCAAATATGTATGGGAATCCTTACTCATGCATGTTATGTTTTCATAGATGATGCATCATTTGGTTATGACCCTGGTAGACATGGAGTAGGTATATCTAGTTGAGCTAGTGTCATATGGTGTACGATGATGTATGATAGAGACAACTTTTGTCGAAGTTTTTTCAAGGATTACTCATAGATAAGAGGTGTTTTCCATTGATTTATTTTTTTTGTTCCTAGGGTTGTTATCTTATGCATTTTCTTCCCTTTCTTGGTTTCTTATGTGGATTTTACTCAAGATAGTTAATCTCTCATGCATGTATTTGTGCTATAGTTGGTTATTTATATATATTTTTAGATATTGTTAGTTATATTGTATATTGGGGTTGTATATCTATTTCAAGTTATATTTGGATAAAGTCTCTCCTATATTTTATGCCTTCTTGGTGTTAGTTACTAGACCCTGGTCTATTGGATTCGGGCTTCGGGTAACACACTCAGTTTACCACCAACCCAGAAGGGGTCTATGTGGGATGATTCATATCATAAGAAATTTATAGTATTATAAGGGGTGAAACTGAACTTATTAGATCAATGAAATTAATTAAAATCCCAAACCCAAGACCACCTTTATTATAATAAATGAAATCTTCATAAACTATAAATAAAGAACAAAAGATAATAGTGTGTGTTCCATACACTGAAGATCCAAATCATCATCCATCTTATATTCTTGATGGTTATCACTAAATAAAAAATCAAATGATTCTTCCCTTTATGGAGTATCCATAGGTTTCACCTGAATCATACTTCGTACGAATGGAACTCTTATTCTTATCATAGTGTGTTAACACCTCATACAAAAAGAAAGAAGGGGAGATAGATTCATGTTACACAGAGTCTTGGTCGAGCATTGAGCAAGCACACTCATTGTCATCATATGGAATTAGTCTTTATATATTCCATGAGTACACTCCTCATACACACATATATTAATTACTATGTTATGATTTAATGCATGTATTAGCTATAACTCTCATCTAACTTTTATAAATGTTTCATGAATGAACTCTCAAGTGAAAAACTATATGTAACATTTTTTTATGATATCAAACCATAATAAAGATTAATTTTAATGATAATTGTTATAATTAAACTTACATGGAATACATTATATGATATGGTAGTTATATATTATGACTTGTCCATACAACTACCTTATGGAATCATCTAATCATAACTTACGATTGGGAGAGGCAGTAGAGGGTATTAGAATATTCATTCCTTATGAAATACACTAAATATTACCTTACGATTAGTGAAGGTGGGGAGGGAAATATTATTTCATTCCCTTTATGATATACTTTATATCATAAAAAATGTTTCACCCCATAATGCGTGTAAAAAATTGTTTGCATGCAAGTTATATTCTATAAATGGTTATATCATACCTTATAATATAGGTTACATATATTATATATATAAATTCTTTAAGTGATATATCCTTCAATCTCTCACTTACACTAAATTATAAAAGGATTTTTTTTATTTCACCTTATATCATATCATATACGATGACTTGTGAAATCATATCCAAAAAACTTTTGGATATCATCCAAAACACTTTTTGAAATCTATCATTAACTTCACCATATTCCACATCAATTGTAATAACTTATCAATAAATATCCAAAACTATATTATATTAACACTTAAATGATAAGTCTGATTCAAACTCAATCCTCATTTAGTGAACTACAAAGGGTGACCCCACATACCTATATAATGTTGGAAGCAATTATGAATCTTTAAATCCATAAATGTAGTCAAAGATAAGCCTTTGGAAAAAAAATACTCAAGATAAAAATAGATTTGGTGTGGTCACCATCAAACATATATATCTCTATATCTATGTCTATTAGCCACATCACATGCTAGCATGAATTCTAAAACATTCCCTTTGTCCAATACGTCAAGTTTCTATGGGACATAGAGTATGTAATTCTCATATAACCAACTCATATATTCTCTACTCTCCAAATATAGATTGACCTGGTCACTGAATACATCACATGACATTAACCTTTATATATGAGAACATCACATTTCCCTCATCCTAATAGATAAGCATGTCACATGTACTATCTTGTTACAGCTATACATTCCTCAGTCTTTCTTAATCTAGGGACTAGATTACATACTCACTATATAAGAGGAAAAACTCCATCTTGGTTGAGCTCCAACCAATTGAATTATTAGCCATGTACCCAACCACCCCCTAATTAGCTAAGCCTTAAGGATTGTGTAATAAACGTATAAAATTATAAAGGTTATCTGGATAGGTATCACACTAACCTTAAGTAATGGGGACTCAAATATGATCCACACACCCTAGTATACCAAATACACATTTTATGACACTCTATGTGGTATACATAGTGGTTCATCTAGTGTAAAAAATAAATTGTTGTGCCTCATGAGCATATTTTGTATCTCATACATGAATCATAATCATACTAACCATAACATTTCATCATTACCTATAATAATCCATGATAAACATCAGTTATGTATAACTTAAAGTCAAACTTTGAAAGGTCAATAATCATTATATTTCACAAAATGTATATAAATATATACATTCATGTAGCTAATATTAAAGAATGATTAAGTGGAGATTGAATTTCATATAATATATTTTATATTCATAAAACCCTTTTAAGAATAATTAATAAAATCACTACAATAGAACATGTCTACCATATCATATATGATGTACCGCGAGATCATCCTTATGTTTGCTACACATCCTGGGGTTCTGTTAGCTTATTACATCTATATGTAATTCCTATCACATATCTATGTGACCATCTAATAAAACTCTACCACTAAAATCTTTAGTGAGTAACATTTATAAATAATTTAATTTGAATAATGGTGAGATTTAGGAATTATATTCCTATTTTCCAACTCCTTAAACATATCCAAACTTCTTAACTCCATAATATCAAATGTTATGATTTCATCTTCTATTTTCTACATGGAATTTTTATAAGTTTAACATCACCATACTTGGAACTCTTTCCATTAAAATTTTCCTTGAAATATTTTCGTAATTAATCTAACCATTTACCTTATTACTCACCAACATATCCAAAAATTATTTAGAATAAAGTGACATTCACTTTGTATTTTAACTGGTATAATCCTCCAGAAAATAGTAATATTCACTTTTTTATTTTACAGTAGTATAATATTTTATTTTTTAACTTTGAACTTCTCAAAATTCAAACATAAACCAACTAGCCTCTTAGATACTATATTCTCTTCAAATTACCTTGTTAATATACACAAACTCCTTTGTGTTATGAAATAACACTTATTTCCTTTTAGTAGGAATATTTAATAAATAAATTATTGTTTCTATATAATATATGGTATTCTATTTTTTTGTAGAATATCCCTATGAAAAGATGAATATTTTCCAAAATATGCCACTTATGGGTGGTGGGAACATCTTCCCTTATATTTTAGTAAACATCTAGATAAAAACTTTATCCTAAATAAAACATTTTTATCCATGTATCCTTTTTCAAAACATGTTATAAAATCTTTTTAATCATAACATGTTTAAAATTAATCATATAATATTATTCATAGAAACACTTTGTCTGTAAACTGTAACGACCCAAACTTTCATTAATGGAAATCCATCTTGATCTAATTAAATGTCTTTTATGTAAAATGTTTATATAAAATGTCAACTTCTTTGGTTTTATGTTTTTGGATTTTAAAATACTATTAATAATTGTGACCATTTCTAATATATATGTTGAACAGTGATCACATGATTAGTATAAATATAGGGATTTAACAAATCCAATTTACTCAGACAAAGGAAGTGATTGCCTCATCTAGTAGACGTGCCCCATACGAATCCCATTTGTCAGAGCTCAGAAAGGAGGTTTCATCTTTAGGCTTCGCTCTTGACCAAGCCCAAGCCGAGCTCGGATATGTTAAGCTCGAGTGGGACCACCTACGAGAGAAGTGGAAGTTGATAGAGATTATCACCTGAGAAATGTTATCTGAGCCACCCCAAGAGTATGTCACTATCGCACACCTTACTCTTCGGTATTACGCGGGTGTTATAAGGGGTTATGTAAAAATACCTTAGCACTATGGTTATGTACATTATTTTTGTATATAATAATTAATATACTTTTATTTTATTATTGTTACCTTGTAAATAGTTTTTAAAGCACAAATAGTATTTTTAGTTAATGTTCAACTAAGAAATATATTGTGATGAATAAATTTATTTTTTAATTAAATAATATTTTAATAAAATATTATTATTATTATTAAATTAATTTTTATTAAATATAAATTATTGTATAATTTTATGAATGCAATTGTAATTTTTATTAAGGTTTGAAAGCCATTTTTTTCAAAACCCATGAATTTTTTATAAATGTCGGTTTTTATTTTAAAATTGAAAGTTAACTTATTTATATATTTATTTAGATAAAATGAATATTATTTCCGGAATCGGGATGTCAAAATTATCCAACGGTGAATTTTTCAGAATTTTCTGAGCCAGTCAAATTTTTGGGTAAAAATTAAATACCGTTTAAATATATAATGAGTTTTATGACATGATAATGACCCAATAGTGATGTAATAAAATACTATAAACTTTATGTTCGGCCAATATATTTTTTACCATTAAAATAATTTGATTTTGGGTTTGTTTTATTTATTTTACAAAGCTTTAGTGGACCCTTCAAGACTTATTAAACATTTTGTCTTTTTAAATTGTTTTCCTTGGGAGTGTAACTCACCTCCACATAAGAAACCCCATTATTTTAAGAATTTTGGACTTTCGCCTTATAAAATATTGTTTTACACTTACCTTTTCCAAAAACCATGGGCAAAAACCATGTTCTTTTTTGTGGTTTGGATTAGTTTAATGTGAGGTGTCTCAAACCTAAATAATAAAGAATTCCCTCACATTTCCTATATAAACCCACCCAATCTCCCACTTCCTCATCACTAAAATCCTTTGGAGTTCGTCCAACCTCTGAAATACTCTCTCTGTAATCCTCCCAAGGTTCCCCAAGCTCCCAATAAGCCTCTCTCAAGCCTCTCACAAGCCTTTGGAAGCACACTTCCAAGTATGGGTTTTTCTTCCTTCATCATTTTTGTCCAATATTCTTTAAATTGTTATACCCTCATAATTTAAATTATAAATGTTGGGGTATGGTTTATCACCTCCCTCATACTACCCTATTTATGTTTTAATGATGGTATACCCCTTTATCTCTCATTAAATTCCTCCCATGTACACTCATTACTATGCCAAAATTCTGAAAGGAATTTCTCTCTCCCCATTTACATTCACGCAATTCTTTTGTATCATGAATCTAAATTCCATTACATTTGTTGGAACATGTATCTATATGACCCCCTTACTGTCCATGACATTTAAATATGATTAAACACCCCTTTCTCTCTCATCAACCATTTTTATGAGTTCTTATGTCACGCCGTTATGCTGTCGAAATTACATCGCGCTTTTCCAAGCCAAAGTCATTGTGTAGTGAATACCATGCCCATTTATCTATCAAAGGTATTCACCATTATGCACATTTACTTATTTTTTAAATAGTTTCATGTATTTATTTCACATTCTTTTATCGTGTAATAATTTGTTATGTTGAATGACTCAATGTTTTATGATCCATGTGGCACACTTATGTATGAAGTGAAATGTTTAGGAAGGGTGCGCCCTGATAGCACTCCAATGCATTGGGTAAAGTATAGTATCATGATACACCATGTGAAATGGGTGTTTAATCATGATAATTAAATTTAAATGAGTGTTTACTCATGCTTCATGTGCAATGAGGTTTTACTCATGCTCCATGTGCAATGAGCCTTGGCTCATGCTAATTCCATGTTAAGTGTTGCTGCCACATTTCCATGTTATGATTATCATGCCTTATCATGCCTTTATGTTTATGCTTATCTTGTGATCTATTGATATGCCTATTTTCTAACATGTATTTTATTCCTCATGTTATTCCATGATTACTCCCTTACTGGGTTTTATAGATCACCCTTTTCTTATGCATGTCCTTAGGTTATCCCATGCAATGCTAAGTACGAGGGAATGTAGTGGTCATGTAAAGGAAGTTTTCAATAAAGATGTTGTATTTCATGTTTTAATTGGTTATTTAATGATCCTAATTCCCAAAGACACTAAACCTCCTGATCTTCTATGTTGTATCAAATGAATTTTATGTAATAAATTATGTTTAATTGTGTAATAAAAATATCAGGGTTGTCATAGTTGGTATCAGATGATAGGTTTAGTTATTTTTGGGATTAGTATTATAAAACCCTAGTAAATCCTTAGAGACAAGACTAAGTTTAATAAAAACATCCCTAAGTTTTGGTGAGTATTTATTAAGTGGTTTATCAAGAAAATAAATCCTTGTCTGGATATGAGCAGGTAGAGGCGGCTCTGGAATAGATGTATCCTAGGGGTAAAACCCGAAAACACCGCTTTGAGCTAGACTCAAATGGGAACTGGTGCATGACAACTGGCCTTGCTGCACTCTTGGTTACGACACCCCCAAGATATATGGTTTGGTAAATTCAAAAGCTTAGTATGAACCATTATTAAGGGACTAAAAAAATTCCCTAAGAAGATATGTTAGAAAGTAGATCATGGATAACATAGACTGAAGCCAATAGATTCATATGTTAAGGAAATAAGAGTTATTTATAAGTCATTAGTTTTTTCCTTGTATTACCCTTTATGTGTTACACCTAACTTTCCTTTTATTCCAGCCAATGGATGGTAATAGAAGGACTCGGGCTAACAATTTATGTGAAGATCAATGTCATGACTGTACTAATGAGATGCCCAATCCAATGGGAGTGGGAATCGTGAACTTTTCCAGGATTCTCTCTCAGCTAACTCAAGTTTTGAATAGAAACATAGATCAAGAGGAACGTTCAACCCCTCCTAAGAAAGAACAAGTCGCTATCTAGAACTTAATGAGACAAAGGCCTCCTACTTTTAATGGATCATCTGATCCCTCAATCGTCGAACAATGGATCAACTCCATTGAAAAGATCTTCTTCATCCTTCAATGTTCTAAACAAGAGAAGTTTCTCATGGATACTTATCATATGGAGGGTGAAGCTGATCAATGGTGGATTTTGATCAAAAATACGAATATTGAGAAGGACATCAAGGCATTGGAATGGAAGGATTTCCAGAAGATGTTTTTTGATAAATATTTTGTGTGCACCCTCCGGCTTAAGATGGAAAGGTACTTCCTTTCCCTAAATAAAAAAGACAATGAATATATTGGATCGTATGAGGAAAACTTCACAAGGATTGCACGATACGCTTTTGTCTTTTTCGTTACCCCCGAATGCAAGGTTGACCGCTTATTTGGTAGGCTGAAACCTAGCTTGTGGAAAGCACTGGCGATCCATGACTTTGACAACTATGAGTAAATTGTCCGATGTGCCCTCAAGGTCGAAATGGAGATCAGATAATCTTAGGGGTATCATGGGGATAAGAAGTGTAAGGTGGAATTCAATGTTGTAAGTTTGATGGATAAATCCAATGGTGCTAAGAAGATTCAGCACCCCACTTGCCAAAGGTGCAGAAAGAAGCACCTTGGAAATTTCCTTAAGGGTATGAGGAAATGCTTTAGGTGTGGAAGATAAGGGAACCTAGCTATTAACTGCAAAAAAGAAAAACCTGTGGCTACAACAGAGGAGAGGAATGCTCTGTTCGAACCTCAACATGTTGTTCATTGCTACAACTACAAATAACCAGGGAATATTGCAAATCAGTTCCCTAAGATAAGGGTTTTTTGAGGCAACCAACAACCTCCAAGGAAACAAGAGAAAGCTTTTGCCATCACTACTGCCAAAGTGAACCCTGACAATGAAGTGGTGAAAGTTATGCTAGTTATTCATTCAATAATAGTGAACTTACTTTTTGATTCAGGTTCTAAGCATTCTTTTATATCTCAAAATTTTAGTAGAACAATCCCAACACCACCACAAACCATGGAAGTGAAGATGTTGGTGAGTATGAAAAATGGGGTAATCATTGTATCCCATGAATATAACTCCTCCCTTGTCATAATTTGTTGATTTAACTTCCCGGTGAACCTTGTCATACTCCCTCTGGTGGAATTTGATGCAATTATTGGCATGGATTGGCTTTCCTTATATAGAGCCAACATAAATTTCCATGAGAGGGAAATCGCCCTCCATGTGGATAATCGACCCCCGATTCTTTACAAGTGAAAGGAGGAAGATGAATCTTATTTAGATACATTATCTAAAGTGTGGATATTACTTCCCTATGAGCACATGTATATGGCTCAAATTATTGAGTTTAAGGAGGCATCCATCCTAGAAGACATGCCTATTGTGAGGGAATTCGCTGAAGTGTTCCCCGAGGAATTTCTTGGTCTTCCTCCTAAAAGAGATGTTGAATTATCAATTGATCTTATACCTGGGGAATTTCCAATATCCAAGACTCCATATAGAATGGTTTTTGTGGATATTTAGGAGCTGAAAAAACAATTACAGGAGAATCTGGATAAAAATTTTATATGCCTAAGTGCTTCACCAAGGGGTGTACCAGTCCTCTTCTTCAAGAAGAAGGATGGGTCAATGTGCCTTTGCATCGATTATCGTGAACTCAAAAAAAACATGATAAAGAACAAGTATCCTCTCCCACGAATTGATGACTTATTCAATAATTTGTGTGGAACACAATACTTCTCCAAGGTGGATTTGTGGTTAGGATATTATCAAGTAAGAGTGAAGAAGGAAGATATCCCCAAGACTGCTTTTCATACAAGATACGGGCACTATGAATTCATAGTAATGTCTTTCAGACTCACTAATGCTTCAGAAATATTCATGGACTTGATGAATAGAGTCTTTATATATTACCTCGACAAATTTGTGGTAGTATTTATAGATGATATTCTGATATACTTCAAAACCAAGGAGGATCACAAGGAGCATCTAAGAATTGTACTAGAGACCTTATAGAAGGAGAAGCTCTATGCAAAGTATAGAAAGTGTGAGTTATGGTTGAAGGAGGTCTCATTCTTGGTCCATATAATCAAAATCAATGGGATATCTATGGATCCCTCCAAAATAGATGCAATTGAGGGATGGTTGAGGCCAACATCAGTAATGGATATTTTTAGCTTCTTAGGGTTAGCTGGATATTATCGACGATTTGTGAGAAATTTATCATGATTGTCCAAACCTATTACCAAGATAACTCAGAAGGGAGTAATGTTTTCTTGGAGTGATGAATGCGAAGAAAGCTTCAAGTAGTTGAAAAGGAGGCTTATCACTACGCCCATTCTCACTTTACCCACAAGTGGAGAAATTTTTGTGGTATTCAGTGATGCTTCAAAGAAGGGCCTGGGATGTGTGTTGATGAAAAATGAAAACTTTATTGCCTATTCTTCAAGGAAATTGAAAATTAATGAATAGAACTATCCAACACATGGCCTCGAGTTGGTTTCAGTGATATTTACGTTGAAAATTTGGCGACATTATCTCTTTGGGGAGAAGTTTGAAATATATACAGACCCCAAAAGCCTCAAGTATATATTCACACAGAAAGAGTTGAACATGCGCCAACAAATATGGTTAGAGCTGATTAAAGACTATGACTTCTCAATCCATTACCACCCTGGGAAAGCAAACAAGGTGGCGGATTCCCTAAGTAGAAAGGACTCAGTGATTCTATCATTGATGAGAATTGAAAAGGATCCAATCTTCTTAGATTTAATGAAGATGGTCATGGGAATCATAAAGAATGGAACATCATAAATCCTTTCACAAATTATTGCTCAACTGTCACTTTTGGAAAGGTTAAAGGATGCTCAAAAGGATGATGTGGGAATTCAAGAAAAAGTGGAAGCTATCAAAAAATGGAAATCCTCAGAGCTTAATGTTAATGAAGAAGGAATTGTGAGATTTGGGAAAAGACTATGTGTTCTATCAAGTCCAGAGCTGAAGAAGGAAATTTTGGATGATGCACATAGTTCAAATTTCTATATTCACCCAGGAAACACAAAGATGTATCGAGATCTCTGAGAGAATTATTGGTGGGATAATATGAAGAAGGAGATCACTGAATATACATCAAAGTGTCTAGTGTGTTAGCAAGTGAAGGTAGAGAGGCAGAAGTCTAAGGGGATGATGAAACCATTGCCCATACCAGAATGGAAATGGGAGAACATTACCATGGACTTTGTCACCGGACTTCCAAAGACATCCAAAGGCAACAATGCAATCTGGTTTGTTTTGGATCGTCTTACAAAGGCTTCACACTTCATTTATATTCGGGGGAATTTCTCATTGGATTAGCTGGAATAGATATATATCAGGGAAGTGGTAAGGCTTCATGGAGTACCACTATCTATTGTGTCTGATCGAGATCTCAGATTCACATCTAAGTTTTCGAAGAGTCTTCAACATGCTCTGAATACTAAACTGAACTTTAGTACAGCCTATCATCCTCAAATATATGGTCAATATGAGCGGACTATCAAAACACTTGAGCATGTTGAGAGCATTCTCAATGGACTTTAAGGGAGGATGGGATCAATATCTTCCTCTAGTTGAGTTCTCTTATAATAACAGTTTCCACTCGAGCATCCAAATGGCACCATATAAAGCGCTTTGTGGGAAAAGGTGTAGAACATTGGTGTGTTGGGATGAGGTCGGTGAGCATAAGCTGCTTGGAACAAAAATGGTCGAAGAAATTGTGGAGAATGTGAAAACCATTCAACAACATATCAAGGAAGCCCAGATTTGATAGAATATTTATGCGGATAACCTTTTATGAGACCTTGAGTTTAAAGTTGGAGACATGGTATTTCTAGGCATATCTCCGTGGAATAAGGTCATGAGGTTTGGAAAGAAAGGGAAGTTAAGTCCAAGGTACATCGACCCCTTCGAGATTCTTGATTGTGTTAGGGTTGTGGCCTATCGACTAGAACTTCCACCTACCATGGCTAAAGTACATGATGTCTTTCATGTATCCCTCTTAAGGAAGTACATACCGGACCCTTCACATGTACTCTCTTCAGAGGTGGTATAGTTAGAGGATGATCTTTCTTATGAGGAGCAACAAGTGAAGATATTAGATCGTATAGAAAAAGTTCTAAGAAATAAGACAATGCCCCTTATCAAGGTTTTGTGGAAGAACCAAAAGTTTGAATAAGTGACGTGGGAATCAGAGGAAATGAGGAAGTAGAGTTACCCAAATCTGTTTTAGTGTGGGAAAAGTAAATTTCAAGGGTGAAATTTCTTAAGGGGGAAGATTGTAATGACCCAAAATTTCATTAATGGAAATCCCTCTTGATCTAATTAAATGTCTTTTATGTAAAATGTTTATATAAAATGTCAACTTCTATGGTTTTATGTTTTTGGATTTTAAAATACTCTTAATAATTGTGACTGTTTCTAATATAGATGTTGAACAGTGATCACATGATTAGTATAAATATAGGGATTTAACAAATCCAATTTACTCAGACAAAGGAAGTGATGGCCTCATCTAGTAGATGTGCCTCATACAAATCCCATTTGTCAGATCTCAAAAAGGAGGTTTAATCTTTGGGATTAGCTCTTGACCAAGCCCAAGACGATCTTGAATATGTTAAGCTCGAGCAGGACCACCTACGAGAGAAGTGGAAGTTGATAGAGATTACCACCTGAGAAATGTTATCCGAGCCACCCCAAGAGTATGTCACCATCGCACACCTTACGCTTCGGTATTACGCGGTTGTTATAAGGGGTTATGTAAAAATACCTTATCACTATGGTTATGTACATTATTTTTGTATATAATAATTAATATACTTTCATTTTATTATTGTTACCATGTAAATAGTTTTTAAAGCACAAATAGTATTTTTAGTTAATGTTCAACTAATAAATATATTTTGATGAATAAATGGATTTTTGAATTAAATAATATTTTAATAAAATATTATTATTTTTATTAAATTAATTTTTATTAAATATAAAGGATTGTATAATTTTATGAATGCAATTGTAATTTTTATTAAGGTTTGAAATCCATTTTTTGTCAAAACCCATGAATTTTGGATAAATGTTGGTTTTTATTTTAAAAGTGAAAATTAACATATTTATAAAATTATTTATATAAAATGAATATTATTTCTAGAATCAATATTTTTAAATTATCCAATGGATAATTTTTCATAATTTTCTGAGACGGTCAAATTTTTTGGTAAAAATTAAATACTGTTTAAATATATAATATCTTTTATGACATCATAATGACCCAATAGTGATATAATAAAATACTATAAACTTTATGTTCAGCCAATATATGTTTTACCATTAAAATAATGTGATTTTTTGTTTGTTTGATTTATTTTAAAAAGCTTTAGTGGACCCTTCAAGACTTATTAAACATTTTGTCTTTTTAAATTGTTTTCCTTGGGAGTGTGACTCACCTCCACATAAGTAACCCCATTATTTTAAGAAGTTCGGAATTTTTCCTTATAAAATATTGTTTTCCACTTCCCTTTTCCAAAAACTATGGGCAAAAACCATGGTCTGGTTTGTTTTTTGGATTAGTTTAATGTGAGGTATCCCAAACCAAAATAATAAATATTTATCTCACCTTTTCTATATAAACCCACCCAAGATACCACTTACTCATCACTAAAAGCCTTTGGATTTCGTCCAAAATCTTCCTTCATCTCTCTAGAATCCTCCCAAGGTGCCCCAATCTCCCAATAAGCCTCTCTCAAGCCTCTCTCAATCCTTTGGAATCACACTTCCAAGTAAGGGTTTTTCTTCCTTTCTCATTTTTGTCCAATATTCTTTAAATTGTTATGCCCTTTTAATTTCAGTTATAAATGTTGGGGTATGGTTTCTAACCTCTCCCATACTACCCTTTTTATGTTTTAATAATGGGAGAACCCTTTCTCTCTCATTAGATTCCTCCCATGTACACCCGTTACTATGCTGAAATTCCAAAAGGAATTTCTCTCTCCTCATTTACATTCAAGAAATTATTTGGTATCATAAATCTAAATTCCATTAAATTTTTTGGTACATGTATCTATATGACCCCCTTACTTTCCATGTCATGTAAATATTATGAGACACCCCTTTCTCTCTCATTAACCATTTTTATGAGTTCTTATGTCACGCTGTTATGATGCCAAAATTGCACCACGCTTTTCCAAGCCAAAGTCATTGTGTAGTGAATACCATGCCCATTTCTCTATCAAGGGTATTCACCTTTTTGCACATTTACTTATTGTTTGAATATTTTCATGTATTTATTATACATTATTTTATCGTGTAATAATTGATTATGTTGAATGATTCAATGTTTTATGATCCATGTGGCACACTTATGCATGAAGTGAAATGTTTAAGAAGGGTGTGCCCTGATAGCGCTCTAATGCATTGGGTAAAGTATAGTGTCATGATACATCATGTGCAATGTGTGTTTACTTATGCTAATTCAAGTTAAATGAGGTTTTACTCATGCTTCATGTGCAATGAGGGTTTACTCATGCTCCATGTGCAATGAGGGTTTACTCATGCTCCATGTGCAATGAGCCTTGGCTCATGATAATTCCATGTTAAGTGTTGTTTCCACGTTTAGATTTTATGATTATCATGTTTTATCATGCCTTTATGTTTATTCTTCTCTTGTTCTCTATTGATATGCCTATTTTATAACATGTATTGGATTCCTCATGTTATTCCATGATTATTCCCTTACTGGGCTTTATAGCTCACCCTTTTCTTATGCATGTCCTCAGGTTATCCCATGCAATGCTAAGTACAAGGTAATGCAGTGGTCATGTAAAGGAAGTTTTCAATAAAGATGTTGTATTTAATTTTTTAAGTTGTTATGTAATGATCCTAATCCCCAAAGACACTAGACCTCTCGATATTCTATGTTGTATCAAATAAAGTTTATGTAATAAATTATGTTTAATTGTGTAATAAAAAGATCAGGGTTGTCATATACACTACCCATCTTATCTCATAAGAGAAATGAGATGAATATGAACAACTTTTACTTATTTTTATATGATCTTGATAATTCCTTTACATATAAACCTTTGAGGTGGAAACTCTTTTCTTAATAACATGAATTAAAAGTACATGATCTTTTAAGTCTTACATTGGTTTGGAATAATTTTATATTAAGAACACTTTTAAAGTATACATTTGGTATTACGATGATACCTCTTCTTCTGGAAAAATATGACTGTTCGTCATAACTCTCTCTCCTTCTTCGACAAACCTAGGGTTTCTTTGATCCGTGAGTGCGTTGTTACCTTCTAGTTTCGTGATGATCTCCTCTAAATGGCTAGATTTGATCCTGTATGGGAGACTACTGCTGTGGTTTGCAAAATCTATGAACAAAAGAAAGATATTCCTTTGGTGGTTTGGCTGCAAGTCATCTCCTTCATCTAATCTCTTAGAGGTGTGGATCTATGTAATGCCTCAGCAGCATGTACCCCTCTCTGCAAAAAGCTGGAAGATGACAAATTTGTGGTTGAAGCTGACCCAGATGCACTGCAACAATGGTCACAGATGTGTAAATTTTCGATCAAGGGTCACATATCATATCTCAAAGGCGATAAACCATGGTCCAATCCGGAACTCAAAGCAAGAATTGCACACATCTGGGGCTTCTCTGACTGGAAGTTGGTTCCCATCGGCAAAGGATACTTCCATATGATGTTAAAATTGTAAGAAGCTCTAGACCAGGTTTGGAGGTTAGGAAATCTGTAACTAAAGCCTAGAGTTCTTCGCATCTCCGAATGGGACTATAGCTTCAACCCGAACACTACAATAAATTCCATGTTTTAGATATGGGTGCATCTACATGGTCTCAATTGGTACTTTTGGCATCAAAAAATCCTCAATGATATCGCTTCTTTCATAGTTACGCCTCTTAAAATAGATCAACGTACTTTGAATGTTGATATTGGTATCTCTATGAGGGTTATTCTCAAAGTTGATATCTCTTCCAAGGTCCCGGATGTCATTACTTTCACTGTGAATGAGTTCAAAACCATGATTCGTGTCGAATGTGAGAGAATTCCTCCATTCTGCGAGTTTTGTAAGATTGTCGGCCACTCCATTCTGAAATTTCATATTGTACAAATCCAAGTCGCTCAGCCTGCTGATGATGGATGGATGGAAGTTAATCGTAAGAAGAAAAATAAATCCATGGCTCCAACCATTCCCGATTCTCACAAAAATCACTCGGAAGTTTGGGTCAAGAAGGTCAATCTCTCGGGCGAGAGCTCGGGTGTTACCTGGGCAGAGAAGGTCGAAGCAAAAGAAGACGCTGAAATCGATCTTACTGCTTTGGAAGATATTCAATAGATAGTTCTGGGTGTCTTCGACCTTCCTCTAAAATCCTCATTGAAAGATGATTTAATTTCTCTGGTTCAAAAGAATGTTGATCCCCTGGTGCCAGGGATAGATGGATCCTCCCATGCGCTTCCAAGGATGGATTTGATCAAGACTTCACACGTAGTACCAATGGATACAAAGCCAAAGGAAACAATTCTTGCAGATGGAACTCCCATGCTCACCACCTAGGCTGCCTCTCATGTCGACAGGGATTTTCCCAAGGCCTCACATGTAGTACCAGTGGTTACAAAGCCAAAGATAGTTGTTCTTAAAAAAGGCACTTCCACGCTCACTTCCTAGGCTGCCTCTCACAACATGACTATCTCTGAAGTTCTAGAATGCAATATTCCTCATCCTGATAAATGCTCTAATCTTTGAAAATCATCCTTGTACATTAAATCACCTGCTCAAAATGATAAGGATTCTTCTCAAAAGTCGACAGGAACAGTAGACATGCAGGACACTTCTGTTTTGTCTTCTGTTCCTCAATCTCTAAGCCCACCTCTCGAGATTGTTGGCCCAGGTCCACTGATAAAGATACTAAATCTCCTTCCAAAATAAATGAAAGTGTTTTCTCATATTCTACTAACCTTTTGTCTGATTCCCCAATGAGAAAAAGGGTTTTGAAGACTACTCCAGCCTCTTCTTCAAAACCTAGGAGATCGAAGAGGAATAAAGGCTTGAGTGGCTCTATTAATCAGCTTTCTTCCTGGAAAGGAAAATATCTTTCTATGGATGGTAGGATCTTCCTGTTGAAAGCTTATATTGTCTCCAAAATGGTTTATTCGTTGATGATTTACAGATGGTCTGTCAGTCTCCTTAATAAAATCAATACCTACATTAAGAGCTTTGTGTGGACTGGGAGTATCCTTGATAGGAGGCTTGTCACTGTTCCTTGTTATACCTACTGCAAACCCCTCGATAAAGTAGGGCTTGGAATAAAAAACCTCAAGCTTTTGAATGAATCCCTCTAAGACAAACTCACTTGGAATTTAATAAACAACAAAGATGACTCTATTTCTTTTCTTAAAAATCGTTTCCTAGAAAAGCTCAAAACCCGTAATTTGAGTTATGTTAATTCTTCCCCCTATCCTTCCATTAGAAAATACTTTTCCAATATCATGCATAACTCTAGATGAATGGTTAAATATGATTCTACCCTGAAATTCTAGCTTGACAAATGGGTTGGAATTCCCCTCAATTTGATTCTTCCTTCAAACATCGTTCTGAATTCTATAAACTATACCATAAAGGAAGTAATTCATTACACTTACTTAGACCTCCCCGATCATATCAAGCATGTAGTTGATGACTACACCTTTTCGAATGATGAAGACTGTCTTATTTGGGAACTATCCCACAATGGGATCCTTGATTCAAAAACTTATTACATTCATTTTTTATCTTCCTCCGAATCTAATTTTTCTTGGTTGAAGCCTTTTGATAAACATTGGATCAAACCTACCAGACTTAATCTTTTCTGTCATATTTCTCACAAGCGTTTACCTATGGAGGTTTGTCTACAATAATTTGGTGTCCAACTCAGCTCAAGATTTCACCTATGTCATAAACATAGTGAGGACATCAATCACCTATTTTTGTCTTGTTCCACAGCCACTGCTCTTTGGAATTCTGTTACTGACATTTTTGACTGCAGATGGTTACTTGATGACTCTATATGCTCTTTGCTCAAATGTTGTGTGGAGCTAGATTTTTCACCTCAAATCAGAAATATATTTCTATCCATTTTTTCAGATCTCCTCCACATTATCTGGTATGATAGAAATGCAATTATCCACAATAATTCCTCACTCAATCTTAATGAAGGTCGGCAGAGAATTATCATTGCTATTAGGGATGCGTCCACGCTTCATAAATCCTCCTGCGCTAACTTGGTTGGTGTATTTTTCATCCTTCGTAGGCTTAGAATCAATGGGATCTACAATCAACCGAAGATCTTCCTTGAAGTGTTCTAGCAAGCTCTGATTCCTGACTGGATAAAAATCAACGTTGATGGTGCTTCTAAAGGAAATCCAGGTCTCGCGGGCTATGGGTCCATCTTTAGGGATTCTCTTGGGAATTTTCATGGCTGATTTTTTTTTGGTTGTGGATCTTCCTATATCCTAGGGGGTGAGATGATGGTGTTGATTCATGTGGTCAACTTCATTAAGCTAAAAGGATGGAATAATATTTGTATTGAAAGTGATTCCACCACTATTATTCAAGCTATTTGGAATAGAGTGGTTCACCTTACTTGGTCTCTTAAAGTGCGTTGGAAGAACTGTCTTAGCTCGCTCTAGGAGAGAAGATACATTTCCACACATACCTATAGGGGGCTGATGGCCTTTCCAACAAAGGTGTCAACTAGGACATTACGTGGAGTGATGACTTACTGGTTGAGCTCTTTCCTTATTATGAGAAATATTGTAATAAAATTTACTCCTTCAGACTCTTATAATCTTTCTTTACTTTTTTAATAATAATTTGTGTCTTGGTCTTTGACCAAGACATTTCCTTTAAAAAAAATACATTTGGTATTACATTCCCTTCAAAACCAGTGAATTTATTTCTATAACACTGTGGAGATTCACAAACCCCTTCAGGTATTCCAAACAATTAAATCCTATAAAATCAATACTCCTCCTTTAAAATAACACATATAGGTTTCATTAACCTAACTAGCTACTCAGATAAACAATATTGGACTCTCTAACTAACTTTATTTCTTCCATTTTTAACTTTTACCCACTATTACTAGCTACACAACACCTGAACCTTAACATCACATGCCTAGTACATATATTCTCAACAATTTATAATATAGAGTATATTATTCTTGACCTAATTCATCATGTCATAACATTTATATATATAATAATATAATTAATTCCTTAACTAGAATAAGATTTAAGGAAAACTCTAGTCACACCAGGTAATTACCGTACTCAATCATATTGAGTATCATTAACTTACCCAATAATATTGAGCATATGATACCAAAATTCTTTGGGTCATTTTTCATCTAATTACTTTTAAACCTTAATTGAATCATCATCTTCTTATTATAAGAATCTAGATTAACATGTTAGACAACTTCAACACTTGGATACTCAAGAAGGTGATACTCTAACACATAGAATATTCTTTTAATTAAAAAAATCTTTAAGTTACCATCCTTATGAGTTTCCCACAATAAGATCCTCATTAGTATATGATTGATCTAAAATTTAAGTTCAGTGATGTTGATCTTATTATCCTAATCAAAAAAAATATAAGATGAGAATAATGTATTATTACCATTTAATAAGGACTTTTATTAAATGTCCTATCATAAAAATGATAACCTATTTGGAATTAATCATATCCATTAGTGGTAAAATATCCATATTTCACTATAAAATGAGTTTGTTGTGTCATTAATCATGCCACTTAGTCATTTAAGTAGGGAATCATCAAAATATTATCATATATGATTCTTGGATAGTTGAGAAATAAAGTTTTTACAAAATCAATTAAATAGATATACTCAACTCTATTACACTGTTATCCTAACCATTTGGTTTCCCAACTAAGCTTATTCTAATTAAGACACTAATAATTAGTTATATGATGATTAGGATCCTTATAACTTTCTTTCCTTACATAATATAATCCAGTGTCACCCAACTATGGCACAAAACTACCAGGTTGGATGAATGAGGTCTTGATATGTGCCACTTTGGAATGAATCTTACACTTAATATTTAGATTGGGTTTTAATATCACTATCTTATCTCATGTTATTCCCTTTAAATGTATGCATGCTTATAATTATTTAATTTTGGAGTCATATTCCTTCTACCAAACAAATATGTACAAACCATATTGATGTAAAACTCTTTACACAACCCATAATTTATTTCACTTGCCCAAAAATATAAGTCAAATATATTTACATATATCAAAATGTATCTCATACATAAGGTACATAAACTCTTTTTGTAAAGTTTTAAAGATATATGAGACTAAAAATCTCCAGATGAGTATACTTGGAGCCACAGATAGCCAACCCCCGCATTTCTAGAATAAGTTATAAGCCTCAAGGAAAATGGGAAGTCCAACCCAAAGTCCCTCTACCCGGGGATACTTTACTCAAGAAATAATCCAATTTATAATAACTCTAAAATTTACCATGTATAAACTATATTCAACAATAAGATTAAATCTAATATCATTAATTACAAACTAAGTTCATTGTAGATGAAAACTAAATCTTATGTAATCATACCTAACATGTAATGCATGACTTGAAAAATTATAAGAAACAATTTAATAACTCAAAATAAATCATACACTTATTAATAATATAAAAAATTTATATTCATGAATAATAAACAATGGAATAACAATTAAAAAAATAAAAAATTCAAGTATTTAAACATGATATAAACTTTAATGAAAAAATAATAAATAAAATATAATTAAAAACACTTTATAATTTATCTATTCATTATGTTAATTTCATAATAATGAATATAAATCCTTTATATTCACTTAAGAATACATACTTTTCATATTATTCATTATATGACATTTTACTTCAATATATGATATTTTTTGAATTATAAATATTTTATATTTCAATATTTAATATGTAAAAATTTTACATAATAAAAATATATCATGATTAAAATTATTTAAGCCTTGATCAAACCAATCATAAAAACACTTTTTTATGAGGTTTAAATAATTTCTAAAAATAAGGCTTTAATTTGAACAATTCAAATTAATTAATTTTGAATAATTCATAATTTAAATATAAACACTTTATATTTTTCCTTGTTTTATAATTTATAAACGCTTTATAAATTATCACTTATGACTAATAAATAAACATTTTATTTATAATTCATAAGGCATGTCATATAATTTGATAAAAGGTATTTGTTAATATTAACATTTAAAATTAAGAATTATTTAATAATAAATTTTTCATAAATGTTTATTATTTAATTATAAACTATTTATAATTAATTAATCCATAAACTATTTATAAATTAATAAATATCCCCAAAATACCTTTTTTGTCATTATTTATAAACAATTTATAAATATTAACATTCAATTCATAACTTAATTTTTATAAAAATAATTTTTTTTAAACTAATAATATTTTACCTCCAATGGCCCGAAGGCCTTCATTTTTTATTGATTTTTGATAATCCACCCTTAAAGGGGTGAGGTGGAACCCTTACAAGGCCTATAGGCATAAGTATTACACGGCTCGTAGGCCTTAGAAGAATTCATTTCCCATAGGCTCCAAAAATTACATACAACCCAGACTAACTACCTGGAACTTCTCCTCCCCAGCATCTTCATTGTGAAATCAGCTCTCCACTTTTGCATGACTATTTGGCTAGCCATTCTCATGCATGAACAGTCTTGTCCCAATGGCAGGTGTCATACCCTCTCATTCTTACAATCTGTTTAGCTTCTGTTGTGGTGAAAGATCCTTTCTCATCCTCCTTGTAGAGTTTGTTCCTTGTAGGTTGTTTGGTTTGAATCTGCACTTAAAGGTGGCCTGAAGCCCTTTAGGTGGCCCTAAGGCCTTGCTGACCCAAAGGAATGGGTGGTCCAAAGGCCTTAAAGGACTCAGGAACCAAATCGGTGGCCCGAAGGCCCAAACGGGGGCATATTCTCAGCTGCTACAGTGTCAAACAGTGACTGTTATAGTCCCGCTATAGTACCTGCTACAGTGTTGTACAGTTCTCGCTATAGTACCTTCTACAATACCTCCTACAGTACTGCTATAGTACCCAAAAATTCTGCCTCCGACTGGATTTGATCCCTGGTCGCTTGGATGCACTTACGGAGTCCTTACCAACTAGGCTAAGGCCCATGTGCAACTAATCATATTTTATAATATAAACATAATAATAAAATATAACTAGAATCATATTCAACAACCTAAGGGAAATCATCCACTATAATTGATAAAAAAAAGTGGTGTGCAATTTCAATCACATTTTAAGACTGATATCCCAATTTTTCTCTATGATATCCATATCATAGTTTATGATATCGCATATCATAGTTTACGATATACAGAGATATCTTATATTTTATATGATACTCAGTTTTTCATAAAATGATACACGAACATCATAGGTTATGATATCTCTATACATATGATATGATATATACAAATATGTGGATTTATTCTGAACCACTACTTATGATATCCAAATATCATAATAAAATGTTCATACTACCAGAACAAAGCTAAAAATCTTATTCTATGATTGGATTATGACACACGTTTAGATTTAAAATGCCTTCATTTCTCACTTGATTTCACTAATCAAATCACATGGTGGGATATGATATTACTACTATGAATCAAAGGGGTCTAGAAACAATTATTAGAGGTAGAATAAGTAATTAAAATCTCAAACCCATGATCATCATACTTAGAATAAATTAAATCTTCATAAACTGGAAATGAAGAACATAAGATACTAGTAGGTGTGTATTAAACCAAAGAGCCACATTAGCATCCATCTTTTATGCTTGATGATAATCATCAAGGAAAAATAAAATGATTCTTCCCTCCATTGTGTATCCATGGTTTGTGCCTAAATCATTTGTTATATGGATGGAACTCCTCTTCTTATTATAGTGTGATAGCACCACATGCACAAAAAAATGAAGAGGGGAGACCTTTAGGTTCTAGGGAGTCTTAGTCGAGCATCAAGGAATCAAACTAACTGGAATCATGCAGATATGGGATTTATATCTCCCTAGAGGATGCTCCCTAATCTGGCATGCATTAACTTTTATGTTATGTGTTAATACATGCATCGACTACAAATCTCAGGAATGTCATATAATCATTGAATGAATGAATTATCAAGAATTAAATCATATGTAACACTTATTTTATGATATCCAAACATGGGAAGGATTTTTACTATCCAGTGTTTGTGGAATAATCCATACTATATGGTAGTCATACATTATGATTTTTCTATGAAACTACATTACAACATCATCCAATCGTAACATATTATTGGGAGATGTGGTATAAGGAATTGGAATATTCATTATTTATGAAATACTATCAATTATACCTTGTGATTAATGAAGGAAGTGGCATGAAATATTATTTCATGCCCTTTACGATATAATCTATATCATGATAAATGGTACACCACATAATGCATGTAAACCATAGTTTTCATGGAAGTTTTATTCTATTTCTAGTTATATCATACCTTATGATATAGTTTACATATATCATATATATATATAAAGTCTTTATGGAATATCTCTTTTAGAGATTAATTTATAGGTTTTAGAAATTGAATTTATCTTTTTAAAATAAAATATTTAACTAATAAATAATATTCTATTTTTTAAAAATATTTTTATGTATATTACATAACATATTTTATTATCACTTGAAATTTTGACTATTTTAGAAAAATAACAAAAAAAATATTTTTGGATAATTTTGATGTCCTAAATCTAATTTTTTAATCCATTTTATCAAAATAAAATTTTTAAGGGGTTAATAGTAAGGTTTCATAAATTAAGATAGAGTGTATTGCCAAAATAATTACATTATTTGAGTTAGGTGGATTAAAAAATTATATTTATCACTATAAATATTCATTGATGATATTTTGATATTCATATATTGATAATTATTTAATTATATAGTTATTTAAATAGTTACCCATAATATTCACTTTTTTATTTCAACATACATATTAATATTTTGACTATCATATTTCCAACATATACCTTACTCGTTACAATAGAAATATTGTCTCTTACTACCCTATATATATCCCTTAAATCCAATATTTTTCAATTCCAAAGTGACTTTTTATTAAAATGGAGAATCTATAAACAAAATTTTAAGGTGGGTGAAAGAAGTGATTCCCTAAAGCATTGATCCATACAAAGAATTCAAATCCTACATCTTTTGGCCCTCTATTTCATGTTTTTAAAGACTATGGCATCTTTAAAAATTGATAATTTGGTCAATATGAGAACACCACATGTCATATTGATGTTTCATCATCTCATACGTGTCAAAAATAAATCAAGTATAGTTTTCCAATGATTTCACATCAATATGAGGTTGTTTTCTATAGTTTTGACCATTAGACACATGTTTTAGTGTTTTCAAACACTAAAAAAATTTGGTCATCATGAAAAAAAAAATTATATTAAAATGAATTAAATTTCTTCATTTCAAAAATCAATATATTATTATTTTACTATGATTTCACAACAATCGTAGGTCGTTTTATTTGTTTTGATCCTCTCACAACCATTTTTAAAGACTATGAAATCATTAAAAATAGTTTATATGGATGGTCCGAGAACATTACATGTTGAATTGATGTTCCATAGGATTTTACATGTCAGATATAGTTTAAGCATATTTTTCATTTAATTTCGCAATATTCTAACGTCATTTACTATGTTTTTTACCATTACATGCACATTGTGTTTTAGAACACTTAAAAGGCATTTTTAGTCAACCTGAGAAAAAAAATTGGTTAATGTGTCATCTATATCAATATTTCAAGAATAAATATAAATTATTTTTCTATTATTTCATGTAAATCAAATGTCGTTTTCTTAGTTTTGATTCCCAAACGCACATTTTGAAAGACTATCAAATCATTAAAAACTGCTTATTGGGTTAGTCTGAGCACACTGCACATCAGATTAACTTTTTATCTACTTGTAAACATCATAAATAATTCAAAGACACTATTCATGGTATTTCATGTCAAAAATAGGTCATTTTTTATGGTTTTGGATGTGACACACATGATTTAGTGTTTTAAAAATACTGAAATGAATTTTCAGTCATCTCGAGAAAATGACAACCAAGATTGGCATAAAATCAGTTCCTATAATTCAAAAATCATTCTACAGTTGTTTTCTTATGATTTAATGATAATTATAGGTCATTTTATTAGTTTTGACCCCCTGGCATGTTTTTTTAATGACCGTGAAATTGTTAAAAACTACTTATTCAAATAGTATAAGCACATTGCATATCAAATTGATGTTGTGTCAGCTTGTAAACACAAAAAAATAATTCAAATAGAGTTTTCCTATGATTTTACAACAATCTGAGGTCATTTTATATCTTTTTTACTGTTACATAGAGATTTTAGTGTTTTAAAACACTAAAAAGTATTTTTTTAATCATCCCAGGAAAACGAAAACTTGTATAGAGGAATTATTTATTCCTACATTTAAAAAGGAAATATATTGTTTTTTTCAAATACTTCATGATAATTAGAGGTTGTTTTCCTGGTTTTAACCCCCAAACACATGTTTTTATAGACTTCTAAATATTTAAAAACTTCTTATTAGGTCATTATAAGAACATTGGACATCATATTAACATGTCATAAAATCGTATACATAAAAAATATTAATTCAAAGACATTTTTCCTATGATTTTACATCAATTTCAGGTCTTTTTTATGTTTTTGACCATGACATGTGAATTTTAGGATTTTAAAACATTTAAAATTCATTTTTATTCATCCTAAGAAAACAAAAAATCCAATTGACACACCATAAATTATTACATTTCAAAAATAAATATATGGTTTTTCTACTATGATTTCATGGAAATAAGAGGTCATTTTCTTGATTTTTATCCCCTAATGCACATTTTTAAAGACTTATAAATCTTTAAAAAAACTATTTATTCGCTCAGTCTGAGCACACCACATGTCGTATTGATTTTTACTTTCTCATACACATAAAAAATAATTAAAAAATAGTTTTTCTATTATTTAAAAAAAATATAAGGCCATTTTATATGGTTCTGACCATGACACACATGTTTGGTGTTTTAAAACACTAAAAAGGCATTTTTGATCATCCTGGGAAAACAACAACTCAAACTAGAGTGATTTTAGTTCCTACATTTCAAAAACTAATATAAATTTGTTTCATTATTATTTATTAGATATTATAGGTCATTTTATGGGTTTTGAATCCATGATGCATGTCTCTAAAATCTGCTTAATCTTTAAAAATTTATTATTTAGTCAGTCCAAGCACATCGCACGTTGGATTGATGCATTTTTTTCTCATACATGTCATAAATAATTCAAAGAGAGTTTTCATAATATTTAATGATAATACAAGGTCTTATTCTATCTTTTTTACTATTACATTCATGTTTTATTATTTTAAAACACTAAAAATGAGTTTTCATTCATCTTGAGAAAACAAAAAATTTAGATTGACACATGGCTAGTTCCTGCATTTCACAAATAATTCTAAAATGTTGTTTATGATTTCAAGACAATTAAATATCTTATATTAAGTTTTTAATGTGATAGTATAGTGTAAGACACATTTTTCATTATTATAACATCTTTAGAAATAAAAATGAATTTTAATAATAAAAATAAAATGAAACATTAAATAATAAAACAACTAATAAGAAATACATCATGCATCTAGTGCATTCACATCTGGATTACCCATGGACTCACAATGATTCCCACTAGCTACATCTAGAGCCTACAACATATATTAATATTATATATTATAAACATATCAACAAAAATCGCTATGATTATAAATTATTTTCTTCTCTACCTATGTATTCGACATCTATTCACCATCAATAGTACATTACAGTGTCACCAAATCTATATGTTTTTATATATATGATAATATTTTCTTATACTCTGTAAGTAAATTCTGAAACTGATCATCCCTATTGTTCTCTAAATTCTACACTATAGCATCTACCTCAGTTTATGTGTGCATCCTGTAAACTCTACATTCACCCATCATGTCTTCTCTAACAACTGCACATTGTGGGACCCCTGTTTCGGAAGTCAATGAGTAACCATGACCATCGCACCCCAATATATGCTGAAATGTCTCATATCTATGCACAATGTTATAGCATTTTTCCTTGATTAGATATGATAGATCGAAATAAAATTGACCCTGTTAAATAAACATAATAAATTAATAACAATTGGGAATAATTTCTATAAAAAAAATACTAATTAATTTTCTTACTATATTGTCAGTAACATCGGGATCACACACCCGATGAGTCCTAATCCATACTGACATTTGATCTGTGGAATCACATCACTAGTTTAATTAAACTAATTATGAACACCAATTACATATTTTTATTTTTATAATATCATAATATTTTAAATATATAAATGATAAATGAATTCTTAACTTACATTATATCTAATCTATGATGCGTGTTGAGTTCCAAGTATAGAAGGAATTCCCTACAACATCCAGTTATATAAATAGAGATCCGAATAATTCTATATTAAATGTATTCAATTAATATGAATATGAAAAATTATAGTCATTTATATATAAAAAGTAATAAATTTTATCATTGACACCTCACTCAACTAAAATGTAGCCAACTCCTACCACTGGGTGGGAATAACACTTGCAAGGACTCATTGTACGTTGTATGGAACACCCATAAATGGTGACAAGTTGTCTATATTTACCCTTCCATCATGATACTTCCACAAATTTCAACATTTGGAAATGAAAACTAACCAAAACTCATTTGGATGGGATGTAAACTTATCTTGTTTTTAAAAAAATAGTGGATATGATAATAATAAAAAAAATCTTTGAAAAATTAAACTATAAATTTACCTGAACCTCCCTCCATTATCTATCAATAATATCATGGGGGAATAAAGTCCACTCATGATTTTTTTTAGAGGGAATTTATGGGGTTCTTTTATCATATCCCACAAATGATGAATCAATGCACTCACACCCTCTCCAACTAGAAAAAAGGTTTCATAAAATAACACATCCAACCAAGTACCATAGTTCCAAGATTGAACCCCACTACTAGGACCCTCACATCTTCTAGAATATGAATCGCATCTTGAAAAACATAAATTCATAATTCAGTAAACAATAAATAATTTTTTAATTAAAAAAATAGAAATTTATAGGAGAACATACTTGTATATAATTATAATAAATTAATATAAAAATGAAAATATACAAACCAAAAAAACCAGATGAAGCACCCTAAGCTTCCTGTGACATATATACATTTATAAAAAATAAAGTTAAATCAATAACTTTTTATACATATAATTCATAAATATTTTTAAAAATGTTAAGTTTTTTATATGTGATTGGAAAAAAAATACATATAATTTTTCACTAATAATGAAAATATTTAATATCTCCTTCAACTTTCTCCCCGGTCCATTGTATATATTCTTTTGATATAGCTATATTGTTTTGGTCAAGTATTTTCTTGGGAAGGGAAATAATATTTTTTTCCTATTGTTTAATTAGAAAAAACCCCCTTCAATACATTTTCACCAAAACATTCCAATTTCAATTAGTGTTAACAAATTAAATATGATCTACCTGTGATTCTAGTATAAAAGAATCATTTCTTACTTTGTTGTATTTATATAACAAATTTTAAAAGTTTACTAATGTAAATTGTAAATGGTAAAACTTTATTCCATGAACCATATCATCCCAATCACTCCTAAAAACATATATTTTAAGACACATTTATAAATTAACTCAATAATTCGCCTCAAAAATCCATAGTAATAACTTGAATAAATGGATAGACAACCAACGCCATTTTTTTACATTGCTTAATTCACATTAAAATCACTAATAAAAAATCAAAGTTTGTTAGCATCCAAAGGCTTGTAATGAAAAGTTATAAAAATGGACTATTAGCTAGTTGGTTGATTTCTGTAGTCATTATAGAATCACATGATTCATGCATTTTGTGAATCTATAAATTTCACATAATCCAATGGATAGAGGGTTGTAAAAATATACCTTATATGCATTATAAAAATATTAAATAAATTATATATAAGTATGTGGGTATTTAACCACTCATAAAATGTGTTTAAATAAAGTTTTTTGATATGATTATCAGTGGAAAAGGGTCTTTCCCATTTCAACTTAGTGATATGAAACCTAAGTTACAACACATTAAAGGATAAGGAACAAATTAAATATAGAAACACATAGAATAATAGATCAACTATAAAACTTACTGTATCAATGGAATAACTGATGGAGTGTTGAATAATATGTATTGATGATATAGAACCCACCCATCATTGTACATATCAAATGTTATCCATTCTCCAATTGGATATTCATTAATTAAGAAGGTTTTATCTAATTTTATTCCAACCTCATTAATATATGTATCACAAAAATTGGTGAATTCATCCATCAAATAACCCTTGGTAATCAAAACTTCAAGATTAGTACCATTACACACATACCATTTTAATGTATTCAAGTATCACTCAATTAGATACATCCACTTTAATTGCATGGTATCTCTAGTAATGACTTAAAAAGTTAAATATATGGTCAATTGGAACATGAAATCAAAAAATATGGTGGAAATACTTCCTCCAAGTGACATAGTGTTAATTAAAACTTATCCCATAGATTTTTGGAATCACTTGTGCAATGATTCCTTGGATAGAGTTGTCTAAAAAAATTAGAAAATTTAATCAATGGATCAATAACATGGGTATGAAAACAATCATTAATTTCAATTAGGATTAACTATTAAAGAAGAATATGATTATCATGATTTTTCAAACCCTATAATTCTATGCTTTCAACATTGATATGCTTGTAAATATTAGAGAAATAACCATCAGTAACTCTGATGGTCTTTAAAATTTATACAAATGTCTCTTTCTATTTTTTAATCATTGTGTACTATGCATCATGCATGTATTCCCTATTAGCCTCACCCAAATATAAATGTTAAGTTTTTCTAAATCCCATTTCTTACAAATCAAGTTGAGTGTTGTAACTATCCTTTAATTTCCCCTTGATACCCAAAATGATGCACAATATATTATCACACACATTTTTATCAATATACATCACATCCAAATCATGCCTTAAAACATTATATTTCCAATAAGGAAATTTGAAGAAAATATTTTACTTATTCCAATTATGATTGAGTCCTATATTTATATTAGAAATGGATTAAAATTTAGGATCCAATAAATACATAAAATCATAAAATAGTCAAATTTTTTATTAGTAAATTTATGCTAGAATTTGTAAATTAGAAATTATTTGCAGTGTTAGGTCGTGTTCTCAATTTCCAATAAATGGAATTTTATCTTTTCTAAACTTGTGCAGTAGAGGAAGAAAGAATATGTGACCAAGGTATTCAAACTTTTGATAATTTTTAAGACATGGTGATATCTTACTTTTATTATAATAGAGAAAGATGAATTATCCATTTTCACTCTAACCTGATAGGTTAACATACCCTGGGAAGTCATTAATTGTCCATAATAAATAAACTTGAAGTATAAACATTTCATTATCTGTTGAATAAAAATTCATTAAACCATATACCCAAAATTCTTACATATCATTAATCAATGGTTGCATATAAACTTCGATTTTATCATCCAGTACACTCAGTTCATCAATAACAGTGGAAAGTAACAAAAATGTTATTTTATACATAATCATGTGAGAAGATTATATAGAACCAAAACCACTGGACACATACTATGTGTTGCAATAACCATAGAACCTAATGGGTTAAAACCATTTACTACCAAACCTAGTAAAAAATTATGACTATATTGGGAAAAGTCGAAGTGTCTTTGATCAAACTCTTTTCATACCAAAGAATCTATAGGTTGAGTTAACTTATCATCTTCTTTGTTTATATCTGAATGACACATAATATTTTTATAAATTTTAGATAAAATAAATAATCTCTTCAACCTCAGTTTTAGTTGGAAGTAATGCTTCTACATAGTGGTGATTTTTTTCTATCAATTAAACACTTTACTAAGAATAATATGACCTCCATGATTAATTTAATTGTCCTTCCACCTAGATGAGTAATAAGTAGTATAAGTATTGAGCTACACATTCTATTTTATAAACAATATACATTTATTATAGTATGAATCAGTGGTATCATATGTGAAACTAAGGTTTTTGATCAAGTTACAAGATTAATAGTAAAACTCTAGAATCTTCACTCTGGTAGGGAGTACCATCTTAAATAGTACCAAAAACATATTGAAGGTGGTGTATTTCCATTAATTCAGGGTCTTCATGTGTAATAGTTCAGTAATGAATGACAATTTAATAAATTTAGTGAATCTATAATATAATTCAGTACTTTCATCGTCAAGAATTTAAAATATTTTCAATGATTCTCCATTTGAACTAGAATAAGGATTACTCCCTCCAACGTTATCATTCACAACATTACTCTCTTCAAGATGAAACTGATGTATCATTCCATTGATAATTTTATTAATTGGATAAACTATTCTCTTGTTAACATTCATCTGAATACTTTCTAATTAGTGGTAGGGAACGGGGTCTTCCACATGACATGTCCATGTATTATTGATTTTTAAAAACCCATTTAGAAACATATGTTCATTAATGGTATATCATTTGAATAGATATCTATTTTAACATTTTCTATATCGAAAACAAATCAAATTTTGAAATCCATTGGTGAGATCAACAAATTTTTTAATCCCCTCATAATATTTAGTAGAAAATCTATTTGTTAGATCAATCCATCTCTTATCCATATTTGTATCTATAGAAAATAAATAATTTAAATATATAAACAATTTAATATTTATCAAATACCATAGAAAAACATTTTAGTTAGTTATATTTTTCAGTGTAAATTGGAATTTATATCATCTTTTATGTTTAGTTTATTTAGATTCTTTATTAAAATTTATATTGTCTTAAACTAAAAATTTATAACATATTTTAAAATAATAATAATATTTCTCATAATAAAAAAACAACAATGTTAAATAAAAATATTTCTGCAAGGTTTGTAAAGAGTATGTATAAGAAATGTAAAAGAGATAGAAAATTATGTAAATGAAGTTGTTTTTTACTCAAACACCCAATTTCTTTTTTAACAATTAAAAAGAGAAAAATGTAAGTTCATTGGTTGAAAAATAAAACCAAGCCTTAAAGTTAATTTGAACATAATAAAAAAATAAACATAAAACCTAATAAAGGAAATAATAAAACATAAACAAGGAACAAAAGGCTTCCCATAAAAATTTAAGTTAATTATTGAATAAGAGTCACAAAATCTCAATAAAATGATCGTATATAATATTAGTCTAAAAAATTATTCATAGTAATAAGTAAGATATAAATTATAAATTTCATGAAATATTTTTTCAATAAATCAATAAAATAAAACTAATTTTTAAATATGTAATAAAAATATAACATCATAGAAACATTATGAAAGATCCATATCACATGTTTCAATTAATGATTTACCAATATCACATATAGTAGTGACATCAATCATAATACTATGATATTTTAAATTAATGAAAAAATAATTTTATAAGTGAAGAGAACAATGTATGTTTTAATTATAGAAGAAACTATTAACTCTTTGAAATTATTTTAGGAAAAATATATATGATATAAATTATCAAAAACTAGTAGAAGATGGAATCTAATAAAGGTGTCTATTTCATAAATGAGAATTTATTATCTATTAAAGAATCCCTATACAGGCTATAGAAAAATCCATTGTGAAAATATAATATATTCAACCACACTTCTATAAGTTCATTGTGAACAAATTTTATAGTTCAATTTTTTAAATTTAAATAAAATTAAGATATATACTAGAAATTGGACTGGAATATTCATATGGGGATTTTCTGAAACAAGGATACATAAACTAAATTTAAAAATAAAAAATTTACATTGTACTGTAATTGAAGGAATAGAAACTTTATGTAATGAATACTATTGAAATTATCTTAACCTTTTAATGGAACTAGGTGGTATCCAAAGTATAATAGGGGAATGAACCAACATAGATTGGTAGTATAAGCCAAGGGAGGGAGGCGATCCAAGGAAAGGATGGTAGCTTCTGAGGTATGGAGGTGGAGAGGGGATTCGATTTGAGGGGTGGAGGGATGAGTTGATCAGATGTAACAAACTGACCCAAGTTTCCCTCAAAACTAGCACCCTACCTAATCCTCCACATACCCAAAGGGAATTATTTATCCCCATAGGCTAGCGAAAATCACTTAGGCATTGAACAACAAAGAGGAGGGAATGGTTTCTCTCAACCTATACAAACACATGACATATATATACACAAAAAGAAAAGAGATAGTGTGATTTTAATAAATATATTCCATAAATTTAAGAATACATTGAAATCAAAAACTATAAAAGTATCTAAAACTACAAAATAAAAGTACAACTATAAAGGACTAGAACCAAAAAACTACTCCAAGTGATGGAATGGATGAAATCCCACCATATCAACACCATATACCCAACTCAGCTGACATGAAACCTTACCACCTCACTGTGGCACCTTGTCTTTCCCGGTATTGGAGTACATACAAAGGTCTACGCACCAACTAAGAGGTGTGAAAGTTGTGATCTAATAGGATCAATAAGATCCCACCTAGGTGTCCCATATTAATTCTCTATATAACAATTCATGTATTCTCTTTTTAAATAAAACATGGCATGATAATCAGTAAAGAATTTTTATAGAAAACATGGTAAACATTTCCCTTTTATCATGGTTCTAAAACAAAAGAATTTATATAAATTTTAAAGCAAATTTTTCAATATCATCTTTCACAAGAATAAACATACATGTCAAGGCTAAAATAGTACAAATCCAAGAAATACAAAATAGTAGTAACAGCACAGGCATCACAATACCAAGGAATACAAAAGGCCATGAAGTAGACTACTTGTACCTATTAATCTATGAACAATGCATTACGGTACCTAAATCCAATTATCTACACTCTAAGACCAAGGATACACCCCCAAAAAGTGAAACTCCAACATCATATACATACCTAGAGCCAATAAACTACATTCTAGGACAAGAGGAACACCCCGGAAAGTGAACCCCCACAATGGAAGATGGCCTTAAGCTAAACCTTCCACCTAATAACCAAGGTAACCCATGTGCTCATTTTTACAATCATCTCAAAGTTTCAAAAAAAATTAAAACTATTTCACAAATCCATTCAAATGATTTAAAAATACCCTTTTTATTTCTATTTATCAACAATTAGGGGGAAAAATTTTATTTTAAAAAAATATTTTCAACACACACAAATAAATCATGCTAATTTCTTATATAAATTAGTTTTTAAATCATGAACAATAAGGATCATAAACATAGGCTATAGAGAGAACCACCTACCTCGAAACTCGGGTCGCACATGCCCGTAACAGGATCCACCAACAACAAAAACCCAACAACATCTATGAAGTCCCTAGAATAAAATCCACATCATAAGATTGATCCAATTCAGAAAAAAAGGGGGTTGATAGAAAGGAGGAAATCCAAAAACCTAAATAAAGAATGCCTACCCCACCACAACCAATAAAGGAATGGCCTCCATAATGAGATCACACAAGGGATCTAGAAAAAGACATTAAGAAACACCAACTTTATAATAACCATTCTCTTTATTTCATTTTTAAACATGATTTATTACATAAAATTTCACTTAATACAACTCAGATGATTGAGAGGTCTAGTGTCTTTGGTAAGTTGGATACATTACATAACAACTTAAAATATGAAAATCAAAATATTTATTTAAAACATATTTGACATGACCAAAACATTCCTTCATACTTAACACTGCATGGGATAAACTGTGGACATATCTAAGAAAGGGGTGAGCTATAAAGCTTGGTAAGGGAATAAATAAGGAATACCATGGGGAATGAAATACATGTTAGACAATAGGAATATAAATGGAGAATAAAAGGAATATGAATAATAAGTAATGCTATATCATGATAATCATAACATGGAAAATGTTGCAACAACTTAAAATACTGCATCATAAATAAATCAAGGCCAAATCCACAAGAACCCATGGTGGAAAAGTCCTATAAATAATCAGGTAAATCCCCTATCCCACCATGACGTATCATGATACTAACCATTACCCAGTGCATTAGAGAACTATCAGGGTGCACCCTTTATAATCATTTCATTCTCATATTTAAGTATACCACATAGATCATATAGCATGGATTCATTCAATATCATAATTTATTTGATGATAGAATAATATAGAATACATACATGTAAGTAACCAATCAATAATTATATGTTCATAAAGTTGAATACCCCTGATAGAGAAATGGGTATGGTATTCACTACACAATGATTTTGGCATGGAAAATCACGGTGTAATTTCAACAGTATAACGACATCATATAGAAATTCATAAAATGGGTTGATGAGAGTGAAATGGGTCTCTCATAATTTAGAAATTAAATGGATATTAAGAGGTATATATAATATCATATCCCAATGTAGAAAAAAATTAGAAGACGTAACATAAAAGGGATTCTTGATGAAAGAGGAGGGTGGAAGATTCCTTTCAAAATTTTGGCATAGTAACGGGTGTACATAAGGGTTCATAAAAGGGATAAATGAGAGTGAAAGGGGATAAAATCATTTCAAAATATAATTTATAGTAATGGGGATAGGTAATAATGTATCCCAACTTAAGAAAATGGAAATCAAAAGGTCATATCATAAATTAAGTTCTTGATAAAAAGAGGAGAGAGAGAATTCCTTACGGAATTTTGGCATAGTAACGGCTTAGGTAAGGGTCCAAATGAGGGAGGATAAATGATACCTAATAAAAATTAAATAAATTTTATATTATTTTAATTATTATAAATGAATTTAAATATAAGAAATTTAAATTAAAAGAACTAATCTCAAAGAAGGTTCTTGAATTCAAAGGAGATGAGAGAAATCCCTTACTTGGATGTGTGACTCCAAAGGCTTATGAGAGGTTTTTTGGGAGATTAGGGCGCCTTTGTAGGACTATTTGGAGTAGAGATAAGATTTTAGACTAGATTCAAGGAGTTTTAGTGAAGATAAATGGGATATTTGGTGGGTTTATATAGGAAAGGAGGGGGATTTCTTTATTATTTTTTTTTTGGACACTACATAATAAAATATTCAAAACCACAAACCATCCCATGGATTTTGCCTATATTTTTTGGAAAATGGAAGTGTATTACATTATTTTATAAGAAAAAGGGCCAAATATAATAAAATATTTCTCTTTATTATGTGTAGGTGAGTCACACTTTCAAAGAAATGGTTTTCAAATATTAAAATATATTATAAGTTTTGGAGGATTCATTAAGGCTTTGTAAAATAAATAAAATATAACTTAAAATAACATTATTTTAAAGATAAAACGTATATTTTTCCAAATATACCTTTTTAGTATTTATTACAACACCATTGGACCATTATGATATCATAAAATACACTGTATATTTATACGGTATTTAATTTTTACACAAAAAATATTCTATCTCAAAAAATTATGAAAAATTCACCATTAGAAAATTTTTATGTCCTGATTCCAAAAATAATATTCATTTTATATAAATAATTTTATAAATGTGTGAATTTTCACTTTTAAACTAATAACCGACATTTATTGAAAATGATGGGGTTTTTGAAAAATAAGAGTTTTTGAATCCTTATAAAAATTACATTTGACATAATAAAAATTATATGATTATTTATATTTAATAATTATTATTTAATAATAATATTCCATTAAAATATTTTTTATTTAAAAAATTCATTAATTCATTAATTCATTAATTGAATTTTAATATTAACTAAAAATAAAATTTGAACTTTAAAAATCATTTACAAATTAACAATAATAAGATGAAAATATATTCACTAATTTATAAAAAATCATGTACATATTCCTATTTCTAGGGTCTTGATACATATCCATTTATTTCACTAGCATACACCCTAAGAGTAAGGTGTGCGATGGTGGGGATTTCATGGGGCCATTCGGTGAACATGGTTTGGGTCATGATCTCGATGAGCTTGAACTTATCCTGTAAATAGTTTCACTCATGCTTAAGTTATCAGATCTCAACTTGGGATTGGTCTAGGTAAAATCCCATAAATATATCTCCCTCAGAAGCTTCGATAAATGGGCTTTATAGGGCATGATCCTACTGGTTGAGGTTGTCACATCCTTTATCTGTGTCAAAAGGATTTATTAAAACCCTATATTTATACTAGTCATGTGATAACTATTCTACAGCTATATTATCAATGGTAAATATACTTAATGGTCATTTAAATCCAATTGGATATAATAAAACAAAATAATTTCATATGTTTTTTATATCCATAAGACATTTAATTAAATCAAAGGAGAATTGTATTCATAAAAGGTCAGGTCATTGCAATCTTCTACCCTTTAGAAATTTTTCCCTCAAAATTTCCCTTTACCACACTAAAACAAATGAGGGTATCTCTTCTTCATCACCTCCTCTGGTTCTTGTGTTGCTTATTTAAAATTTTGGTTTCTCCAAAACACTTTAATGAGGGGAATTGTATTATTTTGTAGAAATTTTTCTCTACGATTTAAGATCTTCATCAGATGCTCGTCATAGGAAAGGTCATTCTACAATGGTACCACATCCGGATTGAGTACATTTGATGGGTCTGGTATGTAATTTATTAAGAGGGATATATGAAATTCATCATGTACTTAAGACAGGTTTGGTGGGAGTTCTAGTCAATAGGCCACTACTCTGATGCGATAAAGGAACTCAAAAGGGCTGATGTACCTTGGACTAAGATTTACCTTCTTCCCAAATCTCATCACTCTATTACATGAAGATATGTAGAGGAATTACATGTCTCCAATAATAAACTCTAGGTCTCATCGATGATTGTCATCATAGATATTTTTTCAACTCTGAGCATCTTTGATGCACTGCTGGATGGTCTTAACCTTCTCCGCTATTTCTTCAACCATTTCAGGACCTAGAAGTTTTCCTTCAACATGCTGGTGTTCTTTACCTCTTCCCATGAAGGGCTTCACAAGGAGTCATTTGGATGCTCGAGTGGAAACTGTTGTTGTAAGATAACTCCACCAAAGTAATATGTTGGTCTCATCTGCCTTTGAAGTCCATTGAGAAAACTCTCAACATGTCCTCAAGTGTTTGGATAGTCCACTCAAATTGGCCATCAGTTTGAGGGTGATAATCTGTACTGAAGTTCATATCAGTGTTTAGATCATGCTGGAGACTTTTCCAAAACTTAGAGGTGAATATTGGATCTCGATCATACACAATTGATAGTGGTACTCCATGCAACCTTACCACTTTTCTGATGTATATTTGTGCCAGTTGATCTAGTGATAAATCCTCTTGAATCGCAATGAAGTGTGAAGTATTCATAAGATGGTCCAAAGCAACCCATATAGAATTGTTTCCCTTGGATGTCTTTGGAAGTTCGATGACAAATTCTATGGTGATGTTTTCCCATTTCCATGTTTGTATAGGTAATAGTTGCATCATCTCCTTAGACTTATGCCTTTCATCCTTCACTTGCTGACATACCAGGCACATTGATGTATAATTAGTGATGTCCTTATTCATGTTATTCCACCAATAGTTCTCTCAGATATCTTAATAAATCTTTGTGTTTCCTAGGTGAATGGAGAAAGTTGAACTATGTGAATCATCCAATAGTTCCCTCTTTAACTTAGGATTTGATGGAACATATAGTCTTAACCCAAATCCCACAATTCCTTATTAATTAACATTGAACTCCAAGGATTTAACTTTTATTATAGTTTCAACATTCTTTTGAATTCTCATGTCCTATTTTTGATCATCCTTTAACCTTTAAAAAAAATACGGTTGAGAAATCATTTGTGAAAGGATGATGATGAACCTTTCTTTATGATTACCATCTC
Source organism: Viscum album (assembly GCA_963277665.1). NCBI lineage: Eukaryota > Viridiplantae > Streptophyta > Magnoliopsida > Santalales > Viscaceae > Viscum > Viscum album. The sequence goes on from OY728151.1 coordinate 1,761,102,652, forward strand.
TATCTTCTTAAAATCTAAGAAGATAAGATTCGTTTCAATTCTCATCAATGATAGAATTTATGGGTTCTTTATACTTAGATAATTTGACACCTTTTTCTATTTCCTAGGATGGTAGTGGATTTAATTTAGCAATCATAATACTTGATGAGCTCTAACCATCTTTATTTGTGCATATTTAGCACATTATGTGTGAATATATATTTGAGACTTTTGTGATCTATATATATTTCACACTTCTCCCCAAATAGATAATTCCTCCATATTTTCAATGAAAATATCATAGCTAATAACTCCAAATCATGTGTGGGATAGTTTTTCTCATGAATTTTCAACTGCCTTTAGGAAAATGCAATGACTTTTTTTTATTTTTCATAAACACACATCCCAATCCCTTATTTGAAACATCACTAAAAATTATGAAAATCTCCACACTTGTGGGTAGTGTGTGCACAGGGGCAGTGATAATCCTCATTTTCAACTCCATAAATCTTTCTTCACATTTATTATTCCAAGAAAATTTGACTCCCTTTCGAGTTATCTTGATAAGAGGGTTTGATAATCATGAGAATTTTCTCACAAATTGGAAATAATATCCAATTAACCCAAGAAAACTATAAATATATGTAATGGATGTTGGCCTCATCCATCCCTCAATTTTTTTCTCTTAAAAGTATCAATATATATCCCATTTCTTGTGATTATATTCCCTAAGAATGATAATTCTTTCAAATAAAACTCACATTTTCTGTACTTTTCATAGAGATTATCCTTTCGCAAGGTCTTTAGCACAATGCTCTGATTCTCTTCATGATTCTCCTTGGTTTTAAAGTATATTAGAATATTGTCTATAAAGACTACCACAAATTTGTTGAGGTATTATATAAAGACTCTATTCATTAAGTTTATCAATATTGTTTGGGAATTAGTAAGTCTGAATGGAATCACTATGAACTCATAATTCCCATAACATGTATGAAAATCAGTCTTGGGGATATATTCCGTATTCACCCTTACTCAGTAATATCCCAACTATAGATCCACCTTAGAGAATTATTGTGCTCCACAGAGTTGATCGAACAAGTCATCAATTTGTGGAAAAGGATGCTTGTTCTTTATCATGATTTTGTTGAGCTCGTGATAATAAATTAAAAGGCATATTAACCCATCCTTCTTCTTGAATAAGAGGACCGGTGCACCCCATGGTGAATCACCTGGGTGTATAAACCTTTTATATAGATTCTCCTATAGTTGTTTTTTTAACTCCTCAAGTTCCACAATAGCCATTCTATAAAGAGTCTTGGATATTGGTAACACCCCAGGTATAAGTTTGATTAAAAATTCAACCTCCCTACTTGGAGGAAGACCAAGAAACTCCTTAGGAAACACATCAGCAAATTCCCTCATAATAGGAATGTCTTCAATGATGGTTCATTCCTTAGACTCAATCATTTGAGCTATATACGCTTGGTCATAGGGAAATAATATCCATGCTTGAGATGATAGTGCTAAAGAATATTCCTCATCCTCCTTGAACTTGTATAGAATCAGGGGTTGATTCTCCATTTGTAGAGTGATTTCCCTCTCACATCAATTTATGTTTGCTCTATATAGGGAAAGCCATTCCATTCCTAGAATTGTTTCAAATTCCACCAAGGGAAGTATGACAAGGTTCGTCGGGAAGTTAGATCCACAAATTGTGACATAGGAGGATTTATATACATGGGATGAAATAATTTCCCCATTTTCTATTTTCACCGACATCTCTACTTCAATTATTTGTGGTGGTATTTGAATAGTTCTACTAAACTTTCATGATATAAAGGAATGCATAGAACTATATAAAATAACCCAATATTTCACTTTTTGATTCTGGTTTTACTTTATCCAATATATAGTTAGGGATGAGTAATTTTAAACTATTAACCACATAAACTAGAGTCCAATGACATTAAAGGGTTAACTTATAAATTACATTTATCATCTTAACTTATGAATTTCTAGGATTCAATATATGTTATTTGTAGAGACCCAAAGCTTGACGTACATGGAAATTACATTACTTTTGTGGAATACTTAATACATAACAAAAACAGACACCAAAGGACCGTAATAGTTTAGTGTCTTTGGAAACTCAGAATATAATCTTCTAATCGTGGTGAAAGATCTTCAATATCTCCCATAAAGATCTTCCCCTTTTGTTTCCTTACCTAAAACCTTTCTTTATATCCTGGGGAAACGAAAACATATAAAGGGTGAGATCAAATGATCAATAAGGGTAATCATGGAGAAAATAAAACAAACCATATACATTTGAACATAAAAACATGAATATAATGTTTAAACATCGAAATCTTGAGCAGTGACATAAAATATGGCAGTACGTAAGGCATAGATCATAATGGAACATCAATCATGATAAAATAGCTTGGAAATAAAACTTGTAATTGTGTCAAAACATTAATCACATGGTATTATTTCCATAGTAGCCAAGGCATTGCTGCCAAGACCATCTTAGTGGAAAAAGTCCCTTACTGAACTGGGTTTACTTGTCGTTCCAGCCCTGTATTACTGAACTGGATTTACTTGTTGTTTCAGCCATGTCTATCTCATGGATATAAATCTTTACCCAATGCATTTTAGTGAGATATAGGTATCACCCATCTCATAATGAAATCATTCTTTCATGTGCCACAAAATAAACATACATCATTCATAATAACCCAACAAATAAAATGGGTTTCATAAACATCATTCCATTATAACATAATACATATAAAACAAATGGATATAATTTCATCATAAGATAAGTGAAATCATGTAAATCATAGAGACATTATACTTGAAACATACACATATGAAATAATGTCATCTTAGATGGAAAATGATTTTGATAAAGCACTTAAAATGAATTCTTGAGGAAAATATATTTCTTCTTGAAAATAATTTTCTTTTCACAAAATTTCATTCAATTTTAAAAGAAAAGTATTTTGTTGAAAATAGTCATGAAATCTTGTAGAGTAAGATTCATTAAAATAAGGCGTTATGAAACCGTAAAAATATGTTCATGTCGTATAAGTTAAAAAAACATTCTTCTTGTACTTTTTCCAGAAAAGTCAAAAAGTACCTCGTATGGTAAAGAAAAAAAATATTCCTTACATACCATGTAGTAAAAGTCAAAAAAATGGGTAAAAAGGACTTTAAACATACATGAAAAAAAAATTATAAAACTTGTACATGGATGATAAATATAACCCCAGTAAATACTTACGTATAAGCAATCTCAGATAGAAAACAATTGAGATTGCAACATTATCCCTTACCTTAGGTCTGATATGCTTTGTACGTATCTGAACCTCCTGTATAATTTTTTAAATAATTTCATTGACTTATTACAGAATCATATTCATTTTTATGATATCATATATGGTTCACTTATGACTTTATATTACCCGTTCTTTTGTAAATTCCATGTTAAAGAGCGTTTTGGGTGAAATCGTTTCATTTTTCGTCCGTGTTTTGACTTGTAATTATTCGTATGATTACTTAGATCATGATTACTTAATTCCAAAATATAAAACATGATTTATATATAATATATATTCAGAATATACATATATATAATAGATCGATAAATGGAAAGAAATACACCGTTCATGGAGACGGTAGGCCGTACGTACGCATGAACGTTGTTTTCGTTTACTTATTGAATTGAATGGAATTAAGTGAATGACATAAATATATATATACATAAATCCAATAGAATTATTATGTCATATATTTCATGATTACTTATTATATATACCTTATAATCATTCCTGAATTGTTAACATGGAAAATGAATCTCATCGCGTCGTGGAGACGGTAATCCATACGTACGCACGAGCGATGATATAATTCCTATATTTATTGAATGGAATTGTAGTAAATGATATAATATCTTATAATCATATGTAGTTATTATTTAAACAATTATACCCATCCAATTAAGGTGGTGGTGGAAAAATTGATTACACCACGACATGGAGACGGTATTCCGTACGTACGCACGTGTGGTGATTTCTTTTTCCTTAGGATGGATAGAAGGTGAAATGGGGTTGTTTCATATTTATAATAAAATATCAGTATATTATTGATACTTATGTTATTACAATATAATTAAACAACTAAATAAGAGGAGGTATAAGAAGAAATAAATTTGAAAGAATCGGTAATGGATATTACCTCTTCTTCGACACGTCTCTTTGAAACCTCCTCTTAGGGCACTAAGATTGGTCTTTGAAGAAGACCAGGACCTCTAGGATGTTTCTAGGGAAGTGGAGAAGAGAACTTTGTAGGGTTTGGATGATCTTGAAGGCTAAAAGTGGTGTGAGGAGGATAGAGAAGAGGTTCCTTTTTATAAGGGAGGAGAGGGGCACCTTTGGAATTATATGAAATATTAATTTATAATAAATTCCAACCCCACTAAAAAACCTCCGAAAATGACTCAATTCTAAGATTAGATGAGATAGGGTTTTAATCTCATCAACCAATCAAATTTAGACATTTTTTTATCTTATTTTAAACCTTATCATTTTGATTTATCCTTATTTAATCTATTTAATTTTATTTGTGGTAATAAAATTATAAATTTTAAATGATTATAAATAATCACTTATGTGTTGTTAATTTTCCATAATTGGATAATTTATGACATTTTATACTGTATAAATTTTAATTTATAATTTTTAAATATTTCTTTTGATTTTTAAACAATTTTAAAATATGTAATTTTTATAAAATAACAATAGTGTCAATTTTGACACTATTCATTTATTTGAATTTAAATAAAATATGTACAGAATATATGTTCTAAATAAAAGATTTAATAGATTAATAACATGTCATATTTATATATAAAATTAGTGGATTACATTAAATAGTTCATATAATATTTATTTTAATACTTTTAAAATCATTTATTTCATATTTCAATCATTAAAATAATTTCAACATCACTATTGTGTCATAATTAATGATAATTATTTAATCCCTAAAAATTATAAATAAATTCATATGAAGTATATAATTTTATTATATTTCTAGGGACTATTTATATACGAAGTTTTATGATTTTTATCGCTAAATTAAAATTATTACACTTATATGATTTAAGAGAGTGACATGTTGTCACTTTCTTTGGTTTTAATAATAATTATATTATTTCATGGTCAAAAGTCCATTAAATGAATCTAGTACGACCCTTAGATGATATGGGTCGACTTTTATTCATCCAATAGGATTTTGGAAAGTGTTAGGGTAATTTTATAATCTTATTTTTACCCTTAATTACCAGATTTACCTTTAACTGTAGTAAATAAAAATTACCGTAGTTACTATTCATAATATCAAAAAAATAAAAGTATCCTATTAACATAATTTGGACCCACTGAATTCAAATATGGAATCCATTTTTCAAAATTTAAAACACAGAAGTTTCAGTAATTAATTTAAAATTAATCTCGTTGTTAAGAAAACGGGTTTTAAAAGTTAAAACATTACAAAAGATTGAAATGATTTTACCTATGAATTCAATGTAAAATCAATGATAATGAAATAAATTATATTAAATGGTAAAAATATATTCTATTTATACTTTAAAATCATTCAATATTATAATTTAACCATATAAATTATTACGATGAAAAAATTTGTTTTTAATTAAAATATAGCGTGTTTTTACTATTCATTAAAATATGAAAGTTATCAGAATAATATGAAAAATTTATCCAAAGTAAATTTTTATATCATGATTCCAAAGAAGAATTTTATTTTGTCAAATTGAACTTATAAACATGTCAAAAAAAATATTTAAAGTGGGTGCGCCATCAAAAGGCGGCAAAACTGCATTTTTTTTTAAAATACTCATTTTACCTGAAAAATTTATTTTGTTCACATACCATATTCTAGAAAATGTGTAAGATGAAATAATAATGTTATAACATTCAAAATTTAGTTAATAATATTCATAACGGCTAGTTTATAATAATATTATAACCATATATCGTTGTTTAGTGAAACCCGGTATTGCGTACAACACAAGCTATCGAGGAAGGTCGCGATTGTGTGTAATGCAAGCCAAGTCAGGGTTGCGTGTAGTGCAAGACTCCTTTTTTGTTGAGTATAACAAAATCCAACCATATTTCATTTATACATTGAATATATATATATATACACTCAATGTTTCATAGAATAACTACTATCAAACAAACTTGAAATTGTGTGTAACACGATCCAAGATTAGTGTTGCGTATACTGCAAGCTAATACGGTGTTGCGTATAGCGCAAGATAATATTGTTGTAGCATACAACAGAAGATATGAAAGAAATTAAAAATAATATATCTTATAAAATCTCGGGGTGTTACATTCTACCCCCCTTAAAATGAATTTCGACCTCGAAATTCGTCAGAGTTATAAATGGTTTACTACTCGAAAGTTTTAATAGAAACCCACATCGTAAAAAGGAATACTAAAACTTCATTTTAAAAAGGGAATTTAGAATCATAACGGTCACCCAAAGTAACTCAGCACTGAGTTTCCACATAGGACAACATAGGTGAAAATATGGATATAGAAGAGAAATCTAACCATCAAGTTCTAATGGAGAGTGGTAGAGAACATGGCTATGAAAAGGCCAAAAATCACAAAGCCATAAATTTGTGATGATATAAGGTAGCATCTGATTCATCAGATATAAGGGCACTAGGAAAAAAAATTTGGTTTTCAAGATCATTTCCCTAAAGTTGAAGAATTTGAATTAGAAGAAATACTTACTTTATTTTGATATAATCTCACCATTGTTCATGCTTTGAACAATTTCCACTTCATCGTTTAAAGAAATGAAGTTGAATTTTTCATTCGTGAAGTGTTAGCAGATCATGTGATAGAATGATGGGTCATTCCATCTGTCTCAAACAAAAGGTTAGCAATAGTTATATACATAAGTCCACCTATCATATATCATTCCAAAAATGGACTTATACTTCATCTATCATACCGCTTAATAAAATAAAACTAGTTTCTACTAACCAGGGACTTCCTGTAGGCTAGTGGTAGGTAATAAAGGCCTGTCGCACTTCGGTTGTGGTTTCGATTCCCACAGCCTTGTCCGGCGCGACGGGTTGTCGCTCGTTCTGCATGTTGTCCCTTTTCTTAAACTACACTATTATAACATTCCATCAATAATATCAAAAAAAGTTCTAGCCTTAAACAATACTAACTTATGTCCAACATAATTCATTCTAATCTTTAGGTTTATCTAAAATACTTCTATCCAAGATCATAGTATAAAGAAAACAATTACTAGAAATGGCATCTACCGATCATGTGAATACCATCATTTATCCCCCATATATCATAAGATATATCTTGTTGGTCACATTCCAAACATGTGAATACCTTAATCATGTATTCTTTTAAAACATGAATTACCATAGAACCTTAGTGAAAACATGAGTGTTATCAAAAGTTAAATCTTTCCACATACCAAAATCCCAAAAATTCTATATACTCAAACCATGATATCACTTAGTCCATATATCAATCATGAGCTCATGAAGACTATCAAACAATTTATTTTCTCCTTATCCCTTTATTATGCGCATATCATCTGCATTCCAAATTATTTGAATCACTTTTCATGGTTACTGGTACCATATAATTATTGAAAACCAATACATAGATATTCAAAAATTCCATGATGCCATAAATGATATTCCACTATCCCATTACATAAACACTTAATCATTACAAAACATCATTGTCATACTCAACATCACAAATAGTGATCGCATGTGACTTCCCTTTATCCTTTGCCTTAAGTGGTTCATCACATTGATCATCATTAACCCTTGTATTAGGGCATTGATTATCATAATGCCCCATTTTTTGCACTTGAAGCATTGAAGTGTTGGTGGTGCGTTATCTACAGTATTTTCTTTATTCACATCATTAGAAACCCTTTTTCCATTACTTCGACACTCAGATGCTCGATGACCTTCTTTTCTGCACTTAAAACATTTTCTAGTCCCTTTAAGACAATCTCCACCATGCTTCTTTCCACACTTTGAGCATAAAGAAACATTCATCTTCTTTTCACCATTATTCTAAGATTTCTCCTTGAACTCCATCTTTCGTTTCTTGTCAAAACCATGAGACGGATATGTTACACCAACTTCCAGTTCTACCTTGATAGAACAACGCACAATTTCTTCATAGCTACTGAAGTCTCTTATAGCTAATTCCATTCTAAGACTTGGTTTTAAGCCACTAAAAAATCGATCAACTTTACTTTCAGGTTGGATGATAAAACTAGATGCATACCTTGCAAGTCTTGTAAAACTCGCTTCATATATACCAACAGATTCATCATCCTTCTGCTTAAGCTCATGGAACTCCTTTTCCATCTTTTTTCGAAGAATAAAAGGGAAGTACTTACTGAAAAAAAAGTTCTTGAACTCGTCCCATTCCATGGATTCAATTTCATCTTGGGGACTTGTATTCTTAATTAGAGTCCACCACTGGTTTGCTTCACCTTCCAAATGGTAAACAGCTAGAATGACTTTATCATGTTCCGAACAGCGAAGTATGGAAAATATCTTTTCAATGGTACTGATCCATTGTTCAGCAACAAGTGGATCATAAGACCCGTTGAAAGAAGGTGAACGTTTCTTAATGAAGGACTCAATAGAATATTGTTCCCTTCTCTGATCATTTGGAAATCCAGAATGATTCATACCTTGTGTAAGTATAGAAATAAGATTTTTCACTTCTTCTCCCATCACATTTGGTTGTTCAGGAGGAAAATCATTGCATTTTCCATTACATTGATCAACACGGTTCCTTCAGGTTTCATCCATCGTCTAAAACCCAAAAATAATAGTGTGAGAGGAAAAAATCATGCTAGAGAAAAAAACATAATAAAGGGGGGGTACCTTCAATATATAACATCTTTGGGTTAATTCTAAGATTATTATCATAATTCTAGGACTATAACATATACTTATACTTAACCTTAGGAACATCCCTAGACATACCTTAGAAATATCTCTAGGGATCTCACTAAAGTTTTCGCATCCTAGTTTCCAAAGGTTAACTAAACCTTTCCTCTGATACCAACTGTAGAGACCCAAAGCTTGACGTACATGGACATTACATTACTTTTGCGGAATACTTAATACATAAAAAAAACATACACCGAAGGACTGTAATATTTTAGTGTCTTTGGAAACTCGGAATATAATCTTCTAATCGTGGTGAAAGATCTTCAATGTCTCCCAAAAAGATATTCCCCTTTTGTTTCCTTACCTAAAACCTTTCTTTATTTCCTGGGGAAAAGAAAACATATAAAGGGTTAGCTCAAATTATCAGTAAGGTTAATCATGGAGAAAATAAAACAAACCATATAGATTTGAACATAAAAACATGAACATAATGTTTAAACATCGAAATCTTGAGCAGTGACATAAAACATGGCGGTACGTAAGGCATAGATCATAATGGAACATCAATCATGATAAAATAGCTTGAAAATAAAACTTGTAATTGTGGAAAAACATTAATCACATGATATGATTTCCATAGTAGCCAAGGCATTGCTGCCAAGACCATCTTAGTGGACAAAGTCCCTTACTGAACTGGGTTTACTTGCCGTTTGAGCCCTGTATTACTGAACTGGATTTACTTGTCGTTTCATCCATGTCTATCTCATGAGATATAAATCTTTACCCAATGAATTGGAGGGAGATATAGGTATCACCCATCTCATAATGAAACCATTATTTCGTGTGCCACAAAATAAACATACATCATTCATAATAACCCAACAAATAAAACGGGTTTCATAAACATCATTCCATCATAACATAATCCATATAAAACAAATGGATATCATTTCATCATAAGAGAAGTTAAATCATGTAAATAATAGAGACATTATACTTGAAACATACACATATGAAATAATGTCATCTTAGATGGAAAATGATTTTGATAAAGCACTTGAAATGAATTCTTGAGGAAAATATCCTTTCTTATTGAAAATCATTTTCTTTTCACAAAATGCCATTCAATTTTAAAAGAAAAGTATTTTTTTGAAAATATTCATGAAATCTTGTAGATTAAACTTCATGAAAATAATGTGTTATGAAACCATAAAAATACGTTCATGCCGTATAAGTTAAAAAAACATTCTTCTCGTACTTTTTCCAAAAAAGTCAAAACGTACCTCGTATGGTAGACAAAAAAAATATTCCTTACATACCATGTAGTAAAAGTCAAAAAATGGGTAAAAAGTACTTTAAACATACATGAAAACATTTTTATAAAACTTGTACATGGATGATAAATATAACCCCAGTAAATACTTACGTATAAGCAATCTCGGATAGAAAACAATTGAGATTGCAACATTATCCCTTACCTTAGGTCCGATATGCTTCGTACGTATCCAAACCTCATGTATAATGATTTAAATAATGTCATTTACTTATTAAATAATCATATTCATTGTTATGATATCATATATGGTTCACTTATGACTTTATATTACCCGTTCTTTTGTAAATTTCATGTTAAAGAGCGTTTTGGGTAAAATCGTTTCATTTTTCGTCCATGTTTTGACTTGTAATTATTCATATGATTACTTAGATCATGATTACTTAATTATAGAATATAAAACATGATTTATATATAATATATATTCATAATATACATATATATAATAGATCGATAAATGGAAAGAAATACACCGTTCATGGAGACGGTAGGTCATACGTACGCATGAACGCTGTTTTCGTTTCCTTATTGAATTGAATGGAATTAAGTAGATGACATACATATATATATACATAAATACAGTAGCATTATTATGTCATATATTTCATTATTACTTATTATATATACTTTATAATCATTCTTGAATTGTTAACATGGAAAATGGATCTCATCATGTTGTGGAGACGGTAATCCGTACGTACGCACGAGCAATGATATCGTTCCAATATTTATTGAATGGAATTTGAGTAAATGATATAATATCTTATAATAATATGTAGTTATTCTTTACACCATTATACACATCCAAGTAAGGTGGTGGTGGAAAAACAGATTACACCACGGCGTGGAGACGGTATTCCGTACATACGCACGCGCGGTGATTTCGTTTTCCTTAGGATGGATAGAAGGTGAAATGAGGTTCTTTAATATTTATAATAAAATATAAGTATATTATTGATACTTATGTTATTACAATATAATGAAACAACTAAATAATATGAGGTATAAGAAGAAATAAATTTGAAAGAATCGGTAATGGATATTACCTCTTCTTCGACACGTCTCTTTGAAACCTCCTCTTAGGGCACAAAGATTAGTCATTGAAGAATACCAGGACCTATAGGATGTTTCTAGGGAAGTGGAGAAGATAAATTGGTAGGGTTTAGCCAATATTGAAGGCTCAAAGTGGTGTGAGGAGGAGAGGGAGGAGGTTCCCTTTTATAAGGGAGGAGAGGGGCACCTTTGGAATTATAAGAAATATTAATTTATAATAAATTCTAACCCCAATTAAAAATCTCAAAAAATGACTCAATTCGAATATTATATGATATAGGGTTGTAATATCATCAACCAATAAAATTTAAACATGTTTTGATTTTATTTTAAACCTTATCATTTTGATTTATCCTTATTTAATCTATTTAATTTTATTTGTAGTAATAAAATTATAAATTTTGAATGGTTATAAATAATCTCTTATGTGTTTTTAATTTTCCATAATTGGATACTTTATGACATTTTAGACTATATAAATTTTAATTTATAATTTTTAAATATTTATTTTATTTTTAAACAATTTTATAATATGTAATTTTTATAAAATAACAATAGTGTCAATTTTGACATTATTCATTTGTTTGAATTTAAATAAAATATATACAGAAGATATGTTCGAACTAAAAGATTTAATAGATTAATAACATGTCATATTTATCTATAAAATTATTTTATCACATTAAATAGTTCATATAATATTTATTTTAATAATTTTAAAATCATTTATTTGATATTTCAATCAATAAAATAATTTCAACATCACTATTATGTCATAATTAATGATAAATATTTAATCCCTAAAAATTATAAATAAATTCATATGCTGTATATAATTTTATTATCTTTCTAGGTACTATTTATATCCTAAGTTTTATTATGTTTATCACTAAATTAAAATTATTACACTTATAAGATTTAAGAGAGTGACATGTTGTCACTTTCTTTGGTTTTAATAATAATTATATTATTTCATGGTCAAAAGTCCATTAAATGAATCTATTCAAACCCTTAGGTGATATGGGTCGACTTTTATTCATCCAATAGGATTTTGGAAAGTGTTAGGGTAATTTTATAATCTTATTTTTACCCTTAATTACCAGATTTACCTTTAACTGTAATAAATAAAAATTACCGTAGTTACTATTCATAATATAAAAAAAATAAAAGTAACCTATTAACATAATTTGGACCCACTTAATTCAAATATGGAATCTATTTTTCGAAATTCAAAACACAAAAGTTGCAGTAATTAATTTAAAATTAATCCTGTTGTTAAGAAAACGGGTTTTAAAAGTTAAAACATTGCAAAAGATTGAAATGATTTTACCTATGAATTCAATGTAAAATCAATGATAATGACATAAATTATATTAAATGGTAAAAATATATTCTATTTATACTTTAAAATATTTCAATATTATAATTTAACAATATAAATTATTATGATGAAAAAAGTTGTTTTTAATTAAAATATAGCGTGTTTTTACTATTCATTAAAATATGAAAGTTATCAGAATAATATGAAAAATTTATCCAAAGTAAATTTTTATATTCTGATTCCAAAGAAGAATTTTATTCTGTCAAATTGAACTTATAAACATTTCAAAAACTAGATTTAAAGTGGGTGTGCCATCAAAAAGTGGCAAAACTGCATTTTTTTGAAAAATACTCATTTTACCCGAAATATTTATTTTGTTCACATACCATGTTCTAGAAAATGTGTAAGATGAAATAATAATTTTATAACATTTAAAATATAGTTAATACTATTCATAATGGCTAGTTCATAATAATATTATAACCATATATCGTTGTTTAGTGAAACCCGGTATTGCGTACAACACACGCTATCGAGGAAGGTCGTGATTGCGTGTAATGCAAGCTAAGTCAGGGTTGTGTGTATTGCAAGACTCCTTTGTTGTTGCGTATAACAAAATCCAACCATATTTCATTTATACATTGAATATATATATATATATACACTCAATGTTGCGTAGAATAACTACTATTAAACAAACTTGAAATTGTGTGTAACACGATCCAAGATTAGTGTTGCGTATACTGCAAGCTAATACGGTGTTGAGTATAGCGCAAGATAATCTTGGTGTAGCGTACAACAGAAGATATGAAAGAAATTAAAAAGAATATATCTTATAAAATCTCGGGGTGTTATATTATCCACGATCTATTTCCTAACATATATTATTATGGGAATTTTTTTATTCCCTTAATAATGGTTTTTAATGATATTATGAATTTACCAAATCATATGCCCTAGGAGTGTCAAACTAGGTGCATATTAATGCCCGTTTTCAAGTACCAGGTTACCCCGAGTCAGGCCTGGAACACCTTGTCAGAATTTTTACTCCTAGGTACTTATGTGCCAGAACCACATCCACTTATAGTATCCAGATAGGGATGTATTTTCTTGATAAACCACTTGATATATACTCACCAAAATTTAGGTATGTTTTATTATACTTATTCTTATCCTTAAGGGTTTTAAATAGGGTTTTCTAATCCTAATCCCAAAAATAACTAAACTTATCCTTTGATACCAACTATAACAACCCTGCTCTTTATTTAATTTTTAAACATAATTTATTATATAAAATTTCACTTAATACAACTCATAATATAGATAGGTCTAGTTTATTTAGGAAATTAGGTACAATACATAACAACTTAAACATAAATAGAAACATCTTTATTAAAAACTTCTTTGACATGAACAAAACATTCCTCCATGCTTAATACCACATGGGATAACTTTAGGACATACATAAGAAAGGGGTGGGATATAAAGACCAGTAAGGGAATAAACAAAGTATAACATGAGGAATGAAATACATGTTAGACAATTGGAATATAAATGGAGAATAAAAGAAACATGAATAATATTTCATGATATATCATGATAATCATAACATGGAAAATGTGGCAACAACTTAAAATGTTGCATCATAAATAGATCAAGGCTAAATACACCAAGACCCCATGGTGGAAAAATTACCATAAAGTAATCAGTTAAATACCCTATCCAAACATGACGTATCATGATACTAATCATTAACAAATTAATTGGAGTGTTATCAGGGTGCACCCTTCATAATCATTTCATTATCATGTTTAAATGTGTCACGTAGATCATATAACATGGATTCATTCAGCACCATAATTTATTCCATAGTCTAAGAATGTGGAATACATACATTTAAGTTCCAAATAAATAATTATATGTGCATAAATATGAATATCCTTGATAGATAAATGGGTATGGTATTCATTATATGATGATTTTTTCATGGAAAATTGCAGTGCAATTCCAGCAGCATAACGACATCATATAGAAATTCATAAAATGGGTTGATTAGTGAGAAAGGGTTATATCATCATTTATAAATTAAATATAAAGTAATAGGGATATTTAAGAACATATTCCAACATAGTAAAAAGTAATTTAGAAGACATAACATAAAAGTAATGCTTGATGGAAGAGGAGGGTGGAAGATTCCTTTCAAAATTTTCAGCATAGTAACGGGTGTACGTAAGGGTTAATGAGAGGGATAAATGAGATTGAAAGGGGATAAAATCATTTAAAAAAATGGATAGTAATGGGTATAGTTAATAATTTATACCAACTTAAGAAAATGGAAATAAAAAGGGAATATCATAAATGAAGTGCTTGATAAAAAGAGGAGAGAGAGAATCCCTTACGGAATTTCGGCATAGTAACGACTTGGGTAAGGGTCCAGATGAGGAAGGATAAATGATACCGCATACAAATAAAAAAAATTGAATATTAAGTTAATGATTATAAATGAATGTAAATATAATCAATTGAACTTAAAATAACTAATCTCAAAGAAGGTGCTTGAATTCAAAGGAGAGGAGAGAAATCCCTTACTTGGATGTATGACTCCAAAGGCTTGTGAGAGGATTCTTGGGAGCTTTGGGAATATTAGGAGGACTCTATGGAGTATAAGTTAGATTTTTTATGAGATTAAAGGAGTTTTAGTGAAGAGAAATTGGAGCTTTGGTGGTTTTATATAGGAAATGAGGGGGATTTCTTTATTATTTTGGTTTTGGACACTACATAAAAACATATTCAAAACCACAAATCATACAATGTTTTTTGCTCATGGTTTCTAGAAACAGGGATTGGGTTACATTATTTTATAAGGAAAAGTTCTAAAGATAATAAAATATTTCCCTTACTTATGTGGAGGTGAGTCACACTTTCAAAGAAATGATTTTAAAATCTTAAAATATATTATAAGTCTTGGAAGATTCACTAAGGATTTATAAAATAAATAAAATAAACTTAGAATAAAATTATTTTAAATATAAAACATATATTTGTCCTAATATTATTTTAATAGTGTTTATTATATCACCATTGAACCATTATGATGTCATAAAACTCACCATATATTTATATGGTATTTAATTTTTATCCAAAAAATATAATGTCTGAGAAAATTATGAAAAATTAACCATTAGATAATTTCAAAATCCTGATTCCAAAAATAATATTCATTTTATCTAAGTAATTTTATAAATATGTGAATTTTAACTTTTAAAGTAATAACTGATATTTATTAAATATGACGGGTTTTTTGACAAATAAGAATTTTTGAACCCCTATAAAAATTACATTTGACATAATAAAAATTATATGATCATTTATATTTGATAAATATTAATTAATAATAATATTAAATTAAAATATTATTTATTTCAAAAATCCATTAATTCAAAAATTCATTAATTGAATATGAATATTTACAAAAAATACAATTTGTGCTTTAAAAATCATTTACAAAGTAACAATAATAGGATGAAAATATATTCATTACATTATAAAAAAATAATGTAAATATTCGTATTTTTAGGGTCTTAATACATATCCATTTATTACACCAGCATACTCCCTAAGAGTAAGGTGTGTGATGGTGGGGATTTCATGTGGTTTTTCAGTGAACATGGTTTGGGACGTGATCTCAATGAGCTTGAAATTATCCCATAAATAGTTTCTCTCGTGCTTAATTTATTGGATCTAAGCTTAGGCTTAGTCTAGGGAAAATCTTAAAAAAATTATCTCCCTCAGAAACTCTGATAAATGGGCTTCATAGGGTATGATCCTACTGGTTGAGGTCATCACTTCCTCTTTCTATGTCAAAAGGATTTTTTAAAACCCTATATTTATACTACTCATGTGATCACTATTAAACAGTTATATTATCAATGGTAAAGATACTTAATGGTCATTTAAATCCAATTGGATATAATAAAACAAAATAAGTGTATTTGTTTTTTATATCCATAAGATATTTAATTAAATCAAAAAGGGGAATTGTATTCATAAAAGTTTGGTTTGTTACAAACTTAGACCAATGGATCTAATAACGCAACCCAAGGGAACTACCATGATAAAAGACAATAAAGAAGTAGAAAGATCACTTATTTGGAGAGATACGCCACAACCGCAATGAAGATCAAATTCCAATTGGATCATTCTAGAATGATCAAACTCTCCCAAAATCACATGGGAATTTCCTTGGGTCAAGAGAAAGAGAGTTTGGATAAGGAACCGAAATAAAATAGTCACAAGCCTATTTTAGAAGATATACATATTCCATTACATGGTGTTTGACCCAGTTATACGATGTGTAATAGTACAATTCCCACGTACCCTGGAAAACCCATCACCTCAGATTAAAATCCATTATTTAAAACATTCATGATGTGAAACATCTCTTCACATTGTGTAACCTTTTGTAGCATTAACCCTTTCATGAATTTCATATAACAACTCTTACATGTCGTGTAAACTAGTTACACAGCGTGAAATACTTCTACAACCTACAGAAAAGTCTAGTTAAAGCTAAATGTAAAAAAATATCTAACTTCACCATTATAGGTATCCTCATAATTCCTTCTCAACCCTATACAGACAATGATAAAAGGAAAACCATGATGAGGTTAAATACATACCTAATAGATTAGTAACAGAATGTTACAAAATCCTCACTATAAAGACTTTTCATCCCTGGGAAATCATGTGGAAGATGTAATCCCTAGAAAAATATGAGGTCATTTATCCCTCTTCATTGACTCATGTTCTAAAGTCTCATGAGAATATAATCTATTTTTCCATAGTACTCTGACTAACGGGATTGACTTCCCATGCTAGACTTTCACTTGAGAGTCAACGATCTCAACTGAATTCTCCAAAACATAAACATCTAGCTCTAACTCAATTTCCTCCCAACTCAGAATATGAGTGATATTGGGATGGTACTTACTAATATGAGATATGTGGAAAACATCATGAATACCCATCAACTGAACTGAAAATTCTAACCGATAAACAACCTATCTGAGTCGCTTAGTGATTGGAAATGCTTTAACATATCTCAAAGAAAACTTTCCCTATTTTCCAAGTCAAAGATGACCAACCAAGGAGAAACTTTCAAGAAAACCCAGTCACCAACAGAAAACTCGATAGGATGAAGTCATTGATCCGCATGTGATTTCTTTCAACTCGGGGTTGTAACTAGATGCCAATGTACCTCTTGAATCTTTTATAATGTCTCCTTGACCAAACATGGTCCAACCAAAGCTACTTCTCCCACGCCTAACAAATAGGTGATCCACATGGGCTACCATACAACGCCTCGAAGGGAGACATTCTTATTGATGACTAATAACTATTTTTTTTAAACAAACTCAACCAGTCCCGGATGGATATCCCAGGATCCACTGAAATCCAAGACACATGCATGAATAATATCCTCCAAGATCTAAATCATACACTCTGTTTGACCATCTATTTGTGAATGGTAAATTGTTATCAACTTGACATGAGTTCCCATTTCCTCTTGGATACTCCTCCATAACCTTGAGGTAAACCTAGGATACCTATCCAAAACAGCAGTAGAAGGAATCCCATGTAACCTCACAATCTTCTGCACATACAGCTTACCTAGATCTTCAACCTTAGTGGTATCCTTGATCGAAATAAAATGAGAATATTTTTTCAACTGATCAACAACCACCCAGATAAAATTCCTCCCTCAGGGAGTTAGTTGTAATCCAACAAAAAAATTCATGGACACATCATTCCATTTCCAAAACAGCAACAAAAGAGGCTAAATAAAACCATAGGGCTTCAACTGCTCTATCTTTATTTGTAGGCAAGTGTAACAGTGAGAGACATAATCTGTAATGTCACGCTTCATACTCGGCCACCAGAATTGTCATATCATGTCATAATACACCTTTTTAGCACATGTATAGATATACCACAAAGAGATATGATAATTAAACAGTAATAAAATCCTCACGGATATTGGGAAGACAACCCACTTCCCAAAGTGGAGTATACCATATGAAGAGAGAGACCAAACAGAAATGGTCTCCCCACCATAAAGGCTTTCTCAAACTTTACTAAACTCAACATATTGCTATTGAATCTTCAAGATAGACTCTAGGATAGATGATGATAACTGAACATTGATCAAGATCATACCTGAGACATCCTTCTAGGCATATAGGTGCAACTAAGTGAAAATCCCCATAAGGTTTTACTCCTTCAATTTTAGAACAGCCTGCTAGGGTACTTTCCTACTAAGAGCAACTACAATGATATTCCCCTTTCTCAGGGTGTAGGCGATATTAAATTAAAACATTTGAAGGTATTCTACCCATCGTATCTATTTGAGATTCAAGTCTTTCTAAGAAAAGATATAACTCAAACTCTTATGATCAGAGAAGACTGTGAACCTATCCCCAAAAATATAGTGCCACCGTCATTTAAGAAAATTCATAATTACAGAAATATATAAATCATGAGTGTGGTGATTATTCTCATGAGTTTAGAGATAAAGAGTTCCATAAGATACTACATGGTCATCCTTCATAATCACGCATCCCAAACCATCACTATAAGCATCACAAAATACCAAGTACCCATTACTGGGATCATGTAAGATTAGAATAGGAGCCATTATCAGAAGTCATTTCAGTTCATCAAAAGAAGACTGACACTTTGCATCCTAGTTGAATTTAACCACCTTCTTAGTAAGATCACTCAAAGATGGTTCCAACTTAAATAAATCCTTAACAAACCTTCAGTAGTATCCAACAAGACCAAGGAATCTCTAAATTTCAAATACATCATATGGTTCCATCCATGATGAAACAAACTTAACCTTATCTAGATTAACTGATAATCCATGTTCTGAAATTTTTTTCCCTAAGAACTTCACTTATTGAATCTAGAAACTACATTTTGAAAATTTGTTATACAAATGATTAATTATCAGAATTTCTAGAACCAAACTTAAATGGTTCTCATGCTCACACTCAGATTTAGAATAAAACAAAATATCATCCATGAAAACGACCACAAAAGTATCAAGATAATGATGGAATATATTATTCATTAAATCCATAAAAACTTCAGGAGATTTAGTTAGACCAAAAGGTATCACAAGATATTCATAATGGCCATACCTACTCTTGAAAGGTGTATTCGGTACATCAGACTCCCAAACTCTGAGCTGATGATAACCTGACCAAAGATCAATATTCAAGAAGAACTTTTTTTCCTTTAACTGGTCAAACAAATCATCCACATTAGGTAAAGGATATTTTTTCCTAACTATTACTCAGTTCAGATTCTAATAGTTAACACACAACCATAGTGAACCATCCGCTTTATTGGAATAGATCATAGGGGATTCCCAAGTCAAAACAATAGGGTGAACAAAACCTTTTTCCAATAGGTCATCCAACTCAATTTTGATCTCTTTAAGCTCCCCTAGTGCCATACGATAAGAAGGTATCAATATCGGTTGTGTACCTGGCATTAGGTTAATCATAAACTCTACCTATCTCTCTCTAGAAGAAGACCAAAGAAGTCATCTGGGAAAACATCAAGAAAGTATCAAATAATAACGATAAGGTAAAAAATAGTAGAAATATCATTAGGATTAAATGAAATTGTAGACAAAAAAACTTCTGATCTCTAGATAGAAAGTACCTATACATCCTGATCTTGAGTCCCACTCCCCTTGAAAATCACAGGATCTCTCATTGGCAGCAAGAAATGAAACCCTCCAATGATAACAATCAACCTTAGATCAATGAGAAATAAGCCAATATATACTGATGATGATGTCAAATGGATCTAGATCAAGAATGAGATAATCTCAGACCAACTCTGTATCAACAATCATTAACAAACAAGAAGGACACAGAAACCCCTGTTATCTCCTCTTTCCAAGAGGTGTCGCTAACTCCATTATAAAGGATATAAGTTCCATTGTAAGTTTAATAATATCAACAAAACGTGAAGATATAAATGATTGGGAGAAACCAGTATCAAGTAAATCAATTTATATTGAAGATGAAATAAAGATAGTACCTCTCACTGTTATCGGTCCTACATCGACTTCCACTGGACACTCATCTACTGCATGAAAGTGCTTCACTCCTGAGGCCTATGGATAGATCCCTATAGTCTTTGAAGATTCTGACTGTACTATAGAGCCTATGGAGCCGATGAACCATGACCATAATGAGGTGTAGTCATATCCTAAGATAAGCATTGTATATGACCAATATGTCCATAGGTATTTCACATCTTTGTGGGCATGGGACAAAAACATCTGGTGTGTCCGACCCTACCACGCTGATAGAAATTAAAAGGCACACTACTAGCTATAGTAGACATCGCATAGGAAACTCTCTGCTAAGACCCAACACCACCAATTCTACAATGATCCTACCACTTTCTATTCTTCCCATGAATTCCACTAAAGCTTCCACTAGATGGAAAAGAATAGTTGGGAAAACCAACCTTGTCTACTATATCACTACTGGAAATATAGGTTTTCCCAACGAATATATACCAACGGTTTGCTTAAACCATTGGTGTATATGAGTATACCAATCATATACCAACGGTTTTTCAAAAACCGTTGGTAAAGGTATGTAGAGGTGAAGTTATACCAACGGTTTTTGAAAAACCGTTGGTAAAAGTGTGTTTGTGAGGAAGATATACCAACGGTTTTGCAAAACCGTTGGTAAAAGTTTTTTTTGATGAAGATATACCAACAATTTTGTAAAACCGTTGGTAAAAGTGAGTTTTTGAAGGGCTTTACCAACGGTTTTTTAAAATCGTTGGTAAAAGTTTTCATTCCCAACGATTTAAAACCGTTGGGAAAGATTTCCCAGAAATAGACAGGGCCTGGGCTCCCCCATTCCAAGCGACTTCAGCCCTAAACCGAAGTATAGAAGTGGGATTCTCTTTACCCTACTGTCCAAATCATTCCATCTTCAAAATTTCCTAGATTATCATTTGTAATCTGTAAGTTATACTTTCATTTTAATGTTATGTATCTTCTATTTTGATTTTATGTTTTCAATTGGGTGAAGAGCTGAATTGGGATTCTGTTTACCCTACTGCGAAAATCCTTCATTCCGACCCATCTTCAAAATTTCTTAGTTCTATATTTCCTGTAATTGATACTTTTATTTTAATTATCTACATCTACTTTTTTGGTTTTCTCTTTATATTTGGTTGTTTATGAATTTTGTTTTCTGTTTGATTTGGGTGCGTGTGTTGAGCTTTGATAGTGGCACACATATAGTGATTATAGTATGAGTTTGGTCTATTGGGATAAGTAGTAAAGTGAATCAAATTTGATTCAAAATGAATTGTGTGTTAATATCATCCATAAATTTTCAGTTTTTAGAAGGCTTGGTATATCTAGGAATTTTGTGTTAATATCATTCATATTACACATGATTCACATCATGGTAATAATGTGTGATGATGTTGTTGAGATTAGAGAGAAAACTCATACACTCTAGGTTGTTTATAGTGGCATGGTTAGTCATGAGTGATAATTGGCTTCCTGAGATGATTGTACTAATAAATCATTTAGGGTCAATTAAATATGGTTCTCAATGTACATTGTATATTATGTATCTTTCTTGGACAATACTCACTTTTATGATGGTGGGGTGATTTTCACTAGCCATGTAGGCATGTGTAGTCATCCATAACAATTTTAGATTTGGTTTTATTGATGTGAAACTATGTTTTTTGTTTTTCTCTTTTGATTTGGTAGAAATGAGAGGTCTGTGGAAATTAATCATGGCTGTGGGTGGTAATTTAGGATGTAAGATAGTATGCCTTCATTTTCCTTGATATATCCAATAATATTATTGATTTATGTTTAGTATTATTATCTTTGACAAATGATGTAGTTTAATAATTTTTTATTAATGGTTGTAATAATGACTACATGGGGATGTCCAGGTGTTGGGGGATGGGGTGTCCAGGTGGGGGGGGGGTTTCTAGGTGGTTTTCTGAGGGGTGGGGGCTTTCCGGGGTGATTGGGGGCTGTCCGAGGGATGGGGGGCTGTCCGGGGTGAGTGGGGAGCTATCCGAGGGGTGGTGGGTTGTCCAGGTGGTTGTACAAGTTAATCTCGCCTCAACATTTTAAGTGAAAACAACTACTGGCATACGGAAAATAAACCAAATGAATTTGGATTGTGTTTATAATTTAGTAAAATTATCCATGGGTCATTTGTGATGTGTACGAGTCAACCCCGCCTCATTCTGAGGTACTGTGTGGCCGATAGCACTCTAAGTGTCTCACTTTTGTTTAAAATGAACACTGTTTTAAGTAAAAATAACTTACATACGGAAAACCGACCAAACGTATTCAGATTGTGTTGATACTTTAACACAACGATCCATGAGATATTTTTGATGTTTAAGAGTCAACCCCGCATCAATTCGAGCTATGGTGTGGCCGGAACCACTCAAACTGTGTAACTTTTATTTGAAATGCACAACATTTTAAGTGAAAACAACTACTGGCATATGGAAAACCGACCAAACGCATTATAATTGTGTTGATACATTAGGAAAATGATCCATGGGAAATTTTTGACTTGTATGAGTCAACTCCACCTCAATATGAGGCACGGTGTGGCCTAAATCACTCAAAGAGTCTCTCTTTTGTTTAAAATGGAAACTATTTTAAGTAAAAATAACTGACATACGGAAAACCGACAAAACTTATTTGGATTGTGTTGATACTTTATAAAAAATATTCATGGGACATTTTTGACGTGTAGGAGTCAAACCCACATCAATTCAAGGCGCGGTGTGGCTGGAACCACTCAAAGTGTCTAATTTTTATTTGAAATGAACAACATTTTAAGTGAAAGCAACTACTGGCATACAGAAAACTGACCAAACGCATTGGGATTGTGTTGATACATTAGGAAAATGATAAATGTGTCATTTTTGATGTGTAAGAGTCAAAAAAACATCAATCTGAGGCGCAGTGTGGCCGGTTCCACTCAAAGTGTCTCACCTTTGTTTAAAATGGACTTAATTTTAAGTGAAAACAAAAACTGACATATGAAAAACTGACCAAATGCATTTGGATTCTATTGAAACTGTAGAAAAATGATCCATGGGTCATATGTGACATGTATGAGTTAACCCAGTCTCAATTTGAGTTGTGGTGTGGCTGGTACCACTCAAAGTGTCTCTCTTTTGTTTAAAATGGACTAAATTTTAAGTGAAAACAACAACTAACATACGGAAAACTGACCAAATTCATTCAGATTCTATTAAAACATTATAAAAATAATCTATGGGTCATATATGACATGTACGAGTCAACCTTTCCTCAATCTGAGTCGCGGTGTGGCCGGCACCACTCAAAGTGTCTCTCTTTTGTTTAAAATTGACTTAATTTTAAGTGAAAACAATAACTGACATACGGAATACCGACCAAACGCATTCATAATCTGTTAAAACATTAGGAAAAGGATCCATGGGTCATATGTGACGTGTAAAACTCAACCGCTCCTCAATCCGAGTCACGGTGTGGCCGAAACCACCCAAAGTGTCTCTCTTATGTTTAAAATGGACAACATTTTAAGTACATACGGAAAACCAACCAAATAGATTCTTATTGTGTTGATACTTTATCACAAGGATCCATGGCTCATATGTGACATGTAAGATTTGACCCCGCCTCAATCTGAGGCGCGGTGTGGCTGGTACCACTCAAAGTGTCTCTCTTTTGTTTAAAATGGATTAATTTTAAGTAAAAACAACAACTGACATACGGAAAACTGACCAAATGCATTCAGATTCTATTTAAAATTTAGCACAACCATCCATGGGTCATATATGACATGTATGAGTCAACCCCGCCTCAGTTAGAGTCATGTTGTGGCCATCACCACTCGTAGTGTCTCTCTTTTGTTTAAAATAGATTTAATTTTAAGTGAAAACAACAACTGACATACGGAAAACCAACCAAACATATTCATAATTTGTTAAAACTTTAGGAAAAGGATCCATGGGTCATATGTGATGTTTAAAAGTCAACCGCGCCTCAATCTGAGTCACTGTGTGGACAAAACCACCCAAAGTGTCTCTCTTATGTTTAAAATGGACAACATTTTAAGTACTTACGAAAAACTGACCAAACGGATTCTGATTGGGTTGATACTTTATCAAAATGATCCATGGCTCGTATGTGATGTGTAAAAGTTGACCCTGCCTCAATATGAGGCACAGTGTGGCTGGTACCACTCAAGGTGTCTCTCTTTTGTTTAAAATGGATTTAATTTTAAGTAAAAACAACAACTGGCATACGGAAAACTGACCAAATGCATTCGGATTCTGTTGAAAATTTAGCACAATGATCCATGGGTCATATATAACGTGTAAGAGTCAAACCCGCCTCAATCTGAGTCACGGTGTGGCTGTCATCACTCAAAGTGTCTCTCTTTTGTTTAAAATAGAATTAATTTTAAGTGAAAATAACAACTGACTTACGGAAAACCGACCAAACGCATTCATAATTTGTTTAAACTTTAGGAAAAGGATCCATGGGTCATATGTGACGTTTACGAGTTAACCCCACCTCAATCCGAGGCGTGGTGTGGCTGGTACCTCTCAAAGTGTCTCTCTTTTGTATAAAATTGACTTAATTTTAAGTGAAAACAACAACTGACATATGGAAAACCGATCAAACGCATTCGGATTGTGTTGATACTTTAGAAATAGGATAAATGGGTAATATTTAATGTGTATGATTAAATCCCGCCACAATCCGGGGGGGCTGTCCTGGTGGTTGTACGAGTTAATCTCGCCTCAACATTTTAAGTGAAAACAACTACTGGCATACGGAAAACAGAACAAATACATTTGTATTGTGTTGATAATTTAGGTAAACAATCCATGGGTCATTTGTGATGTGTAAGAGTCAACCCCACCTCATTCCAAGGCACAGTGTGGCCGACACCACTCAAAGTGTCTCTCTTTTGTTTAAAATAGACTTAATTTTAAGTGAAAATAACAAGTGGCATACAGAAAACCTACCAAACGAATTCATAATCTGTTGAAACTTTATGACAAGGATACATGGGTCATATGTGATTTGTACAGGTCAACTGCGCCTAAATCTGAGTCATGGTGTGGCCGGAACCACCCAAAGTGTCTCTCTTATGTTTAAAATGAACAACATTTTAAGTACATACAGAAAACCAACCAAACAGATTCTTATTGTGTTGATACTTTATCACAAGGATCCATGGCTAATATGTGATGTGTAAGATTTGACCCCACCTCAATCCGAGGCACAGTATGGCTGGTACCACTCAAAGTTTCTCTCTTTTGTTTAAAATGGACTTAATTTTAAGTGAATACAACAACTGACATACACAAAACTGACCAAATGCATTCAGATTCTGTTGAAAATTTAGCACAATGATATATGGGTCATATATGATGTGTACGAGTCAACCCTGCCTCAATCTGATTCACAGTGTGGCCGGAACCACTCAAAGTGTCTCTCTTTTGTTTAAAATAGACTTAATTTTAAGTAAAAAAAATAACTGACATACGGAAAACCGACCAAACGCATTCATATTCTGTTGAAACTTTAGGAAAAGGATCCATGGGTCATATTTGACGTTTAAAACTCAAACGCGTCTCAATCCGAGTCACGGTATGGCTGGAACCACCCAAAGTGTCTCTCTTATGTTTAAAATGGACAACATCTTAAGTATATATGGAAAACCAACCAAACAGATTCTGATTGTGTTGATAATTTATCACAATGATCCATGTCTCATATGTGACGTGTACAAGTTGACCCCGCCTCAATCCGAGGCATGTTGTGGCTGGTACCACTCAAAGTGTCCCTCTTTTGTTTAAAATGGACTTAATTTTAAATGAAAACAACAAATGACATACGGAAAACCGATCAAACGCATTCGGATTGTGTTTATACTTTATAAAAAGGATACATGGGTCATATGTGACATGTACGGGTCAATCTAGCCTCAATCCGAGGTGCGGTGTGGCCGATACCACTCAAAGTGTCCCTCTTTTGTTTAAAATGGACTTAATTTTAAGTGAAAACAACAACTGGCATACGAAAAACCAACCAAACACATTCGAAATCTATTGAAACTTTAGAAAAATGATCCATGGGTCATTTTTGATGTGTAAGAGTCAATTCTGCCTCAATATGAGGCACGTTGTGGCTGGTACCACTCAATGTGTCTCACTTTTATTTGAAATGGACTTGATTTAAATTGAAAACAACAATTGGCATACGGAAAATCGATCAAACGCATTCGGATTGTGTTGATACTTTAGAAAAACGATACATAGACCATTTGTGACATATAGGAGTCAACTCCGTCTTAATCCAAGACATGGTGTGGTTGGTACCACTCAAATTTTCTCACTTTTATTTGAAAATCACATAATTTTAAGTTAAAACAACAACTTGCATACAGAAAATGGACCAAACTCTTTCAGATTGTATTGATACTTTAGGAAAATTATACATGTGTCATTTGTGACATGTACGAGTCAACCACACCTCCATCTGAGGCAAGGTGTGACCGGTATCACTCTATGTGTCTCTCTTTTATTTGAAATGGACAAGATTTTAAGTGAAAACAACTTTCATATAGAAAACTGACAAAACTCTTTCAGATTTTATTGATACTTTAGGAAAACGATACATGTGTAAGTTGTGATGTGTATGAGTCAACCCCGCCTCCATCTGAGGCACGGTGTGATCAGTATCACTCTAAGTGTCTCACTTTTTTTTGAAATGAACAACATTTTAAGTGAAACCAACAACTGACATATGAAAAAATGATCAAAGGTATTTGGATTGTGATGATACTTTAGGACAATGATACATTGGTGATTTTTTATGTGTATGAGTCAACCCCACCTCAATCCGAGGTACGATGTGGTGGAATCCTACTTTGACCAATAGATCGCACCATACTTGTACCATTTAGTGTTCATAGCCTTAAAAACATTAATATTATTCTAACTAAGTTCAAAAAACTTACAATTCCATTCTTCTAGACCATCACAAGTTGAACTTGTGATCATTTCAGTTCTGCCTGAATTTTAAATCAAATAATGAGTTCTATACTTTACTCCTTTTGTAGGCACCAAGGAACCATGGGTAAGTTTCTCAACCCCATTTTCAAATTTAGTTTCATAACCACCATGGAACCATGGGTAAGTTTCCATACCCCATTTTGAGTTATTGAAACTGTTATTCAACTCCACTGGATTATTCTTTTCATATGAAGATTGAAATAGGGAATTGTAGTACACCACATGGTTGGAAGAGTTTGATGGTTTTATGTGTTTTTTTTTTGTGTTATTACAGGTGTTTTTATGCTGTTTTAATACTGTGCAATAGTTCTGGTGCTTTTTATGTAGGTGGGGGTGCTGGTGCAATGGTGGGGGTGCTGTCCAATGGTTCTGGAAATACACAATACCAATGGTTTGAAACCGTTGGTATAGTATTCCATCTTCAATATATACCAATAGTTCTCTTAAACCGTTGGTAAAAAACACTTTACCAACAGTTGTAAACCATTGGTACACCCTAAAAGTGTATGTTTAAATTGTTTTAGAACCGTTGGAGTAGAGATTTACCAACGGTTTCAATGGAACTGTTGGTATAGGTTTGGGATGGAGTTATATACCAACGATTTTTAAAAACCGTTGGGAAAACTTTCCCCCAAATTGGCAGTAGCCGATCCTATCCCCCATTCGCGATCCAGATCCCTAAACGGGAGCTCTTGGGAGATTTTGGAGGCGATTTTGGAGGTGTTTCGGGTTATCTTCCTCCATCCCATCCAAGGCTGAGGTATTTTCTTAGTTTTTAGTTTCTATTTTGATGTGGGATGAGACCAATTTCTATTCTCATATTCCAACCAAATTTCTGTTCCAGCCCAATTTATGTTTCCGTTCTTTATTTACATTTCATGCATATTCCAGCCCATATAGATTGCATTAGACAGTTGTCTAATTTTTTGATGTTCCTTTCATGTTTCATTACCAAGAAATTTTTATTATATGTTATAAAATTCAATCACATGTTTAGTTTTAACATTCATTGTTACTTTATTATCTTGTTTTAATAATTTATATTAATATTCTTTTCATATATTCCATAGTTGAGTGTTTTTACTTGTGCAATAGAATTTCAAGATCATTTTACTTCATAGTGATTATTTAGATTTCAAAGTGTTTTATTTTTCATGTTAAATTTATTAAAACGTTTTGGGGACTAATTAAAGTTATTAGATTCCAATTTCCATGCTTCTATGCTTGTTAAGAATTAAATGAAATATGATGGTTGTAATTAAATGAAAGTCAATGTTCAATTTTTATCATGTATGGGTGATTAATAAATTGGAATGTGATGAACCATATAATTGAACCATTGTTGATGCACATTATATACCAAAAGGTTATTGAATAAAAGTTATTCTTGTGAATTTCGTTACATCATAGATAAAAATGGTTTTGGTTATATGAGAGATACCTCTGATGGTTCTTTGATCATTGTTTTATGGAAAATGAATGGTTTAGGTCCGGTATTAATAGTAGCTTCCAGTGAGACCATTTTAGTATAAGGGGAAACGAGATTATGATCTACAAGGGGGTGATTGAGTTGGTAGAGACCAAACATTGTTTGTTCCTTGTGTTCAAGAACCATAAATAGAGTGTTCCAATTAGGTGGTCATCAGTAAAGACGTAGGTAAGATTTCCAAGTCCTGTTTCATGAAGTTGAATATGTGGTGCTATAGTGGTTTTGGATTGTTTGAGGTACTCTTAGTGTATTATAAACCCTCATTTGTTCCATATTCATTTAAATTGATTTAATATCATTTTTTTCACACACACCATTATATCCTCTCAAACTATATTTAGAGTGTATTTTCATTTGTATGGTGTTAAATATTTTAGTAAATGTACATAATATCTTCTTTTATGTGTTCTAGGGGTTTAGACTAATGACAGGGCTGCATGATTATTGTGCGGGTATTCTTTTCATATAAATATATCTATACACCCCGGCCCCCTTGGACAACCTGACCACCCCCACGGACATCCCGCCCACCTGGACACCCCAACCCCCCTAGACAGCCCCCCACCCCCTGGACACCTCCAACCCCCCGGACGGCCCCACCACCCCCTAGACACCCCGCACCCCCCCTGGACACACCACACCCCCCTTGGATAGTCCCGCCACTCCCATGATCCTCATCCTACTCCTCATCCTGATCTACTTGAAGAAGTTAAAGTATAAAACTCATATACTCCCAACAAGACCCTTAAGGATTATATATTCCTTGATCCACTTCCAATATCTTACTGGTCAATCCTTGAATATAGGCATTAGAAATTTTGTATCTTATTTTCTTATATACACTGTATTTTTTTTTATTTCTTAATATGATTCTCATATAGAGTAATGTGTCAGTTATGCTTTTATATAGAGTAAACAATTGTCATTTATGTAAATATTTTTTTGATTAAACTTTAATATTATTGAATTGAATTGAAATGACTTATTGCGATTTTTTTACAGAATGGATAGAAGATTGTAAGTTTTAATTTGTTTATTTCAAAGTTTAATATCTAATTTGAAATTTAATAATCTATTAATATTTTTTACAGGCTGCTTTAGAGACTCTTGATGCCCAGGAGCCTGAAAATTTTGGGCCACATGATCATTTATATCAGGTTTTGGGAGATGAGCACTCTGGTTGAGTACGCTGCCGACCTGGTAAGAATATAGTCCTGATGAGGTATTGGTCATCTCCAGGTATCCATTCTAGTACCACCAAGTTGGAACAGGTCAAGGAGAATGCAAGACAATCTGATAAAAGGGTCACAGAGTTGGAAGTACAAGTTCAAACAAGAGACAGAGAATTTATGAAACTGATGAAAGCATTATCTTCATCACTTCCACCAGAGGCTAGTGCGGCTTGTCAGACATTTATGTCATCGATGGGTGCATCATCCAATGCACCAGGCGGCAGCTCTAGTGGCGATCGAGATGATGATGTTCCTGGTGATGACGAGGATGTTGAAGAGGAATAGGGCGAGGATGAGGATGTGGACGAGGGCAAGGATGGGGCCGAGGGCGAGGATGGGGCCGAGGGCGAGGATGATGCCGAGGATGAGGATGAGGCCGACGATGAGCATGGGGACGATGATGAGGACGACGATGAGGACAGATATGGCGGTGAGGATGAAGCTGATGATGATAGTGGTGATGGTGATGGTGATCAGAGGCAGATTGATCCATTACATTTTTGAATTCTGTATAACTCTTTATTTTTGAACATGGTTTTCCACTTTGGGGTTTTCCTCTGCTTCATAGGGACGTTGCATTCGGATTCTGTTTTTTGCACTTGATTCTTATTGTATGATTAGTCTACTACCTAGACCTTTAGTATTCCTTGGTACTGTGATACTCATTTCTCTATTTTTTTTTACTTAGCTTTCTTAGTTAGCCATGTATTTCATGTTTATGCATGTGGAAAATGATATGGAAAATGTGCTTTGAAGTAGTGGCCGACACCACTCAAAGTGTCTAACTTTTATTTGAAATGGACAGGATTTTAAGTGAAAACAACAACTGGCATACGGAAAATAGACCAAACACATTTGGATTCTGTTTAAACTATAGGACAATGATCCATGGGTCATATGTGACGTGTACGAGTGAACCCCGCCTCAATCCGAGGGCCGGTGTGTCCGGTACCACTCAAAGTGTATTTCTTTTGTTTAAAATGGATGCACTTTTAAGTAAAAAAAACCACATACGGAAAAGGACCAAACGCATTCGGATACTGTTGATACTTTTGGACATGTATCCATGGGTCATATGTGACGTGTACGAGTCAACCCCACCTCAATCCGAGGCGCGGTGTGGCCGGCACCACTCAAAGTGTCTAACTTTTATTTGAAATGGACAGGATTTTAAGTGAAAACAACAACTGGCATACAGAAAACAGACTAAACGCATTCAGATTCTGTTTAAACTATAGGAAAACGATCCATGGGTCATATGTGACGTGTACGAGTCAACCCTGCCTCAATCCGAGGGCCGGTGTGGCCGGTACCACTCAAAGTGTGTCACTTTTCTTTGAAATGGATGCGCTTTTAAGTAAAAAAACTCACATACAGAAAAAGGAACAAATGCATTCAGATACTGTTGATACTTTAGGAAATGTATCTATGGGTCATTTGTGGCGTGTACGAGTCAACCCCACCTCAATCCGAGGTGCGGTGTGGCCGGCACCACTCAAAGTGTCTAACTTTTATTTGAAATGGACAGGATTTTAAGTGAAAACAACAACTGGCATACGGAAAACAGACCAAACGCATTCGGATTCTGTTTAAACTATAGTAAAACGATCCATGGGTCATATGTGACATGTACGAGTCAACCCCGCCTCAATCTGATGGTCGGTGTGGCCGGTACCACTCACATTGTGTCACTTTTCTTTGAAATGGATGCGCTTTTAAGTAAAAAAACAACATACGAAAAATGGACCAAACGCATTTAGATACTGTTGATACTTTAGGACATGTATCCATGGGTCATTTTTGGCATGTAGGAGTCAACCCCGCCTCAATATGAGGTGCGGTTTGGCCGGCACCAGTCAAAGTGTCTAACTTTTATTTGAAATGGATAGGATTTTAAGTGAAAACAATAACTGGCATACGGAAAATAGACCAAACGCATTCGGATTCTGTTTAAACTATAGAAAAACGATCCATAGGTCATATGTGACGTGTACGAGTGAACCCCGCCTCAATCCGAGGGCCGGTGTGGCTGGTACCACTCAAAGTTTCTTTCTTTTGTTTAAAATGGATGCGCTTTTAAGTAAAAAAAACCACATACGGAAAACGGACCAAACGCATTCAGATACTGTTGATACTTTAGGAAATGTATCCATGGGTCATTTGTGGCATGTAGGAGTCAACCCCGCCTCAATCCGAGGTGCGGTGTGGCCGGAACCACTCAAAGTGTCTTTCTTTTGTTTAAAATGGATGCAATTTTAAGTAAAAAAAAACCACATACGGAAAACTGACCAAACGCAGTTGGATACTATTGATACTTTAGGACATGTATCCATTGGTCATTTGTGACGTTTACGAGTCAACCCCGCCTCAATCCGAGGCATGGTGTGGCCGACACCACTCAAAGTGTCTAACTTTTATTTGAAATGAACATGATTTTAAGTGAAAACAACAACTGGCATACGGAAAACTGACCCAACACATTCGGATTCTGTTGAAACTTTAGGACAACGATCCATGGGTCATATGTGATGTGTACAAGTCAACCTTGCCTCAATATGAGGGCTGTTGTGCCCGGGACCACTCAAAGTGTCTTTCTTTTGT
The DNA here is from genome assembly GCA_963277665.1 of Viscum album. NCBI lineage: Eukaryota > Viridiplantae > Streptophyta > Magnoliopsida > Santalales > Viscaceae > Viscum > Viscum album. The sequence continues at coordinate 1,761,135,832 of OY728151.1, forward strand.
TTAAAATGGATGCGCTTTTAAGTAAAAAAAAAGACATACGGAAAACTGACCAAACACTTTCGGATTCTATTGAAACTTTAGTAAAATGATCCATGGGTCATTTTTGACGTGTACGAGTCAACCCCGCCTCAATCCGAGGCGCGGTGTGGCTGGAACTACTCAAAGTGTGTCACTTTTCTTTGAAATGGACAACAGTTTAAGTTAAAACAACAACTGACATACGGAAAATAGACCAAAGGCATTCGGATACTGTTGATACTTTAGGACATGTATCCATGGGTCATTTTTGACGTGTACGAGTCAACTACGCCTCAATCCGAGGTGCGGTGTGGCCGGTACCACTCAAAGTGTCTAACTTTTCTTTGAAATGGACAACAGTTTAAGTTAAAACAACAACTGACATACGGAAAACCAACCAAACGCATTCGGATTCTATTGAAACTATAGGAAAACGATCCTTGGGTCATATGTGACTTGTACGAGTCAACCCCTCCTCAATCTGAGAGCTGGTGTGTCCGGTACATCTCAAAGTGTCTTTCTTTTGTTTAAAATGGATACGCTTTTAAGTAAAAAAACGACATACATAAAATCGACCAAACACTTTCGGATTCTATTGAAACTTTAGGAAAATTATTTATGGGTCATTTGTGACATGTAAGAGTCAACCCCACCTCAATACGAGGCGCGGTGTGGCCGACACCACTCAAAGTGTCTAACTTTTATTTGAAATGGACAGGATTTTAAGTGAAAACAACAACTGGCATACGGAAAACCGACCAAACGCATTCGTATTCTGTTGAAACTTTAGGACAACGATCCATGGGTCATATGTGACGTGTAAGATTCAACCCCGCCTCAATCAGAGGGCCGGTGTGGCCGGGACCACTCAAATTTTGTCACTTTTCTTTGAAATGGACAACGGTTTAAGTTAAAACAACTGGCATACGGAAAATGGACCAAAGGTATTCGGATACTATTGATACTTTAGGACATGTATCCATGGGTCATATGTGACGTGTACGAGTCAACCCCACCTCAATCCAAGGGCCGGTGTGGCCGGGACCACTCAAAGTGTCTTTCTTTTGTTTAAAATGGATGCGCTTTTAAGTAAAAAAAACCACATATGGAAAACTGACCAAACGCAGTCGGATACTGTTGATACTTTAGTACATGTATCCATTGGTCATTTTTGACGTGTACGAGTCAACCCCGCCTCAATCCGAGGCACGGTGTGGCCGACACCACTCAAAGTGTCTAACTTTTATTTGAAATGAACATGATTTTAAGTGAAAACAACAACTGGAATACGGAAAACTGACCCAACGCATTAGGATTCTGTTGAAACTTTAGGACAACGATCCATGGGTCATATGTGATGTGTACAAGTCAACCTTTCCTCAATCCGAGGGCCGGTGTGGTCGGGACCACCCAAAGTGTCTTTCTTTTGTTTAAAATGGATGCGCTTTTAAGTAAAAAAACGACATACAGAAAACCAACCAAATGCTTTAGGATTCTATTGAAACTTTAGGACAATGATCCAGGGGTCATTTGTGACGTGTACGAGTCAACCCCGCCTAAATCCGAGGCGCGGTGTGGCCAGCACCACTCAAAGTGTGTCACTTTTCTTTGAAATGGACAACAGTTTAAGTTAAAACAACAACTGACATACGGAAAATAGACCAAAGGCATTCAGATACTGTTGATACTTTAGGACATGTATCCATGGGTCATTTGTGACGTGTACGAATCAACTCCGCCTCAATCTGAGGCGCGGTGTGGACGACACCACTCAAAGTCTCTCTTTTATTTCAAAAGGAAATCATTTTAAGTGAATACAACTGAAATTTACACTCATCAACGATAGTTGCAAACTCTTTTTCATGAGTTGGGTAGTTTCACTCATGGGTTCATAAGTGACGAGACTCCTAAGAAAATATATTTTCACCATATATTATAAACAATACAAGTTCAATGCAAAATTCATCATAAATAATTACATACCCAAACCTAGTATCACAAAAAAAAATGGGATTTGAGTCAATTTGAATGTTTTATTCAACTCTAATAGATATTTATCAAACTATTATGCCTATTAGAATTTGACGAGTGAGGTGAATTACCACCGGATGATTGTTGTCATATGTGTTTTTTTGGGCTATTTTATGTGTTTTTTATACTGTTTGAAGTCTGTATGTGGCTTTTGTGATATTTTTTATGCAGGTGTATAGTGGAGGGTATACTGGAGGGCTGTTGTGCACTGTTTTTTTATGCAGGTGTATGGTAGGGCTTCTGGAGGGCTTCTGGGGGCTGCAGTGCAGCAGCTCTGGGAAACTCTTTACCAACGGTTCTGAACCGTTGGTAAAGCCTTTTCCTGAATTCTGGAAAAAGCTTTACCAACGGTTCAGAACCGTTGGTAAAGCCTTTTCCAGAATTCTCGAAAAATCTTTACCAACGGTTCTGAACCGTTTGTAAAGCTTTTTCCAGAATTCTGGAAAAACTTATACCAACGGTTCTCAACCTTTGGTATAGAGTTTCCCAGAATTCTCAAACACTTATACCAACAGTTTAAATGAAACTGTTGGTATAGGGATTTCCTCACGGCTAACTGGCCAACAGTTTGGAAAACCGTTGGTATACCCTATACCAACAGTTTTCCAGCCTATACCAACGGTTATAAACCGTTGGTATAGCCTACTTTTCTAGTAGTGTATCCATATATACCATCATATTTATGTCTACCATCTCCACCTAGGCAAAAAGTTTCAACATAAATACCTATGATCTGATATCTAGTCGCAAACCCTATAAGTACTTGTGAGCCTTCAGCTGGTCATTCTTTACCATGTCTGGAGAAAAACGGACAATCTCAACAAACCATTTAGTATATGATGACACCAAAAACTCCCCCTATAGTAAATAAAATAACTCCAAAGACTTTTCCAACATTGGTGACTCTAGACAAAACTACTGGAAGAATAGGGTTTTGAAACCCTTCCAATCTAGGTCTACATGTTTGTCTTCATGGACCATAGAATCCCCCCATCACTTGCCAGAACCCTCAATCCTGAACACTGCACACTTTACCCTGATATTATTAGGTGTCTCTAGTAAGTTAAACATTTGATCGATCCTATCAAGATAGTCCTCCACCACTTGATTTTCATTTATTCCTGATGTTGGCTTCTCGTGCAAGAATTCTCATGATTGATCTCTATCTCCTCTAGCTCCTCATTTTACATCAACAACCATGTTCTGAACTCGTGGTGCATCTTGATCAATAGTAAAAACTACTCATATGATAGTATTGATGATATTTTGATCCACTGGTAGATTTACTTGTGGAGCATCAGCTACACCTTCCCAAGGAATTCATGGAAGACATCTTGGAGACGTACTACTGCACATTGAAATAGAAGGAATGATCATAAAATATAGTAAACCACATCTTAAACTAGAAAACCTACAAGCATAAAGTGAGATTTAAAACAAAACCCAACACTGGAAAAAGATATCCCAACTTCCCATGGTAACTTGAGTCTCGTCACGACAAGATCTGGCTAGGGGCTTATCGCAACATACCTATCAAGTCCCAAAAATCATATCTCTAGTATAACAGACATCCCAAGATAAGGAATCTTTAGGAAAGACGTCATTTGATACCAAATTGTAATGAACTGACCTGGGCTTCCCTCGAACTTGGAACCCGACCCGATCCACCACATACCTGAAGGATGTTCCTAATCCCTACGGGCTGCTGACAAGAACCTGGTCATCAAATAAAAAAGTGGAGGGAATGGTTTTACCCAACATATATGAATACATGGCACATATATACTCTAAAATAAAAGAGATGGTGGAATTTTAATAAATATATTCTATAATTGAAAGAAGACGGCGTAAATAAAAATTTTAAAAGTAGATAAAACACCAAAAGACAAGTCCAACTGCAAAGGAATAGAACCAAATGGCTACTTCAAGTGATGGTGTGGACGAACTCCCACCATTTATCCACCAACTACTCAACTCAACTGATATGAAACCTTAATTCCTCACTATGATGCCTTATTTTCCCCTACATTAGAAGACATACAAAGTTCTATGCACCATCGAATAGGTGAACAGGGTGTGATTTAACAGGATAAATAGGATCCCACCTAGGTGTTCCATAGTAAGTATCTGTATAAAAATTCTTGTATGTATTTTTAAATAAAATATGGCATGATAAGCAGTAAATAATTTTTATAGAAAACATGGTAAACATTACCCTTTTATCACAGTTCTAAAAAAAGAAGGTATATTAATTTCAAAGCATATTTTTCTATATCATCTTTCACAAGCATCAACATACATTCCAAGGATAAAATAGTACAAATACAAGTAATACAAAACTGTAGTAGAAGCACATGCATCACAATACTAAGGAATACAAAAGGTTGGGAAATAGACTAATCATACCCATTAATCTATGAATAGTGCACCGTGGTACCTGAAGCCAATGATTTGCACTCCAGGACTAGGTAGTAACCCCACAAAGTGAAACCCCAACATCATATACATACCTATATCCAATAATATACACTCTAGGATAAGAGGAACACCCCATAAATTGAACCCCCACAATGGATAATGGCCTCAAGATAAACCTTTCACCTAGTACCCAAGGTAACCCATGTTCTCATTTTCATAATCATCTCAACGTTTCAAAAATCATTTCAAAACCATTTCAAAAATCCATTAAAATTCTTTGAAAATACCCTTTTTCTTTCCATTTATCAATAATCAGGGAAAACCCATTTTCATTTAAAAAACTCTTTTCAACACACACAAATCAATCATGATAATTTCTAGTATAAATCAGTTTATAAATTAGGAATAATAAGGTTCATCAACATACACTGGAGACGGAACCAACTACCATAAAACTCATTTCACACATTCCTATAATAGGATCCACCAATAACAAAAACCCAAAAATATCTATGAAGTTTCTAGAATCAAATAAACATCATAAGATTGATGCAATTTAGAAAATAGGGGGTCGGTGGAAAGAAGGAAACCCACAAACCTCAAGAATGAATGACTGGCACACCACGACCAATAAAGGAATGGCCTATAGAATGAAATCGCACAAAGGATCTAGAATAAGACATGAAGAAACACCAACTTAGACCAATAGATCTAATAATTCAACCCAAGGTCACTATCATGACCAAAGAAAATGAATAAGTGGAAAGACCACTTACCTGGAGAGATGCACCACATCTGCAATGAAGATCAAACGTTGATCGAATCATTCTAAAATGAGTAGAGTCTCCCAAAATTTATTGGGAATTTCCTTGGGTCAATAGAAAGAGAGTTTGGAGAAGAAAAAAAAACAAAACATTTGTATGTCTGTTTTAAAAACTATACATGGGCCATTACATAACATGTAACCTAGTTACATGATGAGTAACCGTTAAAGTCCCACGTATGCCAAAAAAAACATCACCTAGGATTAAAATATATTATTCAAAACATTCATGACGTGAAACATCTCTTCACATCATGTAACCTTTCACATCCTGAAGAATTTCCCAACTTTCATCTATAAACTCTTACACATCGTGTAACCTAGTTACACAGCATGAAATCCTCTTACAGCCTACAAAAAAAGCTGGTTAAAGCTAAAAGTACAAAAAATATTTGACTTCACCATTATAGGTATCCTCCCAATTCCTTCTTGGCCTATAAAGACAATGAGAAAAGTAAAACCACATTGATTTTAAATATTTACCTGATAGATCAGTAACGGGATGTTACATCAGAGATAGGCAAGGGGGAAGTTATCATGGTAGGGAGGGGACCATCCAGTAGGACATCAATGTGCAATGATCAAGAGGTTAAACTTAGAAGGAGATGCATAGATAGTAAGTAATGATATTGATAGGAAGTGTAACTAAATGACCAAGGATTAAAGGAAATTCTACCCACCAATGATTCTCCAAACTTAAAGACTAAGTCACCTAAAATGGAGATACACCACCAATTTCGATAAATAGTGAAAGGTTAGGGAAAGAAATTTTTGATGTAATATTCAAAATTCATAGGATTATATTATCATCATTACAATGAGTGATAAATACACTATAAATACAAAATAAATAGTGATAAATGACAAAAATTAAATTATAAGTCATGATGACACTAAAATCCATGTAATAAGGCATAAAAATAACTTTCCCATGCTAATTAATGACCCCACTCACTAAAGTGGTGATATTCCCTTTTAATATTTCTTTTCTCCATGTTTTATCTCCTATTATATGTGATTCTATGAATTTACTTCCTTTTCCAAGTAGATATTTCATTTTTGGCCCTAAATAAGTGTTTTATGGCCCACCATCGTGTTGGATGTTAAGAAGTGTAAGCTGGTCCAATTCAAATAACTATCAAGATTAAAATTTTTGTCTGGTCTAAAATTTTTATCCTTAGGTTGAATCTAGTCCATATCATTTCCTCCTAATTGGATAGGATTTCCCCTCAAATATATGGCATCGTCATCCTCAATGTATGGAGATAAGTCTCTAATGTTGATCATTATAGAAATACCACCAAAATTATTTGGTAAATCGATCTTATAGCATTGTTTCCCACCCATTCAAGTAATTTGAATGGACCTTCATCTCATGGTTCCATCATGCTCTTCCTTTTTTATGGAAATCTCTCCTTATGAAGGTGAATCCAAACATTGTCTCTAAGTTTAAAAATTGGTTAATTTTGATTCTTGTTGTATTACTTCTTATATGATTCATTATATTTTCTATTTGAGAATGAATGAATTCATGAAACATATCCATCTTATTTTCCTTTTTATCTACATCAATTTTCACCAGAAAAACAAGCGGTATAGAGAATAAATCTATATGAGTATTTGTATTGATGCCAAAAACCACTTCAAATAGAAAATTTTGAGTGGTAGAATTGAGATATTTGTTGTATGAAAATTAAACTTGTGCAATCTATAAATCCTAATCTCTCATATTCTTGTTCATTAATGTTCTCATAATAGTGTCTAATGTATTATAGGTAACTTATTCTTTACTATTGGTTTGAGGGTGATAGGAAGTGCTGAAAATAGGTTTTGTTATGAATTTCCTCCATAATTTCCTCCAAAAATGGTTGATAAATTTAGTATCACTATCTAAAATAAGGTTTTGAGGAATTCCATGAAGGTGAACAATCTCTTTGAAAAACAATTTTTCTACTTTTACTACATCATTAGACTTATGGAAGGGTATAAAATGATCCATATTAGAAAATCTATCAAAAAAACCATTATTTAATCATTATATATTTGTTTCCTTAGTAAATCTATAATGAAATCCATGTTGATATCCTTCCATGGATACTATGGAATATGTAATAGAGTGTATAAACCAGGCTTGAAATGAATCTTTTCTCTTTGGCATGTCCCTCATCTAGAAATAATTACTTGAACATATGATCACATATTAGTCTATAATAAATTCTCTTTTAGTATATCCATGGTTTTTGGATACCAAAAGGACTATAAATTCCTCCTTTATATGTATCAAAAATGATAAAGTCCCTAAAATTTCCCTTTGGAACACACAAATTGTTTCTCTTAAAGAGACCCATCATGCACAAAATAATACCCCAAAAATCCATTTTGAAATTAGATTAAAATAGTATTTAATTCTATATCATGTTGATCATATTCTTACATAAGCTAAAATCTAATAATTTGAGCATCTAGAATGGTAAGAAATGTATAACCTTGAGATAAATCACCTACCACCATGTTATCTTTCCCCTTCTTATATTTTGACACAAGTTAAAATTATTGCAATAATTCCACCCATTTCACATGCCTTGAACTTAGCTTGTGTTGAAAAACAATAAATATAAATGATTAATGATCAATATGAATAAAAAATTGTTTTGGTCTCAAATAATGATACCAATGATCCATATCCGTCATGATTTCATAAAACTCCTTGTCATATGTGTTGTGATTCCTCCACGATTCATTCATTTTCTCACTGAAATATGAAATATGATTCTTGTTTTGGATGAGAATAGTTCATATTCCAAAATCCACTTGTATCACACTTCACTTCAAAGACTTGATCAAAATTTAACAAGGCTAAAACCAGTGCTCCGCATAACTTCTTCTTAGTGATTTAAAATGCTTCATTGGATGCCTTTAACCACTCAAATTTCCCACTTTTCAAGCATTCGAGGATGGGATCCAGGATAGTGATAAAATTGGAAATAGAGTGGTGATAAAAATATGTCAAACTTTGAAAACTTTTTACTTCTATAATGGAATTGGATTTTATCCAAGATTTTATTACTTCCACCTTTGATTCATCCACCATAATTCCATTTTTGGATACGACATATCAAAAAAACACCATCAAAGTTGAAATTAAATCCCAATTTTCTATTATTATATATAGATTTTGTTCCACCAAAATTCCAAACACCTATCAAAGATAATCCACATGGATCTCCAAATCCTTATTGTAAATCAAAATATCATCCAAATAGAAAACAAAAAAAATCCTATAAATAGTTTCAAAACTTTATTAATGAGTCACATGAATGTACTGGGTGAATTTAAGAGACTGAATGAAATGAACAACCACACAAAAAATTCTCCTTTAGTTTTGAATATCGTTTTCCACTCATCATCCTCCTTCATCTGAATCTAATGGTATCCACTCTAAAGATCAACCTTTGAAAATATTTATGACCCTTTTAATTCATATAGAATATCATTGAGTTATGGAATGGGATATCTATATTTAATAGTAATATTATTGATAACTCTATTATCAATTCAGTTGTGATATTTACCTTCTTTCTTCGACACCAATAATGCATGAATAGAACATAGGCTCATGTTTGGCCTTATAAATCCAAGATCCATCAATCCATCCACTTTCATATATGATTACTTTAATTCCTCAATATTACATTGATATATTGGTTTATTAGGAAATTATGAACTTAGTATAAGGTAGATCTAGTTTTTAATACCTCTAAATGGTGGTAATATAGGTAGAATATCACTAGGAAAAACATCATGATATTCCTTAATCAAAGATTGATATGAATAATGATGATGACTTTTCTCTTCATGGAATAACCATTCCATTATCAATAAAGGAAAAAAACTTTTTTTAAGAATTACCTTCTCCAATTGTTCTTTATTAATAAATAGGAAACCTTTGGGATATTCTAATTCATATTTTTCTTAAATTTTTTGAGATGGATTCAAAGGATAAAGTGTGATATTCTTTTCCACTTATCAGAAATAATATGTGTTCTTTCTCCCATAACATTTAACTTCCCTATAAAACTACCATGGTATTCAAAATAATTGATAATAATCCATAGGAATAACATCTCACATTACCTCATTAAACATAGTTATTGAAAATGGAAAATGAAATCATAACCTGTTTGTTGATCTGGTGTGTTATCCTAATGTTTAACTATTTTAGGTTGTATGATCAATGATGATTCTAAGTTGGGAGCTTCAATTTATTCACTATTTTCATTAAATAAACATTTTTATAAGTCCCGCTATTAATAATCATCATGAATACTCACTAATTTATGGTGCAACAATTTTTTAACAAGTTTTATCATTGGAATTATTTTGGGAAGATTTGACTTTTTGAAACTATTCATAAAATAAGAATTTCTCCCACATATACTTCTTCCATGAAATAATATTCATTTTTAGATTCATTTCCACTATTTCCATCCACTTTTATGGACTTTTCAATCTCTTTGATCTCATTTATAGTGATAATTAAATTATTAGGGAAATTTTCCTGAAAATTACCATACCCATGACATTTTAATAACTTATGGTTCCCTTATTTAAAGGATTTATATTTTCCTTTTGGTGCTTTCAGGGACTTCTCTTTACCTTTATCTAGAATTTTTTTTATTTAAAAATTCCTTTTCAACAACACTAGATTTATTAGAGGTGACTTTATAAAAATAAGTACCTCTATTGTAGTTATTTATCATTGGTTCCTTTAATGTTTTCTTTTTTCTCCACTTTAATAGATAGCTTGAGAACTTCATCAAGTGAATATAATGGTTGTAATTCCACCAATTGTGCAATGAATTTCATTTGATCCACTGATGAATCTTTCAATAGTTTGTTCTTTTTACTTTTTAAAATAACTTTTCATCAATAAATGATAAAAATCTTGACTATACTATTCAATAGATTTATCTCCTTATCGCAAGTTGTGCATTTATAAATAAAGCTCTTGATTATAATTATCAGGAAAAAATCATCTTATCAAAATACTTTTCAACTTATCCCATGAGCGTATTTTATCTTTTTCTATTGTGTTCCCTTTTTTTCTTTAAATTTTCATACCAAATAGATTCATAATATTTAAATTTCAAAATGGATACCTTTCACTTCTTCTCATCAAAAAAATCATAAATTTAAAATAATCATTTGATTTTCCAAATCCAATCTGAAAAATCATTCAAATTCATGCTCCCATAAAAAATTTGAATGTCAATATCTAATAATCTTTAAATATATTAATCAATCCTTCACCATGTATCCACCTTTTAATCACAAGAAGCAATGTTATTCACACAATCTTCATAAAATGGTGTCATATTACACCTATTATGTGGATATAGACATGAAGGATGCCGCTGTGGAGGAGGGTCATCTTTTCATTGTGATCTCAGTAGTTTAGCATATTGCTATCTAATTTTATTAAATTTAAATTTTATTTGTGTGTTGGCTATTTTACATGGAACAATAGTAGTAAAATATATTGATTTCATGTGCAACGAAATCATACGATGGAGTGCGATATATTAAAATTTATTTTAATATTGAGTTTCTTGAAACCTTGAGTGAGGATATTACATGTCAAATTTATAATTAATTTATTTAATATTGAAACAAATAAATACCTAGTCTTGGGATCTTTATTCTATGAGAATGTTTATCATCTTAAAATACCCTTTTGTATTGCCTTTATTGCATTGTAATGATCCGATGATAGAATCCCTCTAGCGGTGATCCACCTTTTCTACTTTGATCTATAGGAAATATCAATAAATACTTGGGAGTTGGCATGATAAATCAATTGTCTTGTGTTGTTTTTGTTGATTGTGTGTCCTTAGGTCTTAAAGGAATCTCTCTTGCATTTCTCATTCTTAAGATGGAGAGAGAGGGGGGAGTCAAGATATAATTCGTTGTGTTTAACAATTATCTATATTCGATTATGGATCAATACACAATAGACGCAACCGTCTATTTATAGAACTAGGGTTTAGGTTAACATATTATTTAATTTCATGTTGGACCTTATTTAGTATTATAATCTTTAATAAACTCCATTCCCCATAATAATAATAATAATAATATTATTATTATTATTATTATTATTATTATTATTATTATTATTATTTGGTGTGCACCAACTTGTTCAATAAAAAATATTATTTAATCATCTTTCTAATTAATATTTTTCATCAGACACACTCTTGGTCCATTTAAACTCATCTAGCATTTATTTAACACCCAAATAAATATTTAATTTAAATATTACATTAATCAATAAATATTTTCAATAAATAAAACATTAATGAAATTATCCCTTGGTCTTGAGAATAATATGTATTAAATTAATTAAATTCAAATAGAATTTAATTTAGATCATCGTAAAAACTTAGTGTGTGACCCTCTAGGATTCTTTCTCATTGGGATTAGGTGAGCTTGACTAAGGTCCAAGATTACTATCTAGTAATGGATCAAAGATCCCAAGAGAAAGAACTTAATGTCGCAACAATAACAACCACATAAAAATGATCACTGTGTAATATAATCCCTTCATCACAATATATCATCAAGAAAGTTATTCATATGTGTCACTAACCTATATGATCAATACATATTTCTTTAACTATCTAAAATAAACACATTGTTACACCATGTCCATGGAATTTAGGGTGATAGTTCTATTCAAATAAAAGGTTAGATATATCAACTTCTGTAAAGATGGAAGGTAAAAATCATTTCTCAACTTATTCATTAATGACATGTTAATCGTGACTCACCTAATGTACCCTACCTCACCAAAAACATATGGTGTCACGGTTTTCATCAACAAATATAAGTACATGAGTTATTGTGACGCCCCTACCCCAGAAGCTCGGAGTCGGTGCATTATTTAAATACATTGGCATGATTACAAGGAATCAAATCCTGAAGGACTGATCAGTTTAGTAGTATTGAAGAAACTAGATACATACATGGAACCCATATTACATTTTGAAAGGAAATAAAATATGATACATAACAAAAGATAATAAACTGCATCCTTGAAAACTCAATAAATTATATCTTCTTCTTAACTTGGGGAAGGAACAAAAAATGAAAGGGGTGAGCTCAGATTCTCAGTGAGGTTTAAGAAATATAGAATAATATAAGATAAAAATAAACATTAGGCATAGTGAATGACCAAAACACATGCCTTTAAAAATAATAAACTTGAACACATTAAGGAAGGAATATGAGCTGAGTAAATAATGCCATAATAAAACATAATCATGGGTATTATACTAGTCGAATAACCACATGAACATTCAATTACTAGCTTCATAATGAGGGAAGTGTATATGCTGGAAATTCTGAAACATTTTTCAAGGCCTCTTCCAAGACGTTTAAAAATTATTAAGGCCTCGGCTAAAAGCATATATCGAATTGGGAAAGGCCTCGGCCAATTCCACGTATATTTGTCTCATGAGACCTACCGATGCATAGAGGGGATATAGAGGGCCCCAACAATCACATAATAAGTCCAATTAATTCCTCATATGAGTGTTTATAAACATAAAACAACATATACATTCATATTTAAACTAACATATGAAATGTAACTAACTTTCCCCAATCATTAAACATAAACACTAACCGTTAGGAGTAATATGGTGAATGGTTTCAAGACATAACATCCATAGTCAAAATAATAACAAACCATTCAAAAAAATATGGTAGATGATATCATATAATATTATTCCCATTTATACATAAGAATCATTAAGAGTGTTGAAACAAATGAAAACACTCTTATAAAATCATCTAGTAACTCTTGAGATGAATACTCTTTTATTTTGAAAAGAATGGTTATTTTGGAAATGTATTTATATAAAACCATAACTGAATTAAAATATTATTTTCATAATAAAATGATTTATTTTATAAAGGTAATGTTTTCTAAAAATAGATTATATAGTTACCTTTAAAATAGATAATAATTTTAGAAATTCCCTTGAATCGGGCTTGTATTTCGAAAATAATTTTGAATGTTACATTTAAAATGTGTAACCCTCCATAAAATCAGGATGGATTCAGGTTTGAAAACATATATATAAAACTCACACAGAATTTATGAGGATTAAATAGTAATACACTAGAATTTCATTGAGAAAATTAGACAATAAAAGTAACCCGAATGAAAATAGAGGTTCGGGTGGAAAAAACCCTTACCACTTTGTAATCAATTGATAAAATATTCAAAAAAACTAATAATCATAAAATTATAAATTTAATATCATTAAATTTATGACATTAATGATATTATACATCAATGGGAATTATACACACACTATAAACAAGTAATTTTAGTGAATAAGTAATGTCTCACGAAAATGGAAGTGAGATGAGGAAACCCTTACCTTAAGTCTAAATGTGTTCCACTTTTGAACTTAAGGTCCTGGAATATGAAATTAGACTTATTAATAACTTATTTCAGAACCTATTATACATATATTTAGTTTACCATAATTATTTTTAGTTCATTTATGTCCTTATTTATAAGTTATAATATTGAATTCTGTCATTCCTGAGTGTTCGTTTTCTTGATTTTCATAATCGGTTCACTTGTTTTTAAGTAATGGAGTTCATGTGGAATGGATGTAAATATCCAAAATTGAAATTAAATATTATTTATAAAAATATAGAAGTGTTAAAGGTAATTTATATCATTTGTTTACATGGAATGAGGATGAATCATTATATGAAATATTAATGACATTCACTTAGATTATTATAGCGGTATTTTAATTATTAAGAACTAGTTTGATCATATGATTTAATAATATGTACGTATACTAGTTACCGAATATTAATTATGTTATAATACATATATTATAGTCTTTTTCAACCATAAAAATGGTTTCATGATCAGTAATTAAGGAGAAATTTAAGAATGAAACTTCGTCATTCACGAAGGTTATAAATTGGAACCTCATAGACGTTGATTTCGTTAATAAAATAAAAGAGAGAGAGAGAGAGAGTAAGAGTATAGATGATGGTTCTTCCATTAACATGATATAATTAAATTATATAGATGATACTAGATTTATCATGGTCATTTTTATAGAGGAGGTTAGGAGAGAATAAGAAAATAAGATAAATTGAAATGAAAGTAAATAAAAAAGAAAGATGATTTACCATTTGTAATAACCTCCTTGAGAACCTCCTTAAAGGAAGGGGTTTTGGTATTTTGGAAATACCAAGAGCTTCTTGGACGTGGGTAGTTACTAGAGAAGGGTAATTGGGCATAAATTTTAGGATATTTAAGGCTTATAGGAGTGAAGAGAAGAGGAAGTGAGGGGGGTTATAGTAGAGGAGAGGAGTGAATTTTGAATATTTTATTCATTATTTTATTATTTCCCTCAATACAACCAATTTTGTTGTTTAATGTGACCCCTAATAGTGATAATTGCATGTGATTTTTAACCAAGTTTACTTACATCACTTATGATGTCATAAATAGTGTATTTAACTGATAATTTGTATATACGGTATTTTACCGTATTTCACTATTCATAAAAATTTTGAGTAGTTCATAAAAATACCAAAAATTATCCCTAACCATTTTTAGACGTGTAGAATTAAAAATTGAAATTAATTTTTTGAAATTAATTTTCTAAATATTTTTATTTTAATTTTTAATGAAAATCATAATTTATTCCAAAAAAAATAACTTTAAAATTATAACTCATATTATAACACGTTGAGAAAATAGTCAAGTTCCCATAAAATTATCTTATAACCATAAGAAAATAAAGTAAAAAGTTATGATTACATTTTATGAAAATACATTTCTATTTTAAATTATTAAATTAATCATAAAATTATAATAAAAATATTTATGACATAAAAAATACCAATACTTATACTATGATCATTTTTTCACTTTTAAGATGTTTAAATTGTTTTTATAAATTCGTGGTGAAGTTTCTCTTTTTTTGTCTGATTTACTATTAATTACTATTAATAGGGGTATGTTACTATTCATAAGGGTATGTTACTATTCACCAAAAAATAATTTTGACTTATCAGACTCTAGATATCTTACTGAACACAACTGTATATGTCAGTTTTTTGAAATTCAAATCACAGTGGTGGAAAAATTATGTTTACTTGGATATGCTATAACAAATTGTAGTTTTTTAGAGACTTATTGTTTCATGCATTCTATATTAAATCTATTTGTAAATTTTTAGTGTGTTACATTATCCCCTCCTTACAAAAATTTCATCCTTGAAATTTGAAATTGAACATCAAAAGTTAATGGTAGATACTTGAAAATTCGCTGATGGGAAACCCATATCAAGAATATGGTTAAAATATCTTATTAGTAAGAGGAAAGATAAATGCATCAGTTACTACAAAACAACGCATTGTAATTGGAAAACTTGTTCAAGGAAGGATAATTAAACCATCATTAAATGACATTAAAATCTAAAACCCCATACAAAGATCAACTTAAACCATTTCGTAAATTCTTAAAATTCCAAAATATAATGATTCAACACATTATGATAAAGGTCTCTAGATTTCCATGATGAACATATCATTAACCCTTAATCAACAAGAATCATCTCTAAAATTCACATTCCAAACATGTGAATAAATTCATCATGTATCTTCTTGAAATATGGTAATAACTTGAATTACCATAAAAATCATATTGGAAACATGCATTCTTCCATATTACTTAAGTAAGATACATGTTATTGGATATATTCCTTAAATCCAAAAGTTTTGTAAACTCCATCAATTATAGCATATAACACTTCTTAAAAAGTTAATAATCAGTCTGAAAGTAATCATTATTTGTCCAAATTAATCATTTCTTCATCATTATCTCAACATCATATATATATTAAGGGTTGTCTTTCCCTCAATCATATTTTTTTTCTAAAAATTTTAACTTTCTACTGAATCACTTTTCCTTTGTACCATTCATCATACAACCTCAAATAATTAATGAAAGAGTAATACAATACAATCCTTATATATCTCATAATTCATTCAACCATTACATTATTGACAAAATATAAAAATGGAATGATTATTTAATAGACATATTAATCATTCTACTTCATCTATGGTAGCACCATAACTTGATAATTATCCAAAATCATCATTTGGGGTATATTCCTTTGACGACTAGGAAATTGATTCGCATTGTGTCTCATCTCCTTGCAGTTGAAGCATTGTACATTGGAAACCATTTTCTTACCCTTGTAATCATGAACTTGGTGTCCTATTTCTCCACACTTATAGCAAACACTCATTCCCTTCAAGCATTTACCAGGATGATTCTTTCCATAGTTATCACATGTGGGAAAACACTTCTTTCCCTTCTTACCTTTATCCCCATATCTCTTTGTCATCCTCTTATTCTTTTTCTTACCTTAAAATCCATAGGACTCAAATAAGTCTTTACATACCTTATTAACACATGATATTATTTCATTATATGATAAGGATACTTGGGAGACAATATTCGTTTGAAAATATGGCTTAAGAACATTAGAGATATTATTCTTCTTAATCTTCTCATCACGTGCATTGGTGAAGTTATCATTCCATATACTAGGCACCATTTCTAATCAATTCCATATCATATATTAGCTCATAAAATTATGAACTCTCTATAACTCTAAACATGGTATAACACATAGCATAACTTCATGCATTGTAAATCCTAGAACCATATACTTTGGTTACATTGAGAGAATAAATCCTTCACAATGGTGGGTAAATAAAATATGAATTATCCTAAGCATATCCCCTGGTAGTGTCAAACCAAGAGTGCATCAAGGCTTGTTGTAGTGTACCAGGATACCCCGGGTCAAGCCCGAAACTCCTTGTCGGAGTTTTCACTCCTAGGTACATCTATGTTAGAGCCACCTGTACTTGTTTGTATCCAGATAGGTATTTTTTTTCTATAAATATCCAAATAATCTATTCCTTACCAAAATTAAAGTATGTTCTTGTTTTTTTATCCTCAAATACTATCTTAGGTCTTTGTTCCCTAACATACTTTTTCTAAATATAGTTCTCAATGTTTCTACTAAACTTCCTTTAATACCAACTGTAACGCCCTGTCACTAGAAGCTCGGAGCTGGTGCATTATTTTAATACATTGGCATGATTACAAGGAATAAAATCCTGAAGGACCGATCAGTTTAGTATTATTGAAGAAACTAGATATATACATGGAACCCATTTTACATTTTGAATGGAAACAAAATATGATACATAACAAAATCTAATAAATTTCATCCTTGAAAACTCAATAAATGATCTCTTATTCTTAACCTATTGAAGGAAAAACAAATTAAAGGGGTGAGATCAAATGCTCATTAAGGGTTAAGCAATAAAAAATAAGATAAAATAAACAAAAACATTAGGTATGGTGAATGACCAAAACACATGCCTTTAAAAATAATAAACTTGAACACATTATGGTAAGAATATGAGCTGAGTAAATAATGTCATAATAAAACATAGTCATGGGTATTCTAGCAGTCTAATAACCACATGAACTTTTAATTATTAGATTCATAATTAGGGAAGTGCATATGTCAGACATTTTGAAACATTTTGTCAAGGCCTCGACTAAAACGTCTAAAAATGATTAAGGCCTCATCCAAAACCATATATTGAATTGGGAAAGGTCTCGGCTAATTCCACGTCTATTTGTCTCATGAGACCTACCAATGCATCGAGGGGCTATAATGGGTCCCACCCATCACATAATAAGTTAAATTAATTCCTCATATGAGTAGGGATAAACATAAACAACATATAAATTCATATTGAAACTAACATATGAAATGTAACTAACTTTCCCCAATCATTAAACATAAACACTAACCATTCAGAGTAATATGGTGAATGGTTTCAAGACATAACATACATAGTAAAAATAATCATAAACAATTCAACAAAATATGGTATATGATATCATAAAATATTATTCCCATTTATACATAATAATCATTAAGGGTGTTGAAACAAATGAAAACACTCTTATAAAATCATCGAGTAACTCTTGAGATGAATACTCTTTTATTTTGAAAAGAAGAGTTATTTTGGAAAATTATTTCTATAAAACCAGAACTTAAGTAAGATATTATTTTCATAATAAAATGATTTATTTTAGAAAGGTAATTTTTTTCTAAAAATATATTATATATTTCCCTTTAAAATAGATAATAATTTTATAAATTCCCTTGAATCGGGCTTGTATTTCAGAAATAATTTTGAATTTTCCATTTAAAATGTGTAACCCTCCAAAAAAATAATGATGGATTCTGGTTGTTAAAAATATATATAACACTCACACATAATTTATGAGGATTAAATATTAATAAACTATAATTTTATTGAGGAAATTATACAATAAAAGTAACCTGAATGAAAATGGAGGTTCGGGTGGAAAAAAACCTTACCACTTTGTAATCAATTAAAAAATATTCCCCAAAACTAATAATAATAAAATGATACATTTAATACCATTAAATTAAATATATTCATGATATGATACATAAATGGGCAATATATATACACCATAAACAAGTAATTATAGTGAATAAGGAATGTCTTGCGAAAATGGAAGTGGGATGAGGAAACCCTTACCTTAAGTCTGAATGTGTTCCACTCTTGAACTTATGGTCCTGGAATATTAAATTAGACTTATTAATAACTTATTTTATAAACTATTATACATTTATTTAGTTTATCATAATTCTTTTTAGTTCATTTATGTCCTTATTTATAAGTTATAATATTAAATTTTGTCGTTATGGAGTGTTCGTTTTCTTAATTTTCACAATCAGTTCACTTGTTTTTAAGTAATGGAGTTCATGTGGAATGTATGTAAATCTACAGAATTGAAATTACATATTATTTATAAAAATATAGAAGTGTTAATGGTCATTTATATCATTTGTTTACATGTAATGAGGATGAATCATTAGATGAAATATTAATGACATTCACTTATATTATTGTAGCGGTATTTTAATTATTAGGAACTAGTTTGATCATATGATTTAATAATATGTATGTATACTAGTTACTGAATATTAATTAGGTTATAATACATATATTATAGTCTGATTCAACCATAAAAATGGTTTCATGACCAGTAATGAAGAATAAATTGAAGAACAAAACTTCGTCATCCGCGAAGGTTATAAATTGGAACCTCATGGATGTTGATTTCGTTTATAAAATAAAAGAGAGAGAGTAAGAGTATTGATGATGGTTATTCCATTAACATGATATAATTTCAGTATATATATGATACTGGATTTATCATGGTCATTTGGACATAGGATGTTAGTATATAATAAGAAAATAAGATAAATTGAAATGAAAGTAAATGAAAAAGAAAGATGATTTACCTTTTGTAATAACCTCCTTGAGAACCTCCTTAAGAGAATGGGTTTTGGTCTTTTGGAAAGACCAAGAGATTTTTGGAAGTGGTTAGTGACTAGGGAAGGGTAATTTGGTAGAAATTTGATGAGATTCAAGGCTTATAGGAGTGAAGAGAAGAGGAAGGGGGTTTATAGTGGAGCAGAAGAGTGAATTTTGAATATTTTATTCATTATTTTATTATTTCCCTCAAGACAGCCAATAGTGTTGTTTCATGTGACCTCTAATAGTGATAAGTTCATTTGAGTTCAAAAAAAGTGGCCTCAAATCACTTATGATGTCATAAATAGTGTATTTAACTAATAATGTGTATATACGGTATTTTAACGTATTTCACTATTCATCAAAATTTTGAGTGTTTTAGAAAAATTCCAAAAATTCACCCTAACCATTTTTCAATGTGTAAAATTAAAAAATGAAATTAATTTTTTGAAATTAATTTTCTAAATATTTTTAATTTAATTTTTAAATAAAATCATAATTTATTCCAAAAAAACAACTTTAAAACTATAACTCATATTATAACACATTGAGAAATTAATCAAGGTCCCATAAAATTATCTTATAACCATAAGGAAATAAAGTAAAAATTTATGATTACATTTTATAAAAATACATTTCCATTTTAAATTATTAAATTAATCATAAAATTATAATTAAAATATTTAGGACATACAAAAATACCAATACTTATACTATGATCATTTTTTCACTTTTAAGATGTCTAAATTGTTTTTATACATTCATGGTTGAAGTTTCTATTTTTTTGGCTGATTTAATATTCATACTATTCATAGGGTTATGTTACTATTCATAATGGTATGTTACTATTCACCAAAAAATAATTTTTTCTTATCAGACTCTAAATATCTTACTAAACGTAACCGTGTATGTCAGTTTTTTGAAATTCAAATCAGAGAGGTGGAAAATTATGTTTACTTGGCTAGGCTATAACAAAGTGATATTTTTTAGAGACTCATTGTTTCATGCATTCAATATTAGATCTATTTGTAAATTCTTTTTGTGTTACAGTTATAGAATACATTAATGATAATCTTAAAGTCTAAGGACCGTTACACATGCTCACAGATAGGAATATCTGATGACACCAAAACATGTGGAATTCCTACTGGTGGTTCTATTCTCATAATATGTCATCTTTGAGACCCAGGTTCAAAAACAGGCAGAGGCATATTTTTGGGGGTACTATAGCAGGTACTGTAGCAAGTATTGTGGTAGGTACTGTAGCAGTCAGAACTATTCACCTTGGGCCACCGGTTTGGGCATCGAGTCCTTATGGCCTTCGGGCCACCCAGGCCTTTGGGTTAGTAAGGCTTTTGGGCCACCTTTAAGACCTTTGGGCCACATTAAGTCCTTCAAGACATATGATTAGTATAGTTACCCCAGACAAACTCTACAAAAAAGGAGTATCCCTAGAGGAGGATTCAAATCAAGTACACTCACTAGAGCAGAACCAAATTGATTTGGAAGAATGAGAGGGTATGGCTACACCATCGAGACCAAACTATTCTTGCACTGGAATCCTAGCCAGATGTCCATGTGAAGGTGGAGAGCTACCATCATGATGCAGATACTGGGGAGGAGTAGTTCCTTATAGTTATAGTCTGGTTGAATTCCTTAATACCTTCAGGTCATATAATCTCTTAAGCCTACGGGCCATGTAATCTATAAGCCTACGGGCCTTGTAAGGGTTCCCCCTCATCCCTTGAATGGGGGGTTATCAAAAATAAATAAAAAATGAAGGCCTTCAGGCCATTTGGGTAAATACTCTCACCTGATAAACTATATACTATGTGTCCCATCATAGTACGTTATCTAACCACAAAACTATATTTAATAATATTTTCATAGAACTTCAAGGTTATCATCATAGTGGGGAACTACTATGACCTTATCAATGTGGCATATACTCTAGGACATTATTACATTAGATTCATGTAGAATAATGAACAATATGTAATAATAAGTTTTATTAATATTCAACACATTGAATATATATATAATCAAAGTATAAAAAGTTAGTCCAGGGACACCAACTCCAACAAACTCCCACTTAGACTAGAGACAACTGCCTATGACTTTCAATCCTCTAGACCTCACATGATAATAATTTTTTTTCTGAGTTAATGATTTAGTCAAGGGTTCCACCACATTATCTTCTATGGAAATATTTCTCACTAAAAATTTACCTCTCTGAGAAAAATCTCTCAAGAGATGATACTCCTGAAGTATGTGTTTCTCCCACTAATGTGACCTTGGCTCTTTTGCAAGAGCCACCACTGCAGTATTATCACAATAAAATTTTATAGGATCTTTACTATTAATCACCATATAAAAATCTTGAACAAATGTGAGCACCCATACTTCTTATTTAGTTTCCTCAAAATCCATAATATACTCAAACTCTACTGTATAATCTGCGACCATAACCTAATTTGATCTCTTCCATCTCCTAGAACCTCTATTCAAAGTGAATACGTATCTCATTTATGACTTCATGTCATCTTTATCTATTTGGAAACTAGTATCTTTATATCCTATGATGACTAGTACATCGTCTCCTCCATAAACTAGAAACATATCCTTAGTACACATCATATACTTAAGGATGGTCTTGACTATCATCTAATGGTGATCACTTGGGTCACCTTGATATCTTCCTTCTACACTTAATGTATAGGTGAAATCAAGCCTAGTACATAGCATAACATACATGACTAACCCAATCACGGATTCATATATAATATTTTCCATTCTATTTATTTTCTTATGTGTCTAAGGATACATTTTCCTGTAAAGATGAACGTCATGTGATGCTGGAAATAATCTCATCTTGGATTGTTTCATACTGAATCTCTTCAGTATCTTGTCAATGTATATACTTTGACTTAGTTCAAGCAATCTCTTGGATCTATCATTATTGATATTGATCCTAAGAATATATGATTCCTCTCCCAAGTCCTTCATAGAGAATCATTTATTCAACCACACCTTAACAGGCTGTAAGAATGGTATTTCTTTTCCAATGAGTAATATGTCATCAATATATACTATTAAGAAAATGACTACACTCCCACTAAACCATTTTTAGATACAAGTCTCATACTCATTCTTTATAAAACCAAATTGTGTTATGGATTTATCAAAATGAATGTTGCATGACCTAGATACTTTATTTTAGTCCATAAATGGATTTTTTTCAATTTTTATATCTTGTTAGCATCCTTTGGAGTTGAAAACCCTTTGGGTTGTGTCATATAGACATCTTCCTAAAGGTACCCATTAAGGATGTCTATTTTGAAATCCATTTTCCAAATCTCATAGTCTTGGTAATTCATAATGGAAAGTAGAATTGTGATGGATTTCAACATTATAATTGGTGAAAATGTTTAATCATAGTCAATGTCTTAACATTGTTTAAACATTTTTGTAGCTGGTTATGCCTAATATGTATTGACTTGTCCTTATATTTCCAATTTTTCTTTAATACCCATTTAAAACCAATGATCTTTACATCCATTGTAGGATCTACCAAAAACCAAATTTAGTTTTGGTATATGGAATCCATTTTAGAATTCATGACTTATTGCTAGCTAGAGAAATTTGTACCACTTACTACTTCCTTATAGGTTAGAGGATCATTATTATCAACTAATAATGATTCACCATCCATAGTGACTGGAAAAAAATTGTTTTGGTTCTCTAACCTCTCTAGTACTCCTACGTAGTACTTGTGTCTCTAGAAAAAACTTCTTATTCCATGGGGCTTTATAAAATTTGTTCTTGTACCAACTCATGTATTTATAGAGCCTAGACTTCATCTAAGTCTATCTCTCTTTCACTATCTATTTTAGATATAAGATCCTTCTCAAGAAATATGAGTCTTATATCAACCAAAACCATTTTTTTGAAGGATTGTATAGGAAGTATCACTTTGTTTCTTTGGTATATCCTATAAAGATACACTTTGTGCCTTGGGGTCTAAGATTGTTACCTGAAGTGGCCTTAAAAAATGTTTCACAACCCCACACATGTAAGTAACACAACAAAGTTTTCTTTCTATTCCATAATTTATATGGTATATCGTCTGTCACTTTTTTTGGAACTCAGTTTAGTATGTATGTTTTTGTTTGTAATGCATATCCCCAAAAGGATAATGGAAGACTTGTATGACTTTTCATTGATCTCATCATGTCCAAAAATGTGTGGTTCCTCTTTTATCTTACACTATTACATTGAGTCATATAAGGAGGAGAGAGTTAAGATATTATCCCAAACTCCCATAAATAATCAATGAAGTCTTGGTTAAGATATTCTCCACCATGGTCTGAATAGAGTTTCCTAATCTTCCTAACAATATGATCTTCAACTTCATTCTTGTATTCCTTGAATTTATCAAAATAATATTACTTATACCTCATTAATTTTACATGTCCATATCTATTAAAATAAACAATAAAAGTTATGAATTATGAGTACCCGCCCCTTGCTTCAACATGAAATAGTCCACACACATTCATATGAACTAATTTTAGAAGATGTTTAGTCCTTTCACCTTTCCCACTAAATGAGGATTTGGAAATTTTTTCTTGTAAATATTAATGACATAAACCAAGTGGTTTTAGTTAAAAAGATTCTAAATATCCATCTTTAGATAATCTAATTAAGCATTTTTCATTTAAATAACCTAGTAGGTGATTCCAAAGTTAGGTTTGGTATGATTCATGTGAAGTAACTTCATTATCAGTTGTAATTACTTATTTTATGTAATACAACACAAAAATTCAATCATTAAAATGTGTATTTACATAAAAAATGCTATATTTATAAAATAATCATCATTTATTCCAAAATTTAAAAATAAATTCATCTATATATAGTATGGATACAAAAATAATGTTTTTGGTAATGGATGGAACATAATAAAAACTCTTCAAAACCAAGATCATTATATTGGATGCTAGTAAATCAACCTCCCATGGGTAATTTTTTTAATCTACTTGGTTATTATATTTGAATAAGTATGTGAGCTCCACAATCTATATCTAATACCCAATTTTTAGAAACAGATAAATTGAAATTGATAACAAACACGCCTAAAGATTTCCCTTGATTATTTGGTTGGGTGAATTTTTTCTTCTAGTGGACCTTCTTACCACATGTGAAATAGATAGCATCATTTTCCCTTTCTTCCCACTTGGTATTCATCTTATTAGAAGGGAATTAAGAAGATTTAGACTTAAATATCTTTTCTTTCCCTTTCTATTTGTTCACCGTAAGGATGGAAGTATTTTCTTGCTTCGTATCCTTATCTACTTGGTGAGGGAGAGTAATTAGATCTAGGAGAGACTCTTCAATGTTGTTCATATTAAAATTTAAAACAAATATATAGTCTCTGAGAGAGTGATACAATAATGAGATCAGTTCCCAATTCTTCGAGGAATTTAAACCCTAGAACTTCTAGGCACTCAATGTAGCCAATGAGCTTAGCTATGTAAGACCCATATGGAACACCCTCCACAAGATTACTCTAAAATATTTATTTAGAAATCTTAAACCATTATTTTCTAACTCTCTTCTTTTATAAAACTTAGAGGTGATCAATCATGTTATGCATATCCCTATTTTCATGAGACTTCATGATTTTACTAGATTTAGATGAAAGCATCAAACATTGAACATCGACCGTGTCACTCAAATGTTTTTCATAGACAAGGAACTCTTCATCACATGACTCCTTGGAATAAGAATCACGCTTGAGGATTCTAGAACGTAAGATTTTTATTCATGGCATTGCACAACCTGAAGGTGTCTAAACCACTCCAAGAAGTTACTACCAGTGAGGAGGTTTTCTTTCTCTAATATTTATTATAGAGATAATGTAGATAATGAGCTTTTCATTTTATTCAAAAATTAAAAATTAAATTATAATTAATTTTCTTTATTACAAATTATATGAGAAATAATAAATTTATTGATTTTATTAATTAAATCTCCCACCATTTTATCAAGTCTCAAAATCTCTCACCATTGAACTCATAATGTCTAGTTGCTAAGACATTCTAGTGGAAAGGATCCCCATTAATTTTCTTAATGATCTAGACTTTGGTCATGAAAACTATAATAAAGTGATTATGTATGCGGTATTTCCAACTACAATCATGTATATCCTTAATCTATTTATTGAGTTCCCCTATCCTGAAATCCTGACTTGGATTTCTTTGACACTTACCTCCAAATTTGTATTAGACAGACTTTGACCATTAAAATCAATACAAGTTTGGTTAATTCAACCAAAACCCCTCATGATAACTCATAGATAAAAGTAATTGTCTAGACTTTGGTCATGTACTATAATTATTTATATGGTTTCTTTACCAGTCAAGTAATGCAAGGCTTAGTCTAACTTAATATTAGGTTGAGAGATTTTATTTATGAATAAATTTTATCATGTTTTATCCTTCACGTGTCTTGTTAATATTAAGTGGATATTACTTAATTAATTAACCATGTTGGATAAAATATTTATAGATAATTTATTTATTTAATTTTCATCTTTTCAAATTAATTATTTTATTTATGTGATTGGGGTCTTGCATTCATAAAATAAATAGTCCATATATAGAAATAAATAAATAAATTACCTGATCATGAGCTTATCTAATGGTTGATTTAATGATTGGAAATTAAATCAGCCTTTGACCTAGGTAAAATAACTCTTATTGTCGGTCCTCACATAAGTTACATCATTCCACCTATCCACCTATGTATCTTCAAGGTTGGCATCATTAGAGTTCAATCTTGAACCACCTCCACACACCTTGGGAAACTCCATTAATTATATGTATTTATAACTCACATGCAGGTGATGGGAACCAAAGTTTTGGTTAAGGGGGATTACATAAATAATCATGGACACGTAGGTCCCACATAATAATGAAGGTAGGGATGACTTGTAGGCTATTATATTTAATTTAATAATAATTAATTACAAACTTAGGAAATAAATTAAATTAAAACATCCAACACATACACAGGTCTTAGTCAAACTCATGAATGGTCATACATGCAACGTATATGCAAAAGTAAATGGATAAAATTTATTTATTATTCTTTATTTATTATTAATATAAACATGCTTGTATTAATAAATTAATTAATTAATTCCCTTTTATCTTAATAACCATCCAAATTTTCTTGGAGATAACCATCATAAAGGCATTAATGAAAAATAAATAGCATAACCAATAGTTGTAGATTAATTACAATAAATTAATTGAGAATTTAATATTCATTAAAACCCTTATTAAAATGTCAATAGAGGTGTTGATGGGGTTGGCGGGTCAGTCCATGGAAAGAATCATGCGGGCTACGGATTTTATTGAGTGGTCCATCTTGGTCCACAAAGAATGTGGACTTAAAAAATAAAGGTCTGACCCTATCCATGCAGGACTCACAGACTAGCGGGCTAACCCATGGTCTTAAAGAAAATTATATGTGAAAATATTTTTTTAACTTGGTGAACCATGATAAAGTGAAGTGGGGAAAGATAAAGGTTTGAGATTGGGTGAAATTATTTAGTTTTCAATTAATAATGATCCTAACAACAACACTTAAAAAATATATATTTGATGGTTTATTTATGGTTGTATTAGGTGATTATAAACTTGAACAATTTTTTCCACAATCATGTTAATTTATTGGGATAAATTTTTTATTTGGTATTTTTATTTAGTTTTATGGGTTTAGGGTTTCAAAATTTGGGGATATACGTTTCCTAGGGAATTGACTTCATAGATCACATCAATTCACTTGATGATACTCATTTTTTCCTTTTTTGGTTATTTGGATTTTGAAACGTTTTTAAAAATGTGTTATAAAACGTTTGTAAAGTAACATTTTGAAATTTTTTATTTTTTAAAAAGGTTTTTAAAATTTTTAAATTTTTAAATTTTATTTTTAAAATAACAGTTTACTAAATAAAAGTAAAAATTGACATCAAAAATAAAAAAAATTAATAATTAATACTTTTATTATTTATTAATAATTTAAATATATAAAAAAGATTAAAACGTTTTTGTCTGTGTGATCTAGTGCCTGCACATTCACAAATATAATTAATCATATAATTAATATAAATTTTAAATAAATAATTATAAATTATTATATTGTAAATTGTATTACAAATTATTAATTATTATTATATATTTATTTATTATATAAGAAGGGTTGGGGGCAAACCCCTTTATTAAAAAGTGAAAAAGACAACAAAACCCTTTTTGACTTGGGTAAGGGAAAACCCATTACAAGCCTGTAGGCCCTGAGGGATCAAACCCAATACAAAACCTAGTACAGAACCCATTATAGTGGCCCAAAATCCTATATTCAATAGGCCGAGATCCCAGTAGGACAAAACCCATTATAAAACCAAATCCCAAAAAAATCTAATGCACATAGCCCAGTGAAACACCCACTGTCCACACATGAAGTCGTGCCCGATAAGCTGGTGCGATGTCGCCCAACCATCGCAACCCAGTAACACCGCAAACCGCTCAAATCTGGAATACTCTCAAAGTTGTGTCTTCCATTCCATTGGCCAGGGAGCCCACTGTCATCTAACAAAGTCAAATCGATGGACCTCACCACCAATTCCCTCCGTTGTCCAAACGTCCTCGACACACTCCTCTCCCGCTTGGTCCACATTGCCTGCCGGAAGAGAGATCTCCGTCCATAAATGCTTCTACGCAGTCCCACTCCCCGCTCGCTGCAGATCCGCCCACCGCAGAACTAGCGCCGGTAGAGTGCCCCCACCCACTACACTCGAGTCACATAGACTCCAATCCACTGCACCTCTGCCTGTTTCTTGTTCACCACAACCAACACTATCATAGATGCACCGTCGAAGAACCCACACCCTCACCGATCTGAACCGAATGATAACGTTGTCGTCAGATATGGAATCAAGATACCAGATCCAAAGGATTCTCCATCACCTGAGGCACTATCTCTTTCAGTTTCTCGTCTTCCACAGCCTAAGCAGTTGACCTAGAAAATGTCTCCTCCACCGTCTGCATCGTCTCCCATCGTCGACGAGGGACTAACGGACGCCACCAACAAGAGCGAGACCAGCCCACCGAATCCACTGATCCATGGAGAGTCACCACTGAGGAAGCCAAAGAGATGAAACCCTAGAGAAGAGCTCTCAGCCGAAGCTGAGATCCCACCCCAAACAATTCATTTAATCATTATTATATAACTTATATTATAAATTATTAGTAATAGTAAATTACTAATAATATATAATGTTATAAATTATATAAATTATCTATAATTATAAATAATAGGAATATAAATAATAAAATTTATAAAATAAATATTTATTATATTAGAAATAATTTAATTACTAATTTTTAATTTTTAATTGATAATTTTGTCAATTAATTAATTATATAATTAATTTTATTAATAATATGTTTAATTATTAATTATTAATTGATAATTATTAATTGATAACTATTAATTGATAATTATTAAATTATATTATTAATGTAACACCACAATCTTCCACGGTACGCTTCTCTTTGAATAATACAATAGCGTGTGTTGTACGCAACTTCGAGTTTTAACACACCACAACCAATCAAACTAGCCGTTATGAATAGTAATACCCACTTTTTTAAATTTTATAAATTTTATCTTTCAAAATGGAATTCATTTTTGTATTCAGAATATCGAAATTAGCTAAGGGTGAATTTTTGGTATTTTTCTGAAAACTTTCAATTTTTTGATGAATAGTGAAAAACACTGAGTTATAGTTTAAAACCAAATTTTTATTTAAATAATTATTTATTTTATTTAAATTTATTTTATGTCAAAATAGATACATAATACCTATATAAGCTCATTGCAATTCATTGGATTCAGTTTATAATAATTTTAGATATATAAAAATTTTATTAAACTTTTTACCGTCTTTTACCCACCTCCTAGGAGCATTTGCAAATTTACATAAAACTTAATTTTACCACTTCTGTGAGTTAAATTTCAAAAATCCGAGACACATGGTTGATATCAGTAAGTAAAATGTGGTTCAATAAGATGAAAATAATTTTTAGTGAATAGTAACTTTTTACTTTTATTTACCTCGGTTAAAAGTAAATAGGGTAATTAAGGGTAAAAATGATATTATTATCACACTAACACGTGTCCTAATTTTATTGGATAAGTTTAATTCGACCAAAAACAACCTTAGGAGTAAAATATGATCCTTTAGGTCCACTTGGATTAAATTAGGACATTTATTATTATTTAATTCAAAGAAGAGTTAAAAGTGTTAAAATAAAGTTTAATAACAAAACCATTTTTAATATAGGGTTATACATAAGATAAATTTGACTATAAATATTCATTAGTAAGATAAAATTATTTCCTACATAATGTTATTTTTTTATAATTATTAGACATTAAATAATTAAATTTATTTATGACACGATGATGATGTAGTAATTACCTAATTAATGAAATATTAAAATAATTGATGTTATAAATATACAAATAAATGTAATTTGAGACTTTTTATGAATTATAATAATTTTATAGGTTAATATGACATATTATGGTTGGTTAGATGAATTTTTTTCAAACTAATAATGCTGTTATAATTTTAGAAAAAACAAAATACCAAATAGTGTCAAAAATTGACATAAAAGAGTTGTTAAAACAAATATTATATTATTAATTGATATTATATTCCTAAAAAAATAAGGTTCGGCCAAAAAACTTATATAATGATATTTGTATCATTAATTAACCACTTGGGGTTCTCTTTGAAGTATATATTAAGTTTATTAACCATATAATATAAAAATACAAAGAGACATGGTAAATGTCAAACTATTTAACTAAGAGTTAGATCTAAAAGATAAGGTTAATATAGTGACCCAAACCTGTCTAAAACCTATTGGTTGAGTGGTCTTCAACCCATACCCACATTATCCCTTAAATAATCTATTTTGGATCCATTATAAATCTAAAATGATTTTATTATAAAATAATATTTCTAGCTTTTCCTAAGGTGCCCCTCACCCCTCTTATAAAAGGGCACTCCCCCTTATCTCTAATTCACACCTTCAAATCCATTTGTCTCAGCCAAACCCTACCAAAATAACCTCTCAACTGTCCTACCATCATACTAGAGTCCTTCCTTTAGTCATAAATCCAACCTAAGGAGCCCTTTTGATCAAATCAAAAGGAAGAACCCGAAGAAGAGGTAAATATTTCATCACCTCTTTCAAGTTCCTTTCTTCTTCCACTTCCTCTTTCTTTGTTGTTTCTATTATAAAATAACAAATCCAGTATATTATATATACTATGATGTTATTATAAATTTGGTACAACCATATTCATTATTATATCCATCCTTTGAATGACATGTCACCATACGTGCATACGTACGGCTTACCGTCTCCACGTCGTGGTGTAATTGTTATTCAATACATTATTATTTGGGTGGGTATAATAATGATGTGTAATTGACATAAATAATAAATATAACATGATAATTATTCTGTATATATATGATATACCATCCAATTATATATTGTTTTAATATCAAAAGAATTATATTGTCGCTCGTGCGTACGTACGGATTACCGTCTCCACGAACGCAATGAGATTCATTCCCCATCGTATACATTAAAGACTAATTTTCATTTGATGATTAAAAATAATGTTTAAAGACTTGATATAATTCTGGGTATTAATAAGATACATCCCGTCCATAATAAATCTAACTCACTTAACAAATAATATAAAGGAAAATGAATCTGTTAACACCCAAAACGACGATAATACTAATATATTATTAACAAAGAAATGTTAAAAGATCATATATGATATCATATTAATGTATATGATTCTTGTATAATTTAATAACAATTATTTCACCATTATACAGGAGGTTAACCTACCCTCGACCAAGGAAAATTACAAGGTAAGGGATAATTTCACAATCTCTTTATTATCTGAGGTTGTTTTTACTAGGACCTCTTTATCATCCACATCCATGCTTCATAAAAATGTATTTCAAAACATTTTTACTATTTAATAGACAATGGGTTAAAGTCATTTATACCCTTATTTGACCTTATGTGTTTTGAAAGGAATCTTTTCGTCGTTTTCCAAACAAGGTATTTTATGACCTTTTTGACAAAATTTAGGTAAGAATGTTTTTTTAACTTCTACAACAGGTGCGGCTATTTTCCACCATTATAACATCATCGAAGCTTCCCTTAAAAGATTATAATAATATTTTCAAAATAAATTTTTTCATTATAATTATGATACTCTTAAATGATTTCAAAATAGAAAGAGATATTTCTCTAAAAAAGGTTTTGATTTCATCTATGTCAACATCCTTTGATGAATTTTAATTTTATTTGAAGTTGATTTATTATGATACAAAACTTCCATATTGTATTGAAGGTTTTGTGATATTTTTTACTGTAGATGTGTTATTTTTATACCATTCATGGTTTATGGTTAAAGTATTGACATTTTGTTTGCTAGTTTTAATACAAATGTTTATGTTATATTTCAACCATTTCATATGAGGAATGTATTGGACTTAGTAAGTGACAGGTGGAGCCCGCTATAGCTCCTCGATGCATCGGTAGGTCTCATGATACAACTAGATATGGAATTGGTCGAGGCCTTTCCCATTTTGATATATGGTTTTGGCCGATGCCTTAATCATTTTTAGATGTCTTGGCCGAGGCCTTGAAAAAATGTTTCAGAATGTCCGGCATTATACATTCCCTCATTATAAAATTAATATTGAAGGTTTATGTGGTCATTAGACTAGTAGAATACCCATCATTATGTTGTATTATGGCATTATTTACTCATATCATATTCCTACCATAAAATTATTCATGTTTATTATTGGTAAAGGCATGTGGTGTCAATTATTCACCATGATTAATATTTATGTTATCTTTCGCTGTATTGCTTACCCTTACTGAGCATTTGATCTCACCCCTTTCTTATGTTTCATTTTCCCAGGATATGAAGAAGCTAGTTATGAGTGACTTGCAGGAATAATCTAGGAGGCTTGGATGTGTTTAATTGAATAAATTCATGTTGTATTTCTTTTCAAGTTATAAAGTTGAACTTATGTATGAATCCTGTTTCCAATAATACTAAACTGATCGGTCTTTCGAGACATGATTTCCTTGTGATCATATCAATGTTATGTAATAATGTACCGACTCTGGGTAACTAGGGTCAGGGCGTTATAGTTTGTATCAGAGGAAGTTTTGTACAAACCTTGGAAACTAGATTTAGATAAACTCTGATTAGAGCACATAGCCCTAAGATAGACTTTGAGGATTAGTACAGAAGAACTTCTTATAATTTTGGTATTGTAGAGATTTTGTGAGTTTTCCAAGTAATAAATCTATGTCTAGATACGAGCAGGTAGAGGCGGCTCTAGCACAGATGTAACTAGGGGTAAAACCTGAAAACACCTCTTTGAGCTAGACTCGAACAGGAACTGGTGTACGACAACGGGTTTTTCTGCACTCTTGGTTACGACACTCCCAGGGGATATGCTTCGGATAATTCTCATTTTTCTTTACAAACCATTATGAAGGGTTTATGAGTATATAATTTCTCAAAGAAAATATTTTTATGGATTATATCTATAAACTGTTCAATTTATGTTAAGTGTTTTACAAGTTTAGATTTATGTATTGAGATTCATAAACTAATCTAGTGTATGTCATTGTTTAGAAATGGTGCCTAGTGGAAGGAATGAAAATTGTATCAATGCACAGACTCCATGTAGGGATTTCCCTCCTGCTCAAGATAATTATAGTGGAGCTGGTGATACAACTGGTGCCGATTAGCTTATCACTATACTGGGACAACTCACAAAGGTTATGAATAATAACCTTACCCATATGGATCACCCTGATCCACAATTCAGAGGATAAATGTTAGACCACTTCATGAGGAAACAACCACCAACATTAAATGGGGGTACAAATCCATTAGTATCTGAGCAATGGATAAATTCTTTATAGAAAATATTCCACACCTTGGGGATTAGTGAAAGGGAAAAAGTTGTCATGGCAGTCTACTGCCTCACTGTAGATGCTGATCAACAGTGGTAAATGATTCAAAACACAAATAAAGATGATGAAGTATAAAATATGGAATGGAGGGAGTTTAAAGAAATTTTCTTAGAAAAATACTTTCCTCATGACCATCGAGCGGATATGGAAAGACAATTTCTGAGTCTGATACAAAAGGAGGATGAGAATGTCGCAAAGTATGAAGATAACTTTACAAGGTTATTGAGGCATGCTGCAGATTATATACATATCCCAAGAAGTAAGATTGAACATTTATTTGATGGGTTAAAACCATTTCTCCATTGAGCATTATTATCACAATCCTTCTCATCATACGATGATATTGCCTCGTGTGCTATAAAGACAGAAAAGGAATTCTCTAAGTCTTATGACTTTAAAGCAAAGCAAGAGAAGAAGAGATCTGATGAACACTCTGGGAAAGGAAATAAGGAAATAGGGAAGAAGGGAAGAATTGAATTTCTACCCTGTGATAATTGTGGAAGGAAGAACCCTGGTGCCTGTCTAAAAGGAAAAGGAGTATGCTAAAAATGTGGACAGAAAGTCCATCTTGTTGGTGATTGTAAGGGAAAGAAAGATGATACCAATGTTCAATGCTACAATTGCAGAGATATGGGACATTATGAAAATTAATGTCCTAAGAGTTAGGGAAACTTACCTCAGAAAAGGCCAAGGGATCAAGTCCAAGCTTATGTGATCACTACTACTGAGGTTGAAGCCCCTAAAGATGTGGTGGCAGGTAATTTAATGGTTTCCTCAAGTTTAGACAATGATTTATTTGATTATGGATCATCACATTATTTCATATCTTCCCAGTTTTCTAAGAAAATTAGATATTTACCATTTTATTTAACAAGGGAGTTGTCAGTCAAAACTCCTAAAGGAAGTATCATTGCTATAAAGTTTTGTGAATCAGTTCCCATTAGGGAATATAAATGTTCTTTATCTGCTGATCTCATTGTCATACCCGTGATTGAATTTGATATAATACTCGGTATGGATTAGCTTTCGGACCATGATGTAAAAATTTATTGTAAGAAGAAGGAGGTTACTATTTTTGATGACGATGATAAAGAACACCTTATCTTTATAGTAGAATCATCACCACCTAATTATTATCTAGATCCACCCCTAGTAGCTCAACTAAATTCAATTATTGGGGAGGAAGAGAATGAAATAACTGTGGGTGAGGAAAATAATGTTTAAATATAGGATGTACCTATTGTGTAAGAGTATATTGATGTATTTCCATAGGATTAACCTGGATATCCTCCAGAACGATAAATTGAGTTTTCCATTGATTTAATTTCTGGTTCAAGACCCATATTGAAGACCCGTAATAGAATGTCCACTATGGAAGTAGTATAAATAAATAAACAACTAGAGGAATTTAGTAATAAAGGATTTATTTTCCCTAGTGTTTCTTCATGGGGAGACCCTATTATTTTTGTTAACAAGAAATATGGATCTATGAGGTTATGCATTGACTACAAGGAGATCAATGCTATAACAATAAAGAACAAGTATCCCCTACCTCGCATTGATGATTTATTCAACCAACTTCATGGAGATCAATACTTTTCAAAGATTGACCTTCGTTCTAGATATCATCAGTTGTGTGTGAAGAAGGAAGACATTCCAAAAACAGCATTTCGAACTAGGTACGGGCAGTATGAGTTTACAGTAATGCCTTTTGGATTGACTAATGCACCCTCTATTTTCATGGATCTAATAAAAAAAGTTTTCAAGGAAATCTTGATGACTTTGTAGTGGTACTTATTGATGATATCTTGGTATACTCAAAAATCTACGGAGATCATGAAAATCACTTGCGCATTATCCTGAAGACTCTTAGAAGACATGAATTATATGGGAAGTTTAGCAAGTGTGAATTCTAGCTTCAAGAGATTTCTTTTCTTGGTCATATCGTCTCTAAGGATGGAATATCCGTTGATCCTTCTAAGATAAGAGAAATCCAAGAATGGCCAGCACCAACAAGTATAAATGAGGTATGCAGTTTTATTGGTTTAGCAGGTTATTATCGGTGTTTCGTCCAGAATTTTTCCCGATTGGCTAGCCCATTAACCAAGATCACACATAAAGGGGTTAAATTTGTTTGGAAAAAAAGAGTGTGAAGAATGTTTTGAATAACTTAAGATAATATTAGTCAATTATCCTATCTTGACTCTACCATCGGGGAATGATGGGTTTGTTATTTATAGTGATGCTTCAAAGAAAGGACTTGGTTGTGTCCTTATGCATAATGATAGGGTTATTGCCTATGCATCACGACAACTAAAAATTCATGAGAAAAACTATCCTACTCATGATCTTGAGTTAGCATTTGTAATATTTTATTTGAAGATTTGGAGACATTATCTCTATAGTGAAATGTGATATATATACTGATCACAAGAGTTTGAAGTATATTTTCTTATAGAAAGAAATCAACATGAGGAAAAGGATATGGATTTAACTACTCAAGGATTATTATTACACTATACACTACCACCTAGGGAAGGAAAATAAGGTGGCAGATGCTTTGAGCAGAAAGGATCATGGAGTTTTGAACAAGATGAGAGTTGAAAGGGATCCTATTTTCATGGATCTAGTAAAGATGGATATGGGAATAACCATGGAAGGTGAAACATCAATAATTTTTCAAATGGTTTCCAAACCATCTTTAATAGAAAGGATAAAGAGTTCTTAGACTGATGATAAAGAGTTTCAAAAGAAGATTAAAGCTGTGAATGATGGGAGATTGAGTGACTTTGTGTATGAAGATGGAATTTTAAAATTTGGGAAGCGACTTTGTGTTCCTGATACACCTGATCTAAAAAGGTAATTTTTGGATGATACTCATAGTTCCAATTTATCTATACACCCTGGTAGCACTAAGATGTATGGATATTTGAAGGAACATTTTTGATGGGACAACATGAAGAGGTAGATTGCTGATTTTGTGTCAAGATGTATGGTTTGTCAATAAGTGAAAGCTGGAAGGCAACAGCCTGGAGGAGCCATGAAACCTCTTCCCATAACTAAGTGGAAATGGGATAATATTACGATGGAATTTGTCAGGGGACTAACAAAGACTCCTAGAAGGAATGATGCAATATGGGTCATTGTTGATCATCTTACCAAGTTATCACATTTTCTTGATATAAAAGAAGATTTACCACTTGAACATTTAGCAAGATTGTATATTAATGAAGTTTTAATACTTCATGGAGTACCCTTATCAATTGTTTCTGATCTTGATCCTTGTTTTACATCAAGATTCTGGAAAATTCTTCAGAAATCCCTAGATACTGAACTTTGTTTGAGCACTAACTACCACCCTCAAACTGATGGACAATCAGAATGGACTATTCAAACCTTAGAAGACATGTTGAGATCATGATCACTTGACTTTCAAGGTATGTGGGATCAATATTTACCTCTGGTAGCATTTTCCTATAACAATAGCTTCCATTCAAGTATTCAGATGGCACCATATGAAGCATTATATGGAAAGAGATGTCGCACACCAACCTATTGGGATGATGTTGGTGAAAGAAAACTCATAGGCCTAGAACTTGTGGAAGAAACGATGGAAAAGGTGAAGGTAATCCAAACCCACATCAAAGCAATTCAAAGTAGGCAGAAGAGAAATGCCGATAACCGAAGGAAGGATTTGGAATTCCAGGTAGAAGACCATGTTTTCTTGAAGGTATCTCCATGGAAGGGTGTTATACATTTCGGTAAGAATGGAAAATTAAGTCCCAGGTACACCGGACCTTTCAAAATTCTAGAACAAATTAGGGATATAGCTTACCGGTTGGCAATGCCGCCAAGTCTCTCCAAAGTTCATGATGTGTTCCACATATCACTATTGAGAAAATACATGCCTGACCCAACTCATGTACTCACTTATGAGGAATTAGATCTGGAACCCGATCTGTCTTATTGCGAAGAGTCTGTCAAGGTTCTTGAAACAAGAGAACAAGTTCTGAGAAACCGGACGACTCATCTGGTAAAAGTTCTATGGAGAAACCATATGATGGAAGAGGAAATGTGGGAACCTGAGGAAATTATGATGAAGAACCACCCGAGTATTTTTATGCAGTAATACTCTAGAAATTTCGAGGACAAAATTATTTGAAGGAGGGGAGAATGTAACACTCCAAGCTTCCACAATACGCTTCTCTTTGAATAATACAATAGCGTGTGTTGTACACAACTTTGAGTTTTAACACACCACAACCAATCAAACTATCCATTATGAATAGTAATACCCACTTTTTGAAATTTTAAAAATTTTATATTTCAAAATGGACTTCATTTTTGGATTCATAATATAAAAATTAGCTTAGGGTTAATTTTTGGTATTTTTCTGAAAACTTTCAATTTTTGATAAATAGTGAAAAACACTGAGTTATAGTTTAAAACCGAATTTTTATTTAAATAATTATTTATTTTATTTAAATTTATTTTAGGTCAAAATATATACATAATACCTATATAAGTTCAATGTAATTCATTGGAGTCAGTTTATAATAATTTTAGATATATAAAAATTTTATTGAACTTTTTACCGTCTTTTACCCACCTCCTATGAGCATTTGCAAATTTACATAAAACTTAATTTTACCACTTCTGTGAGTTGAATTTAAAAAATCCAAGAGACATGGTTGATATCAGTAAGTAAAATGTGGTTCAATAAGATGAAAATAATTTTTGGTGAATAGTAACTTTTTACTTTTATTTACCACAGTTGAAAGTAAATAGGGTAATTAAGGGTAAAAATGATATTATTATTACACTAACACATGTTCTAATTTTATTGAATAAGTTTAATTAAACCAAAAACAACCATAGGAATAAAATATTATCCTTTAGGTTCACTTGGATTAGATTAGGACATTTATTATTATTTAATTCAAAGAAGAGTTAAAAGTGTTAAAATCAAAGTCTAATAACTAAACAATTTTTAATATAGGG
Organism: Viscum album; assembly: GCA_963277665.1. Lineage (NCBI taxonomy): Eukaryota > Viridiplantae > Streptophyta > Magnoliopsida > Santalales > Viscaceae > Viscum > Viscum album. Next base: position 1,761,174,796 of record OY728151.1, read on the forward strand.
TTATGCATAATATAAATTCGACTATAAATATTAATTAGAAAGATAAAAATATTTCATACATAATTTTATTTTTTTATAATTTTTAGACATTAAATAATTAAATTTATTTATGACACAATGATGATGCAGTAATTACCTAATTAATGAAATATTAAAATAATTGATATTATAAATATCCAAATAAATGTAATTTAAGACTTTTTATGAATTCCACTAATTTTATAGGTTAATATGACATATTAGGGTTTGTTAGATTAATTTTTTTCGTAGTAATAATGTTGTTATGATTTTAGAAAAAACATAATACCAAATAGTGTCAAAATTGACATAAAAGAGTTTTTAAAACAAATATTATATTATTAATTGATATTAAATTCCTAAAAATATAAGGTTTGGCCAAAAAACTTATATAATTATAGGTGTATCATTAATTAACCACTTGGGTTTCTCTTGGAAGTATATAGTAAGTTTATTAACCATATAATATAAAAATACAAAGAGACATGATAAATGTCAAACTATTTAACTAAGAGTTAAATCTAAAAGATAAGGTTAATATAGTGACCCAAACCTGTCCAAACCCTATTGGTTGGGTGTTTTTTACCCATACACACCTTATCCTTTAAATAATCCATTTTGGAGTCATTATAAACCTAAAATAATTTTATTATAAAATAATATTTCTAGCTTTTCCTAAGGTTCCTCTCACCCTTCTTGTAAAAGGGAACTCCCCCTTCTCTATAATTCTCACCTTCAAAGCCATTTTTCTCAGCCAAAACCTACCCAAATACCCGCTCAATTGTCCTCCATTTATCCTAGAGGCCTTCCTTTAGTCAAAAATCCAATCTAAAGAGATATTTTGATCAAATCAAAAGGAAGAACCCGAAGAAGAGGTAAATATTTCATCACCTCTTTCAAGTTACTTTCTTCTTCCACTTCCTCTTTCTTTGTTGTTTCCATTATAAAATAGTATATCCAGTATATTCTATATACTGTTATGTTATTATAAATATGGTACAACCATATTCATTATTCTATCCATCCTTTGAATGACATTTCACCATACATGCGTACGTACGGCTTACTGTCTCCACGTCGTGATGTAATTGTTATTCAATACATTATTATTTGGGTGGGTATAATAATGATGTGTAATTGATGTAAATAATAAATATAACATGATAATTATTCTGTATATATATGATATACCATCCAATTATATATTATTTTAATATCAAAAGAATGATATTGTCGCTCGTGCGTACGTACGGATTACCGTCTCCACGAACACGATGAGATTCATTCCCCATCGTATCCATTCAAGACTAATTTTAATTTGATGATTAAAAATAATTTTTAAAGGATTGATATCATTCTGGATGTGAATAAGAAACATCCCATCCATAATAAATATGACTCACATAACAAATAATATAAAGGAAAATGAATCTATTAACACCCAAAACGACGATAATACTAAGATATTATTAACAAAGCAATGTTAAACGATCATATATGATATCATATTAATATATATGATTCTTTTATAATTTAATAACAATTATTTCACCATTATACAGGAGGTTAACCTACCCTTGACCAAGTAAAAGTACAAGGTAAGGGATAATTTCACAATCTCTTTATTATCCGAGGTTGTTTTTATTGGGACCTCTTTATCATCCACATCCATGCTTCTTAAAAATGTATTTCAAAACATTTGTACTATTTACTAGACAATGGGTTAAAGTCATTTATATCCTTATTTGGCCTTATGTGTTCTAAAAGGAATATTTCCATCATTTTCCAAATAAGGTACTTTATGACCTTTTCAATAAAATTAAGGTAAGAATGTTTTTTTAACTTATACGGCGGGTGCGGCTATTTTCCGCCGTTATAATATCGTTGAAGCTTCCCTTACAATATTATAAGAATATTTTCAAAATAAATGTTTTCTTTATAATTATGAGACTCTTAAATGATTTTAAAATACAAAGAGATATTTCTCTAAAAAAGGATTTGATTTCATCTATGTCAACATCCTTTGATGGATTTTAAGTTTATTTGAATTTGATTTATTATGATACAAAACTTCCATATTGTATTGAATGTTTTGTGATATGTTTGACTGTGGATGTGCTATTTTTATACCATTCATGGTTTATGGTTAAATTATTGACATTTCATATGCTCGTTTTAATATGAATGTTTGTGTTATATTTCTACCATTTCATATGAGGAATGTATTGGATTTAGTAAGTGATGGGTGGAACCCGCTATAGCTCCTCGATGCATCGGTAGGTATCATGAGACAACTAGACTTGGAATTGGATGATGCCTTTCCCATTTTGATATATGGTTTTGGCCGAGGCCTTAATCATTTTTAGACGTCTTGGCCGAGGCCTTGACAAAATGTTTCATAATGTCTGGCATTATACATTCCCTCATTATGAAAATAATATTGATGGTTTATGTGGTCGTTCGACTAGTAGAATACCTATCATTATGTTTTATTATGGCATTATTTACTCAACCCATATTCCTGCCATAAAATTATTCATGTTTATTATTGGTAAAGGAATGTAGTTTCAATTATTCACCATGCTTAATATTTATGTTATCTTCCACTGTATTACTTACCCTTACTAAGCGTTTGAGATCACCCCTTTCTTATGTTTCATTTTACCAAGATATGAAGAAGTTATTTATGAGTGACTTGCAGGCATAATCTAGGAGGCTTGGATGTTTCTAATGGAATAAATTCATGTTGTATTTATTTTCAAGTTGTAAAGTTGAACTGATGTATGAATCTTGTTTCCAATAATACTAAACCGATCGGTCTTTCGAGACATTATTTTCTTGTGATCATGTCAATGTTATATAATAATGCACCGACTCTGGGTAACTAGGGTCAGGGCATTACAATTAATTAATATTTATGATTTATTATATTAATTATATTAATAATAACAATTAATAATGATGTTGATTATTGAATGTTAACTATTTTAGTTATTTATTATTAATCATTTTTAAATTAATAATAATTTTATTAATAAATAATTATATTATTAATTATTTATAAAGTTAATTATATTAATAAATAATTTAGAGTGTTATTAATTATTATTTTTCATCATAATTATTTTTTAAATGTTAATTATTAATTTTGTTTTTAATTTTTAATACTTAAATTATTAATAAATAATTATACTATTCATTAGTGATTAGTAATTATGATATTCATTATATTAATAATATTTTTAATTAGTTATTATTAGTTTTTTAGTTATTAATTATTTATTATATTGGTAATTTTTTATAATAATATTAAAAAATAATTATATTATTATTTAATATTTTTCATGTGAATTGTTAGTATATTATAAATTTTTAATATTTAAATTATTAATAAATAATTAAATTATAAATTATTAAAAAATATTTATTATTTTTCATGTTAAGTATTAATTTTTTTTTAGTAAAATTTTATTTTTAAAACAAAATAAAAAAAATTTAAGAAAAATATATTATATCATTATTAAAAAGTAAAACGTCTCGAAAAATTTTTAAAAACCAATTTTTACAAACATTTTATAAAAAAATCTAAATTATTAATTATTAATTCTTATTACATATTTATTAATTATATAAATTATATTATAAATTATTAATAATTTTAAATTATATTTTAAATATTATAAATTATATTATATTATATATTATATTATAAATTATTAATAATTATAAATATTATAAATTGTCTATTAAAAATTAATATATTATAAATAATTCAATTATTAGTTATTGATTTTTAATCAATAGTATTGTTTTTTAATTAAATGCTAACTATTTTAGTTGTTTATTATTTATCATTTTTAATTATTAATAAATAATTATATCACTAATGGGGTGATGATGATAGTCATGGCAGTGATGTGACAATAGACCCTGTATTTTTGTTAGAGGATCAATTTCTTGCTAAAGGGAAACTTGATCATGTTTCCACACAATTGAAAAGTGGTTCTCTTATTTTTGTTGGGAATACCCTGTATGCCATTGAGAAAGTGACTCTAGATGCAATTTTTTGTGATGTTACTACCTCTAAGTAGTGTGGGAAGGATGCTCTAGTAGCTATTGTTGCACCCAAAACAATAGGGGTAGTGCAGGCTGCTTTTGGTGATGCTTTATCTCTTTAGGGGCATGTGTTGACACCTACACATGCCTCTATTTTTGAAACTACAACAGTTAGGGAGGTTTCCATTATTGACATTTTGCATGTTGTTTCGCCTAAGAATAGAGATATGAAACATAGCTTTTTCACCATGCTGGATTCCATTAATTCTCCAAAGTTTGATGAGCTATACAGGGAGAGTCATGCGAGAAAATGTACACAATATTTATCATCACATGCAACTAATATCATTCCTTTGATGGTCAAGAAGGATGGTATATGGGACTTTCAAATAGGGAAAACCTCAAATGAGGATGTGTTGGATGTCAAACACCCTATTAAGGGTGGTAAAGAGGTTGATGTTGAGCAGAAATTTGATGTGGCTAATGAACCAGTTGATTCTGATGACCAAGGTGGCGTGTGGCGGACTTCAAAGCAGTGGAGGAGAGGAATACACCCAAAAAATAGGGGTGGTTTTCATGGTAAGGGTGGTAGGAATAAAGGGTGAATGTTGTTTCTTATATATTTTTTGTGATTTGATTTCCACTTTTACCCTGCACTCTTTATATTTACTTGTTTACCCTTTTTCTTTAATAAATTTCTAGGGCCATGGAGTTTAATCCATGGTATGCACTTTTCTGATATTATTATATTTTTTGTTTTTAATATTCAAATTATTAAAATAATAATTATATTACTAATTATTAATAATTAATTATCATATTAATTATATTAATAATATTGTTAATAGTAATTAAATTATTATTTATTAATACATATTTACTATTTTTCTTGTTTACTATTAATTTTTTTGTAAAATGTTATTTTTAAAATAAAATAAAAAGAAAAAAGGGAAAAAATAAAAAAAATAAAAAATAAAGAAACGTAAAAAAAATGTCAAAATGCTACAAAAAAGGAAAATAAAAAAGGTATGGCGTCAAAATGTAAAAAACATTATTGATGTCACCTGTGTCGTCAATTATTTTGATGCTGGGGTAACCTAGAAACCAAAATAAAACAAATCGAAACCTAAAAAATTAAATAAAAATAATAATTTAACCCACATAAAACATTTAGTCTAATTTATTGTATTGAATTATTTTATTTTATTTTTCAAATATAATTTTTGGAACCCTACTTATAATTGAGGGTCAAACTGGAATCACGGACACCTGGTGGGCTAGTCCGTGCGGGCTGCGGGTTTCAAAAGTTGGATCAAACACGGTCCAAATTTTTATGGGCCTAAATATTCAAAGCCCTAACCCATATAAATCCATGGGCTAGTGGATCAACCCATGGTCTTGTAGATTTTTTTATAGGTATAATTTTCAAACACTTAAAGTGTCAACCAAAGAAATAAGTGTAATGTCTCAAAAATTTAGTGTAATTTTTTTTATTTATATGGAATTACTTGAGACCATACACTCTGACGGCACGTGATTCTGAGGCCAGTGAGCCCGAAACAGATTTTTGAAATTTTTTAAGGTGTGTTCAGTAAACGTGTGAATGGGGTTTTCTATCTTCTGAACCAATGCTCTGATCAAAAATATGATGGCACCATTGAACTCGGAACACCAGGATTTTCCTAGAAATGACTTAACTTCGGCCGGTAAGGGCTGAGAGGAAATGTTATTTTTCAGACTTTTTGAGAAAAATAATAAAATAATTTAAAAGAATTACTTTATTTCTTTTCTCACAATTGGGTGTCGGACGGTGATGTTGCGATGCAGCGACTAGGAGGCAACGAGGTGCATTAATGAATCTCATTAATGTCATGTATCATGTAGCGTAATGATGCAATAAAGTAAGCGTAATAGTGATGTTTTTTCATAAATTAAATAGCGTAATGACCCAACATCGCGGCGTAACAGAAACATTGCGATGTGATTCTTTTTATTAAACCAACGCGTTAGAGAATGGGGAATTAAACTGTAGGGATTCTTTGACGAACCGCCGATAGTTTTTCTCTCCAATGAAGAACAACGAATGCTGGTGAGACTTCATTGTCTTCGACATGCCTCAAAGAACGGAGCCAGAAGCAACGTCAACATCTTGAAACCTCAAGGATGAATTCTTTGACATCGAACGTCAACGAGGTAGGGGTTGTTTAAATTTGATTTTCTTCCCCGTTCTTTTCTAGAAACAACGAATGTGATTAAACCCATGAATAGATTGATTCGTGATTCATGCATTTATGCGGGAGGGTAACTATATTTTGGGAATTCTCTATTTGGGTTTAAACATTACTTTATATTATTAAACATCTCCCCCAAGCCTCCCCAGATTTAAAACTTCTAAAATGGAGGGTGCGGGCCAACACGAAAAAAGGCCCAGACCCCTCCGCAGGTGCTCTCTTTGTGAATGAATTGTCCAAAGTGGAAGCAAGATTATTTTGGGACCTTTGTGGTAAAGAGGACCGTTCCCAGAGCCTGTTAGCACAGGAGGTTCAAAGAATGGACCACTGAAGCGCGCCCGGTGGTCCGCAGAGAAATCTGATGGCGTGTCGGTAGCGGCGCATCAGCAGCGGCCCGTGGAAGTGGCCAGCGGAGGGTGGTGGTGTGCCCGTCGACGTGTCATGGTGGCAGGAGGTCACAACGGTGGAGGTTGCGATGTCAGGAAAGTGCCGTGAGGAGGTAAAGCCTGCGTTCAGGTCGTCCAGGTAGCTGGCGAGCCGTGGTCAATTGACCGCGGCTAGAGGAGGCCTCACGTCTATAGGGCCAGTGGGGGAGCCGGACACGGCTCGGCTGCTACGTCCCAGCTAGATGACACCACACCGGCCACACCGTGTGGCCGGTCTTTAGCTTGTGGGCCGCGCGCCAACCAGCGGGCCAGGTCGGACCCGCACTGGAGGGATGAACTCATACCCAGCCGGTTGAACCCGCACCCAGCAAGCCGGACCCACACCCAGCGGGCCAGACCCGTGCCGGCAGGCCAGAATCACACCCTTTGGGCCGGGTCGGACGAGACAGGGTCGCCGGGTCCAGCAATACCCATTGGGCATGGCCCACTGGCCAGGCCAAACCAGACCGACCCAGACCTGAACCAGGTTAGGTTGATTCCGTCTAATTAAACTAGTGTATGTGGGAACCCTAGGCAGATTTGGTCGGGTTGAACCGGGCCTAGACGCAACCGTCCCCTGTTTACTTTATAAAATACTCGTATCTCTCATACCAGGAGTTCGATTAACACGCCGTCAGTGGTGTTGGGACCCTTTCAATGGAGAATTCCTTATGATATACTCCACTTTAGTTTTGGAGGAATTTAGAATATGTCCTGGTTGGATCAGAATCGAATCCAATCGTTCCCTTTTTACTAATAAACCCATAACTTACAAACCGGGTGTCCGAACGACGTGCCATCTATTTCTTTGGTACCCTTACGATGAGACGGTACTTTGGGTTACTCTATGTGGCACTTCATGTAGATTGAGGTATGATTTATGGCTTGAGGAGTGGATTATTTGGAAATCAAGCGTGCTAAGTGCATGAATCCAGTGGTTGGTTGTGACATGAAGAAAATATAGTGATCTTGTGTGGGTGAGCACTTAGAGATCCTGAGTGGGTCAGCACCTAGCGATCCTGTGTGGGTCAGCACCTAGAGATCTTATGTGGGTCGGCACCTAGTGATACTCTGTGGGTAAGCACCTAGCAATCCTCTGTGAGTCAAAACCTAGAGAACCTATGTGGGTCAGCACCTAGAAACCCTCTACGGGTCAGCAGCATAGCATCTCGATAGAATAAGATGATCTAGTTTTATGACTAATCATCTTTACTTCTATACTTAAATTATACCCGGTGTGAGCTACGACTTTTACTTTATGTTATATGTTTGAGATCTTGATTGTTGGTATTATCTTTGTGGTGTTTTCTTTGTGGTTTTTTCCTTCATGGATTACTGAGAGACCTTCAGGGGTTTCGGGGACCCTACTGAGTATTTTTATACTCACCCCTGCATGGGCTTTGCCCGCACGTGTTCTGTATAGTGTAGAAGATCGATGTTTCGACTGAGATTCTCAGGGGGATGGGACTAACAGATGCTACAAAGATGGACTTTGTGGCCTAGGACCAGGTGGGACCCAATAGGACCAGGCAGGAAGGACATAATACTTTGGCTTCCAGTAACTTCACTACTCTCATGAGCAGGTTGGGTTTTTCGTGGATGGACATCAGAGTTTCCTTTTTTACTTTGCTATTTTTAGTTCCTTGTTGGGTTTGTATTCTGGACCACTTACTTCCACTTGTACTTACACTCATCTTTGTTTTAGTGGTATACTTGTTTCCCCCTTTCAGTGTGTTGGGATGTGGTTGGGAGTGTGTGTGTGTACAGGTTTAAAGGAAATACCTTCCCTTTTTTTGGGATATGCCTTTCTAGTGCTAGTCACCAGCCCCTGGACAATGGAATTTGGGCTTGGGTTAGTCACAACATGGGCCCTGGGGGACGGGTTGTGACAAAGTGGTATCATAGGGAGATTGATTCTACCAGAAGAACTAAGAGTCTGTATTTTCAATGGAGCCAATAGTGTTAAGTGTCTTGAGTTTGGATTTCAGTCCAGGGATTCTAGTGTTGGTGCAGCGGTCGATTATCCATACACCAGGATCCTGAATTCTGTTTTCCAAATCGGTACACGAAAACACTAGTTGCATGTGTTTTGGAAATGTTTTTCTCTTGATATCTTTTGTGTCCAATCACCAGGTATAAATTATTGAATGTGACACATCTGTTTCTCTACAGGATGCCTCCACAAAGACAGTTAGCTAGGATCTCAGTGAGAGATCACGATGATGATCCACCAAGTGATGAGGCGTCAGTACAGGGACCACTTACAGTGATAGCACCTTCGGGTGGTATACCAACAGCACCAGCACCTGGAGAGTAGTAGTTTCTACCAACCCCACCAGTGGATAGTGCACGCTAACTGAGCACACTACACAAGTTCCAGAAACAGAGGCTTCTGAGGTTTCGAGGAGAGACAGATCCTCAAGCAGCTGAGGATTGGCTGGAGGTAGTTACTTGGGTTTTTTACCTAGTGGAGACACCAACAGACCAGATGGTAGTTCTAGCCACTAGCCTTTTTCAGGAAATGGTAGGGGGTGGTGGAGCTTGATGCTCCAGACACACAAGGAGGTGACCCTTGTCTGGACTGACTTCAAGAGACTCTTCGGGGAGGATTTCGTACCAGAAACACTATGGTCAGTGTATATTCAGAAGTTACTGTACCTATATCAAGGTAGCCTAACTATAGCTCAGTACTCATCAAAGTTTACCGACCTCTCCCTCTACTCCACTGACATGTTATGGGACCCCTTCTTCAGGTCCCAGACCTTTGAGTAGGGACTCCGGTGAGAGATCAAGGCATTAATGATTTTGAGTAGCATCCCAATGCATTCCAGAGTTCTAGAGAGAGCCCTATAGGTGGAGAGATTCCTAGACAACCAAGAACTGATGGTGAGAGCCAACACCGGACGACAGGTGGCTGAGTCATCTGTAGCAGGCAGTAGGAAGATGACGTAGAGGACCAAATGGGCCAGATCTTCCAGAGGATGACCCCAGGATGTAGGGCCAGAGGTCAAAAGCTCGTGAGGTATAGTAGTTCATCTGAGGACTAGAGTTTTTTACTCTTGCAATGGACAGGAGAACATGGCTCGCGACTGTCTGACTCCCCATGCAGATGACCAGTAGGTATTCGAGGGACCACAGAGATAGTGATAGAGGTTCAAGCAAGGAGGTCCACAGGGTGGAGAACATGGTAAGGGATTAGGCCGAGTGGTAGCTGGTGGATGATGGTTCATGGTACTACCACCACCTCCTCCAAGAGATCCACCATAATCTCTGAGAGTAGGTGGAAAGGGGTGGGTCCAGCTTCAGGCGATCAAGACCTATGACCAAGGTGCTCCAAATATGATTAGAGGTATGATATGTGTCTAATACACCTTATCTTAAGTTCTTATAGACACAATTTTCAATCACTCTTTCCTTTCCATGGACCTCATTCGAGGCTCGTAGATTCTGGTGGAGCTGTTGGATCGATTCATACGATTAGAGACTCCTACATGAGAGGATTCTATGATTAAAAAATGGTGTCTTTAGTGTGAACTTACTCTAGGAGGAGAGAGATTTGGCTGGGATCTCCTAGTAGCAGCGTCAAGGCCTTACAACATCATCTTGGGTATGGACTGTTTATCCACAGTACATTCTTAGATCGACTGTTTTAGGTACAAAGTGCAGTGTGTCTGCAAGGTTGGGACTAGGTTTTCCTTCACCGACGAGAAGGAAACGTTTGAAGAACATGATGGACCTTCTCGGATGAGGGTACAACTGAAACTCACTAGTTGGCTAGCCTCACCCTCGGTGCGGTGGACGAGGGGAGTCCGAGATTTCTTGTAGTGGTGGATGAATATGAGGATGTATTTTCAGAAGATGTCCTAGGACTACCTCATCACAGAGAGTTAGAATTATGAATTGACTTGTACCCATGGATGACACCGATATCTACACCTTCATATCAGATGGCTCCCACAGAGCTTCATGAGTTGAGGGTACAGCTAGAGGACTTATAGAGGAAGGGGTTTTTAAGGCCCAATGTTTCTCCATGGGCAGCCCCGGTGTTGTTTTCCAAGAAGGTAGATGGGAGATTGAGGCTATGCATAGACTTCTGGTGCATGTACCAGGTGACCGTGAAGAACACGTATCCACTACCAAGGATTGAAGACCTCTTCGAGCATCTTAAGGGAGCAAGGTGGTTCTCGAAGATAGACCTCAGATCAGGTTATCACCAGCTTCGGGTACGGGATGAGGATATACCGAAGACAACCATGAGGTTCCTTTATAGCCACTATGTGTTTCTAGTGATGCTTTTCGGCATGACCAATGCCCTAGTAGTGTTCATGGGACTCATGAACCAGATCTTCCAGCCTTACCTTGAACAGTTTTTTATAGTCTTTATTGATGACATCTTGGTGTACTCAGTGTAAAAGGAGGAGCACACTACACACCTACAGATAGTCCTAGACACACTCTGAGAGAACTATCTTTATGGTAAACTCTTGAAGTGCCAATTCTAGATTTGGGAGGTCCACTTCCTAGGACACATCATCTCGAAGGCTGGATTTGCAGTGGATCTGGTGAAGATAGAGGGGTTGCTTGCTTGGGAGCCACCCCAGAGCGTGACCGAGTTGATGAGCTTCCTAGGGTTGGCTGGGTACTACTGAAGGTTCGTACCTAAATTTTCCAAAGTAGTAGCATATTTTTCATCTTTGAAAAAGAATGGAAAACCCTTCGTGTGGACGGAGATGTGGCAGCAGAGTTTTCAGGAGTTGAGGCGGAGACTAACGAGTGCCTCCATCTTAAGGCTACCGGAAGAGGGTGTTGGGTATGTGGTCTAATGTGATGCATAAGGGACCATATTTGGTTGTGTCCTGATGCAGGAGAGAGCATTGATTACCTACGTCTCACAGAAGTTGAAGCAGCATGAGAAGAACTATGTAACCCATGACCTGGAGTTAGTAGTAGTGGTCTTTGCCTTGAAGATGTGGAAGCACTACTTGATGGGTGAACGTTTTACCATCTACTCTAACAACAAGAGTATCAGGTATATCTTCTCAAAAAAGGACCTAAACTTGAGATAGCGATGATGGCTGGAGTTCCTCCAGGACTATGACATTGAGATTGTCTATACTCCTAGGAAGGGGAATGTGGTGGAAGACACACTCAGCAGGAGGTCTGGTTTGTAGCTATTGAGTGAGGTGATGGAGAAGATAGCCGCAATGCAGATATCCTTCGTGGATAGTGATGGAGCAGCTTACCTCCAGTCTATGACTGTCACTCCCCCACTCTTACAGCAAGTTAGGGAGGAACAGCTTGTGGATGTTGACTGTGAAGCCCGACGTGCTTAGATATCCTCAGGACGTACTCCTGATGAATTTTTGATAGGTGGGGATCACATTATCCTTTTCAAAGGACACACCTTAGTACCAGTGACATTGTAGGAGGAGTTATTGAGGGAGTTCCATACTTCCCCTTTGGCAGTACATCTGAGTGTGTCAAAGATGTACTAGTACATCTGATGTCAGTACTGGTGGCCAAGGATAAAGAAAGTGGTGGCCAATTTCATTTCGCGATGCATTATTTGTTATCAAGTGAAGGCCAAGCATCAGGTTCCAATAGGCTTAGCCCAACCACTCAAGGTACCATAGTGTAAATGGGATGGTATCTCGATGGACTTTTTGAAGGGGTTACCACATACATCCAAGGGCTATGATTCCATCTGGGTGATCATTGACTGACTCACTAAGTCATCTCACTTTCTACCCATCCAGGAGTAGGGACCAGTATAGGGATTGGGATGCCTCTACATCTAGGAGATATTGTGGCTCCGCAGGGTGCCTTTTAATATCTTCTCAGACTGTGATGCACACTTTACATCCCAGCTATGGAGGGGATTACAAGATTCCTTCGGGACTCAGCTGCTTTTGAGCATAGATTTTCATCCATATACGGATGGTCAAATGAATCAGACCATACATACCCTAGAGGACATGCTTAATGATTGTGTCCTAGAATTTAGTCGTAGTTTGGAGGACCACCTAACACTAGTGGAGTTTTCATACAGCCATAGCTATCACTCCACCATTGGCATGGCACTGTTTGAGGCCTTGTATATGTGACCTTGTAGATATCCCCTATGTTGAACAGACCTAGGGAAGTCAGCACTCATGGGTCTGGAGTTGGTATGGGCTACCACCGAGAAGGTGAAGGTCATCCAGGAGTAGATGAGGACTGCACAGAGTAGGCATAAGTCTTATGCTGACAGAAGATGGAGACCCTTAGAGTTTGAGGAGGGAAGTCATGTTTTCCTCTAGGTCTCACCCTGATGAGGATTGTGGAGATTTGGATAGGGAGACAGGCTATCTCCGAGGTTCATCAGGCCTTTTTAGATCCTAAGCAGAGTTAGTGAGGTGGTGTACCACCTATCTCTTCTCCCAAAGATGCATCGGGTGCACGTTTTTTTCCACGTGTCGCAACTAAGAAGGTACGTGCATAATCCATCGCACGTCATCGACTAGAGTGAGATGGAAATTGATGATGGGGTGACGTTTGTGGAGTTCTAGGTGGAGATAGAGGATCGATAGGAGAGGGTCCTATACAGGTGTTCAATTCCTATGGTGTGCGTTTGGTGGCAGCACGGGAACCTCCAAGAGAGAACATGGAAGCGGGAGGCTTAGATTCGTGCTCAGTAACCCCAACTGTTTGTTTAGTTTTTTGTTTTGGATTTTGGGGATGTAAATCCCTAATTTGGGGAGAATTTAATGTCTCAGAAATTCTGTGTAATTTTTTTTATTTATATGGAATTATTTTGAGACTGCAAGGCCAACCTGGGTTGGGTCCAGCAAGGCCCATTTGGACTGGCCCACTGGCTAGGCCGGACCAGACCGACCCAGACCCAAACTAGGTCAGGTCGAGTCCGTCTAATTAAACTGGGGTATGTGGGACCCCCGGGCTGAGTTAGTCGGGTCAGTCTGACCGGGCCCAGACGCAACCGGCCCCTATTTACTAAAACGCATGTATCTCTCAGACTGGGCGTATGATTGATGCGCCATCAGTAGTTTTGGGACCCTTGCGACAGATCAGTCCTTCTGATATACTCCACTTGAGTTTTGGCAGAAGTTGGAGTACGTCTGAGTTGAATCCAACTTGAATCCAACCATGCCCTTTTTACTAAAAATCCCATAACTTATAGACCGGGCGTTCGAACGATGCATTGTCTATTGCATTAGGACCCTTACAATGAGACGGTCCTTTGGGTTACTCTATGTGGGACTTCTTGGTGATTGAGGTATGACCAATGGCTTGAGGAGAGGATCCACCAGAAATCAAGCGTTCTAAGTGTTTGAATCTAGTGGTTTCCTATAACGTGAAGAAAGGATAGTGTTCATGTGTGGGTCAACACCTAGCGATCCTCTATGGGTCAGCACCTAGCGATCCTCTGTGGTTCATCACCTAGAAATACTCTGTGAGTTAGAACCTAGAGATCCTCTATGGGTCAACACCTAGAAACCCTATGCGGGTCATAAGCAGAGCCTCTCGACAGAATAATATAATCTAGCTTTATGACTAATCATCTTTACTTTTTTACTTAAGTTATACCTGGTGTGAGATGCGTCTTTTACTTTATGTTATGTGTTTGAGATCTTTCTTGGTGGTATTACCTATGTGGTATTTTATTTGTGGTGTTTTCCTTCATGTATTACTGAGAGACCTTTAGGGGTCTTGGAGTCCCTACTGAGTATTGTTATACTCACCCATACACAGGTTTCGCTAGCACGTGTTGTGTCTGGTGCAGACGATCGATGCTTCGACAGAGGTGCTTAGGGAGACGGGACTGACGGATGCAATGATGGTGGACTTGGTAGCCTAAGACCAAGTGGGATCTAGTAGGACTAGGCGGTTAGGACATACTACTTCATCTTCTAATAGATTCACTACTCTCACGAGCAATTGGGTTTTTCCATGGATGTCCATCAAAGTTTCCTTTTTTAATTTTCTATTTTCAGTTCCTTATTAGGTTTTTATTATGGCCCACTTACTTTCACTTTTACTTTCACTCAGCTTTGTTTTAGTGGTATACTTTTCCCCCTTTCAGTGTGTTGGGATGTGGTTGGGCATGTGTGCGTACAGGTTTAAAGGCAATGTCTTCCCCTTTTTGGGATATGCACTTCCGGTGCTAGTCACCATCCACTGGCCTATGGAAGGCGGGCTTGGGTTAGTCACGACACGGACCCCAAGGGATGGGTAGTGAAAATAAGTTTTTAATACTGCAATTTTAAATTTAATTTAATTTAATTTTTCTAGCAATTGGGAGACTACAGGGAATGTACTATCTAGCTACACGTTGCATACCTCAGTTGTCTTGTATCCGGGTTACATTCCTATGGCTTCGACATGTTGACTTGGCCAAACTTCATGGTGTGTGCATTATAGATACATGTCGTGTATCTTCTTGTCATGTGACTGAGATATTCCACTCGGGTCTTCGGCGTGTATCTTGATAGGATCATATGGTGTGTACAAGCAAGCTACAAACCATGTATCCCTTATGTCATGCGTCTGATTCTCACTCTGAATGACTCAGTGTGTATTTTGGATGCATGAAATGATGAACTACATGGCTTGTACACTGCATACACATCGTATATATCATAATACTCTAGGTTTTCATTCTCACATGGTTTGACCGTGTATAGTGACCATACAGATTGTGATATTTTCACCACTGACCCATGCAGACTACACGGAATGTATTCCATATACACATTGTATAATCCGACATATCATGTGTCGGTTTGTCTGGTCAATACATGGCATACACATGTGTAATAACTACATGGCATGTCATGTATCTTATGGCATGGAAGGGTGCAGCGTACTATGGTACATGACATGTACTACGACTACATGTCGTGTAACCCTATCTTACCAGCCAAAATTTTGAAATTTCTTGATAGCACCTCTGGTCATTCTTCATCTATTATTAAACCTTTAAGAAAATTAAACACTAAACAAACATGATTAATATGTCCATAACATGCTAATTAAAAATAGATTAAATAACGAATAATATAAAATGAAAATTCAACCATGATTTCTTATGAATCAACAATAAAATAAAAAATTATAAATTTAAACGTGACTGCTCTGATAGAAGATTCGTTTTTGTGAGAAATTTTGGGGATTTTTTTTCTTGGGTGGAGAGTAATATGAAAAATGTGGCAGTACTTACTCATTGGAACCACAACTATGTTACTAAGTTGATGCATCAATGAAATCATGTAATAAGTAGAGACATTTCTAGAAAGTGTAGTCAAATGACCAAATATTAAATAAAATTACACCCTCCAAGGTTTCTACAAGCTTAAAGACTAATCCACCAGCGATAGAGATGCACCACCAATTCTAGGAAAAGGGGAAAGGATGAACCAAAAAAAGTTGCAATGAAAACATCAAAATTCATAGGATTCCATTCTCACCATTACAATGAGTGGGACAAAAATTATAAAAGAAAAATAAAGAGAGATAAATGATCTAAATTGAATTATAAGGCATGAGGGGTACTTAAAGGTCACATAAAAAGCATAAAACCACTTTCTCGTGCTAATTAATGATCTCAGGCACTAAATTAGTGAGATTCCCTCTTTATAATGATTCATATCTCCTCTTAAATGTACTTCTATGAATTTCCTTTGTCAGGTGGATATGTCATTTTAGGACTCAAATAAGTGTGTTGTGGCACAACATCGTGTTGGATGTCAAGAAATGTGAGCCGATCCAATTTGAATAACAATTGAGCTTAAAAAAATTCTATCGAAAATATTTTCTCCTTGGTTTTAATCTGGTATATATTAAGAGGAAACGTGGGGTGGGGGTGATCGAATGAGAGGACTTTGAGCTGCACATTGGGAAGGGAACCTGAGGTGGGAGAGTTTCATGAAATCAGGGATGGGGGCTACGCGTGGGGTGGGGGTTGAAGAGGGGAGGGAGCACAAGGGGAAATTTTTTGATGGTTTTGGGGAATAGCGCAGCGACCACCATTTTGAAAACACCCAAATTCCTCATTTGTAAATCCCCATTCTCTCACTATAGTATTATAAATCTTATAGAATGAATTTATTCTTCAATTTTTAAGGTTATATAAACAGAAAATATTTTTTTTAAAAAAAATATGTGATTTATTTATAGTATACCTTATACTTGGGTTGATTGATTCATAAAAGAAAGAAAAAAATCAAATATTACACATACAGTAATACTACTATAATGGGAATTGTAGAAGATATTATAATGAAAATTTTACCCAAGAATTATAGTTAAATTATAGTAATGAGCTTCCTCTTTGAATCTCCTTCAACCTATCCCCCAAGATTTCCACGACCCGACCTATTGAGGTCCAACCCGTGACCACCCCAAGCCTATCTCTAATAGGCTAGGGGATAAAGACTAGTGCTAAGTTGACATATACCATAAATGGGAGGAATTATCCTAAAGTGTCTATACACACACACAAATCTCAAATCCCACACAATGCTAAAATGTAAAACAAATGAAACAAATTCATGCATACATCTAAGATCCCACAACAAAGTACGAAAGTAAAGTACTAAAAGTAGAAAAGGGAGAAAATATAAGCCCAACCAAAACCGTAAAGGGTATAACCTACTCCAAGGGTAAGGAATAATTCAAATGAAATATCTTGGTAAAACACCATAGTTTGAAAAGCTCCACCTATGCTCCACTCATTCCTTTTCCTCCCAGGACATCATCAAGAAGGACTTCGTCTGCACAAGACGTGACAGGTGCGGGAAAAGCCCATGCATGGGTGAGTATAGAAATACTTAGTAGGACACCCTAAAAACACTAAACAAGAAGCACCAAGTATATTAATATAAATAAAAGATATAACAATCAATGTATAAAAAAACACCCAGATATACTCTAGAAAGACATGATGCCACCAGGCAGACATAATAAACTACCAGCCACATGACTCTGCTCGAAGAAACACTCATTATAGAAGAATCCACTCCACAATTCATGATAATATTGGAGAAAATTTATAAATAGGTCTAAATAATTTGTCCCCACACAATAAATATCAATGTTCTAAGAATACCCTGATACACAGATAGGTGGTCATGCCCAGAACTGTTGGGGGACACCACAAACCCAATCTGGATCAATCCACTATGCAGGGGATTGTATATCAACGATACCACAAACCCTACTAATATGAAATTCTAGATATAGGATCAACATCCTTCTTAGGGAGGTCACACTTATTCCACAAACCCCACCTAAGGAACAAGGATGATAGAGGATCACACTCCAGTCTCACATAGGGACTCCACTACTCTATCTGAGACTTGGCCTCTAGAGGGGATCACAATCCTATGATGTGGATGTAATGTCGCACTATAACCTCAAGGGAAAGGATCAAGGAAATTCACTCAACTTATACTGGTCCAATATAAGGAAATAAAGAGATACAAACACTCTTGGAGGGGGTTATAGGGTGTGTACCAGGGGGTACACGGCTTGTCCAACTATCCTCGTACCTACCATGTGGAAGAGATTCACATGACATGTAAGTCTCAGTAAACATAACATATAGAAGGATTAAATGGTGTGTAGAGACACACGGTACCCTACCCGTGTCACCTGGCCATGTCCATGTATCGGCCCCAGTACACCAGGCCATGTCCATGTCCAAGTACACGGTGTGCCACTGTCCATGTACTTTTTTCCCATTTTTGTGTACTCTTTGAAGTACATGCCAAGCCAACTAAGAAGGGACACACATCGTGTGATGGGGGTCACATGTCATTTAATTCTTATCTTAATCCTGAAACCCTATTCACTGCTTAATGGGCCCCACATTACATGTAATCCATATTTACACGTTGTGTTTCTCATGATTTTCTAAAATAACATGCCTGGTTCATGCGTCGCCTGGATTTTCTACCTTTTCCATTAATCTCACCCAAGAACACTAGATTTGGGGTTGACCGGACTTTCCATTAGTTTTTTTTTTGGATTCTGGCCACCAAACGGATCAAGAAGTCTTCAACTATCATCTACATCGTCGTACGCTAATCAGGAAAATGGACAAATCACAAATTAGACCCGTTATTCCCTGATCTACCCATCATCATCATCGATCCTCAAACCAAAACTTCCATAATGAGCCATACCTTTGGTTTCATTCCATTGTACTTAAGAACAGTCACACAATGATCAGAATCATGGTATTTTTCAAAGAATTGGACAAACAAAATACTAATGATGATCAAACAAAGAAATAGGGGATAAATCCATAATCTATAAAATGTGAGGAACGAACCCCAATAGTTGTTTGTTTCACCTCGATTAGTTGTCATAGAATAATAAGAACATAGAGGGATAGTCGCCATGAACAAAATAGAAAATTCCATCAATTTAATTTTACTGATGATGTGCGTATCAATTCTATTCGTGGAATTAATCTTCATTCATCTGGGATTAAGAAATGGGATAGAAATCATAAAGAAAAACATCCTTCATGGGGTTTTGGATCAATCGTTGATGAAGAACAGTTACATTTTCTCCATTGACGTGATCCAAGAACTCCATTGGTGCAATAACCCACGATCTGATCTCGATTTGTCGTCGTTTGCTAAGAAATATCTCCAATAGTTGTCTGAATCACCAGGGTTTGATTATCCAACCCTGAGGAAATATTATAAATGTACATTTAAGGGATAAAACAATCACTACATCAAAATAAACAAAATAAATAAATAATTTAATTTATTTTAGTCATTTACACCCATAATGACTTTTTCACAAGTGACCTGCACTAAAAAAGGTTATGTCACACCTATGCGTTCTGAACTGAATGGTTCCCTCATATTTCTGATATGATCCCCCATTTGGGAGTTATTTCACATTTTCATAAAAACTATGCATGCGTGATATTTAATATATTTAATATATTTCAAAAATTTATTTTGGGCACATTGGGTGTCACAATCACACATCATCTTAGCATCTGGTCTCGAAAATAATCCATATAATATCCAAAAATAATACTTGGAAAATATGAGTCATTAAATTCTCTCCAACTTAGGGTTTTTCATCCCAAAAAGAGAAAAAAATTACTCAAAAAGATGAGGGTAATGGGATCACATTTGGGTCTCTTACTCCCAGGTTCTCTCCTAAATATTCTTCTACTTCCACTGGACCCACACAAGGGGAATCGATCACCCATGAAGGATCATCTCCTGTTGATCCTTGATCTCCACTGGGTACTTAGAAAAGGTATATCCATCCTTGATGTCGAGCTCACCCTAATTGAAAACATTATGATGGGTCATGCACATACCTCCTTAGTTGCGACACATGGAAGATGTCGTGTACCCATTCCAGCTACGGCAGTAGAGTAAGTGGTACACCACCTCACCAACTCTATGCATTATCTGGAAGGGACCAATGAATCTTAGAGATAACTTTTCTTCACAGCCAAATATCCTCAATCCACATCAAAGTGAGACTCTCAAGAACACATGGTCTCCCTCCTCGAACTCTAGAGGTCTTTATTGTTGATACACATAAGACTTATGAAGACTCTATTCTATCCTCCTTTGCTCCTAGATGATCTTCACCTTCTCTGTAATAGCTCACACCAACTTTGGGCCCATGAGTGTTGAATCACCTGGATCAATCCAACAAAGTGGTGACTAATAGGTTCACCCATAAAAATCCTCTAATGGCATCTTACTAATGGTTTAATGATAGTTTTTTTGTATTAAAACTCCACCAATGGTAGGTGATCCTCCTAACTATTGCCAAATTCCAACATGTAAGCCCATAACATGTCCTCCAAGACCTGAATGGTCCACTTTATCTGGTCATCGGTTTGGGGTGAAACATCATGATCAAGCATAACTGAGTTCTAAAATCCTCCTTTAACCCCCTCCATAACTGATATGTGAAGAAATAATCATGGTCAGATATGGTTTTCAAGGGAACTTCATGGAGTTGTACTATATCATGAATGTAAAGATGCCCCAATTTCTCTACTAAACTCTTATCTAGAATGGATAGGAAGTGGTATGACTTGGTGATTCAGTCTATGATCACCCAAATGGCATCATATCCCCTATACTATGTGGTAAACTCATCATAAAGTCCATGAAAATCTCATCCCACTTCCACTCTTTCACAGCAAGCGATTGAGCTAAACCCACTAGAACCTAGTGCTCTTCTTTCACTTGCTAACAAGTGAGGCATCGAGAGACAAACTCTGTAACTACATTTTTCATACATGGCTACCAAAACTGACATCAGAGGTCTTGGTACATCTTTTCCACACCTATATGTACCACCAAATGGGATGTATGAAACTCCCATAACACCTCCTCGCACAATGTCAAAGGTACCATCATCCATCCTCTAAAAAGGATAACATGCTCCCCACCTTTAGAATATCCATCAGGAGCATGTCTGGTGGATATCTAAGTATGTAAGGTCTCATAGTTGGTATCTCCTCACTGAGCATCCCTAACACACTATAAAATTAGTGGGGTAACAACCATCAATTGAAGATATGAAAAACTATCCCTGTCCAAAAAGGACAACTGCAATGAGGCTAACTTCTCTAATGCCTCGACCAACAACTGAGAAAAATATCTCCTGCTGAGATTGTCTTCCACCATGTTCCCCTTCTCAGGATTATAGAAAATATCAAAGCCATAGTCTTGGAGTAACTCTATATATTGTCTCTTTCTCAAGTTATGATTCTTATATGAGAATATATACTTGAAACTCTTATGGTCAGAGTACACGATAAACTGCTTTCCCATAAGGTAGTGTCACCACATAATTAGTGTGAAGACCACCACTTCTAACTCAATACCATGGGTCACATAGTAATGCTCATGTGGTCTCAAATTAAATGAACCATGGGCAATAATATCCTACATTTGCATCAGTACACATCCAAGTCTAGTCCATAATGCATCACAGAACACTACGTACTCGACACCCTCCTCTGGTAATCTTAAGATGGGAGTGCTCGTCAACCTCTGCTTCAGCTCCTGAAAGAACTAATATAACATTTCAGTATATATGAAAGGCTTACCCTTATAAATCAAAGCTATCAAGGGTGCTTCCACTCTAGATAATTTAGGTACAAACCTTTGATAGTACCCTGTAAACATAAGGAAACTCTACACCTCGGTGACACTCTTGGGTGGTTCCCAAGAAAGCACTGCCTTAAATTTTTCCAGGTCAACTGATACTCCAGCCTCTAAGATGAATTTACCTAGAAATTGGACCACCTAAATCCAAAACTGACACTTTGAGAGCTTCTCAAAAATTTGGTGCTCTTGGAGTGTGTCCAAGACTATCCTCAAGTGTCTTATATGCTCCTCCTCAGATACTGAATACACTAGGATGTTGTTGATGAAGAATACCACAAACTGGTCTAAGAAAGATTGAAAGATCCAGTTCATGAGTCCCATGAACACTATTCGGGAGTTAGAACGACATCACCAAGTACTCATAGTGACCGTAGAAACATCTAAATGTCATATTTGGTATATCCTCATCCCATACTCACAGCTGGTGATAGTCTAATCTGAGGTCAATCTTGAAGGACCATCGTGCCCCTATAAACTGATCAAAGAGGTTGTTGATCCTCTATAGTGGATATTTATTCTTTACAATCACCTGATTCAAGCACCAGTAATCCACACATGACCTCAAGCTTCCATCCACCTTTTTGGATAATAGTACTGGGGATGCCTAGAGGGAAACACTGGGTCTTACAAAGTCCTTCTCCAACAAGTCCTCCAATTGCACCCTCGGATCTCAAAGCTCTGTAGGATCCATCCAGTATGTTGGTGAAGGTATCATTTTCATTCCAAGATTCAATTCTATGCAGAAGTATAGCTCTTGGCGAAGAGGTAAACCTAGTATCTCCTCATGAAATACATTCTCATACTCCATTACAACTACAGGAAACTAATAGCCCAAAGCATCTATTTATCCAAGAGTAATGCTAGACAACTTGTGAGAAATTAGATGCACTCTCTTATTCCAGATCTCTTCTTTCTCCACTAATATTTCCTTTTCACCCACAAAGGAAAACCATGTTCCATCATTGCGGACACACTGCATCCTCTGCCTAAAACAATCAATCTGGCCATGAGATGTGGATAGTTAGTCCATACCTAAGATGAAATAATAAGGCCTAACTACTGAAACAAATAGATATCATACAAAACTCTTTCCTGCAATCATCAGATCACATTGTCGGCACAAGTTCATAATCACCAATTCACCAACTATAAGAGTCTCCAACCGCAAGGGTCAAGCCAATGGCTCAACTGGAATATCTAATTCTTGAACCATAGAAGTGGTGAGAAAGTAATGACTCGCACCTATGTCTATAAATACTATAGGTAAAGTATAAAATATAGAGATCATGTCAAAAATCATCCTTAGAGCCTCGGGTCATAGGTCTCCATAGCTTGCAACTAACCTCGTCCATGTCCACCAGCTCCCTGAGCCTAGCGTGGACCACCTGGGGGTGGTGATGGTAATAGGTCAAACCTATGACCACCTCCTAATACCCTATCAGCCCCTCTTTCACATCTATTGGCTTGCAGAACACCCTGCTCCTGCCTCTGTCTCTGTCTCTATAGTCCCTAGACCATCTCACGATCAGCTTCACTATGGGTCAGGCAATCCCAATCTAGATGTCCCCGAATGTTGAAGTCAAAGCACTGCCCCTCTCTTTGCTAATTCGAGCCACCCTGAGAGCCCTGTACTACTGAACCTGTGTCATAGGATCACCTTTTGAAGTGTCTGACATTCTTGGATCCCTGTGATTGTCGTTAGATACCTGCTACAAAGTTCTCAACTATTGGGTGACCACTACTAGATCTCACTTCTGGTGCCTACTCCACAAAAAATATTTCCACCAACAAGGCTCACTCAAGTACCCCAGTATAGGTGGGAATGTAATGGGATACCACTGAAGCCCTGATTTCATACCGTAATCCCTGCTCAAATGTCCAAACTATAAAGAACTAATCTAGAACCTTATCCAAGGATTTACATGAGAGATACATAAACCTTGTTGAGTACTCTACCATGGTCATACTGCCATGATGCAAATGTAGAATCTCCTGTATGCACACTGATCGCAACATGGCTAGATAGAACTACTCTTTAAAGAGATGCTTAAAGTCAGGCTGGGATAGAGCTTTCTAATCATGTAACTAAGTCACTAGGCTCCACCATCTCCCAACATATCCCTAAAGAAGACTCACTGCAAGGACTGTCATCTAACCTTTAGGCATCCTCACAAGTAAAGAAACTCAAGTGACTACCTCTAGCCAATCCTCATCCACCTGGGGTCTATCTCACCCTAAAACCTAGGAGATTTTTGTAACATCCCATTACCAATATATTAGGTACATCCTTGACCTCTTCATGGTTATCCTTTTTCCCATTGTCTGTAGATGACTGAGAAGGAATTGGGATGATACCTATAATGGTGAAGTCATAGATTTGTTAGACTCTTAGCTTTAACCAAATTCTTCCAGCAAGATGCAGAAGGATTTTATGTTGTGTAACTAGGTTACACGATGTGTAAGTTTTGTTTAGTAAAAGTTATAAAATCCTTCACACTGTGAAGGGTTACTCATCATGAAGAGGAGTTTCACACTGTGAATGTTTTAAATAACATATTTTAAATCTGAGGTGATGTATTTCTTGGAATAATTAAACACCATAGATTTCATAGCATGTAAAGGAATTACACGCTGTGAAATTCCCCAAGCATGGATATTTTAGGGAACCACTCAGGTTTTTTTCCCATTCGATCATCCATTTTCCTTTGATCTCAAACCTAAACTCCTCTTTGGTGATTTTTGGAGACGCCATTCCTTCTGAATTGATCTTCTCAGCATTCCATATTTGTTGCAGTTATGGTGTGTCTCTACAGGTAATTTATCCTTACACTTATTCATTGTCATTAATCATGGTATCACCCTTGGGTTGCATTATCGGATTTTTGGGTCTAAGTTGGTGTTTCTTCTTGTCTTCTTCCAAGATCTGTTGTGAGGTCTCATTCTGGAGGTTTTTCCTTTGTTGTTCGTGGTGTGGAAGGCATTCATTATTGAGGTATGTGATATTTCATCTCCTCTGCCAACCCTCTTTCTCAATTAAATCAATCCTAAGATGTTTTAATTGGATTCTAGGGCCTTCATAGACGTCGTTGGGTTTTCATTGTTGGTGGATCCCATTGAGAGCATGTGCAAACCGAGTTTTGAGGTAGGTGATTCTATCTCTAGAATGTATTTGATAAACTATATTTTTACATTCTTGTGAATTGGTTACAAAAAAATTGGTATGAAATTGGCATGATTGTTTGTGTGTGTTGGAAAGATATTTTGAATGAAAGTGCATTTCCTTGGTTTTTGAAAAATGGAAAGAAAAGGGGTATTTTCAAATCATTGAAAATGGTTTTGTGAAATGGTTTTGAAATGGGTTTTAAAACATTGAAATGATTGTGAAAATGAGCATATGGGTTACCTTGGGTACTAGGTGGAAGTTTTATCTTGAGACCATCATCCATTGTTGGGGTTCACTTTCTAGGGTGTTCCTCTTTTCCTAGAGTGTAGATTATAGGATCTAGGTACATATATGATGTTGGGGTTTCACTTTTTGGGGTGTCACCCTAGTCCTAGAGTGTAGATCATTGGATTCAAGTACCACAGTGCACTGTTTAATATATTAATGGGTATGAGTAGTCTGTTGCCTCACTTATTGTATTCCTTGGTATCATGATGCTTGTGTTGCTACTATTATTTTCATATTTCTTGGATTTGGATTGTTTTAGCCTTGATATGCATGTTTATACTTGTGACAGATAATATGGAAAATGTGCTTTTAAATTGATATACCTATTTTTTTAGAATTTTGATAAAAAGGGAAATATTTAACATGTTTTCTATAAAACTTATTTACTTCTTATCATGCCATGTTTTATTTAAATTGAGACTACAGGAATTGTTATACAGTGACTTGTTATGGAATTCCTGGGTGTGATCCTATTGATCATGTTAGCTCACACCATGCGCGCCTCTTTAGTGGTGTGTAGACCTTTGTATGTATTCCAATGCAAGTAAAGGCAAGGAGCCATGGTAAGGTGGTGAGGTTTCACATCAGCTAGCTTGGGTAGATGGTGATTATATGGTAGGAGTTCATTCACACCATCATTTAGAGTAGCTATTTGGTTCTAGTCCTTTACAGTCGGACTTGTCTCTTAGAGTTTTGGCTACTTTTGTAGTTATTTTTTTTCTGATGTCTTTTTACAGTTATGGCATATATTCATCAGTCTTAAGCTGTTTATTTTTTCTTTGTGTATATATATGCCTTGTGTTTTGTTCATTTTGGTAGAAATATTTCCCTATTGTTTGTTGTTCAATGCTTGGGTGTTTTTCTCTAACCTGTGGGGATTGGGAACACCCTTCGAGTATGTGATGGAATGGGTCGGGTGCCAATTTTTAGGGTATCTTGGGTCATTTTGTTAAAATTTGGTATTAGAGTATGTTTTTACTCAAGATTCCTTATCTTGGGACATCTGTTAGAATTGAGATAGGATTTTCAGGACTTGAGAGGTATATTGTGATGAGTGCCTAGCCATCTCTTGTCGTAACAAGACTCAAGTTTCCATGGGAAGTTGGGATACATGTCTCTAGTGTTGGGTTTGGTTTTAAATATTGGTTTATGATTACATGATTTCTGGTTTAAACTAAGATTTATTATTTTTTATGGTTTTTCTTATGTTTCGGTATGTAGCAGTATGACTTTGGGTCATCTTCCATGAGTTCTTTAGGAGGGTGTAGTTGATGATCCACAATGGAATCTACTTATAGATCAGAATCTCATTGAGACTATCATACGGGTAGTTTGTGTTATCGATTAGGATTTTCCACAAGTTCAGAATGCATTTGTTTAGGTATATCCAGGAGCTGGAGGAGAGAGAGAGAGATCATAGGAATTCTTGCGCGAGAAGCCACTGTCCTTTAAAGGAACAACTGAACCTTAAGAGGTGGAGGACTAGCTGGATATGATCAATCAAATCTTCAACTTCTTAGATACACTTAATAATATTAAGTTAAAGTGTTCCGCATTTAGGCTCGATGGTTCTGGAAAGTGATGGTGGGATTCTATGGTCCAAGAATATAGACACTTGGACTTGTATTGGAAGGGTTGAAAAACCCTGTTCTTCCAGTAGTTTTGTCCAGAGTCACTAATGCTAGCGAAATCTATAGAGTTCCTATCTTTACAATAGGGAGAGAGTTCGGTGTTGGCATACACCAATCGTTTTTCTGAGCTAGTTCATTTTTCTCTAGATTTAATGAAGAATGGCCAGTTTAAGGCTTGGAAGTACCTACAGGGTTTGCAATCAAATATCATGTTGTAGGTGTTCATGTTGAAACTATATACCTATATGGATATGGTAGACAAATCTATGATGGTAGATATGGATATGGTAGGTAAGGTTGGTTTTCCCAACCCTTCTCTTCCATTTAGTGGAAACTTTAGTGGCATTCATGAAAATAAGAAGAAGTGGTGGAATCATCACAGAAGTGGTGGTGGTGGGTCTCAATAGCAAGCCTCCTATGCACTTTCTTCTACTACTAGCAGTGCGCCTATGACTTGATATCAGTGCGATAAGGTCATACACACCGAACGTTTTTTTCCTATGCCTATAAATATTTGAAAAAGTTGTGGATGTGTTGGTCATTTATAGTGTTTTTATCAGGCCAGGACTACACCTTGTTATGGTCAAGGTTCATCAGCTCCAAAGGCTACTACAATGTAGTTAGAAGCTTCAAGGACTATAGGGCTCTATCCATAAGCCTTAGGAGTGAAGCAATTTCACGCAGTATATGAGTGTCGAGTGGAATTAGATGTTGGTCTGACAATAGTGAGAGGTACTATAATTATTGAATATTTAGTAGGGATTTATTTATTTGATATCATTGCCTACCACTCATTTATATCTGTACATTTTATTGATATGCTTAAACTTCCAATGGAACTTATGACCTTTGTAATGGAGTTAGCGAAACCTCTTGGAAAGAGGAGAGAATATGGGTTTCGATGTCATTGTTTACTAAGGATAACCAATACAGAGTTGGTCTGGGATTTTCTCATTCTTGATCCGGATATATTTGATTTCATTATTGGTATATATTGGCTTATCACTCATCAAGATAAGGTTGATTTTTACTATTAGTGTGTTTTGTTTCTCACTACTGATGGGAGATCTCACGTGTTTCAGAGGGAGTGGGACCCAAGGTCAGGTCATTCAGGGCCTTCTTTCCCAGATCTCAAGAGTTTTTTTATTGTTTTTTCATTTTATCTCAATGATATTTCTTATACTGTTGATCTTTATGTTGTTGTTCGAGACTTTTTTGACGTTTTCACAGATGACTTCTCCAGTCTTCCTCTAGAAAGAGGTGGAGTTTGTGATTGAACTGGTACTAGTTACACAACTAATATCAATATCTTCTTATCATATGTCAACATCGGAGCTAAAAGAGATTAAGATTCAGTTGGAAGACCAGTTGGAAAAAGGTTTTGTTCACCCTAGTGTTTCGCCTTGGGCAGACCATATGCTCTTTACCAAGAAGGAAGATGGTTCACTTCGGTTGTGTGTGGAGTATCAAAAGTTTAACCAGGTAACATTTAAGAAAAAATATACTTTGTCTCACATGGATGATTTTTTTGATCATTTAAAGGGGAAAAAGTGGTTCTCGAAGATTGATCTTCGATCGGGTTATCATTAGCTCAGATTTCAGAAATCTGATATACCAAAGACTACATTCGGGAGTAGGTATAGCCACTATGGATATCTTGTGATGAATTTTGGTTTCACTAATGATCTTACAGTTTTTATGGATTTTATGAATCAAATATTCCATCAATATCTTGACAATTTTGTGGTAGTGTTCATGGATGATATTCTGGTTTATTCGAAATCTGAGCATGAGCATGGGCACCATCTGAGTTTGGTTCTGGAAATTATGAGAAGTCTCTGTTTGTATGGAAATATTTTGAAATATAGTTTTTAGATTCAATAAGTGAAGTTATTAGGGAAAAATATTTATGAACATGGCTTATTATTTGATCTAGATAAGGTGAAGGTTGTTTTGTTATGGAAGGAACCATATAATTTCTTTTAAATTCGAAGCTTCCTTGGTCTTATTGGATTCTACTGAAGGTTTGTTAAGGATTTATCTAAGTCAGTGTCACCTTTGACTGCACTTACTAGGAAAGCGGTGAAATTCACTTGGGATGAAAAGTGTCTGTATTCTTTTGATGAACTGAAATGAATTCTGACATCGGATCATATTCTGATCTTACTTGATCTTGATAAGGGGTACATAGTCTTTTATGATGCTTCTGGTGCTGGTTTGGGATGTGTGCTTATACAGGATGACCATGTGGTAGCTTATGGCTCTTGTCATCTTTGGCCACATGAGAAGAATTTTCCCACTCACAGTTTTGATAATAATGTAGTTATGCATGCGCTTAAATGTTGGTGGCACTATCTTTTCGGGTAAAGGTTCACAGTCTTCTATGATCATAATATTTTTAGCTATATATTTTCTCACAAAAACTTAAATCTTAGATAGAGACGATGGGTATAATACCATTAGATGTTTGAATTCGATATCACCTACACCCCAGGGAAGGGAAATGTCATTGCAGATGCTCTTAGCAGGAAAGTACCATCGTAGGCTGTTCTAGAATCAAGGGAGGAGTGGAACCTTATAGGGATTTTCACTTAGTTGCACCTAGATGCTCAGGAGGATGTTTTAAGTATGGTCCTGACCACTTTTTAATTATCATCATCTCTCATGGAGTCTATTTTGTAGAGTCAGCAGCATGATGATGAGTTTAGTAGAGTTCGAGAAAGCCTTTATGGTGGGGAGACCATTTCTATTTGGTCTCTTTCTTCAGATGGTATGCTCGACTATAGGGATCAGATTTTTCATACCAACACCCATGAGGAGTTTAGTCTTGTTTAATTGCCACATCTCTTCATGGGACATTCATCCAGGAACTACGAATATGTATTATGACATGAGACGGTAATTATGATGGTTGGGTATGAAGTGTGATATTGTATATTATGTGTCCTACTGTTACACCTACCAACAAATAATTGAAGAGAATTTGAAACCCTCTAGTTTAATTTATCATCTTCTGGTGCTGATCTGGAAATGGGATTAGGTATCCATGGATTTTTTTGTTGGATTACCACATACTCCCTGAGGAAAGAATTCTATTTGGGTGTCTGTTGATCGATTGACAAAGTATTCTCATTTCATTCTGATCAAGGATACCACCAAGGTTGAAGATCTGGGTAGGCTATATGTGCAAGAGATTGTAAGGTTACATGGGATTCCTTATGTCGTTGTTTCAGACAGGGATCCTAGGTTTACCTTGAGGTTTTGGAGGAGTCTTCAATAGTAAATGGGAACTCAGTTCAAGTTGAGCATAGCTTACCATCCACAGACAGACGGTCAGTCGAAGCAAGTGATTCAGATCCTGGAATATATGCTTTGTTCTTGTGTTGTTGACTTCAGTGGATCGTGGGATATCCATCTGGGACTGGTTTAGTTTGTTTACAATAACATTTATCAGTCATATATAAGAATGGATCCCTTTGAGGCATTGTATGGTCACCCTTACAGATCACCTATTTGTTGGGATGAGGTGGGAGAAGTAGTTTTGGTTAGAATAGTTTGGTTTGGGAGACATCTGTGAAGATTCAGGATGTACATTGACATCTGGTTATAGCCTAGAGTCGATGGAAATTGTATGCAGATCATAGAATTCATCCTCTGGATTTTTTTGTTGGTGACTGGGTTTTCTTTAAAGTTTCTCTTCGGTTGGGTCACCATTAACTTGAAAAACATGAAAAGTTGGCTCTGATATATGTTGAACCACTTGAGGCCACTGAGCAGCTCAGACATGTTACTTATCGGTTAGAATTTTCGGTTTATATGGAGGGTATTCATGATGTTTTCCACATGTCTCAGCTCAGGAAGTATCACCCCAATCCCGATCATGTTCTGAGTTGGGAATAAATTGAGTTAGAGCCAGATGTTTCTATTATAGAGAAACCAGTTGAGATCATTGACTCTCAAGTGAAAACCTTGCATGGGAAGTTGATTCTATTGGTCATAATTCTATGGAAACACAAATCATATTCTCATGAAACTTGGAAATGCGAGTCGTTTATGAGGGAGAAATGGCCTTATATTTTTCTAGGTATTACATCTTCCACATAACTTCTGAGGGACAGAAAGTATTTATGGTGGGGAGTTTGTAACATCTCGTTACCGATCTATCAAGTACGTCCTTGACCTTGTCATGGTTCTCCTTTTTCCCATTGTCTGTGGAGGACTGAGAAGGAATTGGGAGGATACCTATAATGGTGAAGTTAGAGATTTTTTGGACTCTCAGCTTTAACCAACTTTTTCTGTAGGATGCAGAAGGATTTCACACTATGTAACTAGGTTACACGACATGTAAGTGTTTCTAAGTACAAGTTGTGAAAGGATTCACGTTGTGAAGTGTTACACATCGTGAATAGGAGTTACACGTTGTGAATGTTTTAAATTACGAATTTTAAATATGAGGTGATGGATTTCTTGGCGTACTTAAACACCGTGTATTTCACAGCATGTAAAAGAATGACATGTCATGTAAATACCCGAGTAGGGATGTTTTAGGGCTTCATTCAGGTTTTTGGTGCCCATTCGATCATCCATTTTCCTTTGTTCTTGAACTAAAACTCCTCTCCAGTGATTTTTGGAGATACCATTCATTCTGGATCGATCCACTCGGTGTTTCATCTTCATTGAGATTGTGGTGCATCTCTCCGAGTAAGTTATCTTTTCGCTTCTTCGTATTCCTTGATCATGGTAGAACCCTTGGGTTGCATTATCAGATCTGCTGGTCTAAGTTGGTGTTTATTCTTCTCTTCTTCCAAGATCTGTTGTGCGATCTCATTCTGAAGGGCATTCCTTTGTTAGTCATGGTGCGGCGGGCATTCTTTGTTGAGGTATGTGATATTTCCTCTCCTATGCCAACCCTCTTTATCAATTGAATAAATCCTAAGACATGTGGATTGGATTTTAGGGCCTTCATAGATGTTGTTGGGTTTTCATTGTTGGTGGATCTTATTGCAGGCGTGTGTTGCCCAAGTTTTGAGGTAAGTGGTTCTGTCTCTAGCATGTGTTTGATAAAATGTATTATTCCATTCTTGTGAATTGGTTTACAAATAAATTGGTATGAAATTAGCATGATTTTTTGTGTGTGTTGGAAAGAGATTTTGAATGAAAGTGGTTTTCCTTGGTTTTTGAAAAATGGAAAGAAAATGGGGCATTTTCAAAGCATTGAAAATGGTTTTGTGAAATGGTTTTGAAATGGTTTTTGAAACATTGAAATGATTGTGAAAATGAGCACATGGGTTACCATGGGTACTATGTAGAAGGTTTAGCTTGAGGTCATCGTCAATTGTGGGGGTTCACTTTCTAGTGTGTGTTCCTCTTGTCATAGAGTGTAGATTATTGGCTCTAGGTACGTATATGATGTTGGGGTTTCACTTTATGGGGTGTCTCCCTGGTCTTTGAGTGTAGATTATTATCTTTAGGTACCGTAGTGCACTGTTTCATAGATTAATGGGTATGAGTAGTCTGCTGCCTGACCTATTGTATTCCTTGGTATTGTAATGTTTGTGCTTCTATTGTTGTTTTCATATTGCTTGTATTTAGACTGTTTTAGCCTTGATATGCATGTTGATTCATGTGATAGATTATATAGAAAATTTGGTTTGAAATTGATACACCTGTTTTTGTTTTAGAACTGTGATAAAAAGGGAAATGTTTAACATGTTTTCTATAAAACTGTTGTATTACTTATCATGCCATGTATTATTTAAATTCAGCATACATGAATTGTTATATAGAGACTTGTTATGGAACACCTGGGTGAGATCCTATTGAGTTTGTTAGATCACACCTTACACACCTCTTTGGTGGTGCACAGACCTTTGTATGTCTTCCAATGCAGGGAAAGGCAAGGCACCGCAGTGAGGCAACGAGGTTTCATGTCAGCTAGGTTGGGTAGCTGGTGGTGAGATGGTGGGAGTTCATCCACACCATCATTTGGAGTAGTTGTTTGGTTCTAGTCCTTTGCTGCTGGACTTGTCTCTTGGAGTTTTGGCTACTTTTGCAGTTGTCTTGTTTCTGCTGTCTTTTTACAGTCATGGCATATATTTATCAGTCTTCCACTGTTTCTTTTTTTTGCTTTGTGTATATATATGCCTCGTGTTTTGTTCAGGTTTGGTGAAATCGTTCTCTATTGTTTGTTATTCGATGCCCAGATGCTTGTCACCAGCCTGTGGGGATCGGGAACGCTCTTTGGGTATGTGCTGGAACGGGTCGGGTGTCAGGTTTGAGGGTAACTAGGGTCGGTTCGTTACAGTCGCTGCTTCTGAAACTCGTGCAATGCACTCAACCAGTGTGCATCCTAAGCTGGTACTGCCAAAGCTAGTTGTTGCTCAACGGGTGGTGGTATAGTTGGTAAATCACCTAGAGGTGTTGTCTCTGATACATGACCCCTGTACCGATGCCTCGTCACTAGGCAGATCATTCTCGTGATCACGCAGTGGAATCCTGGTTGACTGTCTACGTGGAGACATCCTGAAATAAAACAAGATGCACTAAGGTCAAAAGAGTATATATCTGGAGGTGACTCAAGAAGGACATGGAAAACACAATCATTCCTATATGATGCATGTACCAAAATTTTCCTTGAAACCAATGTTTACATGTACCTAGTCAGAAGGCAAGTGATCAGAGTCATGGTGTATGGATATGTCTGATGCCGCACTAACACTAGAGTCTCTGGACTAAAAGCTGAACTCGAAACACTAAACATTGTTGCCCCAAACCAATCTCACCAACTCCTGTCCTAAGGTAGAACTGAGTGCTCTGATACCACTCTGTCGTGACCCGACCCACCGAGATTTGACCCGTGACTACCTCAAGCCCACCTCTAATAGGCCAGGGGCTGACAACCAGTGCCGAGGAGGCATATCCCACAAATGGGTGATATTAGCCTGAAGTACATGTACACACGCACACATCTCTCAGTCCACACAATGTTGAAATGTAAAACAACTGAAACAGATGCATCCATACATCTATGATCTCATAACAAAGTATGACAGTAAAATATTGAAAGCGGGAAAAAGGGCAAAATACAAGCCCAACCAAAACTATAAAGAGTCCAACCGGCTCCAAGGGTGAGGACTAGGTCAAATGCAAGCTCTCGATAAAACACCTCGATCTGACAAGCTCCAGCTACGCTTCACCCGCTCCTTGTCCTCTCAGGACATTGTCAAGAAGGTCGTCATCTACACAAAACACGACATGTGCGAGCAAAGCTCATACATGGGTGAGTATAACAATACTCATCAGGACACCCCGAAAACACGAAACACAAAGCACCAAGTATAGTCAGCTCAATACAGGATATAACAATCAATGTATAATATAAACACCTAGATATATTCAGGAAAGACACCATGCCACTAGGCGGTCATAACCAACTACCAACCACAAAACTATGCTCGAAGCAATGCTTGTTTCAGGAGAATTCACCCCAGGAGTCATGCTACTATCGAAGACGCATGATGAAGAGGTCTAGATCATTGGGCCCTGCCCAAGAAAGCTCGCTGGTCTAAGAAGACCCTGATACACATATAGGGGGTCACGCCCAAAACCGCTGGGGGACACCACAAACCCAATCTAGATCAATCCACTACGTAGGGGATCATATGTCAATGATACCACAAACCCCTCTGATGCGGCCTGCTAGATGGAGGATCAACGTCCTGCTCAAAGAGGTCATGTTGATTCCACAAACCCCACCTAGGGAACAAGGATGATAGAGGATCACACTCCAATCTCACGGAGGGACTCCATAACTCTATCTGAAACTTGACCTCTAAGAGGGTCACGATTTTTGTGATATGGATGTAATGTCGCACTATACCCTCTTAGGAAAGGACCAAATGAACACACTCAACCTATATTGTTCCAAACTAAGGAAACAAAGACCTACAAACACTCTTGGGAGGGGGGGTACACAACATGTCCAATTATCCCCATGTCTACCCTTGTGGAAGAGTTTCACACGACATGTAAGTCTCAGTATACATGGTGTGTAGAAGGAGTACGCGACGTGTAGAGACACATGGTACCCTGCCCATGTCACCTGGTCGTGTCTGTATACTCTTCGAAGTACACGCCGAGCCAACTAGGATGGGCTACACGCCGTGTCACAGGGGGCACATGCCATGTGATAGGGGCTACACGCCGCGTGATCCTTATCTTCATCCCAAAATCCTAGGTGTCGCTGAACAAGCCCCATACGGTGTGTAATCCTGATGTACACGCCGTGTTGCTCGGGATTTTCCAGAATCTCGCGCCTGGTTCCCATGTTGCTCGAATTTGCCACCTCCGCTGCTATTCCAATTTTTTAGGAAAATTGCGCACTCATGTTATTTAATATATTTAAAACATTTATTCCGATCACATTGGGTCTCGGAATCGCATGTCGTCTCAATGAGTGAGTTCAAAAATAATTCATATAATATTAAAAAATATTACATGAAAAATCCTGCTCATTACAAAGCTAATCATAGTCACTCTGAATCTTCATGTCACTAAGGGTTCTAAGAGTGTTTTTGTTAGGATCATTGGATTTTTTATCTCACTATATCAACGAACAATTTTACAATCCATTTGAAAGTTTGAAATTTGTTCTCATAAAATGATTTTTATTACTAAAAAATCTATATTTTAAATTTAATAATAATAATAATAATATTTTTAGTATTTTTGAGAATTTTAAAATTTCTCTATAAAAAACCAACGCAGCTTATGGAGTTGATATTTTAAGACAAAAAAATGAAATCAAATGATTTTTTTGAGGTCCCAACCGTGGTTGAAATCTGTGCACGCAGAAATGCCACCAGGCGAGAATCCGAGGTTTTGTCGATTCGCCGGGACGGTATGGCAGCGTGTAGGGTCACGGGCGGGTGACGGTGTTTCCCTCACCACTCGTTTTTTGCTTCCCTGCACGTACCATTCGTCCTCTCCCATTTCCCATTTCCCATTTCTCATTTGCGTCCATCTTTCTCTCTCTCTCTCGCAGTTCCGTCTCCCCTTTTTCTTCTACCATTCAGTTTGCTTGAGCTGCTCACACGTTCCCCGTTGCTTTCTGTTGCCATGATTTTGTTTTTTGTGTCCTAAAGATGTTTATTTTTGTTCTCTTGGAGCGCCCCAAACCCTACCTCTTTGTTCATTGAAGAGACTGGGTTAGTGATTGTAGTTTCGATCGAGGGGACTGAAAAATTTCAAGCGCAACTGGCAGGGAAACCAATGCCTGAAGAGGATCTGGTGGATATTAAATTCCGGCTGTACGATGGGTCCGATATAGGCCCGTTTCAGTACCCATCGGCTTCGACCGTGGACATGCTTAAGGAGAGAATTGTCTTGGAATGGCCAAAGGGTCAGTTGACATAATTTCATGGTCCAAGAATTTTGATTTCTTTCTTTCCTGCCAGTTTTCTTTTATTATTATATCATATGCCTCCTAGTTGTGTTCCCTCTATTTATTTTCTCTTCCATTTCCCCGCTACCTTGCTACGCTTTGTTCTTATTCTTGATCTTCTTATTGCTGGGCACTCAATAATCCAACCGACAATTTGGGGTCTTCGTCACTTTCCTTGGGCTGGGGGACTCTTTGTTTGGTTTGATTGGGCTGAATTTATCCGGTCTCTAGTTCAGCCTGTGGTAGTTCATCGTGTCCGGTGGAGTATTTCAATTTGTTCTGATTAGCCAAAGAATTCACAGCAAATTCAAATGCTGTGATTGTATTAGCAGGCGAATCCCCTGCTGTTTCCATTCTTATCGATTCCCAGGGTCCTAATAACAAAATTTTCCCTTGTAAATTATCATTTTCCCACACGAGCCATAGACACAAATTAAAGTCCTGGATAAGTTTTTCTGTAAATCGGTTGAAGTTGAATAGTATTTCGTCTAGAATTCTAGTTTTTAAATTTATTTTATGCTTTATATTTGTTTTTTTTAAGTCACCCAAATTTTGATATTTGAACATCCCGAAGAATGCCTTGGATTTGTTATAGTTTACATTTTCAGCTTGCTGATGGATGGTGTTAACCTGTTTATGCCAACTTTTTTTATGTTCAGTTGCATTTCAGATTTGATGTGTGCTACTCACATGTTTCATGTTTTTGTGTGTGTTATAAACCATGAAGGTAGAGCAATTCTGGTTTAGATGATAGACAGGTAAATTTTGAAAATATAATAATTCGGTGGTTTCATCAGTCTGCCAAGACTTTAGCTGAAGTGTTTCTACTTATTTTCTTTAACTAATATAAAAAAGTTGACATACATATTTATTATTCAGGGCCAAACACTTAATTTTATCAAATGGCTTGGAGTCCGTTATCTTTTTTGGTCTGAATTGGACTTTATTTTTGAAATTGTTAATTGGTTTACCTAAAATATAGCCAGTTTCAAAGATATATCTGAATATTTTATGGGCTTTTAATAGATTCCAGAAATGCTGATCGCATTATCTTACCTAGCATTCTTGTTTGATTGGATGAAGGTATACAATATCTGCAAGGCACCCATAATGAAATTTAAAACAGTCATGGTAATCGAGTTAGAATTTATGGTCATAAAGTTATTAACAGGAACCATTCTTGTCTAGTGAGAAATTTAACTTTAAATATCCTAACCTAATCAAGTGTGTGTTTAGAGTGTTATTTATCCATTTTATCATTGTGCATATGTATATATATATATATTGACATGATGTCACATTATTAAATCCCTATTTCTAGGGTGTTGGATTTTTTTATTCTGCATGAAATTTTATTATACATGACCTATGTAATTTTCTCAGATAAAACAATTGGACCAAAGGCAGCGAATGAAGTCAAACTGATAACATCTGGGAAAGTTTTGGAAAATAGCAAGACTGTTGGTCAGTGTAGAATGCCTTTTGGTGAACATTCCATAGGAGCTATTGTTATCCATGTTGTTGTACAGCCATCCATTGCCAATACTAAAACAGGTTTTTCTGCTTCTATTATAATTTACGATAACTGTGAATATAAATAAATATATCTATATATATATATGTATATACACGCGATAAAATTGTTCTAAAACAATGCTGCTGGTTGTAACACTCTATATAACAAAGGCCTAAGTTTGATAGCATTTATTGAAAACTGCTTATACATTTATCTCTTGTGTTAAGCAGTTTTGAAAAAAGAAGTTTTTGTTTTGTTTCTGAAAAAACACTTACGCTTGGGCCTTAAATTTCAGGAAAAAGCTACTTAAATATGTAGTAGAAAAACACTTACAATAAGCAGTTTGTGAACACTTATGCAGAAAAGATGGTTGATGGGCCACCGAGGAAATCTATCTGCTCGTGCACAATCATGTAAAAGAGATAAAGATTTATACTTGCTGGTCAGAGATTGGCTGTTCAAGTGAGTTGAAGCTGAAGAAACCTTGATTTTTTTGCTTTGACAATCTCATTTTATGGCTTGTTGTTTTACTATTCTTTGTACAAGCAGTGGCAGTGATATGTTCTGAAGTGCCTGTTCTTTTTCGCTTGGATTTCAGCAGTCTCAAAATCCCTAATGGGGCTGTAGGGTCAAGAAACTGGCTTCATTTGTATCATCAAGTGTAACCCCTCAACCCCCAATCCCTCCTTGGGCTATATTTTGTTAATACAGTGGAATGGCTTGATGTGTACCACTTGAAATTCTGTTAATACAGTTGAATGGCTTGATGTGTAGCACTTGAAATTCTGCAGTGACATCATATTTGTTATTTGCAGATTTTGTGTTGCATTTGTGGGTGTATCACTAACACATATATATTGTTTATCATCGTAATTTATTACATATAAAAAATATTGTATTTACTTTGTATAATTTCAAAGGCTTAATTCTAAATTAACGATTTATTTTATGAAATTTAGTTTCTAATTCTGAGATTTTTTTTTTAGGAACATTAAATCCATAAAAAAATAGAGAATCGTGATAAAACAAATTTTCTAATTATTAAAATAATTGTTATTGCATTCATAAGTACACATAAATAACACGAACTCTTAGTCACATAACGCCTTAAGACATTTGTATAGGGGGTAAGGTGGACAATGATGGTATTTTCATGTGGTGATTAAACTAACATGAACCTCATATTGATATCCACTAGCTTGGTTTTTTATCTCAAACGATTTTGTTCAAGTCATACTTGGTAGAGTCTAGTTTGAGTTTGATCCAAAGCAAATTCCGGTGATGCTACTTGAAACAACTTGACCCTCATACCCAATAGTACCGGGCTAGATCGTTGTATGGGTGCACCTCTCGATCATTAGAGGGCGACGACTAGTGAATGAGTTTTAGAGAATATTGATGTGAGATGGTTTACCTCTTTTTATCCTTCAACGATGCAACGATTCAAATTTTTATATATAACATTTGCTTTTTGAATAAACAATTTTGTTATATATATGAATATAGTATAGTATGAAACACAAGCTAACATAAAATAAAAACCAACAACACTTTATTTCATTAAATAAGAGCATTATAAAATAAATATACTCAATAAATTTGAAATTAGTATAATGAGACAATAAATACAAAAAAAAAAAAAAAAACAGAACCCGAAAATGTGGATCACTTTGATTTCCTAGAAATATCACACTTGCAAACGACACTCTAGAAAAGAAACAAAAACATTAGTAATGCAATCGATATTTTGAAAATGAAAAATATAGAACCTTGAGGGGAATTGAAGTGAATGACGAATGAAAGAAATATGAGATATTTATAGGAAGTACAAACTAACATGACCATTGAAATAGTAATATAACCGTTGCTATAATAACTTAACCAATAAAACAATATAATGACATGTAAATAATATTTATTATAAATAAATTAAGTAAATATAAATATTTGAATGCCATAAAATAAGTGTTTAAATTAGAATATAAAAGAAAGTGTAAGTGTATTTTAATAAAGCATATTTTAACGAATTTCATAAAACCATAACTTTTTTGTTAATAATTAAAACTTCTCAAGTTAAAAAATTATTTAGATAAAATGAATGTCATTTTTAGAATCGACACATTGGAATTGTCTAAGGGTAATTTTTTGGTAATTTTATGGAAAATATTATTTTTTGGTGAATAGTAAAAATATAGTTTTTACGTAAACGATATGTTTTAATTACATCATTCATGATGTAATAATGACCTAATCAATTCTAGAATTTATGACTCAACCAAAAACATATTTAATAAGATAAATAATTCAATAAATTCAAATTCCAAACCTAAAAAGTAATTTTTGAAACCTAAAAATGTTAAGTATTTCATTAAATAACAATTTTTGGGTTTTTCTTCT
The DNA here is from genome assembly GCA_963277665.1 of Viscum album. NCBI lineage: Eukaryota > Viridiplantae > Streptophyta > Magnoliopsida > Santalales > Viscaceae > Viscum > Viscum album. Next base: position 1,761,215,133 of record OY728151.1, read on the forward strand.
TTCCTTTTGTATACACTAATAAATTGGGTGTATAAATGGTTTGGAAGTCTGAAAACATATATTTTTAATCAAATATAGTTCATAATGTCGACAAATATCACTATTACAAGGTTTACCTTGAAATTTATATTTTATTCAATATTTTAACCGAAAATACACCTTTCCTCATGTATAAATACTTATCTCCCTTCCCTTGGAAAAGCACTTCACTTCCACTTCTCAAAATCAAAGCTCTACCCAATTTCTCTCTCTTAAGCTTCTTAGTAGCCTTAGGGATGTTTTGGAGTCACTCAACCCCAAGCCCTCAAGGTGTTAAGGTCTTAGAAAAAGGAGCAACTTCTTAAATAAGGTAAGATTTCTCATTCTCTTTCATATCACTTTCCCCCTTTTATTTTTCAATTCTTCCACCCAACCCCATACCAACTCTTCCCAGGTCATTTAACATGCTATTAATGATAATAATATGTTGTAAAAATTTTATTTATAATATAACTATATATTATACATCTCTCTAACCCTTTTTTGACACGTCTCGTTAATAATCAGTTTCATCCGCCTACGAGGACGTTGTCTTTGATTTACTTATCACTGCCTAAATGAATGGCCAGTGTAGGTTATTTATTACATTTATAGTGTATTTTAATGTATTCTAATCTTCTGGAAACAATTTTACAAGAAGATAAATTACAAATAATAAAAAATGATGAAATTAAAATAAGACATGATAATTTTAAGGAAAACACATCATCAAAACATTTCACCTTTAACAAAGAAGATTTAAAAATAAAATCCAATGATTATAAATGGCCAAGAGTGAAAAAAATGAACATAATTCACTTCTAGTTTCATGTTTTAATAAACACAAGTTTCTCATACGGGAGGTGTAAACGTGATGAAATAAAACAAGACCCAAGGTAAGAGGAATTCTCGAGCCCAACTCTTCTTTTGGGCTTATCTTCCCTTCTTCTGCCCTTTCACTTTGATTCTTCTAAAAATACCTTCTAAATGTATTTCAATTTCCTTTGCCTTTTGTTCTTCTAGGGGTATGTATGTTTATACTTTATTGAGATGAATTATAAGCCACCTATAATGTTTTTTCAAAAAGAATATTTTCCAAAATATCTCATTGATTCATCTTGAGTTGTTTCTTCTTTTCTACATGACCTATGATCTTTTTATGTCAATATTCAATGTCCAAAAATATGTTTCCTTCTTATTTTGGGAACCTCCAAGGTTATTCATTAAGAGATTAGTTATGGAATCTTTGTGAAACCCATTTCTTTCCATGGATTTATTTCACATCTATGATTGTTATATGTTTACTTTCTATGTGGCATGCAAGATTATGAGCATATTATGATGTGATGGGTTTGCCTGAAATTATATAGTCCTCCAATGTATTGGGTAATATGATATATCACATGAGATTATAAGTATTATGCGTGAACATGATTCTAGCTTTGTTCACATTTTATGAAGTGATGATCTGTACACATGTTATTTGTGAACACGATGCAAGCTTTCTTCACAACTTATGTGTGGGTTTTGACCACAATGTTTTGATGATTCATTATTATTTATATTCCACATTCCATGCCCTTTTCAAATGATTTCCTCATGTTTATGGTGATGATCCTTTTCTTATGATATGACGATGATGATTATGCACACCCATATACACCATTGATTCATGTATCATGTTCTTTTCCTACGATTCATCCTCTTACTAGGTTTTTAGCTCACACGTGTATATCCTTGAGTGGTTACATGTACTAAAGAGAATATGAGGGATTTTAGGAGGATAATAAAGAAAGACATAAATAGTGCTTAAATTCTATTATGCAATCATGATGTATGAACCTAATTTTCCCAAGATACCAAACCTTCTGATTCTAGATTGTATTATTTCTATGTTGCTTATCTTAAAATGATGTAATAATCATGTATAAAATAAGATGGGTCACTATATTTTGTATCAGAGCATGATTTTGTTATTTTTGGGAATTAGGACTGGAAAACAGTAGTGAAAACCATAGGGATAAGTCTAAATATAGGAAAACATCCTAAAAATTTGGTAAATATAGAGTGTGGTTTTCTAGAAAAGACATGCCTGTTTGGATACTACTGGTGAATGAAACTCTATATCATATGCACCTTAGGGTAATAACCAAAAAGGGTTGGTTGGGTATTAACTCGATCTTCACTCGATGCACAATAAATGGATCTAACTGCACACCTGGTTTAACATTCTCGGGGGATATGCTTTGGTAGATCACATATTCTTTACGAACCATTATGAAGGATATACAACTAAATTATTTTTTTAATGTTAGAAAACATTGAAGTATATGTTCTTAGAAGAAAGGTTTGGAAAGTAGGTTTGTAAAAGATAACCTAGGAAAAACTTAGAGATCCCATACGAGATGACTTTAAAATTGATTGCATATGAGAATAAATTATTTATTCATGCCATATTGACTTATGTGTTGTTTTAACATTTTTTATTTTAGAAAATGCTAGGAACTAGGAGATACCAGAACAACAATCCATGTGATGGATAATGCAACGATTATCCAAATGACACTCCCAACACAGTGGGAGGTGGAGTTCAAACCCTCATGGCAGTACATAACCACTTGTCTCAGGTTATGAATAATAACCTTACCTATTTTGAACATCTTGCCTCACCCAAGAAGGATAAATCATCCATGAATTACTTTATGAACCAATGACTACCGACATTTAGTGGACCCTCCAATCTACATGATGTTGAATAATAGGTCAACTCCATGGAAAATGTAACAAACCAACCTGGGTCAACTAGGCAAGCCACCCAAGTCAGCTCGTCATAGTGTGGTGAGGTGCAACAAGATAATAGAAACAAGTGTCGTGTATAAAAAAACAAGACAAACAACCAAAGCACAATGTCGAAGAAGAGATCAAACATCCAAGATACATACAATCCATGCCAAACCGATTAAACTAAAAAAATATGTCAAGATAAGACCAACAAGTCTCCATGTGATCGACTGTCACCTCCAAACCATCCCGCTATGAAGGAAAAGACAACAAGAGATTATGACATGCTACATGATGCCCTACTGATAGGCCCAGAGGGCATCATTAATTCCCTACGGGTCTATGCAAAAACAATTTTTTAAAATCTCAAACTATGCTACTCAATTAATTAAAATGTATTATTAGTCAAGTTCAAGGTCAAATCCACAAATATGGTGAATTAGTTTGATTAGGTTTTAAAAAGAAATTAATTTTATTAAATTGAAGAAATAGGTGAGAAAAGATTGATTTGATTGATTTGATGAAAGCAGAACAAGAAAGAAAAACAGATTGATTTGTTGGTTTGAAAACAATTTTGAAAACCCGCCAGAGTTTTTTAATTTTAGGGTTCAGGTGCAATTGGATTTAATAAAATATGTTGATTAATTCATGATTGGTGTCAGAGTTGAGATGAGAAATATCCAATGGTCATGGTATCCCCTCATCAATGAGGAAATACCCTATTTATATTGGTTCGGTAATTTAGGATTTCACCGAATCGAGTTTGTCTCGATACCGTATTTAAACCTGATTTCCTCTAAAGATAAAAATGGTCATTCCTTCTTTAGGGTTTTTAGTTTCCCAATTTTAAATTTCCTTTTAAATTTAAATATCAATGGTCATGATAAACGAAAAATAAATGGATTGTACGATATTTAAAATCATTAATATTTGTTCCAAAATGGATCTTGGGTGGGACCCAAGTCATAAATTCTTTTAAATATTGAAGATATGATGAATCTAGGTGTTGAAATCCCGTCCTGTGAAATTACACGGAGTGTAATGGATTTTCATGTTGTGTAATCCTTGAATTTCCAGGCATCATGAATTTCAACATAACTCTTCCAAAAACCCATATTGAAAAAAGTCACATCATGTAATGAGGATACCCGACGTGTAATTATCTTTCACAACATGTAACGACGTCACGACTTTTCCTGCAAGTGATGCTTCTTATGATGAAGTCATGACATGTAAATAAATTACATGGTGTGTAGTCGTTCATCTCTAGTTCTATAGTTCTTCTTTGGCTTAAAAATTCTAGTGTCGCGCCGCGAGCGAAGCTTGCCGCATGAAGTGTCTTTTAGCTCAATTATTTTTCTCTTTTCATTCATTTTTCATAAATTTATTTTTTTTCTTACCAAAAATAATAAAACAAGTCAATATGTTCCAAAATCAGAAAGATTTATCATTTAAATACATAAATCAATACAATAAAACACTCTAAAATGTATGCATGAAATACACTTATCACCTTCCCTTTACCCGAATCCTCTAAAACAATGTCTACAACCACCTAAAGGCAAAAATAGGGTGTGATCACGAAGCCTAGTAGGATTCCACCACATAATCTATACATAGTTTAATATTATGAATACGGTGGTTCTAGCTTTAAAACAAATATAGTTTTACAAATCATTTTCATAAATCAAAACCATTTGTAAATCATCCCATGTTTTTTTCATAACAGCCTTTCATATTCTCAAAGAAAAGAATATGACAAGTGATAAAGCATGAAAGAATAATCAATGTAATCCATGGATACACCACAAGGTAAACATGTAATCAAATAACCATGACCAATCCATCATGTGAAAGAAAGTGAGAAAATAACCATGACCGATCCATCAGGTGATAGTCCAATAAAAAATGACAAAGCACACCATTTGGGATCTAACCAATGGGTATACGTACTAGACATAAAAAGAAAGCCTCAATCCAAGCCTATGATGGATCCAATTGGCATAACCTCTAGTGGTATTACACAAACTAAAGTGAAATATGTTGGTTTCGAGTGTAATAGAAGCATGCAGTGGTGGGTGATATATTAAAATTTCTTCTAATATTTGAGTTTCCTGAATCCAAGAGTGAGGATCTTGCACGTCGAGAGAGAATTCATTATGCACAACAATTCTCTCTTTCAATTGCACACAGATCGATACTCTACACAATAAAAATAATATTCTATTTATAGAGCTAGGGTTTAGGTTAAAATAATTATTTAATTTCATATTGACCTTTAAATAATATAATAACTACAACACCTTGAGTTTTTATGAATTAATTTTTTTCGAATAAATTAAATTTATTTGATGGCTCACATTGCACTCTACACCAAGTTAAGATTTCTTTATACACAGCACCAAGTCAATCTTGTGGTAAATTCAACACCAAGCCTAGATTGTGTTACATGTGAAACTAAGTTTGTCTTGTGTTACACACAATTCCTAGTTCCTTCGATAACTTTTGTTACATGCAAGACCGAGTTTTTCCAAATTACAATATACTATTAATATCATTATAGTTATAACCTAGACCTTGGAATGATAGATATTAATAAGATTACATAAATTATGAAACTATGGTTTACACATGTTTATAAAATAAATTCTTTGGTTATCAATTAATTAGAAATGAAATCCAACTAAAAATAAAGGATGTGTTTTTATGAAAAAACTATTTTTATACCCACAAAGGAATTTTATCATAATAAATTAAATTAATCACAATTAGTGAGAGATATTAATTAAATTTACATATTATAAATTCAAAAAAATGTTTTTACATTCATCCAAAAAGTTTTATAGGCATAAAATAAGAACAAATCCAATTTTAGGCATAAAAGTTGCATTTTTCTAAAATACATTTTTGTTGCCCTTTAATAGAAGACCGTTTTAAAATTATTTTTTGACACTTATAATTTTTTATTTGAAAAAATAAACTTCATTATTAAAAATTTAATATCAAATTTTACTTTGGGTAAATTTTTGGTATTTTTCTGAGAAGTTTCATTTTTTGATGAATAGTGAAAAATATTAAATTTTAATTGAAAACTGACTTTTTGTCTAATTTATTTATATAGTTAAATTATATTTTTATAGTTAATTTATATTTTTATTTGGGTTTAAAGTATATTTAGATAAATTATACTTATATTAATCTAACTTAGGTCATTGGAATCAATTTCACCTTGAAATTGGATATAAAAACATTTTAAACTTTTAAACATTTTCACTTAAAAAACCCGTCGTTTCGTCCTGTCTACGGGATTAATTTTAAATTATTTTATGCCACTTATGTGATTATAATTTGAAAAAATGGATTCCATATTTTTAATTATAATAATTTATAATGTCTATTAAGGTCAAATTAGTTTTTGACAAAAAAAATTATTGAAAGAAATTAAAATTAATTATAGCAATTAAGGTAAAAATGAGTTTACTTGGTGGTTAAACATTAATATTAAGGGTCCAAATAACATATAAACCTATCCAAAATCCATTTTATAGCCATATTTATACCATTTACCCTATTTTATTTAAAGTTTTTCATTATTGGAGGCACATGATGTAAGGGAGACCTCTCAATAGTGTTTGCCTTTTTGTATTTATAAGAATGCTACTCCTCCTCCACTATAAAAGGGAAATCACCTATCACTTATTTACACCTATAAAGACTTTTGACTCATAAAAAATTACCTAAATAATCTCCCAACATCCATACTCTCATCCTATAATCCCCACTTAAGTCCTTTGGTGCAAACCAAAAGGAGTTACCTAAAGAAGAGGTGACATTCTTCAATGAGTACTTTTGTTTTATTTCTTAATAAAACCCTTAAATTATTCTTATTACATGCTTATATTATAACCTAATTATCATAAATATAATTATTTTTTTATGTTATGGGGTTTACCTACACCTACACACACTCCCATAAAATGAGATATGCAATCGTCGTTCATGTGTACAACAAACTACCACCTCACGAACCGATGACATTCGTTCTTCCATTACCACCTATAAATGTTGATAATAATGTTGTAATTTATGTTTTTATATTATATATATGATACATATGATGTATTTATACTTATTTAATTATTATATAACACATACCTTCATGCTTTCCATTTTATGGGAATATGATAACTTCGTTTGTGGATGTGTGAGCTATCACCTCCTCAAAGTAGTGTGATTCGTTCATGCTTTACATGAAAAGTATTAAAAATTATTTTAATAAAAATATGTGTTATATAAGAAATAATAATTCTATTGGAATGATAATATATATATATATATATATATATCATTTAATTTTCTTTTATTCAACACAACAAGAAAATGGAAACATCGTTCTTGCGTACGTACGACCTACCGTCTCCATAAACGGTGCATTTAATTTCCTATTTCTATATTTTATAGATTATTATAAATAAATATATAATGAATATATATTATTTTTATATCATTTATTACATTCTATAAATGATTAAATCATGATCTAATTAAGAGGACCAAGAATAACAAGTCAAAACATGTACGAAAAACAAAACGATTATTACCTGAAACATAACTTTAACATGAGATTATTAATAAATGGGTAATATAAAGTCATAAGTAAATAATATATGTTATTATATATATTAATATGGTTCTATTATAGATTTATAATAAACTTATATTTATTATACATGAGTTCTGAACAAGTACAAAGAGAGTCAAGACTCAAGGTAAAGGGATTTCTTGTCTCACTTTTATTTATGTGTGACTTATGCCATATTCACCACTCGTTTATTTTGTGTGGCGTATATACTGGGGATGAATTTATTATATTATTATTATACTTAAATTTATGGGTATTTACATTTCAATTTTATTATTTCTCTTTTATAGGTTTTATAGTTCAAAAGTTACCAAATCAGTAGGGTAATTTTTTCTCAATTTGCCTTCTTTAAGACACATGTTATGTTATGCACCTATATTCTTTTACGAGGTGTATATAATACCATTTTACATGTTTTATCATGAATATAATTATTTTAATGATATTTTAATATTCATTTAATGTTATTATCTCACAAGGATTATGATTCAAAGTCACCAAAGTGGTAAGAGTTTATTGCTACAATATCATTGTTTATTGGGATTGTTTATGATTATGATTCCATTGATGAAATATTATGATATATCTCTCAATAAATCTCATGAATTTTATTACCCTCTTTATTTTAATGATATATTCATGTATTGGTACCATTTTTCAACTATTTGGTACTTAATATGATTAAGAAATTATTTTTAAGAAAATACAACCTTATTTCTCTCTTAAGTTAGAAATTGTTTTTATTCAAAAACTTTGTTTTATAAAAATGTTTTCCATTTTTTTAATGATATTTTAAGATAATTTTAAAGTAAAATGATTTTTATTTATTTATGTTTTAAAATTATTTAAAATTATTTTTTAAATCTTCCTTTATAAGTTTTTCAAAGTGGTTTTCAAAGAAAAGGATTTTGAAAATATTTCATGTTTTAAAAAAGTAATTTTCAAAGAATGATTATTTTACATAATAAATATTCCAAGTGATCTTTTAAATACTTCTAAATCTAATATTTCATACTTTGATATATTTTATTCTTTAATGGGGATATGTTCCAAGGTCACCATTCTTATTCTTTCTTTGAATGATTTATATTTATGATGATAAGTTGTTTATGAATTCCATTTCTCTTCCAAGGGTTATACCATGATGAAAACCACTTATTTTCATGGGTTATACTATGATTAAATGATTATGAAACCTATATATTTTCCATAGGTTATGATATTATTGAATTTTTATGATACCCATTTCATTTCATGGGTTATTATATGATGTTTATGAAACCCATCTCTTTTTATGGGTCATGATATGATAAATGTTTTATTATCTTGTGGAACACATATGTATGATTTAATTATGTGATGGGTGGGACCTATATATCCCTTCAACGCATTAGGTAAAGATTTATATATCATGATATAAATATGGGAAACAAGTCGAAGGGATTGATCCAAGATGGGAAATGAGTGTGTCCTAATCCTCGATGGGAAATAAGAGTGTCCCAATACAAAATGGTAAATGGGTACATCCTGATCCACTATAGGAAGCGGGTGAATCCTGATTCAAGATGGGAAATGAGTGCATATTGATCCAAAATGGGAAATGAGTGCATCCTGATCCACTATTGGAAGAAGGTGTAACCTCATCCACTATGGGAAGAAGGTGTAACCTGATCCACTATAAGGAAAGGACTATGATGGGAGATGGTGGTGTGTCCCGCCTAGTAGGTATAGCCCCCATGAAGTACCCAAATATGTTTTATAAATGAGCCTTGACTTATAAGGAATTATTTTACATGTTCATGTGTCTTCCACAAATTCTATGTATTATTCCAATGTTATGCTCTCATAACCTATGTTATATGATTTCCTTATGATTCATGTCTTATGAACTACTAATCATTATGCCATGACTCATGTTTATGATCTATGATAGGATGGGTATGAACTTAAAAAGTTTTTATTCATTATCACACACTTTTATACTTATCTTATTCTTTTATATGGTCATATATTTATATCTTTTCTTTTTACTCTTACCGAGCATCTAAGCTCACACTTTCTTATGTTTCCTCACCCAGGTTATGAAGAAAGGTTTTAAGTAGGATTACTAATGGGGAATATATTTATGGAAAATGTTGAAGATCTTTCAACAAGTTAGAATATTGGGTTCCAAGTTTCCAAAGACACTAAACTATTATGGTCCTCAATCATGTACTTTTGTAATGTGCCAGATATTCATGTAAAATGATGTAATATCCATGTATGTTAATCTCGAGTCACTATAGTTAGTATCAATGGGAAGGTTTAATCAAACTTTGGAAAGTAGGTTTAGAAAACTCTAGTGATATCCCTAGGGATATTTCTAAGGATATGTCTAGGGATGTCTCTAAGGATAAGTCTAAGGACAATTTAATGTTTAGGAAAATGTCATGGAATTTTATTTAAGGACTAAGAGAGTGGTTTGCAATAAATTACATACCTATCTAGATACTAAAAGTGGATGTCTTAGGGGAACAAGGAGATATTTTGACTATGTAAAAGAAGGACACAAATAAAGTTACTTTAAAGGGAAAATGAAAAAAATTAGTTAACACAACAATGCATTAGGAGGAAATCTCATGAAGTAACTCAACAAGTTTGTATGTGTAATGGTTTTGTTGCTGATGATGAAGAGACCATGAACGAAATATGAAAGGTATGTGATGTAATAACAGTATTGTTTATAAGAATGATTAAATTGATCTTGATGAATGTTAAGAAATTATTAGTATTTTATATTTTAGGAAAGAGGTATTAAAGAATAAGGTGAAGAAGATTAGTTAATTATTTGAGAAGGAAGTGGGATGAATGAAGTATTTATGTTTTGGAATTCAAATATTATGTTGTATGAATCATGAAATATATAAGTATTTTTAGTATAATTTTTTCATTAAGGATTTCAAAGGATATGTTGAATGGTGTCGATGAACTAGAAAAGTGATTTAATGGCAAGGTTACATTAAGTTAAGGTAACCATTAATGTGTTCCTAAGGATGAGAAAATGATATTTAGTATGGATAAATAGATGATCATAAAGTAAATTGGATAATATTTACGACCTCATAACTGATAAAGGATTTGTTAAAAAGGTGGTTTATGATATTGTTGATGAAATTTATAGCATTTTTAGGATTTAAGTAATATATCCAATAATATTTTGAATAAGGAATCATGCATGTTTTCAATAAGGATTTATGGAAATTTAGGTCATTACCATGTTTTAAGAGAGTATACGATGAAGTTATTCACATGTTTGGTATGTGACAAACAAGAGTTACTTTATGATATATGGGGGATCAATGTTAATTAAATTTTGATGAATTTAGTGACCGTCTTTATAAAGTTATGTATTTTCATTTTTGGAAGGGTTATAAGGTTAAAAATTAATGGAATAGTTTGAGTTGAACTATGGATGAGGTTTTGGAGATTAATGTATTACTTCATCATATGAAGATTTATGCATATCAGATAACCTATGAAAACATTTTTGTTTTGATGATACCTAAAGATGGATAGAATGAATTATCCTTCTAGCTATAGATATTGTGATTCGTTAGTGCTTTAGGGAGAAAAATTCCACCTTCATTTCTTAAAGTAATAGATGACATAGAAGTTAATCAAGGCATAACCCAAGGGTGAGATTGTGCATATGAAATGGAATGAAATCAAGTAAGTATATCTCCTTGTGTTTTTTTAACTTTATTAAAAGGGTCTTGAAGTAAAATGTTGTCTTCTTATCATCATTTTGATGGTATCAATGAACTTTTAATGCCTACTTAGGTTATGGTTTTATCATTATTAACCTCCTCTTGATCTCCCACTTTCTTGTGATTAGTGATATTTATCACTCCCTATAATTATTTATGTTTTTCTTCCATGTCTAAATTTTCATCTATGTTCTCCCATGTGGAAACCTAGTTATGAGTTACTTTGGGTAACCATTATGTTTTCAACTCTCCCTTTTAAAGGAAGTTTTAGTATCCATTTTTATGATGTGGGTTTCTATGAAAGGAACTTTCAAGTATTAAAAAATTTATGACCTAGATAAATTTTGAGGGAGAAATTACTTTTAGGGGGGGGGGGTAGAATGTAACACCTTGAGTTTTTATGAATTATTATTATTTTAATAAATTTAATTTATTTTATGGCTTGCATTGCACGCTATACCAAGTTAAGATTTCTTTATACACAACAACAAGTTAAGCTTGCGCTGCACACAACACCGATCCTAGAATGTGTTACACACAAAACTATGTTTGGCTTGTGTTACACACAATACCGCATTCCTTCAATATATTGGGTTACACACAAGACCAAGTTATACCGAACTACAATATGCTATTAATATTATTATTATAATATTATTAAAGATTTCACCTAGCTTTTGGAATGGAAAATATTAATAATATTAACTAAATTATGAAAATATGGTTTAAAAATATTTATAAAATTAATTCTTTGGTTATAAATCAATTATAAATTAAATCCAATTGAAAATAAAGGGTGTGTTTTTATGAAAAAACTATTTTTATGCCCATAAAGGAATTTTATCAAAATAAATTAAATTAATACCAATTAGTGAGAGATATTGATGAAATTTAAATATTATAAATTCAAGAAAATGTCTTTACATTCATCCAATAATTTTGATTGGCATAAAATAAGAACAAATCCAATTTTAGGCATAAAAAGCTGTTTTTTTTCTAAAAGACATTTTTGCCACCTTTTAATGGCAGTCTCGTTTTAAAATTAATTTTTGACGCTATTATAATTTTTTTTGAAAAAATAAACTTCATTTTTTAAATAATAATATTAAAATTTTATTTAGGTGAATTTTTGATATTTTTTTGAGAAGTTTCATTTTTTGATGAATAGTGAAAAATATTGAATTTTAATTGAAAATCGACTTTTCATCTAATTTATTTATATAGTTAAATTATATTTTTATTTTGTTTTAAATTATATTTAGATAAATTATACATCTATTAATCCAATTTAGTTCATTGGAATCAATTTTACATTGAAATTGGATATAAAACATTTGAATATTTTGAACATCTTCACTTTAAAAACCCATCGCTTCATCATGTCTGCGAGATTAATTTTAAATTAATCCTTCCCACTTATGTGATTATAATTTTGAAAAAAGGATTCCATATTTGGGGCATGGTTGTGGGTTCAAGTTTTTGGACTGATTTTATTTTCAAATTTTCTTGTAGTGTTGTGTGTGCATTTGTGGGTGTACCGAACACACACACACACACATATTGTTTATCATCTTAATTTATTACTTATAAAAAATATAGTATTTACTCATATAATTTCAACGAATTATTTTATGAAATTTAACGAGTTATTTTATGAAATTTAGTTTCTAATTTTGAGAAATTAATTTTCTATTTAGGAAAATTAATTTTATAAAAAAATAGAGAATCGTGATAAAACAAATCTTCTAATTATTAAAATAAATTGTTATTGAATTCATAATTACACATAAATAACACAAAATATTTGTCACGTAAGGCCACAAGACATTCATATAGGGGGTATGGTGGAAAATGGTGGAATTTTCATGTGGTGATTAAACTAACATGAACCTCATATTGATATCCACTAGCTTGGTTTTTTTTATCTCAAATGATTTTATTCAAGTCATACTTGGTAGAGTCTAGTTTGAGTTTGATCCAAAGCAAATACCAGGGATACAACTTGAAACAACTTGACCCTTGTACCCAATAGCACCGGGCTAGACTATTGTAAGGCCTTAGGTGAACCTCTCGGTCACTAGAGGGTGATGACTAGGGAAGGAGTTTTAGAGAATATTTATGTGAGATGGTTTACCTCTTTTTATCCTTCAATGATGCAACAACTCAAACTTTTATATATGAGATTTTTTTCCTGAATAAACAATTTTGTTATAAATATGAATATAATATAGTATGAAACACAATCATAAAATAAAAATAAAAAACACTTTATTTCATTAAATAATAACATTATAAAATAAATATACTCAATAAAATTGAAAGTAGTATAATGAGACAATAAATACAAAAAAAAAACAGAACCTGAAAATGTGGATCACTTTGATTTCCTAGAAATATCACACTTGAAAATGACACTATATAAAATAAAAAAACATTAGTAATGCAATCGATATTTTGAAAATGAAAAATATAGAACCTTGAGAGGAATTGAAGTGAATGATGAATGAAATAAATATGAGGTATTTATAGGAAGTGCAAACTAACATGACCATTGGAATAATAATATAACAGTTACAATAATAAATTAACCAATAAAACAATATAATTAAATGTAAATAATATTTATCATAAATAAATAAATTAAATATAAATATTATAATGCCATAAAATAAGTGTTTAAATTAGAATATAAAAGAAAGTGTAAGTGTATTTTTAATAAAGCATATTTTAACGAATTTCATAAAACCATAACTTTTTTTTAATAATTAAAACTTCTAAAGATATAAAATTATTTAGATAAAATAAATTTCATTTTCAAAATCAGAACATTGAAATTTTCTAAGGGTAATTTTTTGGTAATTTTTTAGAAAAATTTAATTTTTTGGTGAATAGTAAAAATATAGTTTTTATGTAAACAACATGTTTTAATTACATCATTCATGATGTAATAATGACCTAATAAATTCTATAATTTATGGATCAAGAAAAAACATATTTAATAAAGTAAATAATTCAATAAATTCAAATTCCAAACATAAAAATTAATTTCTGAAACCTAAAAATGTTAAGTATTTCATTAAATAACAATTTTTGGTTTTTTCTTCTTTCCTCTTGTCTAAAATAATAAATTCTGTGTATAAATAGTTAGGAAGTCTAAAAAACTTATATTTTTAATCAAATATAGTTCATAATTTCTAAAAATATCACTATTACAAGGTTTACCTTGAAATTTATATTTTATTCAACATTTTAACCGAAAATACACCTTTCATCATGTATAAATATTTATCTCCCTTCCCTTGGAAAGTCACTTCACTTCCACTTCTAAAATTCAAAGTTCTACCCAATTTATCTCTCTTAAGATTCTTAGTAACCTTAAGTATGTTTTGGAGTCACTAAATCCCAAGCCCTCAAGGTGTTAAGGTCTTAGAAAAAGGAGCGACTTCACAAATAAGGTAAGATTTCTCATTCTCTTTCATATCACTTTCCCCATTTTATTTTTCAATTCTTCCACCCAACCCCATACCAACTATTCAAAGGCCATTTAACATGATATTAATGATAATAATATGTTGTAAAAATTTTATTTATAATATAACTATATATTATACATCTCTCTACCCCTTTTTTGACATGTCTCGTTAATAATCGGTTTCATCTGCCTACGAGGAAGTTGTCTTTGATTTAATTATCACTACCTAAATGAATGCTTAGTGTAGGTTATTTATTACATTTATAGATTTATTTTAATGCATTATAATCTTCTGGAAACAATTTTACAAGAAGATAAATTACAAATAATCAAAAATGATGAAATTAAAATAAGACACGATAATTTTAAGGAAAACACATCATCAAAACATTTCACCTTTAACAAAGAAGATTTAAAAAATAAAATAAAAAGATTATAAATAGACAAGAGTGAAAAAAATTAAAATAATTCACTTCTATTTTAATGTTTTAATAAACACAAGTTTCTCATACGGGAGGTGTAAACGTGATGAAATAAAACAAGACCTATGGTAAGAGGAATTCTCGAACCCAACTATTCTTTTGGGATTATCTTCCCTTATTCTTCCCTTTAACTTTGATTCTTCTAAAAATACATTCTAAATTTATTTCAATTTACTTTTGAATTTTTTTATTCTAGGGATATATATGTTTATACTTTATTGAGATTAATTCTAACCAACCTATAATGTTTTTTCAAAAAGACTATATTCCAAAATATCTCATTAATTCATCTTGAGTTTCTTCTTCTTTTTACATGACCTATGATATTTTTATGTAAATATTTAATGTCCAAAAATATGTTTCCTTCTTATTTTGGGAACCTCCAAGGTTATTCATTAAGAGATTAGTTATGGAATCTTCGTGAAACCCATTTTTTCCATGTATTTATTTCACATCTATGTTTGTTATATGTATACTTTCTATGTGGAATTGAAGATTATGAGCATATTATGATGTGATGGGTTTGCCCGAAATTACATAGTCCTCCAATGCATTGGGTAATGTGATAAATCACATGAGATTATAAGTATTATGCGTGAACATGATTCTAGCTTTATTCACATTTTATGAAGTGATGATTTGTACACATGTTATTTGTGAACATGATGCTATATTTCTTCACAAATTATGTGTGGGTTTTGACCATAATGTTTTTATGATTAATTATTATGTATATTCCACATCCCATGCCCTTTTCAAACGATTTACTCATATTTATGGTGACAATCCTTTTCTTATGATATGACGATGATGATAATGCTCACCCATGTACACCGTTAATTCATGTATCATGTTATTTTTCTACGATTCCTCCTCTTACTTGGTTTTTAGATCACCCGTGTATATCCTTAGGTGGTTAAATGTTATAAGGAGAATATGAGGGCTTTTAGGAGGATAATAAATAAAGACATAAATAATTCTTAAATTCTATTATGAAATCATGATGTATGAACCTAATTTTCCCAAGATACCAAACATTCTAATTCTAGATTGTATTATTTCTATGTTGTTTATCTTAAAATGATGTAATAACCATGTATAAAAAAAGATGGGTCACTATATTTGGTATCAGATCATGGTTTAGTTATTTTTGGGAATTGGGACTGGAAAACAGTAGTGAAAACCATAGGGATAAGTCTAAATATAGGAAAATATCCTAAAAATTTGGTAAAGTATAGAGTGTAGTTTCCTTTAAATGAAATACCTATCTAGATACTATAGGTGGATACAAGATCTAGCTCATATTCGCATCGGGGTAATAACCCAAAATGGGTTGGTTGGGTATTAACTCGATCTTCACTCGATGCAAAATAAGTGGATCTAACTGCACACCTGATTTAATACTCTCAGGGGTTATGCTCTGGTAAATCACATATTCTTTAAAAACCATTATGAAGGATATATAACTATATTATTTTTTAATGTTATAAAATGTTGAAGTATATAGTTTTAGAAGGAATGTTTGGAAAGTAGGTTATTAAAAGATTACCTAGAGAAAACTTAGGGATCCCATAGGAGATGACTTTATAATTGATTTTCAAACGAGAATAAATTATTTATTCATGCTTTATTGACTTATGTGTTTTTCTAATATTTTTTATTTTAGAAAATGCTGGGAACTAGGAGAAACCAGACAAAAAAACCTTGTTATGGATAATGAAACAATTATCCAAATGACATTCCTAACATAGTGGGAGGTGGGGTTCAAATACTCATGGTAGTACTTAACCGCTTGTCTCAGGATATGAATAATAGACTTAACTATGTTTAATGTCTTGCCTCACCCAAGAAGGAAAAATTATCCATCAATTCCTTTATGCACCAATGACTACCGACATTTAGTGAACCCTCCAATCTATATGCTGTTGAATAATAGGTCAACTCCATAGAAAATGTAAGGAAACAACCTAGGTCAACTAGGAAACCCACCTAAGTCGGCTCGTCATAGCATGGTGAGGTGCAACAAGATAACAGAATCAAGTATCTTATATAAAAAAACAAGAAAAAAACCAAATAACAATGTGGAAGAAGAGATAAAACATCATAGAGACATACAATCCATGAAAAACTGGTTAAACCAGAAAAATATGTCAAGATAAGACCAAGAAGTCTCCATGTGACCAACTATCACCTCCAAACCATCCCACTATGATGGAAAAGACAAAAAGAGATTCTAACATGCTACATTATTCCCTTTTGATAGGCCCAAAGGGCATCGTTAATTTCATACGGGTATATGCAATTTTTTTTTTATAAAAACTCAAACTATGCTACTCAATTAATTAAAATGTATTATTATTCAAGTTCAAGGTCGAACCTATAGATATGGTCAATTAGTTTGATTAGGTTTTAAAATATTTAATTTTATTAAATTGAATAAATAGGTGAGAAAATATTGATTTGATTTATTTGATGAAAGAAAAACAAGAAAGCAAAGAAGATTGATTTTTTGGTTTGAAAATAGTTTTGAAAACATGTTAGAGTTTTGTAATTTTAGGGTTCAGGTGCAATTGGATTTAATAAAATATGTCGATTAATTCATGATTGGTGTCAGAGTCAAGACAAGAAAGATCCAATGGTCATGGTATCCCCTCATCAACATGGTGATAACCTATTTCCCTTGGTTTGGTAATTTTGGACTTCACTGAATCGAGTTTGTCTCAATACCGTATTTAAACCTGATTTCCTCTAAATATGAAAATGGTCATTCGTTCTTTAGTGTTTTCAGTTTCCCAATTTTATAGTTCCTTTTAGATTTAAATATCAATGGTCATGATAAATGAAAGATAAAGGGATTATAAGTTTTAATATTAAATTGCGACAAACCAAATACATGAATAAAATAAAATAAAATAAATCCAGTAGAACCTTCCCCCTTACATTACATTACCCTTGAACAAGGTGGGTTTAGCCCCTCATCCTAGTGATGAGAGAATAAGAGGGAAGGATAAAATAAAAATAAAACATAAAGAAACGGCAGATAAACTCAGGGAGGTCACAATGTCTCACTCTAATATTTGGTATCCAATAGATCTAGATCTCCCCAACATCAGCGACCTAAACCTCCTTTTATAAGCCCCATATTGCTCGTATGATATTGAAAATCCTTAAGATTTAGTCCAAAAGGGATCTTGGGTGGGAACCAAGACATAAATTATTTTAAATATCGAAGATATGATAAATACGGGTGTTGAAATCCTATCCCATGAATTTACATGGCATGTAATGGATTTTCATGTTGTGTAATCTTTGAATTTCCAGGCATCATGAATTTTGTCATAACTCTTCCAAAAACCCATATCAAAAAAAATTACAACATATAATGAGAATAAAAGACATGAAATTGTATTTCATAGTGTGTAACTACATCATGACTTTTCCTGCCAGTGATTCATCTCATGATGAATTCATGACATGTAAATAGATTACACAACATGTAATCATTCAGATCCAGTTTCGTAGCTCTGCTTTGGATTCAAAATTCTGGTGTCGTGCTGCGAGTGAAGCTCATAGAGCGAAGTATCTTTTAGCTCCATCATTTTCCTCTTTTAATTACCTTTTCATAAATTCATTTTTTCCTACCAAAAATCATAAAACAAGTCAATATGTTCCATAATTGGTAGGATTTATCATTTAAATACACAAATAAATACAATAAAACACTCTAACATGTATGCATGAAATACACTTATCACCTTCCCTTTTCCCAAATCCTACAAAAAATGTCTATAATCAACCAAAGGATAAAGTAGGGTGTGATCATGAAGCCCAGTAGGATTCCACCACATAATCTATACAAAGTTTAATATCATGAATTCTGTATTTCTAGATTTAAAACAAATACAATTTTATAAATAAATTTCATAAATCAAAACCATTTTTAAATAATCCCATGTTTTTTCATAAAATACTTTCATATTATCAAAGAAAGGAATATGAAAAGTGATAAATCATGAAAGCATAATAAATAAAATCCATGGATACACCATAAGGTAAACATGTAAGCAAATAACCATGACAATCCATCACGTGAAAGAAAGTGAGAAAATAACCATGACTGATCCATCATGTGATAGTCCAATAAAAAATGAAAAAGAACACCATTTGGGTTCTAAACTATGGGTATACGTACTAGACATAAAAGGAAAGCCTCAATACAAGCCTATGGTGGATCCAATTGGCATAATATCTAGTGGTATTACACACACTAAAGTGGAAGATGTTGGTTTCGAGCGCAATAGATGCGTGCAATGGTGGGAGATATTTTAAAATTTCATCTAATATTTTAGTTTCCTGAAATGAAGAGTGAGGATCTTTCACATAAAATTTATAATTAATTTATTTAATATTTAAATAAATGAATTTCAGGGCTCAATAACTTTCTTCATTGATTAATGTTGATCATTCTAAAAGACCTTTTTGGATTTCCTTCGTTGCACTATGAAAATCCAAGGATAGAATTCCTCTAGCGGTGATCCACATGTGCTTCTATGATCTCCAAGAAATGACACTCGATCTTCTAGTGCTAGCATGGGGAATCAAATGTCCTCTATTTTTCCTTCTTGATCGCTCATTCTTTGATCTTGTTGAAATATCTCTTGTGTTTCTCATTATTGAGAGGGAGATAGAGGGAGTAGTCGAGAGAGAATTCATTGTGTGCAACAATTCTCTCTTTTGATTGCACATAGATCGATAATCTACACAATATACATAATATTCTATTTATAGAGCTAGGGTTTAGGTTAAAATAAATATTTAGTTGCATTTCGACCATTAAATATTATAATAACTATAACACCTTGAGTTTTTATGAATTAATTTTTTCCGAATAAATTAAATTTATTTGATGGCTTATATTGCACGTTACACCAAGTTAAGATTTATTTATACACAACACCAAGTTAAGATTAAGCTACACACAAAACCAAGACTATATTGCATTACATGCAAAAATATGTTTGGATTGTGTTACACACAATTCCTAGTTCCTTCGATAGATTTTTTTACATGCAAAACCGAGTTTTACCAAACTATAATATAATATTAATATTACTATCAAAATATCATTATAGTTATAACCTAGAAATTGGAATGAAATATATTAATAAGATTAACTAAACTATGAAACTATTTTTTACACATTTTTATAAAATAAATTCTTTGGTTATCAATTAATTAGAAATTAAATCCAATTGAAAATAAAGGATGTGTTTTTATAAAAAAACTATTTTTATGCCCACAAAGGATTTTTATTATAAAAAATTAAATTAATCACTATTAGTGAGAGATATTAATTAAATTTACATATTATAAATTCAATTTTTTTTACATTCATCCAATAAGTTTGATAGGCATAAAATAAGAACAAATCCAATTTTAGGCATAAAAGTTGTATTTTTCTAAAAGGCATTTTTGCCGCCCTTTAATAGAAGACTGTTTTAAAATTAATTATTGACACTTTTATAATTTTTATTTGAAAAAATAAACTTCATTATTAAAAATTTAATATAAAATTTTAATTTGGGTGATTTTTTGGTATTTTTCTGAGAAGTTTCATTTTTTGATGAATAGTGAGAAATACTAAATTTTAATTGAAAACTGACTTTTCGTCTAATTTATTTATATAGTTAAATTATATTTTTATTTGGTTTTAAAGTATATTTAGATAAATTATACATATATTAATACAATTTAGGTCATTGGAATCAATTTCACATTTAAATTGGATATAAAAAATTTCAAACTTTTAAACATTTTCACCTAAAAAACTCGTCGTTTCGTCCCGTCTGCAGGATTAATTTTAAATTAATTTCTACCAATTATGTGATTATAATTTGGAAAAATGGATTAAATATTTAGAATTATAATAATTTATAGTGTCTATTAAGGTAAAATTAGTTTTTGAAAAAAACAATTAGTGAAATCAATTAAAATTAATTATAGAGATTAAGGTAAAAATGAGTTTATTTAGTGGTTAAACTTTAATATTAAGGGGAAAAATAACCTAGAAACCTATAAAAAATCCATTTTATGTTCATATTTATACCATTTACCCTATTTTATTGATTTTTATTATTATTGGAGGCACATGATGTAAGAGAGACCTCTCAATAGTGTTTACCATTTTGTATTTACAAGAATGCCACTCCTCCTCCACTATAAAAGGGCACTCACCCCCCTCAATTATTTACACCTCTCAAGAATTTTGTCTCATAAAAACCTGCCTAAATAATCTCCAAAAATCCCTCCTATAATCCTATAATACTCACTTTGGGTATAAAATAAACGAAGGAAGTCCTTTGGTACAAACCAAAAGGAGTTACCTGAAGAAGAGGTAACATTCTTCAACGAGTGATTTTGTTTTTTTTCTCAAAACCTTAAATTATTCTTATTATATGATTATATAATAACATAAGTATCATAAATATAATGATATTTTTTTATGTTAAGGTTTTTACCTACACCTACACACACTTCCATCAAATGAGATATGTAATCATCGTTTGTGTGTACGACAGACTACCACCTCACGAATTGATATCGTTCGTTCTTCCATTACCACTTATAAATGTTGATAATAATGATGGAATTGATGTTTTTATATTATATATATAATAAATATGATTTATTTATTATTATTTAATTATTATATAACACATACCTTCATACTTTCCATTTTGTGGGAATACGATAACTTTATTTGTGGATGTGTGGACTATCGCCTCCTCAAAATAATGTGATTCATTCACGCTTTACATGGAAAGTATTAAGGATGATTTTAGTAAAAATACGTATTATATATGAAATAATAATTATATTGGAATGATAATATATATATATCATTTAATTTTCTTTCATTCAACATGATAAGAAAATGGAAACATCATTCATGCGCACACACGACCTACCGTCTCCATGAACGATGTATTTCATTTCCTATTTATATATTTTATAGATTATTATAAATACATATATAATGAATATATATTATTTTTATATCATGTATTACATTCTATAAATGATAAAATCATGATATAATTAAGAGGACCAAGAATAACAAGTCAAAACCTGTACAAAAAACAAAGCAGTTAATACCCGAAAACATACATTTAACACGAGATTGTTAATAAATGGGTAATATAAAGTCATAAGTAAATAATATATGGTATTATATATATTAATATGGTTTTATTATAGATTTATAATAAACTTATATTTATTATACATGAGTTTTTAACAAGTACGAAGAGAGTCAAGACTTAAGGTAAGGGGATTTCTAGTCTCACTTTTATTTCTACGTGACTTATGCCGTATTCACCAATCGTTTATTTTGTGTTGTGTATATACTGTACATGAATGAATTATATGATTAATATCCTTAAATTTATTGGTATTTACATATCCATTTTATTATCTCTCTTTTATGGGGTTTATGGTTCAAAAGTTACCAAATTAGTAGGGTAATTTTTTCTCAATTTGCCTTCTTTGAGACACATGTTATGTTATACATCTATATTATTTTACATGGTGTATATACTACCATTTTACATGTTGTATCATGAATATAATTATTTTAATGACATTTTAAGATTCATGTAATTTTATTCTCTCATGGGTATTATGATTCAAAGTCACCAAAGTGGTAAGAGTTTATTGCTACAATCTCATCATTTATTGGATCTGTTTACGATTATGCTTCCATTGATGAAATATTATGATCTATCTCTAAATAAATATCATGAATTTTATTATACTATTTATATTAATTTTATATTCATGAATTATTACCATTTTCAACTATTTTTCACTTAATACGATTAAGAAAATATTTTTTATAAAATATGACCTTATTTATCTCTTCGATTAGAAATTTGTTTTATTCAAAAACCATGTTTTTTAAAAATGTTTTCAATTTTTTTGAATTATATTTTAAGATAATTTTTAAGGAAAATGATTTTTTTATGTTTTAAAACTATTTAAAATTATTTTTTAATGCTTCCTTTATAAGTTTTTCAAAGTGGTTTTCAAAGAAAAGGATTTTGAAAATATTTCATGTTTTAAAAAAGTGATTTTCAAAGAATGATTATTTTCCATAATAAATGTTCCAAGTGATCTTTCAAAATACTTCTCTATCTAATATTTCATACTTTGATATATTTTATTCTTTAATGGGGATATGATCCAAGGTCACTATTCTTATTCTTTCTTTGAATGTTTTATATTTATGATGAAAAGTTGTTTATGAAATCCATTTCTCTTCCACAGGTTATACCATGATGAAAACCACTTATTTTCACGGGTTATACTATGATTAAATTATTATTAAACCTATATATTTTCCATATGTTATTATATGATGTAATTTTTATGATACCCATTTCATTTCATGGTTTATGATATGATGTTTATGAAACCCATCTCTTTTCATGGGTCATGATATGATGAATGTTTTATTATCTCGTGGAACACATATGTTTGATTTCATTATGATATGGGTGATACCTATATCTCCCTCCAATTCATTGGGTAAATATTTATATCACATGAGATAAATTTGGAAAACAAGTCGAAGGGATTGATCCATTATGGTAAATGAGTGTGTCCTGATCCATGATGGGAAATAGGAGCATCCCGATCCAAAATGGTAAATGGGTGCGTCTTGATCCATGATGGGAAGCGAGTGCATCCTGATTCATGATGGAAAATGAGTGCATCTTGATCCACAATGGGAAATTATTTCATCCCGATCCACTATGGGAAAAAGTTGTCACCTGATCCACTATGGGAATAAGGTGTAACCTACTCCACTATAAGGAAAGGACCGTGACCAGAGATGGTGGTGTGTCCTGCCCAGTAGGTCTATCCCCCATGAAGTTCCCATATAAGTTTTAGAAATGAGCCTTGATTTATAAGTAATTATTTTACTTGTTCATGTATATTCCACAAATTCTATGTATTATTCCAATGTTATGATCTCATGACCTATGTTATATGATTTCCTTATGATTCATGTATTATGAACTACTAATCATTATTCCATGACTCATGTTTATGATCTATGATAGGATGAGTATGATCTTAAAAAGTTTTTATTCATTATCACACACCTTTATGCTTATCTTATGATTTTATATGGTCATAGATTTATATCTCATTTTTTTACCTTTTCTGAGCATCTAAGCTCACACTTTCTTATGTTTACTCACCCAGGTTATGAAGAAAGGTTTTAATTAGGATTAATAACGGGGAATATATTTATGGAAAATGTTGAAGATCTTTCAACAAGTTATAATATTGGGTTCCAAGTTTCCAAAGACACTAAACTATCATGGTCCTCAGTCATGTACTTTTGTAATGTGCTGAATATTTATGTAAAATGATGTAATATACATGTATTTTAATACAGAGTCACTATAGTTAGTATCAAAGAGAAGGTTTAATAAACCTTTTGAAAGTAGTTTGATAAAACTTTAGTGATATCCTTAGGGATATTTCTAAGGATATGTATAGGAATGTCTCTAAGGAAAAGTATAAGGATGAGTCAAAGTTTAGGAAAATGTCATGGAATTTTAGTTAAGGAATGAGAGAGTGGTTTCTAGTAAATTACATACCTATCTAGATACTACAAGTATATGAATTATGGGAACAAAGAGATATTTTGACTATGGAAAAGAAGGACACAAATAAAGTTACTGTAAATGGAAAATTAAAAAAAAAATAAGTTAACAAAATGGATGAGAATAATGGTCTTCCTAAGGTATTATCAACCGTAGAATGTTTTATGTGTGGAATGTGTAAGTATTATTGAAATCAATGTATTGGGGTGAAATATCATGAAGTAACTCAACAAGTTTGTATGTGTAATGGTTTTGTTGCTGATGATGAAGAAACCAAAAACGATATGTGAAAGGTATGTGATGTCGTAATAGTATTGTTTATAAGCATGATTAAATTGAGCTTGATTAATGTTAAGACATGATTATTATTTTATATTTTAGGAAAGGGGTATTAAGGAATAAGGCGAAGAATCTTAGTTAATTATTTGAGAAGGAAGTGGGATGAATTAAATATTTATGTTTTGGAATTAAAATATTATGTTGTACGAATCATAAAATATATAAGTATTTTTATTGAAAATTTTTCATTAAGGATTTGAAAGGAAATGTTGAATGGTGATGATAACCTAGAAAATTTATTTAACTAAAAGGTTACATTAAGTTAAGGTAACCCTTAACATGTTCCTAAGGATGAGAAAATGATATTTAGTATGGATAAAGAGATGATGATATGGATAAAGTAAATTGGATTGTATTTACAACCTCATAACTAATAAAGGATTTGTTAAAAAAGTGGATTATGCTATTGTTGATGAAGTTTGTAGCATTTTTAGGATTTAAGGAATATATCCAATAATCTTTGGGATAAGGAATCATGCATGTTTTCAATAAGGATTTATGGAAATTTAGGTTATTACCATATTTCAAGAGATTATATGATGATGTTATTCACATGTTTGGTATGTGACAAAAAAGAGTTACTTTATGATATATGGGGGATCAATGTTAAGTAAATTTTGAGAAATTTAGTTAACTTATTTATAAGGTTTTGGATTTTCATCTTTTGGAAGGGTTATAAGGTTAATCATTTATGGAATAGTTTGAGTTGAACTTTGGATGAGGTTTTGGAGATTAACGTATTACTTAATCATATGAATATTTATGTATATCAGATAGCCTATACTAACATTTTTGTTTTGATGATACCTGAAGATAGATAAAATGAATTATCATTCTACCTATGGATTTTATGATTTGTTAGTGCTTCATGGATAAAAATTCCCCCTTAATTTCTTAAAGTAATAGATGAAGTAGAAATTAATCAAGTCATAACCAAAGGGTGATATTGTTAATATGAAATGGAATGAAATCAAGAAAGTATATATCCTTGTGAAAATTCTTCAACTTTATTAAAAGGATATTGAATTAAAATTTTGTCTTCTTATCATCATTTTGATGGTATCAATGACCTTTTCATGCCTAATTAGGTTATGGTTTTATCATTGTTAACCTTCTCTCGATCACCCACTTTCTTGTGATTTGTGATATTTTTCAATATCTATAATTATTTATGTTTTTCTTCCATGTCCAAATTTTCATCTATGTTCTCATATGTGGAAACCTAGTTATGAGTTACTTTGGGTAAGCATTATGTTTCCAACTATACCTTTTAAAGGAAGTTTTAGTATTCATTTTTATAATGTGGGTTTCTATGAAAGGAACTTTCAAGTTTCAAAACTTTGATGACCTAGATGAATTTTTATGGAGAAATAAATTTTAAGGGGGTAGAATGTAACACCCCTAGTTTTTATGAATTATTATTGTTTGAATAAATTTAATTTCTTTGATTGACTGGATTCCATGCTACAACAAGTTAAGTTTTATTTATACACAACACCAAGTTAATCTTTCACTACACAAAACACTGAGTCTAGAATGTGTTACACACAACACTATATTTGTCTTGTGTTACACATAATACTGAGTTACTTTGATATCTTTTGTTACACATAAGACCAAGTTATACCGAACTACAATATGCTATTAATATTATTATTAAAATATTATTATAGTTTTCACCTAGCTGTTGGAATTGAAGATATAAATAATATTAACAAAATTATGAAACTATGGTTTAAATATATTTATAAAATCAATTATTTGGTTATAAATTAATTATAAATTAAATCCAATTGAAAATAAAGGATGTGTTTTTATGAAAAAACTATTTTTATGCCCACAAAGGTGTTTTATCATAATAAATTAAATTAATACATATTAATGAAAGATATTAATGAAATTTAAATATTATAAATTCAAGAAAATGTTTTTACATTCATCCAATAATTTTTATTGGCATAAAATAAGAACAAATCCAATTTTAGGCATAAAAGTTGTATTTTTCTAAAAGACATTTTTCCACCTTTTAATGGCAGACTTGTTTTAAAATTAATTTTCAACACTTTTATAATTTTTATTTGAAAAAATAAACTTCATTTTTGAAATAATAATATAAAAATTTTATTTAGGTGATTTTTTGATATTTTTCTGAGAAATTTCATTTTTTGACGAATAGTGAAAAATACTGAATTTTAATTGAAAATAGACTTTTCGTCTAATTTATTTATATACTTAAATTATATTTTTATTTTGTTTTAAATTATATTTTGATAAATTATACACCTATTATTCTAATTTAGTTCATTGGAATAAATTTTACATTGAAATTGGATATAAAACCATTTGAATCTTTTGAACATTTTCACTTTAAAAACCTATCGCTTCGTCTTGTCTTTGAGATTAATTTTAAATAATCCTTGCCACTTATGTGCTTATAATTTGTAAAAATTTATTCTATATTTGGAATCAGAATAATTTATAATTTATAGTATGGCCAAATTATTTTTTTACCAAAAAAATTAGTGAAAAAATTAAAATTAATTACAACGATTAAGATAAAAATGAGTTTATTTAGTGGCGAAAATTCAATATAAAGGGTAAAAATGACCTATAAACTCATAAAAAATCCATTTTATGGAATTATTTAGAAAACTTAACCTTTTGGATATAAATTTGTTCATTATTGGAGGCATATGATGTAAGGGATACCTCTCAATATTTTTTATCTTTTTTTATTTATAAGAATTCCACTCCTCCATTATAAAAGGGAAGTCACCCCTCACTTCTTCACACCTCTCAAGAATTTTGGATCATAAACCCCCCCAAAAAATAATCTCATAAAATCCATCCTATAATCCTATAATCCTCACTTTAGGAAGAAAGAAAATTAAGAAATTCCTTTGGTGGAAACCAAAAGGATTTACCTGAAGAAGAGGTAACATTCTTCAACGAGTACTTTTGTTTTATTTATTTCTCCATGAATTAAATTATTATTATTAAATACTTATATAATAACCTCATTATACTCAATATACTTATATTTTTTTATGTTAATGGTCTGACCAACACCTACACACACTCCCGTCAAATGGGATATATAATCATCATTCGTGTGTATGATAGACTACCACCTCACAAACTGATGTCATTCATTATTCCATTACCACCTATAATAGTTAGGAATAATGATGGAATTACTGTTTTTATATGATATATATGATATATATTATGTATTTATAATTATGTAATTATTATATAACACATAACTTCATGCTTTCCATTTTGTGGGAATACGATAACTTCGTTTGTGGATGTGTGGACTACCGCCTCCTTAAAGCGCTGTGATTCGTTCACGCTTTACATATAAAGTATTAAGGATGTGATTAAAAAATATATGTGTTATATATGAAATAATAATTCTAATTTAATGATAATATAAATATATATATATATATATATCATATACTTTTCTTCTTCTTTCAACGTGATAAGAAAATGGAAACATCATTCATGTGTATGTATGACCTACCGTCTCCATAAATAGTGTATTTAATTTAATATTTATATATTATATATATTATTATAAAAACATATATACTGAATATATATGATTTTTATATAATGTATTATATTATTTAAATTATTAAATCATGATCTAATTAAGAGGACCGAGAATAAAAAGTCAAAACATGTATGAAAAATAAAATAGTTATTACCTAAAACATAACTTTAACATGATATTTTTAATAAATGGATAATATAATTCCATAAGTAAATAATATATGGTATTATATATATGAATATTTTTATTTTATATATTTATAACAAAATTATATTTATTATACAATAGGTTTGAACAAGTACAAAGAGAGTCAAGACTTAAGGTAAGGGGATTTCTAGTCTCACTTTTATTTCTACGAGACTTACGCCGTATTCACCACTCATTTATTTTATGTTGTGTATATAATGATTATTAATGTATTATATGATTATTATCCTTAAATTTATGGGTATTTACATATCCATTTTATTATATATCTTTCATGAGGTTTGTGGTTCAAAAATTACCAAATCAGTAAGGTAATTTTGTCTCAATTTTCCTTCTTTGAGACACATGTTATGTTATGAACCTACATTCTTTTACGAGGTGTATATGCTGCCCTTTGAAAAGTTTTATCATGAATATAATTATTTTCATGATATTTTAAGATTAATTTAATGTTATTATCTCATGGATATTATGATTCAAATTTACCAAAGTGGTAAGAGTTTATTGCTATAATCTCATTGTTTATCAAGATTATTTATAATTATAATTCTATTGATGATACATTATGATCCCTATATAAAAAACCCTAATTAATTTTATTACCATTTTTTTATTCATTATATCTTCATGTATTGGTACAATTTTCCACTATTTTGTGCTTAATATGATTAATAATTTTTTTAAAGAAAATCCAACCTTATTTCTCTCTTTGGTCAAAAAATTGTTTTATTCAAAAACCATGTTTTCTAAAAATGTTTTCAAATTTGTTTTTGAATTATGTTTTAATCTCATTTTTAAGGAAAATTATTTTAAAAAAGTTTTATGTTTTAAAAGTATTTTAAATGAGTTTTAAAATATTCCATTATAAGTTTTTCAAAGTGGTTTTTAGAGAAAACGATTTTGAAAATGTTTCATGTTTTAAAAAAGTGATTTTCAAGAATGATTATTTTCCTTAAGAAATGTTCCAATTTATCTTTCAAAATCCTTCTCCATATAATATATCATCCTTTTATATATTTTATTCTTTACTGGGGATATGATCTATTTTCACTATTCTTATTCTTTCTTTAAATGGTTAATGTTTTTGATGACAAGTTGTTTATGAAATCCATTTCTCTTCTTGGATTTATACCATAATGAAACCAAATTCTTTTCATGGATTATTATATGATTGAATGATTATTAAATCTGTCTCTTTTCCATAGGTTATTCTACGCTAAAATTTTTAGGATACCCATTTCATTTCATGGGTTATGATATGATTTTTATGAAACCCATCCATTTTTATGGGTCATGATTTGATGAATGTTTTATTATCTTGTGGAACACGTGTGTGATTTCATTATGTGATGGGTTTAACCTATATCTCCCTCCAATGCTTTGGGTAATGATTTATATCACATGAGATAAAGATGAGAAACAAGTCTAAGGGCTTGATCCATGATGGGAAACAAGTGTGTCCTAATCCATGATGGGAAACAGGTGTGTCCTAATCCATGATGGGAAAAAGGTGAATCCTAATCCATGATGGGAAAAAAGTGTATGATGATCCACAATGGGAAACATGTGTGTCCTGATCTATAATGAAAAACAAGTGTGTCTTTATCCACCATGGGAAAAAGGTGTAACTTGATCCACTATGGGAAGAAGGTGTAACCTGATCCACTATAAGGAAATGAATACGAATGGGGATAGTGGTGTGTGATTCTTAGTAGGTGTATCCACTGTGAAGTGCCCAGATAAGTTTTAGAAATGATCCTTGACTCATAAAGAATGATTTTACATATTTATGTGTCTAACACAAATTCTATTTCTTATTCCAATTTTATTCTCTAATGACCCATGTTCTATGATTTACTTTTGATTCATGTCTTATGAACGGATAATAATTATGATATGACTCATGTTTATGATCAATTATAGGTTGGGTATGAACTTAAAATTCTTTGATTCATTATCATATACCCTTATAATTATCTTATTCTTTCATATGGCCATAGATTTATATCTCATTTTTTACCCTTACTGATCATCTGAGCTAAACCTTTATTATATTTCCTTCCATAGGTTATGAAGAAATGTTTTAAGTAGGATTACTAAATGGAAATATATTTATAGGAAATTTTGAATATCTTTAACCAAGTTGGAAGATTGTGTTTCAAGTTTCCAAACACACTAAACTATTATGGTCCTCAGGCATATACTTTTGTAATATATTGAATATTCATCTAAAATGATTTAATATCTATCTAATTTAAGCCTGGTTCACTATAATAAATTTTAATAAACCCCATGCCACGTAATAAAATAATAATAATATTATTTTGTGGCATGCACAAACTTGTGCAATAACATGTATTATTTAACCGACATGTTAATTAATATTTTTCACATGAATTGGTCTTGGTTCATTCAAACTCTAGAATTTATTGAATACCTAAATAAAATATTTTATTCTCTTAAATAAATATTTTATTCAAAAAACAGTAAAAAAATATATTAAATATCCAATAAAATAAATAAATAAATTTTATTCATAATCTGGTAAATAAATATTTATTTAATTTATGTGATCAATAAAAATTGAATATAATTATTTCTTGGTATTGAGATTAATATTTATTACATTATTTAAATTGAAATATAATTTAATCGATATCAATGAAAACACTTAGTGTGTGACCCTCTAGGATTATTTCTCATTGATATTAGGCGGTCTTGTATGAAGTCTAATATTACTATCTAGAAATGGGACATGGTACCTAATATAAAGAACTTAATATTTCAACAATGATAACCATATATGAACACTTACTATGTAATATAATCCCTTTGTCGCAATATCATGGTTGCACATCTCTATCACCAACCTATATGCTTGATACACCTTTCTTTGACTATCTAAAGTAAATGTTGTTACACCATGACCATGAAATTTAATGTGATGGTTCTATTCCAATCAAAGGGTTGAGACATTAACTTCTATAAATATGGAAGGGAAAAATACTTCCTCAACTTATTCATTAATGACATGTCAATCATGATGCACCCAATGTACCCTACTTTCCGCCAACATATTGCGTGACAATTTTGGTCCATAAATCAAAGTGTGAGATTCATGACATGTATTAATGATAATATTAAAGTCTAAGGATAATTACACATGCTCGTAGATAGGAATATCCGATGACACAAAAACATGAAGAATTCCTACTAGAGGGTCTATTCTCATAATCTACCACCTTAGAGATTACTAATTTTGAACTTCATGAGAAGACGCCGCTTCCACTTTCAAGTACTATCACCTAACAACCTATATACCATGTGTCCTATCATAGTATGTTATCCAACCAAAGAACTATATTTAAGAGATATCACCATAGCATCTCAAGGTTCTCATCATAGAGGGAAAATTATACAAACTTATCAATGTGATGGATACTTTAGGACATCATCACATTAATGTTATGTAGAATAAAAAACAATATGTGATAAGGTATTTATATTAACATTAACTTCTTTAAATATACAAGTAATTTAAAGTAAAAATTAGTAGGTTCTAGGGAACCAAATCCAAAAAACTCCCACTTTCCGTAGATCCATATGCTAACAATACGTTAGTCCTCACATCTTAAACATGTTTCTACTGAGTATGGATACATTTTCTAGGCCTACAATGTTTCTATGACTAGGGTTGGTTAAGCCACATGCCTGTACAATAGATCTGTTTACAACAACATAACTATCTTGAGAAAACACCCCAATTATTAATTTATCCAAGTATCCACCTCTTGTTCCCAAGTTAGAATCCTATCATCCTGACTAAATCCATTTTCATAGTTCATCCTAAGATGATAAACCTCTTACCTTTTGGTATAACCCAAAATTAGAATTGGAGGTTTCTAAACTGCTTCTTAAGATGTATCAGAAGTCAAAACATACTCAGATATTATCAATATGGAAACCACTAACTATAATAAATTTTTCATGCATATTACTATAACCATATTGATGATACTATATCAAATTGAACTAAATAAATATAAGTGTTCAATTCCCTTGATCACTAGTATTCACACTTCTCCAGACACCAGGAACTCATCTAGTTTTAATTTTCAGAGTACTATTGGATAGTTCTAATTGAAAGTATATGAAACTATGATGGATTTATTTGATATTCATATATTATGATTTATGCACCAGTAATATCAAATATAAGTACATATCATGTCACATGAGATGAATTACTAGAATTTAATCTTGTAAAATTATTTTAATCTCCATAATCAATTCTAATTCCCATGTATGTTCTAATGGAAGGATTATATTCCAATAACAATTTGGTCTTGAATTTTTTGAACTTGTATCTTTCAATACTTTATTAATACATGTACTATGAATATATTTAGAAAACATATAGATCCATTTTTAAAGATGTTGTTCCCTAGAAAATGGTTTCTACTTTAATTCAAACTTAGATAAATTTAATTCCTTAGTCTTAAAAAACATGTATGACATAACAAATGTTTTCATATGTTATTAACATATTTATCTTAAAAACTTATAACACTCCCACTATCTAGTCTGGGATACATGTCACTCATTCATTTCCAAAAGAATATCCTATGATCACTATACATGATTTATTCATAAATGAATTTATGTAATATACATATCTACATTTATTGATGTCACTGACCCTTTCAGTTATGCTTAGTAGAGATATACTATAGGGTCTCCTTTTGGTCGCATCTTATAGAAATCTTACATAAGGATTCCTCTAAATGAGGTGGCCTTAACAATCAATATCCCAATATGATGATCATAAAAATATGCTTTAACAAGTAAAATTAGAAAAGGATTTAAGTCATTATGAGTGGTAAATAAGTTTTTTCATAGACTAAAACATTCAATAATCATCTATGCTTTATTGGTACCATCTTATGCCATCCATCCCTAGTTTCTTTTGAATAATTACCAGTAGTATCAAGTCTTATAAATATTAAAAATATGTAATATTGAATCTTGATACATGGAGTCCATTACTTGAATTTATATATACTTTTCAACCTTATCATATTACCATTTATTGATTCTTTGAATCATCATTATTAAATAATAATACATGTATTACCCACTACGGTGAACATAAAACACCTATTTGGTTATGAATTCCTATGCAGTATGTGTCTCTAGAAATACTCCTACCACTAAGCTCAGTGGATTCTAGTATTCCTATGACAACTTATGTGCATCTAGACCCTTAACCCATAGAAGTTAAGTATTATCCCACTATATTCAAATAGATAGGCTTCATTTATGGAAATATAGTTGATCTTGACTAGATGTTAATATCCTTAGTGGATATATAATCATTAATATAGAATCATCTTAGTGTTTTAATTTTAATTTTTAGATAATACCAACTTTTAACAAACATTTTTTAACAAACAATTATGGTAGTTTCCTAATAGATTCTTATAATATCAAAAATGATATAATATCCATTAGACAATATAGTTGTCATATGGTTAGTTGTTTCACTTCTATTTGAAAAACATGTATTGGATGGTATAATGTAATATTTTCAATATATATAAGAATCATAATTAATATTCCTTTTACTATTATAATTTCATTGATGTATATAAGGAAGTATGAGTTTGGGATAACCTTTAGTCTACATGTCTGATTAATTATTACTTGGATAAGATGTTCTCTGACATGCTAGCTTGGAGATTCATCTATCTTTACTAAGTGCATTCATTTAATTTATTGATAATTTATAAAATTTATTAAAGTAATATCACGTAGTATATAAAGTTATAATCAACTTTATAATAGTTTACATGACCATATTTAACCAATTTTAAATGTTTTTTGATGCACCTTTATGTTTGAAGGTTTCTTTATCTAAAACATTATAAGTAGTTTTTTTATATATCCAGTACCATAGATCAATTGAGACTAGAATACTTAAAAATAAATAAATAAGTCAACTACATTCAGTTTTATTTGACAAATAATTATCTTTTCATAATGAGGTAAGAGTTTTATAGTTTATATTCATCATGTATTGTAATGGATATATGTGATTTAAGAGTTACTAAACTAATAGTTTTGTATTTAAAGAACCATAAAAAAATTTATTCCAAAAAGAAATAATTTCTCATTGTGTCTAAAAGGACACTGAGATAAATGTTTTGGTAACATTTATTATAGACTTGAATCAATTCAAATTGGTAATGAAAAATAATGAGCTCCCCTTAGCTGACTTAGGAATCACCCTTTCTCAGCTCATTTTGAGTTCACTCTATAACCTTTATATTCTTGCTTGTTTCCTATATTTAAATACATGTATATTGTAAGAATATTATATTTAATAAATAATTATTGAAAATAAACTTTATTAATATACCTAAAGTGGATGAACCTTATTGATTTTTAATTCATTTCAATTTATTTTCCAATGTCCAAGATTTACACATAAGAAGAAAATAGCCTCTTGTTCATTCTTCTGCCTTTGAATATTTTTTCTCTTTAAAGGAAACTATAAAGGATCTTATGGTTTTAGATTATCCATGGGATATTTATCTTTTTCTTTCAAAATTTTCACCACAAGGGGTGGATAAATAGGTTTCAACGAGTCCTTATCATCTTGGAAAAGTATGGAAAAAAGTTTCCTAAGTGACTTATCCATTTTTTATCTAAGCTTGGAAAAATAAGGATAATATTTGTAGTAAGGATAATAAAATAATATTAATGGACAATTTATTATCCAAGTGGAAGCCCAATTTCACTAATTGATCAATATATCCTAGTAATTTTAAATCATGATCAGTAGCTAGATTTACTTCTTCCATTTTACCCTAATATAGTTCATTTACAATCTATAATGTATTTGATTTTCTGTGTATTATTTTTGGATATTATAAGGATTATTTTCAAGACCAGGTGCTGAGATGAAATTTTATTCTAATACTTGATGTGATCATGATAAATTTTTGAAATATATTAAATATATTAAATAACATGTGTGCGTAGTTTTCATGAAAAAGTGAAATAAATTCTAAACATGTGCCTGGATCAAAAATCTGAGGGAACCATTGAGTTAAAAATGTGAGTTTTACCCTAGGAATTACTTAAAATTAGTTGGCATGGTTCATTTGTGTAAAAGTCATCATGGGTGTGAAAATGAATAAAATGAATAAAATAATTAAATAAAATTATTTTATTTCATTTTTTTGACACAACGAATGTTTTTTCATGCCTAGGGTAAACCTTTTATTATAAGATAGACTTATGCATTGATCTACATTGATCTACACCCCAAGATGACACCAATATCTCTGCCAGGATATCGGATGGATCCCGTAGAGTTTTGTGAGCTAAGGTTGCAGTTGAAAGAGTTACAGAGGAAGGGCTTTGTTTAACCCAACATTTCACCTTATAAAGCCCAATTTTTGTTTTCTAAGAAGTCATATGTGAGCTTTAGGATGTGTGTGGACTACTGGAACTTCAACCAGGTGACCGTGAAGAACAATTATCCACCATATAGGATCGATGACCTCTTTGATCTATTGAGAGGGGCACAATGGTTCTTAGAGGTTGATCTCAGATCAGGCTATCACCAGCTATGAGTTTGGGATGAGGATATACCGAATATGGCATTGATATGTCTCTATGGTCACTATGAGTACTTGGTGATACACTTTGTCATAATTAGTTCCTTAGCAGTGTTCATGGGACTCATGAACCAGATCTTCTAGCCTTTCTTGGACCGGTTTGTGGTGGTCTCCATTGATGATATCCTTATGTAATCAAAATCGAAAGAGAATCATGCGAGACACTTGAGGATAGTTCTAGATGTACTCTGAGAGCACCATCTTTACAAAAAACTCTCGAAGTTCCAGTTCTGGATACTGGTGGTCCACTTTCTAGGATATGTTATCTCAGTGAATAGAGTGGTAGTGGACCCATCCAAGGTCGAGGAAATGTTAGTTTGGGAGCCACCCAAGAGCACAACGAAGGTATGAAGATTACTTGGGTTGATAAGATATTACCAGATATTCATACCTGATTTCTCCAGGATATCAGTACCCATGAAATCTTTGACTCAAAAGGGACAACCTTTTGTGTGGATAAAGAAGTATAAGTAGGATTTTCATCAGTTGAGGAAAATTTTTATGAGAACTCCCATCTTGAGATTGTTAGAGGAGGGTGTTGAGTACATAGTGTTCTTTGATGCATTTAGAACCAGTCTTGGTTGTGTTTTGATTCAGATACAAGTAGTGATTTCCTTTAGTTCACACCAGTTGAGACCACACAAGTATAACTACATGACCCAAGATCTTGAGTTAGTAGTGGTATTCATAATTTTGAAGATTTGGTGACACTACCTGATGGGTGATAATTTTATCATCTATTCTGATCACAAGAGTCTCAAGTACACCTTCTCTTAAAAGGATTTCAACTTGAGACATAGGAAATGGATAGAGTTCCTCCATTATTATGACTTTGAAACTGTCTATACTCCTAGGAAGGAGAAAATTGTATAAGTTTCTCTTAGAAGGATATCTTGTTCATAGTTTATGAATGAGGCATTAGATTAGTTGGCATCATTGTAGTTATCCTTTGTGGATAGAGATGGAGCAGATTACCTCTAATCGATTTTTGTTACCCATCCACTCTTGCAGTGAGTCAAGGAGGCACAACTTGGGGATACTAACTGTGAGACCCTATGTACTTAGATATCCAATGGACATGCTCCTGATGGATATTCTAATGTTTGGGAGTAAATATTTCTTTTTATAGGATGCATGGTGGTACTAGTGGCGTTGTAGGAAGAGGTTCTGAGAGAGTTTCATACATCTCCTTTGGCGGTAGATCCAGGCATGGAAAAGATTTACTGGGACATCTAATGTCAGTTTTGGTGTCTAGGGATAAATAAAGAAGTTATAGAGTTTGTCTCTCGATGCCTTATTTGTCAGTAAGTGAAGGATGAGAACCAAGTTCCAGAAGGTTTAGCTCAACCCCTTAAGGTACCATAATGGAAGTGGGATGAGATATCTATGGACTTCGTTATAGTCTTACCACATATTTCTAGGGGACATGATTCCATATGGGTGATCATAGAATGAATCACCAAGTCAGACCACTTCCTAGATATACGAGATTAGATTTCAGTAAAGAGCTTGGGATGCCTCTACATTCAGAAGATATTTTGACTCCATGGAGTTCTATCGATGATTTTTTCTGATCATGATGCTCACTTTACATCCCAATTTTGGAAGGGATTACAAAAGGTATTTGGGACCTAGTTACTCTTGAGAACAATGTTTCACCCCCAAACCGATGACCAGACTCAGCGAACCATTCAGGTTCTGGAGGATATGATATGAGATTACATGTTGGACTTTGGCCATAGTTGGGAGGATCACCAACCACTAGTGGAGTTTGTATAAA
Organism: Viscum album; assembly: GCA_963277665.1. Lineage (NCBI taxonomy): Eukaryota > Viridiplantae > Streptophyta > Magnoliopsida > Santalales > Viscaceae > Viscum > Viscum album. The sequence continues at coordinate 1,761,253,524 of OY728151.1, forward strand.
AAAATAGATACCATTTCACCATTGGTATGTCACTATTTGAGGCTTTGTATGGGAGACCCTACAGGTCACCCTTTGCTTGACTGACCCCAGAGAGTTAACACTCATGGGATTATAATTGGCGTGAGATACAAGATAGAAGGTTAAGATCACCCAATATTGGATAAAAACTACAAAGATCCATCAGAAGTCGTATGTTGATAGAAGGAAGAGGCCTTTGGATTTTGAGGAAGGAGACCATGTATTCCCACAGGTTTCACCTAAATGTGGATTATGGATATTTGGCTGGGGAGATAAGCTTTCTACAAGGTTCATTAGACCTTTCCAAATAATTTGTAGAGTTTTCAAGGTGGCGTACCACTTAGATCTACCTCTATAGTTATACTGGGTGTACGACGTCTTCCACGTGTCACAACTGAGGATGTATGTGCATGACCCATCGCACGTTATCGACTGGGGTGAGATGGACATTGAGGATGGAGAGACCTTTGCTGAGTACCCAATGGAGATCGAGGATCCGCACAAGAGTATCCTTTCTGGGTGATCAATTCCTTTATTTCATGTCTGGTGGCAACACATGAATCTCTAGGAGATCATCTGGGAGTGGGAAGCTCAGATTTGTGCTCAGTACCCACATCTATTTGAGTAGCCTTTTTTTGGATTTTTAGGGATGTAAATCCCCAAGGTTGGGAGAATATAATTTCTTGTATTTTATATGTATTATTTTTAGATATTATATAGATTATTTTCAAGACATGGTAGTGAGATGGCATGTGATTCTGAGGCCTCGTGTGCCCAGAATAAATGTTTGAAATATATTAAATATATCAAATAGTATTCACACACAGTTTTCCTAAAAAAGTGGAATAAATTCTAAAAGGGTTCCCATATCAAAAATAATAGGGCACAATTGAGTTCAGAATATAAGGTTTACCCTAAGAACGACTCAACATTGGTTGGCATGAGTCATTTATGGAAAAAGTCAGCACGGGTGTGAAAATGAATAAAATAATTAAACAATTTATTTATTTCATTTTTTTGACACAATGACTATTTAGTATTTAAAAATAATATAATGAAGAAATATTAGGGTTATCTGCATAACCCTAGAGATGCTGGAGGACCCTTGGAGAGAGCTTCAGAGAATTATCTCAACGATCAATGGATGAATTACAGATCGAAGATCGACACACCTTAGATTCAATGGATCTTGCCAAAGATGACGATGAAACATAATTATTCATTATCCATAAAACCGAATCAATGTAGGGTGTTTGTTTTGTTTCTTTTATTCCCTATTTTTTATTTCTATGATGAATGCAGACCAATCAATGAATATATTGATTTCAGATTCGATCATCCTACAGGATGAGTATGATTGCGGGGTTTATTGGGAGAATATCTATTTGTGGTTGTTTATTATTCAATTTTAATTATAATAGGAATAGAACTATATCGACACAAACATAAATTGAGGTCTGTTCCTCTGAATTTTTCTTGTTATTTTCTCCCCTGATTCACTGATCATCATGGATGTTCTTCATTGTCTTGCAGTTCAACTTTTTACCAAACAATCGATTGTTACATACTTGTTTTTTGACACAATGATCCAAAATCGTAGATCTGGGATTGGTACGACAATAAGGTGGTGTGATGATGGGATTAGTGATGATTCAAACAAAGATTGATGCATGATTTCATGTTATTTAGTGCATAGTTAAGAACAATGACGATCTTGTTTTCAAAACAGATTAAAGGCATGAATCTCATTTATTAAATTATGGAATGACTTGATGAGGATCAATATATTTTTTTTTCATCAAGGAGATGGATGTATCAAAGGCTAGATCATCGATTGGATTGCACAGAGGAAGAACTATGAATTTTGGAAAATCCTGATCCACATGGTGTGTAATCCTGGATTACATGGCGTGTGGACCCCCTGAGTGGCTGCTAGGTTTTAGGGAAGGGGATAAGTACCACACAGTGTGTGAATTGGCCTACACAGTTCATGATCTCTCCCTAAAGATTCAACATGTACTTTGGAGAGTACACAGACATGAGGTGGAGTACAAAGATTTCCCACACAATGTGTAATCCCCCACACATACATGGGTAGACCAAGTACACAGGCTGAGCTATGTAATGGCACACATGTGGAGTAAAAAGGATGCCTATATGGAATTCACTACTACAAAGACACAGTTTGATGACACATACCATTTACATGGGTAGGACCCAGGGTCAAGGGACACAGTATGTGGCCCCACTACATGCCGTGTACTCTTTTATACATGGCTTGGATCTCTTGTCCCTTATATCTTGGACAAGTTTCATTAGGGTTAATTCACCTTATCACCTACCTAAAGGTTAGTATGGAATCATTTCTTACTCTTAATACAACGATACCTATGGTATGACTTCTTGGATAGAGTCATTAGAATCCCTCCGTGAGGCCTAGAGTGAGATTCTCTATTCATCTTTGTGCCCTAGGTAGGGTTCTTGGTATCTTTGTAACCAACAATACATGGGCGTTGATATTTAACTTAGCGGGTTAATCTAGATTGATTTTTCTGGTATCTCCCCATGAAATTGGGAGTGATTCTCATATGTGTATCATATTATCTTCGGACTATCAACATGTTCTTTCTCACAATGAGACCCGACAAGCATCACCTCTCGGACAGACTTCATCAGTACTATCAGAATCAGGAGCATGTTCTCCCAGATGAGTGCTTCATAGATCCTTTAGGATAGAATCCTAGGGCTGGTATACTATGGATGTGTCTTACCTCTAGACTATGTGTCTTTGTTGAGTATATCTGGATATTCTTGTTATATGTATTGTATAAATATACCTGTATAGAGCTGAATATATTTTCTATTATTGTATGATTTTTGGTTTTGGGGTGTCCTACTGAGTATTTTTATACTCACCCCTACACAAGATCTTCCCACACATGTCATGACTTGTGGAGATGATCGACCTTTTGACAGAGTCCTAGGTAGACTAGTACCAGATGGTGCTTAGTGCAACCATACAGACTGAGGTGTGTTCCTACGGCTTTCAGACAATAGTCCCTTTTCTTTCAGGTTGGACTTGTGTTTCAGACTCTTTATGGTGGGCTTGTATTTTTTCAATGTTTGATTTCTTTACTTCCTGTTGTACTCTAATTGTGGGATATATATATATTTATGCATTGGTTGTCTAGTTTTTTTACATTTTATCATTTTTTTTGGGATTGGAGATGTGTACGTGTGTATAGGTACTTAGGAAATGTCTCCCATATTAGTGATATGGATACTCAATTATAGTCACCATATCCTGGCATATTGGAGGCAGGATTAGGGAGTCACAACATGGTCCCCACTAGGATGGATCGTGACACAATCTTATTTATTTCAAGACTTTCCTTATCTTCCTCAAGAGAATGAATATGTGTTATTATGGTATAAGCATCCATGTATTTATGTTGTATCATCAAATCTCTAATCATAGTTGATAGTATAATACAACAGACATAAGAAGCATCCTCAAAATGTCTCTTGTAGGCTTCCTTTTCACATTTTCTCACCTATTTGGGTAATAGAACAAGAATGGGGGATTCAAAAACATAATATAAACTTTCTGATAATAGTGAATCACATAAACGATTGCACCACATATAAAAATTTGTATTTGTAAGGACATACCTTGAGTTTAGGAATAATTCCAATGCTTTCATACTTTTGGTTTCCATTTTCTATAATAATTAAAATCAATGATTAATACTTTACTTGATTACAAATTATGTGAGAAATAATAATAAATTAATTTTATTAATTCTCACACTATTTTATTAAGTCCCAATAAGCCTCACCACTGAACTTGGAATGTATTGTTTCTAGGACAATCTAGTGGCAAGGATCCATATTCTCCTTCACATAACCCCAACAAGCGTTGTTCAAGCTACTTGAAGGTATTTAGGTGGGCATGTCTTTTCCAACTATAGTCTTGCAACTCCTTGATCTTTTGCATGGATTCCCCAATCCTGAAATCCTAACTTATATTTCCTCAACACTTGACTCCAAATTATACCAAGTCTAACAAGGGCCACTCCTATTTATGTAAAATGGTTAAGTCTACCCAAAACCTTCATAAAACCCCCCTTATAAAAGTAAATTCCCCAAAAAGGGTTGGTTAAAAACTTAGTTCTATTGAGTATCATTATTAATAAATTAATGTAAGGTCAATTCCAAATTAATATTTAATTGTGGGATTTTAATTTATTATGCATAAATTTCATCTTTTTTTCTGTTTACATGTCTTGTTAATATTAAGTGGATGTTACTTAATTAATCAACCATGTTGGATAAAAAATTTGTGCACAATTAATTTATTTAATTTCCATATTTACACATTATTTCATTTATTTATGTGATCATGACCTTGCATCCATAAAATAAACAATTGAATATATAGAAATAATAAATAACTAAATGAACCATTCATGATATTTATCTAATGGTTTATTTAATTAGTGGAAATTAAATAAACCTTTGACTTCGGATAAATAACTCCTATTTCTAGTCTTGGGAAGAATTAAAACATTCCACCTATCCACCTTTGTATCACCTGAGTTAGAATCATAATGGTTACATCTTGAATTGACTCCATGCGCTTTAGGATACTCCCTTAATTACATGTTTTTTATGAATCAGACATAGTTGATGGGAATAAAAGGATTAGTTAAAAGGGGATTTCATAAATATCTGTGGATATGTAGGTCCTACATAATAATGGATGGAGTGATGACTCGCATGCCATCATATTTAATTTAATAATAAATAATTACAAACCCATGTAATAAATTAAATTAAAACATCCAACACATAAATAGGTCTTGTTCAAGCTCATGAATGGTCATATAAGCAATGAATACACAAAAACAACCAGATAGTATTCATTTCTTTATTTGTTCTTTATTATTAAGATGAATGTGCGTGTATTAATTAATTAATTAATTATCTTTAATCTTAATTATCATCTAAACTTTATTAGAGATACCCATAATTTATGGAAAATAAACAGAAGAACCAATAATGACATATATTTATTACAATAAATTAATTGAGAATTTAAAATTATTTAAAACCATTATTAAAATTTCAAACACACAATGGTGTTCCAATCAATAAAAAAAGGCTTTAATGCTACAATTTTTCAATTTAATGTAATTTTTAATTGTTTCCATTAATAAGAAACTACATAGAATTTACATCTAGCTACACCCCATGTATCTCGATTGTTGTGTATCTAGGGTACATGCCTGGTTCTGCAGTATGTTCCTTATCCAGACTACATGACATGTACAGACTAGTTACACGCCATATGTTTCACTTTCCATGTGTCCAGGATGCACGCATAGTTCAATGGTGTATGTCTCGGTGGACTACACGGTGTGTATAGGCCAGATACAAACCATGTATCTCTTTTATCCATGTGTCTATTTTCTCTATGAGTGGATCAACATGTTCTTCAGATATGGGATTTTATGAACTACATGCTTTATACACCGCATACACATTGCGTATATTATAAATTCTATAGGTTGTTAGTATCAAATATTTTTTACTATGTCTAATGACCACATAGATTACAAAATTTATGATGCTAAACCATGTAGACTAGATGATGTATACACTGACACATGCCATGTAATCCGACAATCATGTTCCAGGTTGTACGGTCAACATGAAACATACACTGCATGTAATTACTATGTGGTGCATCATGTATCCCTCGACGCATCCAAATGTAGTGAACTAGGGTATACTACATGTACTTTTGAGTACATGCCATGTAGCCCTATATTACCGGCCAAAAATTGGTAGTTTCCCAAGGGAATATTTGGTTATTTTTTATATGTTCTTAAACATTTAAGAAAACTAAATATTGAATGAATCACAATTATTATGTTGAAGCATATTAATTTAAATTAGATTAAATAATAAATAAAATGAAATTAGAATCTAACAAATTTTTTTACATAGATCAACAAGAAAATAAATAATTATAAATTTAAACGTGACCCCTCTAATACCACTTATTGTTTTTGGGCACAATGGAAGCCTACAATGGTGGGAGATATATTAAAATTTCTTTTAATATTCGAGTTTCCCAAAACCATGAGCATTTAACTTGCATGTTAAGTTTATAATTAATTAATTTAATATATAAAGAAATGAATACCTAGTCTTAGGAAATTTCTTCATTGATGAATGTTGATTGTCCAAAAAGACCCTTTCAGATAACCTTCACTATGATGTGAGGATCCAATGATAGAATCTCTCTATAGGTGATCCATACATGCTCCTATGATCTCTGAGCAATGCCAATCGATCTATGGGTTCTAGCATGGGGAATTAAATGTATTGTGTTGTTCATTCTTGATTTCTCATTATTTTTTCTTAAATAAATATATCCTGTGTTTCTTATTCTTGAGAGGGAGAGAGAGAAGGGGGAGTCGATAGGGAATTTGTTGTGCACAACAATTCTCTCTTTCAATTTCACATTGATCGATACTCTATAGAATAGACATAAACATCTATTTATAGAGATAGGTTTTAGGTTTAAATAATTATTTAATTACATACTGACCATTAAATAATACAATAAATTTTAATAAACCCCATGCCACATAATAAAATAATAATATTTTTTTTCCGTGCGCCAACTTAGACAATAAAAAGTATTATTTAACCAACTTGTTAATTCATGTTTATCACCAGACTCAGTCTTGGTCCATTCAAACTCCTATAGAATTTATTTAATAATTGAATAAAATATTTTATTCTCTTAAATAAATATTTTATTCACAAACCAGTAAATAAACATTTATTAAATATAAAATAAAATAAATATATATATTTTATTCACAATATGGTGAATAAATATTTATTTAATTTATGAAATCAATAAAACTTGAATAAAATTATTCCTCAGTCTTGAGAATCATATTTATTACATTAATTAAATTAAAATATAATTTAATCAAGATCAATTGAAACACTTAGTGAGTAACCCTCTAGGATTCTTTCTCATTGATATTAGGAAAGCTTGCATAAATTCCAAGATTACTATCTAACAACAGGTCAATGCACCCAAGATAAATAACTTAATTTTGTAAGGATAAAACCATATATGAACACTCATTATGTAATATAATCCCCTTTTCACAATATCTCATCAAGAAAGTTGCACATCTGTGTTACCAACCTATATGATTAATATATCTTTCTGTGACTATCTAAAATAAATTTCGTTAAACCATGGACATGGAATTTAATGAAATGGTTATATTCCAATAAAAGGTCTGAGATATCAACTTCTATAAAGATGTAATGGAAAAATCCTTCCTAGAATTATTCATTAATGAAATGTCAATCGTGATGAACCCAACACACCTTACTTCACACCAATATATTGCTTGATATTTTTGGTTAATAAATATATGTGTGAGAGTCATGGAATTCATCAATGAAAATATTAAAGTCTAAGAACCATTACACACACTCAGATAGGAATATTTGATGACACCAAAACATGAAGAATTCCTACTCATGGGTATTTTATCATAATCTCCCACCTTGGAGATTACCAAGTGAAAACATCATGAGAAGAAGCCTCATCCTTTTAAGATCACTCACACCCAAAGGTCTATATACCATGAATCCTTTCATAGTACATTATCCAACTATAAAAATATATTAAATAGATATATCCGTTGCATATCAAGGTTCTCATCATAACAGATAACTGCTACGATCTATCAATGCGACATATACTCTAGGAAATTATCACATCAATGTTATGCAGAAGAAAAATCAACACGTGATAAGTTATTTATATTAACATTCATTTATTTGAATTTAAAAGTAATCTAAAGTATATAGTAGTTGGTTCTAGGGCACCAACTACAACAAAAGAAAACCTCAAGTGGCATTACACACACTATGAGTGACATGTCTATTCTTGATGCACCCAAGGTTAACCAATGTGATAAATTTATCCAAATACATTTAAAAACCATGATCAATATTTATAAGACATTTTCAAATCCAATCCAATCCACTTAAATGTTTGAAATCCCATTTTTAAATCAAATCCACCATTCAAGAATTTTATCAAACACTTGGTGTGCACAAACAATTTTTAAAGAAAAACCCTTTGAAAACATGATTTATTTTCAGATGTTCCATTATAATAATAAATCTATTAAATTAAATTAATAACCTAAAGTAATTTACAAGAAAAATAAGGAATTCATAGAATTATCCCTTTATATAGAAACACCTACCTCAAGAATGGAGGTATAACTAAACACCTTTAAAAATATAGTTCAGGGAAGAGTAGATCAGTTCCTCATGATCTTAGATCCATAAGAAAAAATATCAATCCTCCTTCAAACCCATTATATCTGAAATACACATACACTTTGGGTTCCGTGAGAAAATAGGAGAAGAGATCTAGAGAGGATCTATAATGAATAGGGTAAACTAGGTCAAGAATACAACATACCTCAAGTTAATCCATAAAGAATAAAGGAAAAACACTTAGAATCAAAAAGGAGAAGAATATTGAGTATTAGGGAGATATTAGGTTGATAAAATATGTTATTAAGGGGAATTTATATGTTAAACTGAGGTCTTAGAGTTTTTTATTAAAAATTTGGATCATTAAAAGTTTGTGTGCATGGTTTTGAGAAGGGGTCACACAATTAGAAGTAACTGTGCACCCTTTATCAATATTCTAATTGGGGTGAATATTTTACATGTATGGTTACTTTAACCATGTGCCAACTGTGAATAACCCAACTTCCAAGGGATTCATGTTTTAGAGGGGTGGCTACACGGTTTGGAAAAACCGTGGTCCCTTTATAGTAGACCATGCTTGGCCATATGGTTTCCTGGGACAAACCACATAGTTTTCCCTAACCATGCGCCAACTTTGTATAACCCCAAGGGCTTAACAAAATATTAGAAAACTCTCAAAAAAATCTTGAATAAATACCAAAAAAAACATGGTCAAAACAAGGGTTAATAAGCCTGAATGGCCCGAAGGCCTTCATTTTTATTGATTTTTGATAACCCCCAGAAAGTGATCAAGATTCTAGACTCAAAAAAATATAAGGCCATTACTACCTCATCAAAAATTTCCACTCCCACATCTCATGGATATTCTTTCCACACTTCCATAGTACTTAGACCAGGGGAATAATTTTACCATGTACTACCTCATCCCAAAAATCCACAATTTGAATTGGTAGCTCAACAATGGTGGTATCAGGATAAATATCAACATCCTCCCATTTAATCACATGGGAAGGATATGGTTGATACCTCCTCATATGGTAAATATGAAACAATTCATGAATTGAAGTCAAGCGAGATGGCAATTCCAACGGATATGCCACCTTTACCAGTTGCTCCAAGATATCAAAGGGGTCAGTAAATGTCGGTGCCAACTTATGCTTCTTACCCAACTAAAGATGTTCCAATAAAGGAAAAAATCTGAGAAAAACTCGATCAATAACCTCAAAATCTAGTGGCCAATGATGAAAGTCCACATACGATTTCTGATGGATCTGTGCAATGACCACCATCTTCTGGATCAACTGAGGCTTTTCTATTGTATCCTGAATGAGACTTGGCCCAAACAAGAAAAACTCTCCCAAATTTTCACATCACAAGGTATATTTACATGGACTCTCATACAAATATTCTAAGGGTGACATATTTATCAAATCTTGATAACTATTTTTATAGGAAAATTAGAACAAAGGCAAATTATTTTCCTAATATCCAACAAAATCAAGCACACAAGATAGAAGAATACCCTCAAAAACTTGGATATCTCTCTATATCTATCCATCTATCTTTGGATGATAATCCAAGATCAATTTCAATTAGGAACCCATTGCCTCCTACAAACCTTTATAGAACTTGGATGTAAACCACAAGTACTTGTTAGAAACAATAACAGAGGGAACCCCATGAAGTCTCTCAATCTATTAGATATACAAATCTTCGTTCTATTCTACCTTGGTTGTATTCTAGATTGGTAATAAATAAGATGATTTTGTAAGTCAATAAATGATCATCCAAATAAAATCATTAGCGCTAGGAGTCTGTGGAAAAGCAATGAATAAGTTCATGGAAATATCATCCCATTTCCATACTAGAATGGGTAAAGGTTGTAATAAACCATCAGGACTCTGGTGTTCCTCCTTAATTTTCTGACAAGTGAGACATTATGATAATAAATCTAAAATTGACTACCTCATCCATGGACACAAATACTAATGTATTACTTCATGATACATCTTGGTATTCACAAGGTGTATGGACCAACATGACTGGTACCCACTTTCCATCAACTCCTACCTCATAGAAATCGGAACAAACAACATGCTACAAAATCCCAAAGATCTACTAGGAGATAGAGACCAATCACCCGAGGTATCCCCATCATAAATGCTTTTAGCTAATAATTGGAACTCAACATCTATCACCTAATCATTCCAAACTCACTCATTGAAAGATTATTTAGCTTTAATCAATACCAAGAACACCTTTACACCAACTTCTTCCACTCTCAAGATCATCTCAGCAAACAAACTCATCGGAGACCACTCCTCAAATGATTCATTCACAGATCGAGTTAGTAATTTTATGCTCAATTAATTAGTAACCACATTCCATTTCCCAAGAGTGTATGAAATATCAAAATAAAAAATCTAAATATACTTCACCCAATATCTCTATCATAAGTTCAGATCCCTCTGAGTAAAAATTTATTTCAGGATGTTATGACCAGAATACACTATAAACTGATCACCAAAGAGATTGTGATGCTGTGTTTTGAGTGAATGAATAACTTATTCTAACTCAAGATCATGGGTATGGTAGTTATTCTCATGAGGGAATAATTGGAGAGATCCATAGGCCATCACCTATTTCCCCTACATCAAGACACATCCCAAACCCATACCAGAAGAGTCACACAAAACATCATAACCCAAACCTAGTTCCAGAAGAATAAAAACTGGTGATGAAGTCAACCTAACATTTAGCTTCTCAAAATATCTCTGACATTTTTCATTCCAATCAAACTTTACACCCTTATGAGTTAGAGATATCATCAAAGATGCGAGCTTGGAGAAATCCTAAACTGACCATCTATGGTAACCAGCCAAACCCAAGAAGCTCCAAATATCAAACACACTTATGGGATGCTCCTAGAACATAATAGCCTATATTTTCTCAAAATCCACTGAGACACCCATCTCAGGTATGAAATACCTTATAAATTTTATTTCCTGGATCCAAAAATCACATTTGATTACCATATAGATGATATTCCTTCAAGGTTCAACTTCTGATAATCCACACAAAGTTCAAGACTCCCATATTATATATTAGTAAAGAGGATAGGTGAAACCCATGGTGACATGAAAGGATAAATAAATCCCTTATATTCTAATCCCTTAAGTTGGACTTTATGTTCAATTAACTTACTAGGTTCCATTTGATAATATGGCATAGAAATGGGCATCGTACCAGGGAGTAGGTCAATAGTAAACTCGACCTCTCTCTATTATGGTAAACCATAAAAATCATTGGGAAGGACCTCAGGGCACACAAAAACTACTGTAGGAATAAGATAGCCCAAAAAAAGGGTTAACAACATCATATTTGAAAACTAGCATGAGATTACCCCTGTGTAAGGAATAATAGGTCATACCCTTCTCGATCTAGGGTCCCACTCACCCTAAAAAACATGAGTGACCCCAGCAGAAGATAAAAACCAAACCTGAAAATGATAATAGTATATCTATTCCTTAACACCGATCATCTAATCCAAGCTAAGTATCATGTTGAATATTTCAAAATAAAGAACTAAAAAGTCAAACACCACCTCAAAGTCAGCTATCATCACCTGACACATGGGACACTTGAAACCCTTTTCAGACCTATTTCCCAAAGGCATGGAAAGATCTAACAATAAATACATAAGTTATGAATTTAATCCCAACAAATCAATTAACTTTGATGATATGAAAGAATTATTAGAACCTATATCAAACAAATCTATCACCATATAAGACAAAATAAATACCATACCTCTAATAGTACCTGGCCCCACTTCAGATTCCTCTAGCACACACTCTTCCACATAAATCTGTCTGGTCTTAGCCACATAAACACCCCTATTAGCCTAAGTATTATACCCACCAACCTTGGAAGAATAATTATGAACATATGAACCCTTGGTGAGAGTGGGTCTAGTCATACTGCCCTGGGATATCCTTTCACAAAAATTCCTCAAGTGGAATGATAGTCTATGACGATGACAATTATTAGGAATCTCCATACAGTTAGGATTGGTATGGACACACCATAAACATTGGTAGTAGAAAATTTATACTATCCTGATAAAGCCCCTAAAACTGGTCTAAAAGAAAATAGACCACCCCAACAGTTCCTTTTTTGGACAAAAGTGACACCCTGGAAAACAACTACACCAACTAAAGCTCCACCAAAACTAGTATTTCCTACCTTGTTAGCCTCCACTAAAGTTTCTTTGTCAAATACCACCACAAAGTTTTGAAGTCACATGATAACCAAGATCGACTGAATATTAGTCCTCATTACCAAATCAAACATATAAGACTTTAGGTACTCATTGTTGACTATCTCTGGTTCCAAAATGCACCAACTTAGTAAAACAAGTGGAATACTCTAGAACAGTTTTCTCCCCTTACTATAAGGTCAGAAACTTCAGGTTCTTTTCTACACGGAATGTCTCAGGGTAAAACTGCTAATTGAATATTTTCCTAAAATAAGTCCAGGTAAGATCCTCATTTAAATTATCATGCACAATAGACTCCCAAAATTTCTATCAAGACCCTCCCTCCAAAGATTACCCTCCTAAGCTGGAAATGAAGGAAGATAGATAATGAACCCCGAGTCCCACCTCTAGTAGACCCTAGGGTGACGACCTGCACCAAGGGTATTGAATCTCATGAAATGAGAGACATTTCCCTTTTTATAAGAAAAAAATATTGGGAGATAATATGGTACATCTTAAAACAACTCCAAGCACTATATAAAAGAAAAACCAAAATCCATCCCACATGAATGTTTTAAAGTAAAACTACTACAAATACAATGAAAATCTCCAAAGTAAATACCAAAAGAATAAAGATATGTAGCGACATGATGAATATCCCCAAGTCTGAGCTAGTAATGCCCAGAATGGTCCCCGTAGTCCTCCTGGAAACCTGAAAGCAGTTTTATGTATGTAGGATGAGCATACAAGTATACTCAGTAGAAAAAAACCTATGTCTCTCATGCACAAGTGGAGAATCATACTAATTCATCTATGAGAAAACATTAGAAACCAAAAGAACCTAAAAAGGTATACTAACCACCCCAACCTCTGCAATGGAACACTCACCAAATAATGAAAGTCAAGTAAAGTAATATAGAGCACATCGATGATAGGGTACCCAACCCCACTTTCCCACTAATTATTCGCTCTTACACCCTAACGGAAAATGTCCGGGAGCTACCACCTCTTCTGAAAGTACCACATCACAACCCGCCCATACACACCTAGGCCTCATAGTTAGTCCTAAAACATGAGAAAAAAAATCTCATCACATCCCACCTGCACCCACTTGGGCCACACAACCACACCCTTCCCATAGAAACCTAGGCCACATACCATGTCACATCCTGAAAATACTTGGGAAAGAACAACACATTTCATCCCAAAGACACCTAGGAAAACAAAACTCACCTGCACACACCTAGGCCTCACAAACCACTACCTTCCGGAAGAATCTTGGGCTATCACCACCTGGAATAGTGAGTATGGATGAGCGGGTGTCCATCCATCCATCCTCCCACTAGGATGTTTGGGAAAGACACCCTCCCCCATCATAATGGGGGTGTTCAACACATAGTGCTCAACTAGGGTGGGGTTTGTATAGAAAACACAAGGAAAATACAGGTATGCATATATATATATATATATATATATCATCAAATACTCAAGACCAACCTATCGGTTATCAATCAAACTATCAACCAACTTATGATACTGCTAACTATGCGTCTACCTCTAAATGCATTTATTAACACCAGAAGGAGTCACTTTGGAAGTTGATAAATGAAATCCATTCATAATAAGCCACAAATAAAATATGACCCAACCATCTCATTTAAGAAATTATCATTCTTTATTAAGGATGCCATTTATTCATTCCATCCCTACTTAGGAAACTAACAATCACAGCATGAAACATGCCACACAACAAAGAAACTCACTTCATATTTCCACTCTATTAAACACCCATACCAACCACTAATATCATCATTCTTCAAAGTCATTTCACCCTGTCCTTCCTATCAACAAGAAAACCCCCGAATTATTGTCAAACCCTGAAACCCACCTCATCACAACCAACCCGATAGCCCCACTGTATAAAACCACACCCATCACACTCAGTAACATAAACATACCCAAACCCAAGCCTACAACCCCACTACTCAAACACTTCCCATCCATTCCACAATCATTCAATCTCTCAACCTGAGATTCCATTACACCACCCGTACCATCCCACCTTACAACCGTGATCTCAACCTAACACCACACAAGAACACAAGTCACAAGACAAAACAAAACCACACAAAACACACAACCACACCAAAAAAAGCAAGGTGTATTCAGATTTAGAAAACACTCATTCTTTAATTCCACTTTGATAATTCAAGGGTTATTATAGAACAAGTTCGATCATGAGGCATCCATTTATTTAACCGAATATATGTGTTTAACAAATTTTATATTCACAAGGTCATTCATAGAGGATCAACATTAGACATCCAAAATCCATCATAGGTTCACAAACAAAGACCACTAACGAACATGCCTTTTAGTAGGCATATAGACTATAAAAATCACAATATTAGTAACAAATAAAACATAATCATGCGTCACTTTTTCCCAGCCCCTATATATTGATATTAAATAGATTAGATTATCTTTATTTATTAAGAATTATAATATATTCACAAGAGAACATTCATACATCCACCCCGCATGATACACAATTTAAAAGAGATGAAGGTATCCCTACTTGGAAGAATAGACAATTGACAAATCCTCCTAACACCAAAACAGGGGGTGCGTAAGAAGTAGGAAGAACCACTAGAGAGATGTGATATAAGGGGATAAACACAAACACATGATCACTTAGAGAAGAAAGGTTATGGGATTCTTAGTAGAAAGAGTAAAGAGAAAGAAAACAAGGGATAAAGGATCTTGGCTTTAGAATCTCCTGATCCTATATCAACAAAGGAACAATTTTAAAATTCATTAAAGTTTTATCTTGAACAAGACCATATGGATTGTCCATTTAGGAGTCTCTAGGTATTAGGAAATTAAGGATATATTTTATATCCTTTTAAATGTCTTCAAAAACACTTAAATTTTGGTTTAAACTCATTTTACATCAAATAAAATGTTAAAGGGGAGAAAATAGAAAAACATGAATTTTGAAAAACATGAATTTTGAAAAACTATTGGAAATAACTCACATTAGGTGAGTCACTAACGCGAGTCTCCGATGAATGATTCACTAACATAACTCACCGATGCCACTTACCAATGCCACCTGCTGACACTAGTCACCAATGCCAGCTACTGATGGATGACTCACCGTCGTGATCCACTATTAGCGAATCATCGTTGTGACTCACTAACACCACCTACCAATTCCACTCACCAATGACACCTATTGAAACCACTTACTAACACCACCTATCTATTCATCCTACCAACACCACTCACTAATCTTGAATCAGCATTGGAAAACTAAAAAAATTATAAAACTCTCAAAAAGAGCCACTGTGACCTCCAGAACACCTAAAACACTGGATTTTCACAAAGGAATGGACCAAGGAGGTTTGAAACATTACATCAGATACCTATTAAACTATTCTCATCCTGAATAATTCAAAAGCCAACTTAGAATAAATATAGGGGTCCAAACAACCTCTTTATGAGATATCTCTCAAGGTTACCTCTATGCTCAAAACACCGCTACCTACTAAGCACACCAAGGTTCAATGATAAACCACCCTATGTTGTTAAAAAGTTAGAGTGAAGTATAAAAATACAAGAACACCTCCTCAGACATATACTACCCCAATCAACCACAAGAAACATCAAACAAGAAAAACAACCATGCCATCTGGAACACATGAATCGGGTAATTCCTTCCTCCATGTCAAGATACTATTCGTTTTGGGTGGAACTGACTCACCCACATGAGTTTAATCACATATAAATTAATGCATATTGATTAGGAATCAGGTACCCCATTTTCATGTGTTAATACTTTATCACACATCATTGAATAAGAAAACAAATCATCTCATAACAAACATGGTTCAAGCATTACATTACAAGGGAAACACAACAAGGAAAAACTCAGAATAACTCTAGGTACTGGGAAGGATTATGCATCTCCCTTTCCCAAGTAATCTCCTCCAGACCACCATGCCTCCATAACACATAAACCAAGGGAATGGTCTATCCATTCAAAAAATTCTCCCTATGATCCTAGATCTCTACTGGTCGTTCCATAAATGTTGTGTCGTCTTAGATATATAACTATCTTTAGTCAATGACATGGGAGTCATTGTGAAGATACTAGTGAAGATGAGAGATGTAAAAGATTTCATGGATCCTATCCAACTGTGGTGGAAATTTTAACTAGTATCCCACCTTGCCAACTCTCCCCAACACCTCAAAGGGTCTAATGAACCTCAGAGAAATCTTTATTCCCCTAACAAACGTCCGTTTCCCATGTTGATGGGAAATATTTAAGAACATGTGGTCCCCAACCTTGAACTCCAAGGGCCTCCTCCTGTGATCGGTGTACGACTTATACTAGTCCTATGCTACCTTCATCCTCTCACAAACAAGTTGCACCTTCTCGGTCATACTCTTCACCACATCCAAACCAAGAAGATTTTCCTCCCTAACTTCTGTCCAATATAAGGGTGAATGACATGATATTCCATAAAAATCTTCCAATAGAGCCATTCCAATGGAATAATGATAGCCATTTTTGTAATAAAACTCCACCAAGGGAAAGTGTCACACCCAAGATCAACCAAAGTCTAAGATGCACACTCGCAACATGTACTCCAATGTTTGGATGGTCCTCTCTATCTGTCTATCCATATGAGGGTGGAAAGTAGTGATAAGGTGTAACTGAGTGCCAAAAGAATGCTGAAATCCCCTAAATATTTGAAGGTAAATCGCACATCCTAATTTGGGATGATGGATCTCGTAACTCCATGTAGCCGTACCAACTCATCCACATACGACTTGGTTAAGAAATCCACTGCACCCAACTCCTTAATCGCTAATAAGAGAGCCAATTTCATTAGCCGATCCACTACTACCAAAATTTCATCACATCCTCCTTGATCCTGGGGTAACCCTATGAAAAAATCCATCAATATTTCATCCCACTTCCACTTGGGGACATCTAGTGGTTGAAAAAAACCACCAAGAACATGGTGCTCATCCTTCACCTGTTGGTACACTAACCACTTCTCCACAAACTCCACCATTTCCCTCTTCATTTTAGGCCACCAAAACTGCATCCTCAATCCATGATACATATTGAAAACTCCTGGGTGTATTACTAAAGGTGATCTATGAAACTCACAAAGAACACCCCCATGCATTTCCACTGGAACAAACAGCTTCCCATGAAATAACATCCGATTCTGACCATCCTATGACCATCCCTTCAGAGAATCACCATGTTTAATGTGATCACGCATCCCCTATTCCTTTGAGTCTCCGCACTGAGACTCCTCCACCTACTGAATCATATTAGACTACACCATCATCTGAAAAAGAAATCCTTAGCCTCCGTCCATTCCTGCATCTAAGTGCAAGGGGAAAAACTCCTCTATCACCTTCCAAGTACCCAAATATTCCCCAAAAACCTCCTTTTGTGACTTATCACTCAAAGAATCAGTTACAATATTCACATTCCCTGAGGTTTAAGAGATCTCTAAATTGTAATCTTTAAAAAATCCATCCACCTCTACTATCACAAGTTCAGATCTTTCTAGGAAAAGATATACCTCTAGATATTATGATCCATGAAGACCACAAAGCACTCCCCAATGAGGTAATGCCACCACAAATTCAGTGCAAACACGACCGCTGATAGCTCCAGATCATGGGTGAAATAGTTACGTTCATGGGCACATAAATACCTAGACCCATAAGAGATCACTACCCACTATTTCATCAGCACATATCACAAGAATAGAAGAGAAGCATTAAAAAACACCTCAAACATCACTCATTCCTCTGGAAACTGGAGCACTGACCAACATCCCTTTCAGGTAGCTGAATTCTTCCTGACATTTCCCACTCCACACAAAGGCCTAGTATTTCTTTGTCAAGGATATAAATGGAGCTTCTACTCGAGAGAAATCAGAAACAAATCTCTGGTAATAGCCTTCCAGACCGAGAAAACTATGAACCACCACCACATTATTGGGTGCTTCCCAAGAAACAACTACTTCTACCTTCAATGGGTCCACCTATACACCCTGATAAGACACTACATTCCCAAGTAAGTGTACCTATAATGACCAAAAATTTCATTTGGAAAACTTTCCGTAGAGCTAGTGGTGTCGAAGAACCTACAAGATGGTCCTGAGATTCTCAACATGTTCCTCCAATGACTTCAAGTAAATTAAGATTTCATCGGTGAAAATGATGACGAACCGATCTAGGAACTCATAGAATATGGAGTTCATAAGTCCCATGAATATGACTGGTGCATTCATAACACTGAATGGAATGACCATGAACTTGAAGTTCCCATACCTGCATCTGAAAGCAGTCTTCAGGATGTCACCCTCCTTCACCCTGAATTGGTGATATCCAGCCCGTAGATCAATCTTAGAGAACTAAATTTCACCTATTAGTTGATTGAAAAGACCATATATCATTGAGATAGGGTAGCAGTTCTTGACCGTAACTTGGTTAAAAATCCAATAGTCTATGAACAACCTCAGAACACCATCCTCCTTCTTCGCAAAAAATACTGGAGCACCCCATGACAACACATTGGTCTAAATAAATGCCTTCTTCATCAGATCATCTATTTTAATCCTCTACTCCCGTATTTCTGAAGGTTCCATCCAATAGGGAGCCATCAAAATTGGAGAAGCACCGAGAAACAAGTCTATCCCAAAATCAACATCACATTGAGGGGGTATAGTTAAAACCTCATCAAGGAAGACATCCAAGAACTCCCCAATAATTATGGGAAACTTCTCTATCTCAACATCCACCAATTCCACTAATAGCTTGTACAATAAGAATATAAGGGGACCATATGCCAACTACCCATTTGAAAACTCCGCTCACCAATGAAATCCATACGATGGACATCCACATTTGAAAAAACAACTCTAATCTGAAAGAATTTGATAACATAATGAACAGAGTACAACTAGTTGATTCCGAGGATGACATCATATGATTGAATCTGTAATAGGAAAATATCCCCATGGGACTGATGTGGCCCCATCATTATTATACATCCCCAATATACATCAAATAATCTATTATGGCCTCCGAATGGTGTGATCAACACCAAGGGAATGAGAAGCATATCTACATATATTCACAAATCATGGGCTAGAATGGGTGTAAAAAAGGAGTGAAAATCTCCTAAATTAAATAAAGAGTAAGAAAGACTATTGAACAGACTGATCATACCTTGGATGATCTTCAGCCTTGCTGGAACTGCTACCTTTGTAGAATTTAATTGACCACATATAGATCCTATGCCCCTCTTCTGATGAATACCTCCCCAACCATGCCCGAGAATAGGTCCCTGAGGAACACCCTGAGGTTGGCCTCTACCTGCTCCGTCTCCTCTCGATGGAGTGTGAGGCTGCTACCCCTGCTGCTGGAACTTCACTGCTGGAAACTACTAATGAAGCGGGTGCTGGACCTATCCAACTCCACCATAATGAGCTTGAAAAGACAATGGGAAATAACTATAAAGATTCCCACATAATCCATAGATAAAACAAACTAGCCCCAGGACCACAGGATAGGCACGAGGACCAGAAGGTCGAAATAGAAATAGATGAGGTTGCCTCCCCACCAGTCAGAACCTCAAAGGCCCTGACGCCTGATACCTATTTCTGATAACCTTTCCCTTCAAAGAACTAGGCTAACTTCCCTCTCAGGGTATTCCTACTCATGATTGCATCCTCTCAACTACCTCCTCCTTCTTCCGGACCTCCAATTATTCTGTCAAGGTAAAGGGGTAACCACGTACTGGAGAGAAGGAAAAAGTTCCTCCTCTAGGAGTCTTGCACAAGACTCCTAATCCAGAAAGAGATCCAAAGAAAAATGAAGTATATCCTTGAATTTGATCCCCAACTCCCATACCGACATAATACCCTGTTGGAGGGAGAGTAAATCCCTCCTCTTCTCAGCCTTCATGGTCAAAGGAAGGAATTATGCTCAAAACTCCTCAAAATTTACCCACAAAATGTTAGCCTCCTTCCTCTTCCCTAGGTACAACGTCCACCATTGACGTGTGGCTCCCCGCATCTAGATCACCGCCAAAGGAACCCAGTACTCCTTCAAATCCCGGATCAAGATAAAGCTAATCATAAGATCCTCAATCCAACTCTCTATCTCTATGTCCGAAAAAATTCCCTCATACGTCCCCATAGTCCATCACTAGAAATCATGTAATGTTTTCTACCACTAGTCATCCTCCTCCACTGTGTCAATCCTCTATTGATCAACCAGGTTTTCTTGTTGAGCCTCCATTGCCTATACTACACACGAATGATGACTGAGTTCCATAGATAAAAGGTAAACAAGGAATTCCTAAGCTCGAGTAGTATGGAATTTTATTTTAGATTAATTTTAACTAATTTTAACTCATTTTTATTATCCATTTTAGATTCCCCAAAACACCCCAATTCTGACAAGAACACAAGTCGTTATGATTAATGTACTTTTCTTAGGGTCTCTACCTGGAAAATGGTGTATCCTCACTTGGTCTTTTGGTAGTCTTAGAATCCTTACGTCGGATCATGGGGCCCCTTAAAATCTCGTGTCCTAGATGGTATTCCCTAGCCTATGTCACACACCAATATTACCTAACACTATTTCCCTACCAAGTCAAGCAATCCTCACTATGCCTAACTCCAAACTCCTTCCTATCTCTCAAACCTCCCTCTGATACTATTCTTTCACGACCCCCTCTCTTCAAATATGACCCTCCTAAGCTAGAAATGAAGGAAGAGAGATAATGACCCCCCGAGTCTCTTCTCCAGTAGGCCCTGGGGTGGCGACCAACACCAAGGGTATAGAATCTCATGAAATGGGAGGCATTTCCCTTTTTATAATAAAACGATATCACGAGATAATATGGTACATATCAAAAACAAATCCAAGAACTATATCAAAAATCCATCCCACATGTATGTTTTAATGTAAAAATGATACAAATAAAATGAAAATATCCAAAGTAAATACCAAAATAACAAATCTAAGTAGCGATATGGTGACTGTCCCCAAGTATGAGATAGTAATGCCCAACATGGTCCCCGTAGTCCTCCTGGAAACCTGAAAGTAATTTTATGTATGTAGGGTGATCATACAAATATACTTAGTAGGTAAAAACCAAAGTCTCTCATAAAAAAGTGGAGAAGCATACTAATTACCCTATGAGAAAACAACAGAAACCAAAAGAAGATAATAAGGTATACTAGCCACCCCAACCTCAACAATGACACTCTCACCAAATATTCCAAGTCTAGTAAAGTAATATAGATCACATAGATGATAGGGTACCCTGCACCACTTTACCACTAATTATCTACTCTCACACCCTAACGAAAAATATCCTAGTACTCCCACCTCTTTCGAAAGTACCATGTCACAACCCACCCACACACTATTAGGCCTCACAGCTAGTCCTGCAACTAGGGAAAACAAAGATCATCACATCCTGCCCACACAAACCTAGGCCTCACAACCACATCCTACCTACAGACACATGATCCACATACCACATCACATCTTGAAAACACATAGGAAAGCACAACACATCTCATACCAAAGGCACATGGGAAAACAAAACTCGCCCGCACACACCTGGGCCTCACAAACCACTACCTACCTATGGAATCTTGGGATATCATCGCCTAGAATAGGGACTAGGGAAGAGAGGATGGCCAACCATACATCCTATCACTGGGATGTTTGGGAAAGTCACCCTCCCCCATGAAAATGGGGGTGTTTGGAACATAATACTCAACTAGGGTGGGTTGCGTATAGAAAACACAAGGAAAATACAGGTATGTATATATAACATCAAACAATCAAGCCCAACATATGGGTTATCAATCAAATTGTAAACCACCATATGATACTTACAACTCTACTGCTACCTCTAAATGCATTTATTAACACCAGCAACAGTCACTTTTGAATTTGAGAAATGAAATCCATTCACAACAAACCACAACTCAAACATACCCCCAACCTTCTAATTTAACCAATTATCATTATTTATTAAGGAAACCATCTATTAATTACATCCCTACTTGGTAAATAACCAATAAATACACACAACACTCCATAGAACAAATAACTCACTTCCTATTTCCACTCCATTCAACACACATACCAACCACTTCCATCATCATTCTTTAAAGTCATTTCTCCCTATCCTTCCTCTCAATAATAAAACCCCAAAATTATTGCTAAACCCCTCAATACACCTCATAAAAACCAACCCAACAACCCCACTATATAACAACACCACACCCATCACACCCATCACACCCATCACACCTAGTAACATAAACATACCACAACCAAAGCTTGCAACCCTGCTTCTCAAACACTACCCATCCATTCCACAATCAGTCAACATGTCAACCTGAGATTTCATTACACCACCCATACCATCCCACCTTATAGTCGTGCTCTCAACCCTAGAACCACACAACCACACAGGGAACAAGATATAATAAAAACACACAAAAAACACAACCACACCAAATAAAGCAAGATGTATTCATATTTAGTAAACACTCATTCTTTAATTCCACTTTGATAATTCAGGGGTTATTATAGAACAAGTTTGATCTTGATGAATCCATTTATTTAAACATATATACGTGGCTAAAAAATTTAATATTAATACGGTATTTCATAGGGGATCAATATTAAATATCCACAAGTCATCAGAGGTGCACAAACAAATACCACCAATGACCATGATTTTCAGTAGGCATATAGCCTATAAAAATCACAATATTAGTAACAAATAAAACATAAGCATGCTTCACTTTTACCCATACCCTGTATATAGATATTAAAAAGATTTTATTATATTTATTTATTTGGAATCATTCTATCTTTAAAATAGAATATTCATACACCCACCCTGCATGATGCACAATTTAAAAGAGCAGAAGGGATCCCTACTCAGAAGAACAGACGATCAGTAACTCCTCCTAGCGCCAAAACAGGGGGTACTCAAGCAGTAGGAGGAACCTCCAAGGATATGTGATACAAGGGGATCACCACAAACACACGATCACTCAGGGAATAAAGGTTTTGGGATGCTTGGTATCAAGAGTAAATATAAAGTGAACAATGGAGAAAGGATATCGGCTTAATAAGGGCCAGATACTATATCAATGAAAGAATGGTTTTAAAATACATTAAAGACATATCTTGACCAAGACAAGATAGCTTGGAAATCTAGGAGTCTTTGGGTGTTAGGAAATTAAGGATATATTTTATATCCTTTGAAATGGCTTAAAAAACACTTAAATTTGGTTTGAAACTCATTTTACATCAAATAAAACACTAAAGGGGTGAAACTGGAAAAACTGGAATTTTGAAAAACATTTGGAAATGAATCACCATTAGGTGAGTCACCGATACAAGTTAGTGATGGATGAGTCACCAGTGAAACTTAAAGATGCCACTTAATAAAACCACCTACCTAAGCCACTCACTAATGGCACTTATCGATGGACAACTCACCATTGTGATCCACCATTGCGACTCACCGACGCCACCTACCAACACCACTCACCGACACCACCTATCTACGCCACTCACCAATGTCACCTACTGACTCCACCTATAGATTCCACCTATAGATTCCACTCACTGACACCACCTACCGATTCCACTCACCGAAGCCACCTACCGACACCACTCACCGACACCACCTACCGACACCACCTACCGACACTTATCGACACCACTCACCGATCTTGACTCACCATTGGAAAATTGGAAAGTCTATTAAACTCTCTAAAATATCCACCATGACCTCCAAAACACCTCACACATTTTATTTTCTCAAATTAATGGATTGGGGAGTTCTAGGCCATTACAATTTCCTTCCCAGACACTTGATCAAGTATATGGAAAAACCCACCATAGAGTCCTTAGGAGTCTTCAAGAAGTTTAAGATCCTATCAATACTCTCAAACCACTCATTAGATTCCTAAGGTACTTTTCACCACATAATATGGGTGGATACTTCTTAGTGAATTATAATCCATGATCCACTACACATCTAGGGTTCTCAACACCTTCTTTATGACAACCCTGCTTTTTAATACAAACTTAAACATGATTTATTACATAAAACTTAACTTGATACAACAAAGAAGATAGAGAGGTTTAGTGTCTTTGGGGATTAGGATCATTACATAAAAACTTGAAACATGAAATACAACATCTTTATTGAAAACTTCCTTTACATGACCACTACATTCCCTCGTACTTAGCATTGCATGGGATCACCTGAGGACGTGCATAAGAAAAGGGTGAGCTATAAAGACCAGTAAGGGAATACACATGGAATAAAATGAGGATTACAATACATGTTAGAAATTAGGAATATAAATAGATCACAAGAGATACATGAACATAAAGGCATGATAAAGCATGATAATCATAACATGGAAATGTGGCAACAACACTTAACATGGAATTAGCATGAGCTAAGGCCCATTGCACATGGAGCATGAGTAAATCCTCATTGCACATGAATCACAAGTAAAAACTCATTGAACTTGAATTAGAATGAGTCAACACTCATTGAACATGACGTATCATGATAATATACTTTACCCAATGCATTGGAGCGCTATAAGTGCGAACCCTTCTTAAACATTTCATTTCATGCATAAGTGTGGCACATGGATCATAAAACATGGATTCATAAAACATAATCATTTATTCCACGATAAGGAATGTGGAATTAATACATGAAACTTTATAATAAATAAGTAAATGTGCATAAAGGTGAATACCCTTAGTGGATAAATGAGCATGGTATTCACTACACAATGGCATTGGCTTAGAAAATCGGTGCAATTTCGGTAGCGTAACAGCGTGACATAAGAATTCATAAAAATGGTTTATGAGAGAGAAAGAGGTGTCTCATCATATTTACATGAAATGGAAAGTAAGGTGGTCATATAGATACAATTATAAACAATTGTAATGGAATTTAGATTCATGATACAAAAGTATTGCTTGAATGTAAAAGAGGAGAGATAAGTTCCTTTCGGAATTTCAGCATAGTAATGGGTGTACATGGGAGGCATTTAATGAGAGATAAAGGGGTCTCCAATCATTCAAAAAATAATAGATAAGTATGGGGGAGGTGAAAAACCATACCCCAGAATTTATAATTGAAATTAAAAGGGCATAAAAATATGAAGAAAATTGGACAAAAATGAGAAAGGAAGAAAAAACCCTTACTTGGAAGTGTGCTGCCAAAGGCTAGAGAGAGGCTTGTGAGAGGATTCTTGGGAGCTTGGGGCACCTTGGGAGGATTCTAGAGAGAGTAGGGCAGAGGTTGGACGAACTACAAAGGATTTGAGTAAGGAGGAAGTGGGATCTTGGGTGGGTTTATATAGGAAAGGTGAAGGAATTCTTTATTATTTAGGTTTGGGACCCCTTATATTAAATTAATCCAAACCACAAATTATCCCATGGTTTTTGACCATGGTTTTTGGAAAAGGGAAGCAGAAAAAAATATTTTATAAGGCCAAAGTCCGAACTTATTAAAATAATAGGTTTTCTTATGTGGAGGTGAGTCACACTCCGATGGAAAACAATTTAAAAAGACAAGGTGTTTAATAAGTCTTGAGGGGTCCATTAATGCTTTGAAAAGTAAGTCAAACAAAACCAAAATCACATTATTTTAATGGTAAAATATATATTGTCTGAACATAAAGATTATAGTATTTTATTACATCACTATTGGGTCATTATGATGTCATAAAACATATTATATATTTAAACGGTATTTAATTTTTACCCAAAAATTTGACTGTCTCAGAAAATTATGAAAAATTCACCGCTGGATAATTTCGAAGTCATGATTCCAGAAATAAAATTTATTTTATATAAATAATTTTCTAAATATGTTAATTTTCACTTTTAAAATAAAAACCGACATTTATTGAAAATTCACGGGTTTTGACATAAAATGGCTTTCAAATCTTAATAAGAATTACAATTGCATTCATAAAATTATAAGATCATTTATATTTAATAAAAATTAATTTAATAATAAAAATATTATTTTATTAAAATATTATTTAATTCCAAAATCCATTAATTTAATAAAATATATTTCTTAATTAAATAATAATTAAAAACACTATTTGTACTTTAAAAACTATTTACAATGTATAAAAAATGACAAGGAGGTATATTCATTATTATATACAAAAATAATATACATGAACATAGTACTAGCGATTTGTTACATAACCCCTTAAAACAGCCGCATAAGACCTAAGGGTAAGGTGTGCGATGGTGACAGACTCTTGGGGTGGCTCAGATAACATTGCTCGAGTGGTAATCTCTATCAACTTACACTTTTCCCATAGATGGTCTCGTTCGAGCTTGACATGATGAAGCTCAGCTTGGGCTTGGTCAAGAGTGAAGCCCAAAGACACCACCTCTTTTCTGAGCTCCGATAAATGGGCTTCGTATGGAGTAATTCTATTAGATGAGGCCATCGATTACTTTGTCTGAGTAAATTGGGTTTGTTAAAGACTTATATTTATACTAATCATGTGATCACTGTTCAACGACTATAAAATCAACGGTCACAATTCTTAACATAAAACTAAAGAATTTGACATTTTATATAAACGTTTTACATAAAGATACATTTAACTAGATCAAGATGGATTTCCATTAATGAAACTTTGGGTCGTTACAATATTACCCCCTTAAGAAATTTCACCCTCGAAATTTTCCTTTTCCCACACTAAAACAGATGTGGGTAACTCAGCTTCATCATTTCCTCTGATTCCCAAGTCGCTTCTTCAAACTTGTGGTTTCTCCACAACACCTTGACAAGGGGCATTTTCTTATTTTGTAGAACTTTTTCTCTATGATCTAATATCTTCACTGGTTGGTCCTCATAAGAAAGATCATCTTCCAATTGTACCACCTCAGAAGAGAGTACATGTGAAGGGTCTGGTATGTACTTCCTTAAGAGGGATACATGAAAGAAATCATGTACTTTGGCCATGGTAGGTGGAAGTGATAGTCGATAGGCCATAGCCCTGACACGATCATGAATCTTGAAGGGGCCGATGTGCCTTGGACTTAACTTACCTTTCTTTCCAAACCTCATGACCTTCTTCCACGGAGATATGTGTAGAAAAACCATGTCTCCAACTTTAAACTCAAGGTCTTGTCGACAGTTATCTGCATAACTCTTCTGTCGACTCTGGGCTGCCTTGATATGCTATTGAATGGTTTTCACCTTCTCACCCATTTCTTCGACCATTTCTGGTCCAAGCAGCTTACATTCACCAACCTCATCCCAACATGCCGGTGTTCTGCACCTTTTCCCATACATGGCTTCATATGGTGCCATTTGGATGCTTGAGTGGAAACTGTTGTTGTAGGAGAATTCAACCAGTGGAAGATGTTGATCCCATACTCCTTTAAATTACATTGAGCATGCTCTCAACATGTCCTCAAGTGTTTGGATAGTCCGCTCGAATTGGCCATCAGTTTGAGGATGATAGGCTGTACTGAAGTTCAGTTCAGTATTCAGAGCATGTTGAAGAATCTTCCAAAACTTAGAGGTGAATCTTGGATCTCGTTCAGACACAATATATAGTGGTACTCCATGAAACCTTACCACTTCCCTGATATATATCCGTGCCAGTTGATCCAAAGATAAATCCTCCCGAATAGCAATGAAGTGTGTAGTCTTTGTAAGACGATCCACAACAACCCAGATTTCATTGTTGCCTTTGGATGTCCTTGGAAGTTTGGTGACAAAGTCCATGGTGATGTTCTCCCATTTCCATTCTGGTATGGGCAATAGTTGCATCATCCCCTTAGACTTTTTCCTCTCTGCCTTCACTTGATGACATACCAGGCACTTTGATGTATATTCAGCGATCTCCTTCTTTATATTATCCCAAAAAAAGTTTTCTCAGAGATCTCGATACATATTTGTGCTCCCTGGGTGAATAAAGAAATTTGAACTATGTGCATCATCCAAAAGTTCCTTCTTCAGCTCCGAACTCGATGGAACACATAGTCTTTTCCCAAATTGCACAATTCCTTCTTCATTAACATTAAACTCCGAGGATTTCCCTTTTTTGATAGCTTCCACTTTTTCCTGAATTCCCACATCATCCTTTGGAGCATCCTTTAACCTTTCCAAAAGATACGGTTGATCAATAATTTGTGAAAGGATTGATGATGTTCCATTCTTTATGATTCCCATGTCCATCTTCATCAAGTCTAAGAAGATTGGATCCTTCTCAATTCTCATCATTGATAAAATCGTTGGGTCCTTTCTACTTAGGGAATCTGCCACCTTGTTTGCTTTCCCAGGGTGGTAATGTATTGAACAGTCATAATCCTTGATGAGATCTATCCATCTTCCCTAGCGCATATTAAGCTCTTTTTGTGTGAATATATATTTAAGACTCTTGTGGTCAGTATATATCTCACATTTCTCCCCATAGAGATAATACCGCCAGATTTTCAAGGCAAAGATCACCGCCACTAACTCTAGATCATGCATTGGATAGTTTCACTCATGGATTTTCAACTGACTTGAGGCATAGGATATCAATTTATCATTCTGCATCAACACACAACCTAATCCCTTCTTTGAAGCATCACTGAATACCACAAAAATTTCCCCACTTGTGGGTAAAGTGAGCACAGACGCAGTGATAAGCCTCATTTTCAACTCCTTGAATATTTCTTTGCATTCATCACTCCAAGAAAACTTTACCCCCTTTCAAGTTATCTTGGTAAGAGGGTTGGAAAATCGTGAGAAATTTCTCACAAATCTTCGATAATATCCAGCTGACCCCAAGAAGCTACGGATATCAGTTACTGATGTTGGCCTCGACCATCCCTCAATTGCATCTGTTTTGGAGGGATCCACAGATATCCCATTGCTTGAGATGATATGGACCAAGAATGAGACCTCCTTCAACCAGAACTCACACTTTCTGTACTTTTCATAGAGATTCTCCTTGCGCAAAGTCTCTAGTACAGTTCTTAAATGCTCCTCATGATCCTCCTTGGTTTTGGAGTATATTAGAATATCATCTATAAAGACTACCAAAAATTTGTCGAGGTAATCTCTAAAGACTCTATTCATTAAGTCCATGAATATTTCTGGAGAATTAGTGAGTCCGAAAGGCATTACTATGAATTCATAATGCCCGTATCTTGTGCAAAAAGCAGTCTTGGGGATATCTTCCTTCTTCACCCTTACTTGATAATATCATGACCGCAAGTCCACATTGGAGAAGTATTGTGCTCCACGCAGATGATCGAAAAAGTCATCAATTCATGGGAGAGGATACTTGTTCTTTATCATGATTTTGTTGAGCTCACGATAATCGATGAAAAGGCGCATTGACCCATCCTTCTTCTTGACGAAGAGGAATGGTGCACCCCACGGTGAAGCACTTGGGCGTATAAAACCTTTATCCAGATTCTCCTGTAGTTGTTTCTTCATCTCTTCAAGATCTACAACAAACATTCTATATTGAGTCTTGGATATTGGTAATTCCCCGGGTATAAGTTCAATTGAGAATTCAATATCTCTTCTATGAGGAAGACCAGGAAGTTCCTCGAGAAACACTTCCGCAAATTCCCTCATAATAGGCATTTCTTTAAGGATGGTTTCTCCCTTGGGCTCAATCATCTATGCCAGATACGCGTGCTCATAGGGCAGTAATATCCATGCTTGAGATTATGGATCTAAATGAGATTCATCTTCCTCCTTACACTTGTAAAGAATCGGGGGTTGATTCTCCATATGGAGTGTGATTTCCCTCTCCTGACAATTTATGTTGGCTTTGTATAAGGAAATCCAATCCATGCCAAGAATTGCATCAAATTCCACCATAGGAAGTATGATGAGGTTCGCCGGAAAATTCAATCCACAGATTATAA
The DNA here is from genome assembly GCA_963277665.1 of Viscum album. Taxonomy (NCBI): domain Eukaryota; kingdom Viridiplantae; phylum Streptophyta; class Magnoliopsida; order Santalales; family Viscaceae; genus Viscum; species Viscum album. The sequence goes on from OY728151.1 coordinate 1,761,284,167, forward strand.
CAGGGGAGGACTCATATTCATGGGATGCAATGATTTCCCCATTTTCCATACTCACTGACATATTCACTTCCATGATTTGTGATAGTGCTGGGATTGTTCTAATAAACTTTCAAGATATAAAAGAATGCGTATAACCTGAATCAAAAAGTAAGTTCACTATTCTTGAATGAATAACTAGTGTACCTATCACCACTTCTTTGTCGGGGTTCACTTCAGCAGAAGTGATGGCAAAAGCTCTTCCTTGCTACCTTGGAGGTTGTTGGTTGCCTCCGAAAACCCTTGGATTAGGGCACTGATTTGCAAGATGCCCTGGTTCTTTTCATTTATAGTAATGAAAAATGCATTGAGGTTCGAACGGAGAGTTCCTCTCCTCTGTCGCAGCTGCGGGTATTTCTTGCCGATAGTTAACAGCTAGGTGCCCTTCTCTTCCACACCTGAAGCATTTCCTCACCCCCTTAAAGAAATTTCCAGGGTGATTCTTTCCGCACTTTTGGAAAGTGGGGTGCTAGATCTTCTTAGAACTGTTGGATTTATCCATCAGACCACCAGCATTGAAGTCCACCTTACGCTTCTTATCCCCATGATACCCCTGTGATTCTACGATCTCCATTTCGACCTTGAGGGCACATCGGACAATTTCCTCATAGCTGTTGAAGTCACGGATTTCTAATGCTTTCTGCAGGCTGGGCTTCATCCCACCAAATAAGCGGTCAACTTTGCATTTGGGGGTAACGACAAAGCCGGAAGCGTATCATGCAAGCCTTGTGAAGTTTTCCTCGTACGCTCCAACAGATTCTTCATCTTTTTGCTTGAGGTATAGGAAGTCCCTTTCCATATTAAGCTGGAGGGTGTGCGGAAAATATTTATCGAAAAACATCTTCCAGAAATCCTTCAATTCCAACACCTCAATCTCCTCCCCAGGCTTCGTATTTTTGATCAATGTCCACCATTGATCAGCTTCACCCTCCATATGATAAGCCGCCAAGAGAACCTTCTCTTGTTCAGAACATTGAAGGATGAAGACGATCTTTTCAATGGAGTTGATCCATTGTTCAGCGATCGTGGGATCATATGATCTACTAAAAGTAGGAGGCATTTGTCTCATGAAGCTCTCGATATCGACTTGTTCTTTCTTAGGGGGGGTTGAACGTTCCTCTTGACCCATGTTTCTATTCAAAACTTGAGTTAGCTGAGAGAGAAGTGTGACAAAGTTTGCAATTCCCGCTCCCATTGGATTGGTCATCTCATTAGTACAGTCATCACACTGATCTTCACATCGGTTGTTAGCCCCCCCGAATGTCCCGAAGGCCTTCATTTTTATTGATTTTTGATAACCCCACTTTCAAGGGATGAGGGGGAACCCTTACATCAGTTGTTAGCCCAAGTCCTCCTATTACCGGCCATTGGCTGGAATAAAAGGAAAGTTAGGGGTAACACATAAAGTGTAATCTAAAGACAAAAGTTGATGACTTATAAATAAACTTTTATTTCCTTAACTCATGAGTCTATAGGATTCAATCTAGGCTTTTCATGATCTACTTTCTAACATATATTCTTAGGAGCATTTTTTTTAATTCCCTTAATAAGGGTTCATACTAAGCTTGTGATTTTATCAAAACATATCCCCCAGGAGTGTCGTAACCAAGAGTGCAGCAAGACCCATTTTTGTGCACCAGTTCCCGTTTGAGTCTAGCTCAAAGTGGTGTTTTTGGGTTTTAACCCTAGGATACATCTGTACCAGAGCCGCCTCTACCTGCTCGTATCCAGACAGGGATGTATTTTCTTGATAAACCAATTAATCAGTACTTACAAAAACTTAGGGATGTTTTTATTATACTTATTCTTGTCTCTAAGGCTTTACTAGGGTTTTCAAATCCTAATCCCAAAAATAACTAAACATATCCTTTGATACCAACTATGACAACCCTAATTTTTAATACAAACTTAAACATGATTTATTACATAAAACTTCACTTGATAAAACAAAGAGGATAGAGAGGTTCAGTGTCTTTGGGGCTTAGGATCATTACATAAAAACTTGAAATATGAAATACAACATCTTTATTGAAAACTTCCTTTACATGACCACTACATTCCCTCATACTTAGTATTTCATGGGATAACCTGAGGACATGCATAAGAAAAGGGTGAGCTATAAAGCCCAGTAAGGGAATACAAATGGAATAACATGAGGAGTACAATACATGTTAGACATTAGGCATATCAATAGAGCACAAGAGATACATGAATATAAAGGAATGATAAAGCATGATAATCATAACATGGAAATGTGGAAACAACACTTAACATGGAATTAGCATGAGCCAAGGCCCATTGCACATGGAGCATGAGTAAATCTTCATTGCACACGAAGCACAGGTAAACCCTAGTTTCACTTGAATTATCATGAGTCAACACTCATTTCACATGATGTATCATGATACTATACTTTACCCAATGCATTGGAGCGCTATAAGGGCACACCCTTCTTAAACATTTCATTTCATGCATAAGTGTGCCACATGGATCATAAAAATGGATTCATAAAACATAATAATTTATTCCATGATAAGGAATTTGGAATTCATACATGAAAATTTATAATCAATAAGTAAATGTTCATAAAGGTGAATACCCTTGATGGAGAAATGGGCATGGTATTCACTACACAATGGCATTGGCTTAGAAAATCGGTGCAATTTTGGCAGCGTAATGGCGTGACATAAGAATTCATAAAAATGGTTGATGAGAGAGAAAGGGATGTCTCATCATATTTAAATGAAATGGACAGTAAAGGGTTCATATAGATAAATTTCTAAACAATTGTAATGGAATTTAGATTCATGATACAAAAGTATTTCTTGAATGTAAAAGAGGAGAGAGAAGTTCCTTTCAGAATTTCGGCATAATAACGGGTGTACATGGGAGGCATTTAATGAGAGAGAAAGGGGTCTCCCATAATTAAAACAATAAGAGGTAAGTATGGGGGAGGTGTGAAACCATACCCCAGCATTTATAATTGAAATTAAAAGGGAAAAACAATATGAAGAAAATTGGACAAAAACGAGAAAGGAAGAAAAAACCCTTACTTGGAAGTGTGATTCCAAAGGCTAGAGAGAGGCTTGTGAGAGGATTATTGGGATCTTGGGGAACCTTGGGAGGATTCTAGAAAGATTAGGGAAGATTTTGGATGAACTACAAAGGCTTTTAATGAGGAGTAAGTGGGAGCTTGGGAGGGTTTATATAGGAAAGGTGAGGGAATTCTTTATTATTTAGGCTTGGGACCCCTTATATTAAATTAATATAAACCACAAACCAACCCATGGTTTTTGCCCATGGTTTTTGGAAAATGGAAGAGGAAAAAAATATTTTATAAGGCCAAAGTCCGAACTTCTTAAAATAATAGGGTTTCTTATGTGGAGGTGAGTCACACTCCCATGGAAAACAATTTAAAAAGACAAGGTGTTTAATAAGTCTTGAGGGGTCCATTAATGCTTTGAAAAGTAAGTCAAAAAAACTCAAAATCACATTATTTTAATGTTAAAACATATATTGTCCGAACATAAATATTATAGTGTTTTATTAAATCACTATTGGGTCATTATGATGTCATAAAACACATTATGTATTTAAACAGTATTTAATTTTTACCCAAAAATTTGACTGTCTCAGAAAATTATGAAAAATTCACCGTTGGATAATTTCGATGTCTTGATTCCAGAAATAACATTTATTTTATCTAAATAATTTTCTAAATATGTTAATTTTCACTTTTAAAATAAAAACTGACATTTATCGAAAATTCAAGGGTTTTGACAAAAATGGCTTTCAAATCTTAATAAAAATTACAATTGCATTAATAAAATTATAAGATCATTTATATTTAATAAAAATTAATTTAATAATAAAAATAATATTTTATTAAAATTTTATTTAATTCAAAAATCCATTAATTTAATAAAATAGATTTCTTAATTAAATAATAATTAAAAACACTATTTGTACTTTAAAAACTATTTACAATGTATCAAAAATGACAAGGAGGTATATTCATTATTATATAAAAAAATAATATACATGAACATAGTACTAGAGATTTGTTACATAAACCCTTAAAACAGCTGCATAAGACCTAAGGGTAAGGTGTGCGATGGTGACAGACTCTTGGGGTGGCTAATATAACATTGCTCGAGTGGTAATCTCTATCAACTTCCACTTTTCCTGTAGACGGTCTCGTTCGAGCTTGACATGATGAAGCTCAGCTTGGGCTTGGTCAAGAGCGAAGCCCAAAGATTCCAGCTCTTTTCCGAGCTCCGAAAAATGGGCTTCGTATGGAGTAATTCTACTGGATGAGGACATCGCTTCCTTTATCTGAGTAAATTGGGCTTGTTAAAGCCTTATATCTATACTAATCATGTGATCACTGTTCAATGTCTATAAAAGAAACGGTCACAATTCTTAACATAAAACTAAAGAATTTGACATTTTATATAAAAATTTTACATAAAGATATATTTAACTAGATCAAGAGGGGTTTCCATTAATGAAACTTTGGGTCGTTACATTCTTGACCTAGAGTATGAATTGTGCAGATTATAACTTTATCCAAAGAAGGGCCTACCTAAGGATTTTCATGTAGTACTTGTCTTGCAAAATCATCACTTGGATTCATAAGTGATATTCTAGGAGACATCATCTAGTAAACACAAGATAATAACTAATTATATTTTGCATTAAAATTCAAAAAATCATCAGATGAACTTCAAGAACTAATTTTAATGCCTTAAAATAGTGAAGATTTAAAGAAATATGAATCATACTGATGGAAATAAACACTTTAAAAATTAATAGGACAATTTAAATAAAATACCCATCCAATTCATTCAAATGACCCAAAAATCTAAGTCTCAAACTTGGAAATTTTTTTTTGACCACCCATGGTAACTCAAGTTCAGACACAGAAGTTAGCAGGCCAGACACCCTCCCTTACTTAATACGCATATCCAGATGGTACTAACTCCTGTCTACCTAAGACATTGAACCAAACCCCAGAAGTTTTATCACACTTTAGTTTGAGTATTTACCTTTGATACCATTCTATAATGAACTAACCTGAGTCAACTAGGAAATCCACATGAGCCGGCTCATCCCAGTATGGTGAGGTGAAAAAATATAACAGAAACAAGTATTATATATAATAAAATAAGACAAACAACTAGAGTATAACATGGAAGAAAAGATCAAACATACAAGAAACATACAATCCAATACAAAATGGATAAACTAAAAAATATGTCAAGATAAGACCAACAAGACTCCATGTGACTAACTTTCACCTCCAAACCATCCCACTTTGAAGGCAAAGACAACAAGAGATTCTGACATGCTAATTGATTCCCTTCCATTTACCTAAATTGTTCAAAACAACCTCTAAAAATACCCAAAGTAAAAATTAGGGTGTGATCATAAATCCATGTATTATTCCACCATATAATATATACAAATTATAATATCATTAATGTTGTAATTCTAGATTTAAGACAAATATATTTTTACAAATCATTTTCAAAAATAAAAAGAATTTGTAAATCATCCCTTGGTTTTTTCTAAAATACTTTCATATTCTCAAATTAAGGAATATGATAAGTGATAAAGCATGAAAGTATAATCAATACAATCCATGCATAAACCATAAGGTAAACATTTAAGCAACTTACCATGACCAATCCATCATGTGAAAGCATGTGAGAACATAACCATTACCAATCCATTATGTGATAGTACAATAAAAAATGAAAAAGAACACCATTTGAGATATAACCTATGTGTATATAAACTAGGAATAAAAAGAAATATCCAATCCAAGATTATGTTGGATCCAAACAGCATAACCTCTAGTGTTATTACACACACTAAAGTGAAAGAAAACCTCAAGTGGAATTAAACACACTATGAGTGACATGTCTATTCCCAATGAACTTAAGGTTAAACAATGTGATAAGTTTTTACAAATCCATCTAAAACCATGATCATGATTTATATGAAATTTTTAAATCCAAGACAATCCACTTCAGTGCTTGAAATCTCATTTTTAAATCAAATCCACCATTCAACATTTTATCAAACACTTAGTGTGAATGATTTTTTTAAAGAAAAACCCATTTCAAAACATTATTTATTTCTAGAAATTCCATTTTACTCACAAATAAATTAAATTAAATGAATAACCCAAATTAATTTATAAGAAAAATAAGTAATTCATATAATTATCCCTTTGTATGAAAACACCTACCTCAATAACAGAGGTAAAACTAAACACCTTAAAAAATAGAGTCTAGGGAAGAGTATATCGGGCCCTCATGATAATAGATACTTAAAAAAAACATCAATCCTATTTCAAACCCCTTATATATAGCATACAAAACCCCTTTGGGTTCCATGTGAAAATAGGATAAGAGATCCAATGAGGATCTACAAAGAAGTGGGTAAACTGGATCAAGAATGCAACTTACCTTGAGTTGATCCATCAAGAACGAAGGATAACCACCTAGAATAACAAGGGAGAAGCCTCTTGAGAACTGGGAAAATATTAGTTCAAGTAAATATGATATTATGGGGTCATTAGTGGTTAAATATGGGTACTAGGAAATTTTAATTAAAAATTTGGAGCATTAAAAGTCCATGAAATTGGTTTCATGGAGAGGATGCATGGTTAGGAGTAACCATGCACAATAAAATTATGCCCTTTATAGTGATTCTGTTTGGGGAAAATGGTTTGGAAACACATTTACGTTAACTGTGCACCAATCATTTATAACCCCTCTACCTAGGGGTGCATGATTTATAGGGGTGGTTTCATAGTTTGGACAAACCATGTTCCCCCTTATAGTAGACCATTATTGTACACATGGTTTCCTCATAAAAACCACATGATCTTTCCTAACTATGAACCAACCGTACATAGACCCAAGGGATTCCAAAAATCTCTGAAAACTCAAAAAATAGCCCCAAAGTAAGACCCAACAAAAGTACAGTAAAAATAAGGGTCAAGACGTACTTGTAAGAAAGTAATATAAAATTATAATCTCCCCACTATAAAGATTTTTCCCCAAAAAATCAAGATTCCAGACTCACAAAAAGAGAAGGCCACTCCTACCTCATCAACAATTCCTACTCCCACATCTCATGTCTATCTTGTATGAACATCCATAGTACTTGGGCCAAGGTAATCATTTTACCACACAATACCTTATCTTGGAGATCCATAATATTAACTGGTATCTCAACAATGGTGGTATCAGGCTCAAGATCAACATCCTCCCATTCAATCACATGGGAAGGATCTGGTTGATACCTCCTCAGCTAGGAAACAAGAAACATGTCATGAATCAAATTCAAGAGAGATGTTAAGTCCAATTGATATGCCACCTTTCCCAGTTTCTCCATAATCTAAAAGGGTAAAGTAAACCTTAGTTTTAGCTTACCTTTCTTACCCAACAAATGATACCCCAAGCTAGGTGAAACTATGAGAAAAACATAGTCATCAACATCAAACTCTAGAAGTTGATGATGATGGTTTGCATAATATTTCTGAAAACTATGTGTTGTGACTAACCTCTTCTTGATCAACTACAGCTTTTCTTTTATCTCCTGAATGATACTCAGCCCAAGCAAGGAACACTCTCCCAACTCTACCAAGCATAATGTAGATTTACATGTACACCCATATAATGATTCAAAGGGTTCCATATTTTTCAAAATCTAATAACTATTATTATAGGAAAATTTTACTTGAGGCAACTACTTTTCCCAAGATCCACCAAAATCAAGTACATAGTCTCGAATCATATCCTCAAGAACCTAGATATATATCTCTATCAATACATTCATATGTGGATGATAAGCTATGACCAATTTCAACTGGGAACCCATCAGCTTCTACAAACCTTTCCAAAATCTAGATATAAACCTTGGGTACCAATAAGAAACAACCGTATAGGGAACCCCATGAATTATCACAATCTCTTGGATGTATAAGTCTCTAAGATGTTCAACTTTCATCGTATCCTTGATTGGTAAGAAATGATCCAATTTTTTAAGTCAATTAATAATCACCCAAATCAGATCCTTACCACTAGGAGTCAGTGAAAAAACCATGATGAAGTCTATGGAAATATCATCCCACTTACATACTTGAATGGGAAAAGGTTGCAACAAACCAATAGGTCTCTGGTATTCCACCTTAATTTTATGACAAGTGAGACACCATGATACTAAATCTACAATTGAATGCCTCATCCCTGGACACCAATACTAACATATCAAGTCATGTAACATCTTGTTATCCGCAAGGTTTATAGACCAACATGACCGGTTTCCACTATCTATTAACTCATTCCTTAGAGAAATCAGAACAAACAACCTACTACACAAGAATAAAGCTCCACTGGAAGATCAAGACTACTCACCTGAGGTATCCCCACCATAAAATATTTTACCAAAGCATTATAAATCAACATCTATCACTTGATCGAGCTAAAATCACCCATCAAAAGAAAATTAAGATTTAATAAATACTAAGAAAACCTTTATACCAATATCTTCCACTCCCAACCTTGTCTCAGAAAAAAAAAATCATCAGAGACCACACCTCAACCAATTTATTCACAACTCATGTCATTAATTTTCTTCTCAACGCATCAACAACCACATTCCCTTTCCATGGAGTGTATAAAATATCAAAAATTAAATGTTTAAAGATACTCCACCTATTATTTCTATCTCAAGTTTATATCCATCCGAGTAAAAATATATTTCAGGCTCTTATGTTCAAAATGCATTGTAAACCACTATCCAAAGAGACAATGAAACCAAATTTTGAGTGTATGCATAACTTCTTCCAACTTAAGATCATGGGTAGGGTAGTTCTTCTCATGAGGTAATAACTAGAGAGATCCTTAGGCCACCACATGTTTCCCCTGCATCAAGAAAAATCCCAAACCCATACAAGAAGTGTTTGAAAAAACATCATAACCCAAAACCAATTTCATAAGAATCAAAACTGGTGTTGAATTCAACCTCACCTTTATCTCCTCAAAAGATCTCTAAAATTTTTCATTCCATTCAAAATTTACACCCTTACAGGTTAGAGCTTTCATAGAAGATGTGATCTTGGAGAAATCATGAACAAACTATCTATAGTAACCAACAAAACCCAAGGATATCTAGAAATCAAACACATTTATGGGATGATCCTAAGACATAATAACCTGTATTTTCTTAGAATCCACTGATACACCCTCTCAAATATGACATGCCTCAAAAATTTCACTTCTAGGATCCAAAAAACACATTTAGAAATATTACCATATAGAAGATGTTCCTTCAAGGTTTGATGAATTATATCCAAATGGTCTATATTCTCCCACTTTGACTTAGAGTACACAAAAATATAATCCATGAACACAACAACAAATCACACAATAACCTGTATTTTCTTACCGTTTTTGGTGTTTTATGACACCGGAAACGCGTTTCCGGTCACTGCGGTCAAACAAAACCTCCGACTGATGTTCCGTCTACCCGACCATTTCAAAAATCACACAAAGGCTGATGTCGTACGGTTTCATGGCATTCCGAGGTCATTCGGGTGGTTTTGACCCCCCAACGTGCCGTTTTAGCGTGCGCCAACCTGCTGAAAATGACACAATCGGCCGTACCGCGCGCACCGCACATCCGATGGGCACTCCGTCTCCTCCTACACGTCACGAATAATATTACTAATGTTTTCGTGTGGTTTCAGGTCATTCAGAGCACGTTTGCTCCGAATTTGACCGTCTCACGCTGTTTTTGGTGTTTTATGACACCAGAAACGCGTTTCCGGTCACCGTGGTCAAACAACACCTCCAATTGATGTTCCGTCTGCCCAAAAATTTCAAAAATCACACAAATCCTGATTTCGTATGGTTTCATGGAATTCTGAGGTCGTTCGAGTGGTTTTGACCCCCCAACGCGCCGTTTTAGCGCACACTGACCTGCTGAAAATGACACAATCGGCCATACCGCGCGCACCGCACGTACGAGGGGCGCGCAGTCTCCTCCTACATGTCATGAATAATATTACTAATGTTTTCGTGTTGTTTCAGGTCATTCGGAGCACGTTTTCTCCGAATTCGACGGTCTCACTCCGTTTTTGGTGTTTTATGACACCAGAAACGTGTTTCCGGTCACCGCGGTCAAACGACACATACGATTGACTTTCCGTCTGCCTGAACATTTCAAAAATCACACAACGGCTGATTCTGTACGGTTTCATGGCATTATGAGGTCGTTTGGGTGGTTTTGACCCCCCAACGCGTCGTTTTAGCGCGTGCTGACCTGCTGAAAACGACACAATCGGTCGTACCGCGCGTACCGCATGTCCGACGGGCGTGTCGTCTCCTCCTACACGCCAAGAATAATATTACTAATGTTTTCCTGTGGTTTCAGGTCATTCAGAGCATGTTTTCTCTGAATTCGACCGTCTCACGCCGTTTTTGGTGTTTTATGATACCTGAAACGCGTTTCCGATCACCGCGGTCAAACAACAACTTCGATTGACATTCCGTCTACTCAAAAATTTCACAAATCACACAACGGCTGATGCCGTAAGGTTTCATGGCATTCCAAGGTCTTTCGGGTGGTTTTGACCCCCCAACGCGCCGTTTTAGCGCGCGCTGACCTGTTGAAAACGACACAATCGGCCGTATCGCGCGCACCGCACGTCCGACGGGTGCTCCGTCTCCTCCTACACTTCACGAATAATATTTATAATATTTTCGTGTGGTTTCAGGTCATTCGGAGCACGTTTTCTCCGAATTCGACCATCTAACGCCGTTTTTGGTGTTTTATGACACCTGAAACACGTTTCCGGTCACCGCGGTCAAACGACACCCCCGATTGACATGCCGTCTGCCCGACCGTTTCACAAATCACACAACGGATGATTCCGTACGATTTCATGGAATTAAGAGGTCATTTGGGTGGTTTTGACCCCCCAACGCGCCGTTTTATCGTGCGCCGACCTGCTGAAAACGACACAATCGGCCGTACCGCACGCAACGCACGTCCTATGGGCGCGCCGTATCCTCCTACACGTCACGAATAATATTACTAATGTTTTCGTGAGGTTTCAGGTCATTCGGAGCACGTTTGCTCCGAATTCGACCGTCTCACGCCGTTTTTGGTGTTTTTTGACACCGAAAACGCGTTTCCGGTCACCGCGGTCAAAAGGCACCTCCGATTGACATGCCGTCTGCCTGACCATTTCAAAAATCACACAACGGCTGATGCTGTACGGTTTCATGGAATTCCGAGGTCGTTCGGGTGGTTTTGAACCCCCAACGCGCCGTTTTAGCGCGCACCGACCTGCTGAAAACGACACAATCGGCCGTACCGCGCGCACAACACGTCTGACGGGTGTTCCGTCTCCTCCTACACATCAAGAATAATATTCCTAATGTTTTCGTGTGGTTTCAGGTCATTCGGAGCACGTTTGATCAGAATTCGGCCGTCTCACGCCGTTTTTGGTGTTTTATGACACCAGAAACGCGTTTCCGATCACCGCGGTCAAACGACACCTCCGATTGACATGCCTTCTGCCTGAACATTTCAAAAATCACAAAAGGGCTGATGTTGTACGGTTTAATGGAATTCTGAGGTCGTTCGGGTGGTTTTGACCCCCCCAACGCGCCGTTTTAGCGCGCGGTGACCTGCTGAAAACGACACAATCGGCCGTACCGCGCGCACCGCACTTCCGACGGGCACGCCGTCTCCTCCTACACATCAAGAATAATATTCCTAATGTTTTCATGTGGTTTCAGGTCATTCGGAGCACGTTTTCTCTGAATTCGACCGTCTCACGCCGTTTTTGGTGTTTTATGACACCAGGGTGTGGGGGGGGGGGGGGGGGGCTGTCCGGGGTGGGGGGAGGGCTGTCCGGAGTGCAGGGAGGGATGTCCGGAGTGAGGGGGGGGGTGTTTAGGGTGGGGGGGGGGGCATGTACGGGGTGCGGGGAGTGCTGCCCGGAGTGCGGGGAGGGCTGTCTGGGGTGCAGGGGGGTTGTCCGGGGTTCCGGGGTGCGGGAGGGCTGTCCGGGGTGCGGGGAGGGCTGTGCAGAGTGCGGGGACGGCTGTCTGGGGTGCGGGAGGGCTTTCTGGGGTGCGGGGAGGGCTGTCCGGGGTGCGGGGGGTGTCCGGGGTGGGGGGGCATGTCCGGGGTGCGGGGAGGGCTGTCCGGAGTGCGGTTCGGGGTGCGGGGGGCCTGTCCGGGGTGCGGGGAGGATTGTACAGAGTGCAGGGGGCCTGTCCGGGGTGCGGGAGGGCTGTCCGGGGTGCGGGGAGGGCTGTCCGGAGTGCGGGGGGGATGTCCGGGGGGGGGGGGGGGGTGTCCGGGGTGTGGGGAGGGCTGTCCGGAGTGCGGGGAGGGCTGTCTGGGGTAGGCCGGGGACTACAAACAGTGAACTCATCTCATTCATCCAAAACAAGTTTAATTATTTATATTAGGAATCACGTGTTTTTTTCAAAAATATTACAGAACATGCAATTCTAAACATTGAAAATTAAATGAACAAAAAATATCCAAATCAATAATCAGTTTCATGGTCAATTCATGCACACAAACATTGCATGAGGCCAAAACACACATGATACCCCCAAATCACAAAATAACTCACTAGAAACCCAACATAAATATCAATAACAACCCCACCATTAAAAGAAGAAACACACCTCGTGAATATGATGCGTCATGCGTGTTCATCACTGACCTCCATCCGGTGGGCCAGGGGCCTACAAAAAATAAACATTATGAATATTTTCATAACAAAAATAATTTAAATTAAATAAATAAATACAGTATAAATCTGCATCGTGTGATCCCCTGCACCATCACCTAGACGCACATATTCCCACAGTGCTCTAACCTCAGCAGCCAATTGCGCATTTGCCTCCTTAGAAGCCCGCAGCCGTGCCTCGAAATCTGACAACTACTGCGTCATCTGAGCAATAGCAGGACCGAAAACCGCAGCGCGTGACACTAAAGAACGAGGAATACCTGTTCCATAGGTCAAACTATATCCATGCCCGTCCCGACCAATGATGTGATGAAAGATCTCATCCCTTCGCATGGGAAGCTGTCGCTGGTCCTCTGGAAGATGTTCTAATTCAGCTTCAAATTGAGCCTGTGAAATATTTAAATATATATACATATATTAATATACAGATTTTATGTAAGTATTGGTAATAAGTACAAGCACTTACTATCAATTCTGTAGCCTCTGGATCATTGCGATCACGAGTCCTCATCCACACCGACATTTTATCAGTTGGTGCACCTTGCTCCCACAACTATATATGAATAGAATATAAACAAAAAACTGTATTAATTAAAAAATTAAAAAATGAATAATAAATACCTCATGTCGGATCTGAGACACATGACGAGTCCCGAGCCTATGAGGTGGTCCCTGCAACGCTCGATTCTCAGAATGGCGTGTAGACACCTCCTACATTCAATTCATTCAAATATAAAACAAATCACAAATTCTTGAAAATATATATACCAAAATAAATATACAAACCGCAACACCCTCAGTAGACCAATATGCAACTAAATCACGCCACTGATCCAGGAGGGCACCTCTCGGGACTTTTTCCAGAATGTCTGGGGCACCCACATTTGGTACCTAGTGGTCCCTCTTGACTTTGCCTTTATAGTATTTCCACATATTACGGAATTTTCTCATACACAGTGGCTGAAAATCATCGGGAAATACTTTCAAATTTTACTATTAAAGAAAAAAATCACATATGTTATTGTTGTTTATACACAGGGAATAAAGTAAAATGGTCTTCTTACCCGAATCTCCCTCCAAAGACGATCTAACGTGTCCTGAGGGATAGAAGCCCAGTCACGCGTGGTCAATGGAAATCGATGTGGATCAAGTATGATATGACCCAAATGACGAATAAATGCAGGGGAATTCCGTCCCACAGGATGAAATACCTCATAAAATGAAACATCAAAAGTCGTGTCGAAATTCCATGATAATATACCACGACCAGGGCCTCTCCTGCGAGAGGAAGAAGCAGTCGAGTCTGATCCTATTGAAAACAATTTTATATACAAATTGACAGATGTTATAAATATATATATATATATATATATATATATGTTTATTAATTACATAAAAAATAGCGACAATGACATTCCAACATACCTCGACCCTAATACGTAGATGCCTCAGATGAATGATGTGGATCTTCTGCCTCTTCCCCTGACATGCCTGCAGTCATGGAAAACATTAGTAAGGGGACTATCCAAAGTGTACAAATGATAAATTGGATTGTTTAAAAAAAAATAAAACTTGTACAGTTGTTAATCAAACAAAAAGGGATTGAATAATTAGTTGTGAATGAATTTTAAAAAATTAGAAATCTCACAAAACAGATATACAAATTATGTACAAAACCAATCAATGCATAGCCAAATTTCAAATTGAATTAGTAAAAATTCAAGAATCACATGAACCAAATGAAGAATACCTCGATGGGAAGATACACCGACAATAACATCAATATAACATGAGTTAAATCACCCTAAATATTTATAACTAGATAAACTTCCAAAAGTGAGGATTAAAACTTACAAGGATTTATAAAATGTTTAGATAATTTATGATATCTTAGGCTGAATAGAGGGAAAACAATTATACCTTTCATTAAGCATGAAAATCGACCGTTTCTCCTTCAACAACTGCTCTGACCTAATAAATATCTTCTTCACGTTGAACTACGGTATGTTGATCAAGCTGTTGGGAAACAAAAGGAACAGTCTTGGGTTCATCTTGTTCAAATACAAACACTCCTCGCCGAGACATTTTGACAACAACTTGACAACTTGGATTCGAAGGCAAAGTAACGAAGAATACTTGTTCTGCCTGTGATGTCAAAATGAAAGGTTCAGTATCAACTCGTTCATTTCTGTATAACATATAGTTAAAATTCACCAATGAAAACTGATATTGATCGACTTTACATCCACGCACTGGATCAACCCAATTACACTTTAACAATATGTACTTCAACCCGTGTGTGTATACAACTTCAATTATGTCTATCAATTGACCATAGTAATAACCAGAATCTACGAATGGACAACTGATGCCACTGTTTTGTGTTGCTCGTTTGTTGTCAACATCTTTAATGTGAAATCGAAAACCATTAGCATCTATAGATTTATAACGATGAGCCGTTATAGATGGACCCTCAGCCAGTTGGATAAATTCTTCAATTAGCGTGGGGTCCCCTAACTCCCTCAGCTTATGAACCTACATAATTCATAGAATTCAATAATGATATATGAATAAATAAATTAGTATAATACTTCACTCGTAATGAAAATTAATTTATACGTACATAATCCTTGAACCAATCATGAAATGACGCATAATGAGACTGTTGAATTTGCAACTCAGTCGCATGATACATCTCTTATTTTATCTCATTAATGTTTTTTCTACAAATGATAACGCAATGTTTAAATGATCAACTTATGCAAACAAAACATGTAAAAGTTAAACAATAAAAGTGATAAGATACTTACTGCATTAATGGTGCAACTAATGGAGTATTGAAAAAGATATATCGATGCGCTTGTATCCACTCGATGTTGTCCATATCATATGTGGTTCCTTCTCCAACTAGACCATCCTGAATCCGAGAGGGATTATCTAATTTTGTTTCAACATCCGTAAGATATTCTGCACAAAAAGTAGTACACTCATCCATCAAATAACCATTGGCTATTGATGCCTCCGGACAAGCTATGTTGCGTACAAATCGTTTCAATGTACCTAAATACCGCTCAATAGGATACATCCACCTGAATTGCACTGGACCAGCAGCCATTACTTCATCAGTTAGGTGCACTATCAAGTGGACCATAACATCAAAAAATGAGGGAGAAATAGTTTCTCAAAGTGACAAAGAGTAAGTAAAATTCGGTCCTGTAAACTTTTTAAATCACTCATTCGTTGATTTCTTAAACAAAGTTTTCTAAAAAAATTACTCATCTCAATCAACGGCTGAACAAAATTGGGGGATAAACAATCAAAAATTGCGATTGGAATCAATTGCTGAAGTAGTATGTGATTGTCATGACTTTTCAACCCTTGCAATGTCTTGCTCGTCAGATTCACACACTTTGAAATATTAGAAGAGTAACCATCAGGCACCTTGAGAATCTTCAAAATGGAAAGAAATGTCTCTTTCTCCTTTGTAGTCATCGTAAACTATGCAGCAGACATATATGCCTTGTTTCCCTCAGCTAACTGTAAATGCAACTGTTTCCTTAAACCCATTTCTTCCAAATCACGGCGTGCATTAACATGGTCCTTTGATTTCCCACTGACACCTAAAATGGTCCACAATATGTTATCACAAACATTTTTTTCAATGTGCATGACATCCAAATTATTCCTCAGCATGTTAGTTTTCCAATACAGAAGACTATAAAAAATAATTTTCTTTTTCCAATTGTGACTGCGCTGCCTACCCGCAGCTCGAATATTACGTACCGGAGGAGCCACCAAATCCTGAATTTCATATACCGTGCAGATGTTTTCTTCCTCAATCTGCGATAACATTTCGACTCCTGTCATGATCTTTGGTGTTGGGCTGAACTCTCTAGAACCATCAAATGCCACTCTGTCCTTTCTGAACCTGTTCTGAGGGGGGAGAAAATGTCTGTGACCCATGTATGCCCATTTTTTGGAATGCGTAAGCCATAAAGATTTTTTACTTTTTTTGCAACAAGGGAAAGAAAATTCCCCTTTCGTACTCCAGCCTGATAAATTTGTATAAGTTGGGAAGTCATTGATTGTCCACAATAAATCAGCCTGCAGTTTGAACATTTCATTCATTTCACAGTCAAAAGTCATCACACCATCGTCCCAAAATTCATTCAACTCATCAATCAATGGCTGAAGGTAAACATCAATATTATCCCCCGGAATTTTAGGTCCATTAATAAGAGTGGAAAGTAATATAAATTTTTGCTTCATACAAAGCCACAGAGGAAGATTATACAGAACCAACACCACGGGCCATGTGCTATGAGTTTCACCAACCATAGACTTGAATGGATTGAAACCATCTACTTCCAATCCCAATCGGACATTACGAACATCTTTGGAAAAGTCGGGATGTATCTTATCAAAATCCTTCCATGCATGAGAGACTGTCAGGTGGGTTAACATATCACTTTCATGAACTCTTTCTGCATGCCATCTCATTAAATTAGAAACTTTAGATGACATAAAAAATCTTTTCAAACTTGGTTTAAGGGGAAAGTAACACATTTGCTTTACGACAATCGGTTTCCCCTGTATCACAATCTGACTTTGATGAGTCTGATTTCCCCTGTTCTCTTTCCACCTGGAAGCACCAAAAACCGTAAAAATATCCAAATGGGCAGTTTCCTTTCTAAAAAACATACAGTTGTTTGCACATGCATCTATGGTCTCATATGTAAAACCTATGTTCTCTGTCAGCTTACGATCATGGTAATACGACTCGGGAATCTTATCATCGACAGGAAGAACCTTTTTTAATAACACCAACAACATGTTGAATGATGTGTCTGACCAATGATTCAAAGTCTTCAAATGCAACAACTCCACGATAAACGACAATTTATTGAAATAAGTACATCCAGGATATAATTTTGTTTTTGCATCATCAATTGCTTTATAAAACCTCCTTGAATCACGATCTGCACCAGAGTGAAGATTTATCTCACCGGTCTCAAGATTATGGATGTCAATGTCTTCAGGATCCAACCAACGTACCATTTTAGTAAGCATTTCATGCATTGGATCATTCATCCTTGCATCAACATCCATCTGAACTGTATCCGTATTTTCACAACGAACATATTATTCTCCATGATGAGTCCAACTCTTATAATTTCTCAGAAATCCATTAAAGAATAGGTGCTCCCTCACAGTATCTCGTGTGAATTGATATCTGTTAGCACATTTTCTACATGTACAACTAATATAGTCAATTTCAAATCCTTTGGTGAAGTCAATAAACTGCATAATTCCATTGAAATACTCTATAGACGTTCGATTTGGAAGATCAATCCAAATCTTATCCATAATAAGATCCCTATAACAAACATTTACACAAGACTTATTACATTTTCATTTTTCATATCAAATATATTTAAAATAAATACTAATTAATTATTTGTGAACTATTTATAAAATAATAATGTAAGTGAAAGCCCATGTCATACCAGACTGCCCTACAAACCTGGAAGGGAGGGGAGCCAAAGGCGGTGCTGCGAGGGAGAGGAGAGGCAGCGATGGGGAGCCGGAGCCGGAGCTGGTGTGGTGAGGGAGGGGACGGTGAAGGAGGGGACGGGTGGCAGTGGTGCGGCGAGGTAGGGGAAGAAGACGAAGGGGACGGGGGTTGGCGGGTGCGGGGGGGGGGGGGTGGGTGTTCGGGGTGCTGGGGGGGAGGGACAAGGGGGTGGAGGGCCGAGGGAGGAGGTCGGAGGCTGGAGGGGCTGGAGTCCGAAGGCCAAAGGGTGGTCGGAGGGCTGCCGGAGGAGGGTGGCGGGAGGCCCGAGGGCAGAGGGAGGCCGTAGGGCGGAGGGCGGCCGGAGCCGGAGGGCGGCCGGAGGAGGGCGGGGCCGGAGGAGGGCGGCCGGAGGGCGGAGGGCAGCCGGAGGGCGGAGGGCGGCCGGAGGAGGGTGGGGCCGGTGGAGGGCGAACGACCGGAGTGAGGGGCGGCGGAGGGCGGGGCGGTGTAGGGCGGGGCGGAAAAGGGCGGGGCGGCGGAGGGCGGGGCGACGGGGAGGGCGGGACGACGGGGAGGGCGCGCGGCGACGGGGAGGGTGCGGGCGACGGGGAGGGGGGAAGGGTTCGGGGGGGGGGGGGGGCTTCCCGAGAGGAGGGAGGGTTTGGGGGGCGTGAAAGCCTTTTTTTAGGGAAACATAGTGACCGCCATTGGCGGTCGCTATAGGTAAAGGGGATCAAAAGCCCATATTTCTAGTAGTGTGCCCATACCATCCCCTAAAAGCTGTCTTAGGTATATCCTCTTCCATGAATCTAAAATGGTGGTACCCTAACCAAAGGTTAATATTTGAAAACAACGTTCCCCTATAAGCAAGTCAAAGTGGTCATAAATCCTTAGAAAAATATATTTTTTCTTAATAGTCACCTGATTCAACTTTCAATAATCCATGAAATATATGTGACTCCCACCTGACTTCTTATCAAAGAGGGTAAGCACAACCCATGGCGACATTCTAGGATGAATAAATACCTTAACCTCTCATCCCTTAAGTAGGAAATCAAGTTCCACCAACTTGGAAGGTTCTATTCGATAATATTACATAGAAATGGGAATCATACCAGGGAAGGTCAATAGTAATCTCAACCTATCTCTATGGTAGTAAACCATAAAAATCATCTAAAAAGTCCTCAGGGTATGCACACACTATTGTAGAAATCAAACAACCTAGAAAAGGGTTAACAAAATCAAGAAACATATATAACAACTGGAATGAGATTACCCACGCATAAGGATCAACATGCCCTACCCTTCTTGATCTAGTGTCCAACTCACCATGAAAAACATGAGTCACCCCATAGGAAAATAAAAATTGAACCTGATGATGATAATAATCTATCTGGGCCTTGGCATTGATTATTTAATCCATTCCAATTATTAGTTCTAAGATGTTAATATTAAGAACTAAAATGTCCCACACTACCTCGAAGTCAACTATCATCACCCAAAATGTGGATACTTGAAATATTTTTCGATCTTATTTCCCAAAGTCATGGAGAGATCCAACAAGAAAAACATAAGTTATGAATGTAAGACCAAAAAATAAAATAACCTTGATGATATAAAAGAATTAGTAGAACCTGTATCAAACAAATATAGCACCATAGAAGATGAGATGAATATCGTACATATTACACTAGTTGGACCTACTTAATATTCCACTGGCACACACTCCACTACATAAATATGTCTAGTATTAGCCACATGAACACCCCCATTAGCATGAAGATTAGACCCACCACCCTTGGAAGCATTGGTTTTAGCATGCGAACCCTTGGTGAGAGTGGATCCATCCTTACTACCCTGGGAATCCTTTCACAAAAATACATCAAATGTATCTATAGTCCATAACAATGAAAAATATTATGAGTCTGTATATAGTTAATCTTGGTATGACTATACCTTCCATATTTCTAGGAGACAAACTGTTGCTGTCCTGACGAAGCCCCTGAAATAGGTTCTTAAGAAAACTGAACACCCATGAACTTCCTTTTTTGGTCATAAGAAACAACCTATCTAACAAATGAACCAACTAAAGCTCCACCCAAACCAGTTTTTCCTACTATGTTAGCCTCCAACAAAGATGCTTTGTTGACTACCTCCATAGAGGTTGGAAGTCACATGAGAATCAACATCATATAAATATCATGCCTCAGTCCCAACTCAAACCTTCGAGCCTTTAGGTACTCATTGGTAACTATCTTTGGTTCCAAATGCATCAACTCAGCAAAACGAATGGAATGATATAGAATAGTATACTACCCTTGATCTAAGGTTAGAAAATCCTAGGTATTCATCTAACATAACTTATTAGGGTAAAACTACTGATTCATTATTTTATTTAAAGAATACCGGGTAATATCCTCATGAAATGTAGCTTTCACAATATATTCCCACAATTTACTTATCGTTCCCTTGAGCATCTAGGTGAAAAAACTCACCTTAGAATCCTTAGGGGTCTTCAATAAGTTGAATATCCTCTCAATATACTCAATCGACTCCTTATATTCCTAGAGTCCTTTGTCACCACAAAAGATAGGTGGATGCTGCTTAGTGAATTTTGAGCCATGATCCACCACACATCCAGGGTTCTCGACACCCACATGACCTAGAGTTTAAATTATGTAGATTATAGCTTCAACCAAATAAAGTTCCACCAAAGATTTTCATGTGGAACTTATCTCATAGATTACTCAACCAGATTCAGAAGATCTCTTATACGAGGCATATTTTCATAAACACAAGACAATAACCAATTATATTTTTGATTAAAATTCCAAAATCATTGGACCAAATTCAAGAATTCATGTCAATGCCTTAAAACAATGAGAAATTAAAGAAATATGAATCCTACCAATGAAACTAAACACTTTAAAAAGAGCAGTTCCATTTAAATAAACTCCCCATCTAGTTCATTCAAATGACCTAAAACTCCAAGTGTAAAACTTGGAAATTTTTTTCTAACCACCCATGGTAACTCGAGTTTTGACATGGAAGTGAGCTAGCCATAAACCCTCCTGCACTTACTACCCTAATCCCAATGGTCCTAAATCATATATACCCAAGAAAATAAACCATACCCAGGTAGTATTATCACACTTCAAGCTTGGTACTTCCCTATGATACCATTCTTTAATGAACCAACCCGGGTTAACTAGGAAATCCACCTCATTCGGCCTATCACAGTATGGTAAGGTGCAACAAGATAATGGAAACAAGTCTATTATATAACAAAACAAGACAAACAACCATAATAAAATACAGAATAGTAGATCAAAAATACAAGAGAAATAAAATCCAAGATAAACCATCTAAACTAGAGAAATATTTCAAGACAAGACCAACAAGTCTCCATGTGGCCAAATGTCACCTCCAAACCATCCTACTACAAAGGAAAAGACAACAAGAGATGCTAACGTGATACATGATTCCCTTCCTTTACCTAAATCCTAAAAAACAATTTCTAAAAACTCAAAAAATAAAAAGTAAGATGTGATAATGAATACTAGTATTCCAACATAGAATCTATATGAAGTCTAATATCTTGAATGCTATAGTTTTTTCTTCAAAACATATAAAGTTTTACAAAGCATTTTCATAAATGAAAACCATTTGTAAATAATATCTTGTTTTTTCATAAATCCTATCATATTCTTAAATCAAGGAATATGAAAAGTGATAAATCATGAAATCATAATCAATACTATCCATGGAAACACCATAAGGTAAACATGTAAGCAAATAACCATAACCAATCTATCATGTGAAAGCATGTGAGAAAATAACAATGACCAATCCGTCATGTGATAATCCAATAAAAAATAAAAAATCACACCATTTGGGCTCTAACCTATGGGTATACATACTATAAAAAAAATCCCCAATCAAAGACTATGGTGGATCCAAACGACATAACCTCTAGTGGTATTACACACACTAAAGTGAAAGAAAACCTCAAGTGGCATTATGCACCCTATGAGTGACACGTCTATTCCCGACGCACCCAAGGTTACCCACTGTGCTAAGTTTTTCCAAATCCATTTAAAAACCATTATCATGATTTATAAGACATCTTAAAATCCAATCCAATCCACTTCAGTGCTTAAAATAGAATTTTTGAATCAAATCCACCATTCAAGAATTTTATCAATTACTTGGTGTGCACAAACCATTTTTAAATAAAATACCATTTAAAACATGATTTATTTCCAACCATTCCATTGTAATCACAAATCAATTCAATTCAATGAATAAAAAAAAGTAATTTACAATAACAACAAGAAATTCATATAATTATCCCTTTGTATAGAAACAACTACGTCAAGAATGAGGTATAACTAAATGCCTTTGAAAACAGAGTTTGTGGAAGAGAATATTGTGTCCTCATGATTCTAGATACGTAAGAAACAAAATCAATCCTATATAAAACACCTTATACCCGACATACACAGTCCCTTTGGGTTCCATGAGATAATAGGAGAATAGATCTAGAAAGGATCTACAAATAAGAGGCTAAATCAGATAAATAACGCAACATACCTTGATTTTATCGATCATGAACAAAGGAACACTACCTATAGTACAAATGAAGAAGCCTCTTGAGAATTGGGGAAATATTAGTTTGAGATAATTTTAAATTAGGGGGTAATTTGAGGTTAGAACATGGTCCTAGGTATTTTTAAATAAAAATTAGGAGCGTTAAAAGTCTGTATGCACAATTTTCTGGAGAGGCCACACGGTTAGAAGTAACCATGAAACCTTTATAGAGATTCTATTTGGGGTTCATGATTTGTATGCAAGGTTACATTAAACATGTTACAACTATTCTTAACCCCTCTACCCATGGGTGAACATTTTGGATGGGTGGACACACAGTTTGGAAAAACCATGAACCCCTTATGGTATACTATGCTTGGCTACATGGTTTCCTAGGCTAAACTGCATGGTTTTCCCTAACCGTGCACCAACCAGGTATAGCCCCAAGGGAATAAAAAAAATATATAATAACTCCCAAAACAACCCTGAAGAAAGACCCAACCAAAGAAAAGTGAAAAAAGGGTTAAAAAGAACCTATAATAAAGTAATAGAACATTATATGAAAGATCTTTTCCATGCTTCATTGTTTTGAGAAGGAGAATCTGATCAATGGTCAACATTGATCAAGAATATGAAGCCAAAGGATGAGGTGGAATCAATGACTAATAATACTTTAAGAAAATATTTTTAACAAGTATTTCCCTCAAACTATTTAATCCAAAATGTAAATAAAATTTATAGATATTATGAAAAAGGAGAGTGAATTTTTTGCAACTTACTAGGAAAAATTTCTTAAGGCTTTCATGGTACACCTAGGATTTTATTATCAATAATGTTAGAAAAATAGATAGATTCCTTAGTGGTTTAAAACCACATATTCAAAAATATCTATCCATAAGAGGCTTTGGGAGTTATAAATAAGTGGTTCAGTGTGATCTCAAAGTAGATATCGAGTTTTAAGAATTATCCCATGGACATTGAGATATGAAACAAAGGATAGATTTTCAAGCAGGTGGATAAAATTACAAAGTATGAAAGAAGATCCAAACTCCCACATGTTAAATATGTGTAAATAATCACTATGGTAATTGTATAAAAGGAATAAGGGATTTATTTAAGTGTGGGATAGAATGGAATCAAACTCATGAATGTTAAAGAGACATGAAGAATCCAACCAATGCGAAAGAGGAAAGGAAGACACTACCCAATTCACCACCCATGATTCAATGCTTCAACTATAAGAAGAAAGGGAATTATGAAAGTTAGTGCACCAACATAAGGGTATTTGAGGGGAATTAACGTCAACAACCACCTAAGATAATGGATAAATTTAAATATTATGCCATCACTACTTCTGAGGTAGAGTAAGGAAATGAATTCACACAAGCTAAACTTACTATTCACTCAATTATGGTGAATGTTTTGTTTGATTTAGGTTATACGTATTCCTTTATACCCTAGAAGTTTTCTAGAACTTTTGAATAACCACCCCAATATCTTGAAGTAGAGATATATGTTAAAACACATATTGGTTCAATCATATCAACTCAAGTGTTGGACTCTTCCCTAGTTAGACTTAGTGGGAAGATTCTTCCATTGAATATCATAATCCATTGGTGGAATTTGATACTGTACTAGGTATGGATTGACTCTCATTATATAGAGATCACATCAACTATTAGGAAAAGGAAATCTATTTCTATATCCTGATTCATCCTATGTTTTTATAAAAATTCAAGGAAGATTATGAACCCCATTTCAAAAATCCATCAATGGTGTGAGTGATGATACACAATGAAGAAACACATCTTGATTAAATTATTGTGTCAAAGGAACACATCAAATCTGAGGACATGCTCACTGAGAGGGAGTATACAAATTTATTTCCTAAATAATTTCCTAGCCTTACCCTAGATCATGGGTTTGAGTTCTCAATATAACTTATACCTAGAGCCACACCTATATCCATGAGACACTATAATAAATCCTTGATATAACTTAGGGAGTTAAAT
The DNA here is from genome assembly GCA_963277665.1 of Viscum album. Lineage (NCBI taxonomy): Eukaryota > Viridiplantae > Streptophyta > Magnoliopsida > Santalales > Viscaceae > Viscum > Viscum album. The sequence goes on from OY728151.1 coordinate 1,761,309,116, forward strand.
AAGAAATTACAAGAGCATTTGGATAAGGGGTTCATATGACCTAGTGTATCATTATGGGGTTCACCGATAATTTTTGTTAAGAAGAAATACAGATCAATGTGTCTGTGAATCGATTATCAGGAGCTCAACAAGATCACTATAAAGAATGATTTCCATTTCCAAGTAATTATGACTTATTTAGTCAATTTAGATAAGATAAATACTTATAAAAAGTGGATCTTCATTTTGGATATCATCAATTGAAGGTGAAGAGAGAATATATTCAAAAGAAAACCTTCCATATGAGATATGGACACTATGGATGTAGAGACCCAAATATTGACGTACATAGACATTACATTACATTTGAGGAATATCTAATATATAACAAAAACAGACACCAAAGGACCGTAATAGTTTAGTGTCTTTGGAAACTCAGAATATAATCTTCTAATCTTGGTGAAAGATCTTCCACATCTCCCATAAAGATATTCCTTTTTTTTACTTACCTAAAACCTTTATTTATATCCTGGGAAAAATAAAACATATAAAGGGTGAGATCAAATGCTCAATAAGGGTAATCATGGAGAAAATAAAACAAACCATATACATTTGAACTTCAAAACATGAACATAATATTTAAACCTCAAAATCTTGAGCAATGACATAAAACATGACAGTACGTAAGGCTTAGATCATAATGGATCATCAATAATTATAAAATATCATGGGAATAAATCATTTAATTATGGTAACCATTAATCACATTTTATGATTTCCATAGTAGCCAAGACATTGCTGCCAAGACCATCTTAGTGGACAAAGTCCCTTTCTGAATCGAGTTCACTCCTAATTCCAGTCCTGTATCACTGAACCGGATTAACTTACCGTTCCAGCCATGTCTATCTCATGAGATATAATTCTTTACCCAATGCATTGGATGGAGATATAGGTCCCACCCATCTCATAATTAAATCATTCTTTCATGTGCCACAAAATAAACATACATCATTAATAATAACCCAATGAATAGAATGAGTTTTATAAACAGCATTCCATCATAACTTAATCCATATAAAACAAATGGATATCATTTCATCATAAGATAAGTGAAATCATGTAAATAATAGAGACATTATAATTTAAACATACACATATGAAATAATTCCATCTTAAATGGAAAATGGTTTTGATAAAACACTTGAAAAGAATTCTTGAGGAAAATATCCTTTCTTCTTCTAAATCATTTTTTTTCACAAAATGCCATGAAATTTTAAAAGAAAATTATTTTGTTGAAAATAGTAATGAAATATTGTAGAGTAATATTCTTTAAAATAAGGAGTTATGAAACCATAATAATCCGTTCATGCTGTATAAGTTTAAAAAAACATTCTCCTCATACTTTTGTCGGAAAAGTCAAAAAGTTCCTCGTTTGGTAAACAAAAGAAAGATTCCTTCCATAACACAAAGTAAAAGTCAAAGAGGGGTAAATATGACATTAAAATTACATGGAATAATATTAAACACTTTATGAAAAACCTTTTACGGGTACGGATGAAAAATATAACCCCAGTAAATACTTACGTATAAGAAATCTCAGATAAAAAATGAGATTACAAAATTATCCCTTACCTTAAGTCCGATATGCTTCGTACGTATCCAAACCTCATGTATAATGATTTAAATAATTTCATTGACTTATTAAAGAATAATATTCATTTTTATGATATCATATATGGTTCACTTATGACTTTATATTACCCGTTATTTTGTAAGTTCCATGTTAAAACAGCGTTTTGGGTAAAATAGTTTTATTTATCGTACGTGTTTGGACTTGTTGTTCTTGATATTATTATTACTTATATATTGATTTAATTACATCCAGAATGTAAATAATTATTTATATATCATATATATATATTCAGTATATATATATAATAGATATATAAATGAAATGAAATACACTGTTCATGGAGACGGTAGGCCGTACGTACGCATGAACGCTGTTTTTGTTTCCTTATTGAATTAAATGGAATTAAGTAAATGAAAAATATATGTAAATAAATCCAGTATCATTATTATATAATATATTTCATTATTATTTATTATATATACTTTATAATCATACTTGAATGGTTAATCATGGAAAATGAATCTCATCGTGTTCGTGGAGACGGTAGTCCGTACGTACGCACGAGCGATGATATCATTCCCATGATCGTGGAATTGTATTAAAGTGTATGTATAATATTTCAAAATCAATATCATTTTACAATAATCATATATAGTTATTTATTTACAACATTATACCCATCCAAGTAAGGTGGTGGTGGAAAACAGATTACACCATGGCGTGGAGACGGTATTCCGTACGTACGCACGCGTGGTGATTTCTTTTCCGTAGGATGGATATAAGATGAAATTGGGTTGTTTCATATTTATAATAACATATCAGTATATTAGTTATACTTATGTTATTAATTTATTATGAAACAAATAAATAAGAATAAGTTTAAGAAGAAAAAAATTGGAAAGAATCGGTAAAAGATATTACCTCTTCTTTGACGCGCCTCTTCTTAACCTCTTCTTAAGGCACTAGGGTTGGTCTTTTGAGGAGACCAGAACCTCTATAATGTTTCTAGGGAAGATTAGAAGGGAAATGGGCAGGGTTTGGCCGAGATTAAATGCTAAAAAGGTTGTGAAGATAAGAGGGAAGGGGTTCCCTTTTTATAAGGGAGGAGAGGGGCACTTTAGGAAAAACTTAAAATAGTATTTTATAATAAAGTCATATTCGGTTTATAATAGCTCAAAATTGATTTATTTAGAAGATAAAGTGGGGATGGGTCTAAATCCTCTCAACAAATAGGTTTTATACAAGTTTAGGTTACTATTTTAACCTTATCATTTAGATTTAACTCTAAGTTAAATAATTTAACCTTTACCGTGTTTTCTTGTTTTCTTACACTATATGGTTAATAAACTTACTATAACAAGCCAAAAGAACCCCAAGTGGTTAATTATTAATATATATAACCTTATATAAGTAATTTTCCCAAACCTTAAATTTTTAGGAATATAATAACAATTAATAATATAATATGTTTTTAAAAAACTATTTTATGTCCATTTTGACACTATTTGGTAATTGATTTTTGTGAAAATCATAACAGAATGATTAGTTCGAAAAAAGTTAATTAAATCAATAATTACATGTAATATTAACCTATAAAATTAGTTTAATTCTTAAAAAGTCTCAAATTACATTTATTTGGGTATTTATAATATCAATTATTTTAATATTTCATTATTTAGGTAATTACTACATCACCATTGTGTCATAAATAAATTAAATTATTTAATGTCTAAAAATTATAAATAAAATACAATTAGGTATGAAATCTTTTTATATTTCTAATTAATATTTATAGTCGAATTTGTCTTATGTATAACCCTATATTAAAAATGTTTTAGTTATTAAACTTTTATTTTAACCATTTTAACTCTTCTTTAAATAAAATAATAATAAATGTCCTAATCCAATCCAAGTGGACCTAAAGGGTAATATTTTATTCCTAAGGTTTTTTTGGGTCGAATTAAACTTATCTAATAGAATTAGGACATGTGTTAGGGTAATAATAATATCATTTTTACCCTTAATTAGCCTATTTACTTTTAACCGTGGTAAATAAAAGTAAAAAGTTATTATTCACCAAAATTTATTTTTATCTTATTAAACCACATTTTATTGATTTATATTAACCGTGTCTCTAGGATTTTCAAAATTCCACTTACAGAAGTGGTAAAATTAAGTTTTATGTAAATTTTAAAATTCTCCTAGGAGGTGGGTAAAAGACGGTGAAAAGTTCAATAAAATTTTTTTATATCTAAAATTATTATAAAATGACTCCAATTAATTACATTGAAATTATATAAGTATTATGTATCAATTTGACCTAAAATAAATTTAAATAAAATAAATAATTATTTAAACAAAAAGTCGTTTTTTAAATAGTAACCCAGTGTTTTCACTATTCATCAAAAATTGAAAGTTTTCAGAAAAATACAAAAAATTCACCCTCGACTAATTTCGATATTCTGAATCCAAAAATGAAGTCCATTTCAAAAGATAAAATTTATAAAATTTCAAAAAGTGGGTATTACTATTCAGAACGGTTAGTTTATATAATATATCGTTGTTTAGTGAAACTCGGTATTGCGTACAACACACGCTATCGTGGAAGGTCGTGATTGCGTGTAATGCAAGCCAATTCAGGGATGTGTATATTGCAATATCATTTTGGTGTAGCGTACAACCCAATACATCAATGAAATTAAAAAGAATATTTTTCATAAAATCTCGGGGTGTTACATTCTACCCCCCTTAAAAAGAATTTTGCCCTCGAAATTCGTTGGGGTTATAAATGGTTTACTACTCGAAAGTTTCTTGAATAGAAACCCACATCATAAAAAGGAATACCAAAACTAATCTTTAAAAACTAGAGTATGAAACATAACGGTTACCCAAATTAACTAATCACTCGGTTTCCACATAGGAGAACATAAGTGAAAATATGGATATAGAAGAGAAATCTAACCATCATGTTCTGATGGATATTGGTAGAGAACATGGATATGAAAAATCAAACAATCACAAAGCCATAAATTTGTGATGATTTAAGGTACCATCTAATTCATCAGATATAAGGACATTAGGACAAATTTTTTTTGTATTCAAGATCATTTCCCTAAAGTTGAAGAATTATTGAATTAAAAGAAATAATTACTTTATTTTGGTACAATCTTACTGTTGTTTGTGCCTTGAAAAATTTACACATCATCTCTTAAAGAAATGAAGTTTAATTTTTCTTCCGTCAAGTGTTAGCAGATCATGCGATAGAATGATAGGTCATTCCATCCATCTCAAACAAAAGGATAGTAAAAGTTATTAAATATACATAAGTCCATCTATAATGAGATTAATCATATATGGTTCCTAAAATGGGATTATACTTCATATATCATACCGCTTAATATAATAAAACTAGCTTCTACTAACCAGGGACTTCCTGTCGCACTTCAGTTGTGGGTTCGATTCCCATATCCTTGTCCGACACGACGGGTTGTCGCCCGTTCTGCATGTTTTCCCTTTTCTTAAACTACACTATTATAACATTCCATCAATAATATCAAAAAAATTTCTAGCCTTAAACAATACTTACTTATGTACAACATAATTCATTCCAATCTTTAGGCTTATCTAAAATACTTTTGTCCAAGCTCAAAGTATAAAGAAAACAATTACTAGAAATGTCATCTACCGATCATGTGAATACCATCATTTATCCCCCATATATCATACGATATATCTTGTTGGTCACATTCCAAAAATGTGAATAACTTAATCATGTATTCTCTTGAAACATAAATTACCATAGAACCTTAGTGAAACCATGAATGCTATCAAAAGTTAACTCTTTCCACATGCCAAAATCCCAAAAATTCTATATACTCAAACCATGATATCACATTGTCCTTACATCAATCATGAGCTCAATAATACTATCAAATATCTCATTATCTCCTTATCCCTTCATTATGCGCATATCATCTACTTTCCAAAAATATTACAATCACTTTTCATGGTTACCAGTACCATAAAATTATTGAAAACCAATACATAGATATTCCAAAATTCCATGATGCCATAAATGAGATTCCATGATACTATTTTGAAATCCCATTACATAAAAACTTAATCATTACACAACATCATTGTCATACTCAACATCACAAATAGTGATCGCATGTGACTTCCCTTTATCCTTTGCCTTAAGTGGTTTCTCACGTTGATCATCATTAACCCTTGGATTAGGGAATTGATTAGCATAATGCCCCATTTCTTTGCACTTGAAGCATTGAAGTGTTGGTGGTGCGTTCTCTGCAGTATTTTCTTTATTCACATCATTAGAAACCCTTTTTACATTACTTCGACACTTAACTACTCGATGAACAGATTTTCCACACTTAAAACATTTTACAGTCCTTTTAAGACAATCTACACCATGATTCTTTCCACACTTTGAGCATAAATAAACATTCATCCTCTTTTCACCATTATTATGAGATTTATCCTTGAACTCCATCTTTTGTTTCTTGTCAAAACCATGAGATGGATATATTACACCAACTTCCAGTTCTACCTTGATAGCACAATGCACAATTTCTTCATAGCTACTGAAGTATCTTATAGCTAATGCCCTTCGAAGACTTGGTTTTAAGATACTGAAAAATTGACCAACTTTACTTTCAGGTTGGATGATAAAACCAGATGCATACCTATCAAGTCTTGTAAAATTCGCTTCGTATATACTAACAGATTCATCATCCTTTTTCTCAAGCTCAAGGAACTCCTTTTCCATCTTTGTACGAAGAATACGAGGGAAGTACTTACTGAAAAACAAGTTCTTGAACTCATCCCATTCCATAGAATCAATTTCATCTTGGGGCCTTGTATTATTAATTAGATTCCACCAATGGTATGCTTAACCTTCTAAACGGTAAAAATCTTGAATGAATTTATCATGTTACGAATAGCGAAGTATGGAAAATATCTTTTCAATGGTACTGATCCATTGTTTAGAAACAAGTGGATTAGAAGACCCATTGAAAGAAGGTGGGCGTTGCCTCATGAAGGACTCAATAGAATATTGTTCCCTTCTCTGATCATTTGTAAATCCAGAATGATTCATAGCTTGTGTAAGTATAGAAATAAGATTTTTAACTCCATCTCCCATCACATTTGGTTGTTTAGGAGGACAATCATTGCATTGTCCATTACATTGATCAACATGGTTCCTTCAGGTTCCAGCCATTGTCTAAAACCCAAAAAGAATAGTGTGAGAGGAAAAAATCATTCTAGGGAAAACAACATAATAAAGGGGAGTACCTTCAATATATAAAATCTTAGGGTTAATTCTAAGATTGTTACCATAATTCTAGGACTATAACCTATACTTATACTTAACCTTAGAGACATCCCTAGACATACCTTAGAAATATCTCTAGGGATCTCACTAAAGTTTTCACATCCTAGTTTCCAAAGGTTAACTAAACCTTTCCTCTGATAGCAACTATAGAGACCCAAATCTTGACGTACATATACATTACATTACTTTTTCGAAATATCTAATACATAAAAAAACAGACACCAAAGGACTGTAATAGTTTAGTGTCTTTGGAAACTCATAATATAATCTTCTAATCTTGGTGAAAGATCTTCAACATCTCCCATAAAGATATTCCTTTTTTTTATTACCTAAAACCTTTCTTTATATCCTGGGGAAAATAAAACATATAAAGGGTTAGATAAAATTCTTAGTAAGGGTAATCATGGAGAAAATAAAACAAACCATATACATTTTAACTTCAAAACATGAACATAATATTTAAACCTCAAAATCTTGAGCAATGACATAAAACATGATAGTACGTAAGGCATAGATCATAATGGATCATCAATGATGATAAAATAGCATGGGAATAAAGCATGTAATTGTGGAAACCATTAATCACATGTTATGATTTTCATAGTAGCCAAGACATTGCTGCCAAGACCATCTTAGTGGACAAAGTCCCTTTCTGAATCGAGTTCACTCCTCATTCTACACCTGTATCACTGAACCAGATTAAATTACCGTTCCAGCCATGCCTATCTAATGAGATATAAATCTTTACCTAATTCATTCGAGGGAGATATAGGTCCCACCCATCTCATAATGAAATCATTCTTTTGTGTGCCACAAAATAAACATACATCATTCATAATAACCCAACAAATAAAATGGGTTTCATAAACATCATTCCATAATAACTTAATCCATATAAAACAAATGGATATCATTTCATCATAAGATAAGTGAAATCATGTAAATAATAGAGACATTATAATTGAAACATACACATATGAAATAATGTCATCTTAAATGGAAAATGGTTTTGATAAAACACTTGAAAAGAATTCTTAAAGAAAATATCCTTTCTTTTCAAAATCATTTTCTTTTAAAAAAATCCCATGAAATTTTAAAAGAAAAGGATTTTGTTGAAAATATAATGAAATATTGTAGAGTAAGATTCTTTAAAATAAGGAGTTATGAAACTGTAAAAATCCATTCATGCTGTATAAGTTAAAAAAAAACATTCTCCTCATACTTTTGTTGGAAAAGTCCAAAAGTTCCCCGTATGGTAAACAAAAGAAAGATTCCTTCCATAACACAAAGTAAAAGTCAAAGAGGGATAAATATGACATTAAAATTACATGGAAGAATATTAAACACTTTATGAAAAACCTTTTATGGGCATGGATGAAAAATATAACCCCAGTAAATACTTACGTATAAGCAATCTCGGATAAAAAATGAGATTGCAAAATTATCCCTTACCTTAAGTCTGATATGCTTCGTATGTATCCAAACCTCCTGTATAATGATTTAAATAATTTCATTGACTTATTACAGAATCATATTCATTATTATTATATCATATATGGTTCACTTATGACTTTATATTACCCGTTCTTTTGTAAGTTCCATGTTAAAGCAACGTTTTGGGTAAAATCGTTTTATTTATCGTACGTGTTTGGACTTGTTGTTCTTGATATTATTATTAATTATATCTTAATTTACATACATCCAGAATGTAAATCATGATTTATATATCATATATATATTCATTATATATATATAATAGATATATAAATGAAATGAAATACACCGTTCATGGAGACGGTAGGTCGTACGTACGCATGAACGCTGTTTTCGTTTCCTTATTGAATTAAATGGAATTAAGTAAATGAAACATATATGTACATAAATAAAGTATCATTATTATTTAATATCTTTCATGATTATTTATTATATATACTTTATAATCATACTTTAATGGTTAATCATGGAAAATGAATCTCATCGTGTTCGTAGAGACGGTAGTCCGTACGTACGCACGAGCGATGATATCATTCCCATGATCGTGAAATTGTATTGAAGTGTATGTATAATATTTAAGAATAAATATCACTTTAAAATAATCATATATAGTTATTTATTTACACCATTATACCCATCCAAGTAAGGTGGTGGTGGAAAACAGATTACACCACGACGTGGAGATGATATTCCGTACGTACGCATGAGCTATGATATCATTCCCATGATCGTGGAATTGTATTGAAGTGTATGTATAATATTTCAGAATAAATATCACTTTAAAATAATCATATATAGTTATTTATTTACACCATTATACCCATCCAAGTAAGGTGGTGGTGGAAAACAGATTACACCACGACGTGGAGACGGTATTCCGTACGTACACACGCGTGGTGATTTCGTTTCTGTAGGATGGATAAAAGATGAAATTGGGTTGTTTAATATTTATAATAACATATCAGTATATGAGTGATACTGATGTTATTAATTTATGATGAAACAAATAAAGAATAATAAGTAGAAGAAGAAATAAATTGGAAAGAATCGGTAAAGGATATTACCTCTTCTTTGACGCGCCTCTTCTTAACCGCCTCTTAAGGCACTAGGGTTGGTCTTTTGAGGAGACCAGAACATCTATAATGTTTATAGGGAAGATTAGAAGGAAAATGGGCAGGGGTTGGACGAGATTCAAGGATCAAAAGGGTGTTAATAGAAGAGGGAAGGGGTTCCCTTTTTATAAGGGAGGAGAGGGGCACTTTAGAAAAAACTTAAAATATTATTTTATAATAAAGTCATATTCGGTTTATAATAGCTCCAAATTGATTTATTTCTAAGATAAAGTAGATATGAGTCTAAATCCTCTCAACCAATAGGTTTTAGACAAGTTTAGGTTACTATTTCAACCTTATCATTTAGATTTAACTCTAAGTTAAATAATTTAACCTTTACCGTGTCTTCTTGTTTTCTTACACTATATGGTTAATAAACTTACTATAACAAGCCAAAAGAACCCCAAGTGGTTAATTATTAATATATATAACATTATATAAGTCATTTGGCCGATCCTTAGATTTTTATGAATATAATAACAATTAATAATATAATATTGTTTTTAAAAACTATTTTATGTCAATTTTGATATTATTTGGTAATTGATTTTTGTGAATATCATAACAGAATGATTAGTTCAAAAAAAGTTAATTAAATCAATCTTAACATGTCATATTAACCTATAAAATTAGTTTGATTCATAAAAAGTCTCAAATTACATTTATTTGGGTATTTATAATATCAATTATTTTAAAATTTCATTATTTAGGTAATTACTGCATCACCATTGTGTCATAAATAAATTAAATTATTTAATGTATAAAAATTATAAATAAACTACCATTAGGTAGGAAATATTTTTAGTTTTCTAATTAATATTTATAGTCGAATTTATCTTATGTATAACCCTATATTAAAAATGTTTTAGTTATTAAACTTTGATTTTAACCATTTTAACTCTTCTTTAAATAAAATAATAATAAATGTCCTAATCCAATCCAAGTGGACCTAAAGGGTAATATTTTATTCCTAAGGTTTTTTTGGTCGAATTACACTTATCTAATAGAATTAGGACATGTTTTAGGGTAATAGTAATATCATTTTTACCCTTAATTACCCTATTTACTTTTAACCGTGGTAAATAAAAGTAAAAAGTTACTATTCACCAACAATTATTTTTATCTTATTGAACCACATTTTTCTCCTTGATATTAACCGTGTGTCTCGGATTTTCGAAATTCCACTCACCTAAGTGGTAAAATTAAGTTTTATGTAAATTTTCAAATTCTCCTAGGAGGTGGGTAAAAGACGGTGAAAAATTCAATAAAATTTTTATATATCTAAAATTATTATAAAATGAATCCAATGAATTAAATTGAACTTATATAAGTATTATGTATCAATTTTACCTAAAATAAATTTAAATAAAATAAATAATTATTTAAACAAAAAGTCATTTTTTAAATAGTAACCCAGTGTTTTAACTATTCATCAAAAATTGAAAGTTTTCAGAAAAATACCAAAAAATCACCCTAGGCTAATTTCGATATTCCGAATCCAAAAATGAAGTCCATTTTAAAAGGTAAAATTTATAAAATTTCAAAAAGTGGGTATTATATTTCATAATGGCTAGTTTATATAATATATCATTGTTTAGTGAAACTCGGTATTGCGTACAACACACGCTATCGTGAAAGGTCGCGATTGCGTGTAATGCAAACCAAGTCAGGGATGTGTGTATTGAAATCTCCTTTTGGTGTAGCGTACAAAACAATACATCAATGAAATTAAAAAGAATATTTTTCATAAAATCTCTGGGTGTTACAATGGATTCATAAAGATTCCATTTGGACTTACAATCCCTTTACAATCTTCATGAACTAGATGAATAGAGTCTTTAAAGACAACCTTGATAAATTTGTGGTAGTATTTATTAAACATTATAATATACTCCAAGAGAAATGAGGAACATGAAGATCATATAAGGATTTTTTTGAAGAATTTATGGAAGGATAAATTGAATGATAAGTTTATAAAGTGTGACTTTTGGATATAGTAAGCCAAATTTTTTGGACATGTGATAATGAGTGAGGGAATTTATATAGATCATTATAAGAAAAATGAAATTGAGGAATGATCCAAAACCTTAAATTTCATGGATACCTATAGTTTTATTGGATTAGTTGGGTTCTACCAACACTTTTTGATAAATTTTCCACCATTGTATTTCCCACTAAGTTAACATTGAAAGAAGTAAAGTACGTATGAGAAAAATAATGTGAGGAAATATTTAAGGAGATAAAGAAGAGGCTAATCACTGTACCTATGTTCAAACTTCCCTTGAGAGGAGAAGAGTTTTTTATATATAGTGATGCTTCAAAGAAGGTATTGGTCTATTTTATCATGAAAAATGATAAAGTGACAACTTAAACCTCATGAAAATTGAAGATCCATGAACCAAACTACCTGACACATGATCTAGATTTGGTTGCAGTAATATATTCATTGAATATTTGGAGATATGTGTGACATATATATAGATCAAAAAATTCTAAATTATATATTCACATTGAGCGATCTCAATATTATCCAATGAATATGGTTAGAGATGATTGAGGACTATGATGGATCAATCTATTACCATGCCAGGAAGGAGAATAAAATGGAAGATTCTATAAGCAGAAAATATCCCGTAACCTTATCCATGATGAAGATTGAAAATCATTCAATATTATTATACATATAGATGATTAACATGGGGATCATAAAGGAAGAAACCAAATCCTACACTTCTCAAATGATTTCTTGACCATATATTATGGAGAAGATAAATAAAGCTCAAAGGGATGATTTGGAGACACAAAAGAAGGAAAATTCTATAAAAAAGGGAAAAAACTTAAAATTCAACATTCATAAAGAAGTAATTGTGAAATTTGGGGAATAAATATGCATACCATTAGAACTAGAGATAAAGAAGCATTTATTAGATGATACACATAGCTCAACATTCTCTATCCACCCAGGGAGAACATAGATGTATAAAGATATCCGAGAGAACTATTGGTGGGATAATATAGATATGGAGATTGATAAATATACATTAAAGTTTTTGATATGACAATAAGTGAGGTAGAAAGATAAAATTACAAGGTAATGATGAAACCATTACCCATAACTATATGAAAAATGGGAGAAAATCACCATGGAATTTTTCATAAGTATTCTAAAGATATCTAAAGGAAAAAAATGAAATATGGGTTATAGTGGACCATCTTACAAATACTGCTCACTTAATTTCCATCCAGGAGGACTTTTCACTCAACCAAATTGCAAAGATATACATCAAATAAGCGATGTGACTACATGTAACATCACTATCAATTGCATCTAATCAATATTGTCACAAAAAAGCCCCGATACCCTAGTATGTTGATACTTGATCTAGTCCTAACATAGCCTAAAGGGCCCTCCTAATCCCCATGAGTTAGAGACTATCACCTGACATTATATTAAGATCAAGAGGGAATGTTTTTGAAACAAAACAATGGAAGATAAAAAATATAGGTCAGTATGATCAACACTTCAAAGGGATAAAGTAGTCAAATTAAATAGGTAAAATATTACCAAAATAGAACATCATCAAATGGCACAAAATTTTTCAAAGAAAATATAAAAAACCCATGTAATTGGTGGATCACATCTCCAATGGTCACCTCCATCACTCCAGGTCCCTTGAATAAAGTACACCCTCCCCCCAAGAGGCTATTTTCCTTTTCTTGGACCTAATATAAGATAATATACAAACACCCAAATGTAAAGGTAGGGTGTAAGATAAATAGACTATTAGGGTTGCACCAAGTGTTCCAAAATCAATTACTTAACAATAAACCACCAACTATTTCAATTTAAATAAAACAAGGCATGACATGACATTTACATATTTTTGAAAAAACATGATTTTATAATAAAAAAAATGAAAAATATATCAAAATAGGCTTTATTGAACATTTTATATAAATCAAACAGAATGAATAAAATATTTCTATAATCAAGGAAATGTAATCATAAAATAAAACATATCATTGCACCATGTAATAATCCCTGTGGTTTGTTAGCTTCTATCAATAGGATCCTCAAACATCTCAATCTTTATCATAGCTCAAGATAGGCTTGTACACTCGAATCAACACCCCATTAGGGGAACCCATTATGGGAAATCAATCTACACCCCATTAAGGGATCCCATTATAGGAAATCATGAAAAACTTGGTTTAGTTAGTGTTGTCATCATCAATCCATTTCTAGGGAGCCAGAGTCTTAGTGTTCTTGTCCCAGTCACCCACTAACTACTCAATATTTCATGTTTTTTAATAAATAAATCAATCAATCATGGGAAAATAAATCATTTCAAATAAATTCAGAATAAAATCTCCTAATTTCAGTTTTCAACATGACTTTATCATTTTAAAAACAAATCATAAGGTTTCATCAATCCATGACCTTTCAAGTCATATTTCAATTTAATCCATTTATATCAGGGTTCAACATCAAATAATTTCATCAAATCAATTTCCAAATAAATCCATCATTTTTATCAAATCCACCAAACAATTTCAATTCCATTGAAATTGGGGGTTTATCACAATATCCATGAACTTTTCAAAATGAAACATTATAATACCCCAGAATTCCATGAATTTTTTATTAAAATTAAATGGGATTATTATGAGACCAGGATATGATACGACACATAATTCTAAGTCCCAAAGTGTCTAGAATGTATTTTTTAACTTTTTTGGAGGTTCATTAAATAACCTGGTGAGCGAGTTTTTCTAACTTTTAAACCAGTACCCGAATAAAAAATAAGAGGGCACCGTTGAACTCAGAGCATCGGGATTCTCTTAGAAAGGGCCTAACATTGGCCAGTGTGGGCCAATAGTGGAAGTTACTTTTTGGCCGCAAATAAAATAATTAAGTAACAATTATTTTATTTTCAAATCCTTATAACTCCTAACCGATAACTAAGATTAGAAATATGAGAGTACCATTGAGTTCATGAAGGTGTGATTCTCTTATTAAGAGATTAACCTTGACTGACGTAGGTCGAGGGTGAAAGATATTTTTTTATCTTTTTTTAAGTGAATTAAAGTGGCGTGCATGCGCGGTTTTTGGAACTTCTAAACGGGTGCCCTGATTGAAAATCTAAGGGAACCTTTGCATCTAGAACAAAGAACTTACCTAATAATGGACATAACCTAGACCGAGGTAGTTCAGGGAAAAAAGTTAATTTTCAGTCATTTTTAGAAAATTAAAATAAACTTAAAAAATTTATTTTATTCAAAAATTGTTTTGATGCAACGTAGCGATGAGCCGACTGTTTCATCCCATAAAAGAAACAATGTTATGAATCATTAACTAAAGCATAACAAAAACTATGTTTTATAAATGAAATAGTGTAATGACACGATGATGGAGCGTAACATAAGTGATGCAACACATTTCTCTTTTAATGGAATAAGGGGTTTGGGAAACAGAGGGAAATCTAGGAGTTCATCAGATGAATCAAAGACGAGGAATCCTTTCCAAGGATGAATTCCAGTGAATCGCTAGTGACAACGATGCCCTCAAAGAATGGGTCCAGGATTAGAGAGAGACGAACGCCAACCCTCACGGATAGATCGCCATCAACAAAAAGCTTTCTTCCATTGAACCTTCTCTAGGTAGCGGTTACTTTTTTATTTGATTGCTCGTTCTTCTTTCTAAAACCAATTAATGCAGACCCACCCATGAACATGTTGATTTTCAGGTCGTCAATATTGAAGGAGGATTACTTTCATTGGGGTTTTTCTTCAGGATCATTTATTTTTGTTTATAGAAACTAAATTTTCCCCTTCCCGTGTTTCAAAACATCTAACACGGAGGAATCATGCCGACATGAACAAGGCCCCGATTCCTCCATCCTTGGGAATTATTATGATGTTCATGACCAGAATTTTGATTTGATAACAAAGAGGCACTGAGGCTGTAACGGGAAAGATAGTGCCCCATGGAACCTGGGGGCGCAGTCTGTTCATAGAACGGACCACCGGAGCAGACCTGATGGTATATGGAAGGCACCATCGACACCAGCGATCGACGACGGTTGCCCATGGAAGTGGCTACGGGCAGGTGGTAGTGCACCGTGATAGTGCACCAAGGTGGAAACTGCGGCTGGCTCTGGCCACAAAGGTGCAGAAGAAGCCACCGACAGTGGGCCGACAGCTGGCAGACATAGACATGGGAACCCAGTCACGTCGCGGTGACCCGTTGGCATACAGTGCAATAAGGACCGTATACGAGACCAAGACACAACCGGATTAGCCGACCGTGGGGTGTGGAACCATATTCCATGTGGTGTTTGAGTTGGAGGAGACCGGCCTGCCGGTTGCGGGCCGGGCTAGCGGGGGGCGAACCGGCCTGCTGAGTAGCCCAAGCTGGAGTAAGCCGACATGCTTTTGTGGGCTGGGCTAGTGGAATAAAATCAAGCCAATGGGTAGCCTTGGGTGGAAAAGAACCAACCTTACTATTATGGGATGGATCGGATGGCACCAGATCATTGGGAAACCCAATGGGCTCAACCCACGACCGAACCGGCCCGGGTCTAGTAAGGACCAATGGGCCTGGATGGACCATAGTCGAACCATGTCGGTTCAGTCAAACTAAGTCGGGTCATTCGAACTGGGCTAGGGCTTGCAGGGCCCCTAAGCTGGGTTGGTTTGTTCGGTCTGACCGGGTCGGACCAGGCCCGAACACAACCGAACCATGTTTACTAAAACACCAATATCTTTTATACTGAGCATCCGATTTATTATCCATTTGTGGTGTTGGGACCCTCGCATTGAGGTAGTTTTTTTAGAATGATCTAAGGATGATTTAATGGAATTTGAAATATGACGAATGGCTTGAGGAGTGGATTCTCCCTGAATAAAGTGCACTACATGTGGGAATCCTATGGTTGGATGAGACCCAAATACTGCTGACAAGTGACCCTATTTGGATCAGCTATAAGAGACCCTGTTTGGATAATATATGATGGCCTAATTGGGAAGCAAATCTGTGTGACCTGACATGCCCATGGTGGGGATAAACTCTATGTGACCCGATAAACCCGCGGTACTCATCAGGGATGAGTACCTCAATATGATGGCCTAACTGGGAAGTAGATCTGTGTGAATTGGCAGGCCCATGGTAGGGAGTGGATCTGTGTGACCCAGCATACCCATGATACTCATCAGGAATGAGTACCTCAGTAGCCCAAGGTGTTCAGTGTTATGACTGATTGTCTTGCTTTATATACTTTATATTATACCTGTGAAAACTGATAGTACCTTGTGTATACTTTCCCTTGTTGTCTTTATCTTATGTTTCATGGTCCCTACTAATTATTTTGTTACTCACCCCTACACGGGCTTCACCTGTATGTGTTGTGCCTAGTGTAGATGACAGGCGCTTCGACAGAGACCTCGGTTGTCCGAGACTAGGTAGTTCCTAGTGAGATACAATGGGAATGACATACTTACCCAACTTACGACATCCACTCCTTTCCTACCCTTCAGGTGGGGTCTTTTGCCGACGTCTTACAAAGATATTTAATACTTTCTTGTTTTTAGTTTATCTTTTTTGGGTTAGTATTCTGCCCCATTTGACTTACATCTTGTACCTTTTCTTAGTGATGGTTTAGTGGCATGCATTTTTTTCCTTTCCATATATTTGGGATGTGGTTGTGTGTGTGTATGTGTGTACAGGTACTCAAGAAAATTCCTCCCACTCATGGGATAATGAATTCGGTGCTAGTCGTTGTCCCCTATCCTTTGGGAAGCAGGCTTGGTGTAGTCATGAAACGGGCCCCGGGGGACGGGTCGTGACAAAGTGGTATCAAAGGGGGTCAATTCTAACTCAAATACCATGAGTCTATGGTTTTGTTTTGGGGAAATAGTGCTAGGTGTTTCAAGTTCGAATTTCAGGCTAGGGAATCCAGTGTTGGTGCGGCGGACAATGTATCCATACACCAGGACTCTGGACACCTTCTTTCTAACTCAGTACATGGAAACAATGGTTGTAGGAAATAAAGGGTACATGAATAATATAGGAATTGAGTGTTTCCTCAGGTTCTTCTTAAACCAGAGTCAGCTCACCAGGTATAATCTATTAACTGTGGTACATCTTGATCTATTTCAGGATTCCTCCATGCAGACAGTCAGCCAAAATTCTGATACGTGACCATGAGGAAATCCCACCCAGTGATGAGGCATCAGTTCATGGACTAGTGCTATAGATGGACCCACCGGGTGGTGCACCAGCGTTACGACCACCCATTGATTAGTAGTCACTGCTGGCACTACCTATAGAGGAAGAACCCAAACCTAGTACCTTGCATGAGTTTCAGAGATAGAGACCTCCCAAGTTTAGGGGAGAGACAGATCCTCAGGTCACTGAGTACTGGATGGAGGCGGTGATGCGAGTCTTCCACTTAGTGAGGACACCACTTGACCAGATGATGATCTTACCCATGAGACTTCTTCAGGGATCGACAAGGATATGATGGATATTAATGATTCAGACACATGATGAGGTGAACCTAACCCATATAGACTTTGAGTGCCTCTTCAGGGAGGATTTATTCCCAACAACATTTCTCTCTGTGCGCATACAGGAGCTACTGCACCTATAACAGGGTAGCATGATAGTAACATCATACTCAATGAGGTTCACCAAGATTTCCTTCTACTCTACAGACAAGGTAAGATACTTGTTATTTGGGTCTCGAGCTTCTTAGTAGGGAATGAACTGGGATATCAGGGTGTCCATGGTGTCCCTTAGCATCCCTACTTAGGATGAGGTGTTGGAGTGATACATACATGTAGAGAGCTTCTTGGTAGAGTGGGAGTCGACATTAGGGTCCCCCAATTGACACTAGGTGGAAGAGTCTTCAGTGGTGGGCAGCAGGCAACAGATGCGGGGACCCAAGAGAGTCAGGACTTTCAGAGGATAACCCCAGAACTTAGGGTCAGTAGTGCAGGGATCCCAAAGCAAAGGGAGTCAGCAGGGGGCCAGGATATACTTCTCATGCGGTGGGAAGGGACACATGGATCATGCATTCCTGACCCACCACATAGATGATCAGTAGATGGTCGAGGGACCTTCGAGGTAGAGACAGAGGTTCAAGAAAGTAGGTATATAGGGAAGTTAATGTAGAAGAGGAGCAGACCGAGTAACAGGTGGTGGACGATGGTTCGAGGTACCACCACCACCACCCCCAGGTGGTCCACCCCGACCTCTGGGAGTAGGTGGATAGGGGTGGGATTAGCTTCAGGAAGTGGAGGCTTATTACCACAGTGCTCCAAAGATGATTAGATGTAAATATGTATCTTCTATACCTTAGATGAAGTTACTATAGACACAGTTTCCAGTCACTTTTTCCTTTCCATGGACCTCGTTTGAGGCCCAGATATTCTGGTGGAGCCATTCTCTAGATCCTTATGATTATATACTCCTACAGAAGGGGATTCTATGATTACACACAAGTTTTGGCAGCGTGAGCTTACTGTTGGAGGCAATAGCTTTGGATGGGATCACCTTGTAGTGGCATCGAGACCTTACGATGTCATCTTGGGCATGGACTGGTTATCCACAATTCATGCTCAGATCAACTGTCTTAGGTGTAGAATGTGGTGTGTCCACAAGTATGGGACCATGTTTTCCTTCACCAGTGAGAAGGGAACTCTTCTAGCATAGGATGAGCTTTCTTAGAAGAGGGTGCAGTTGATCACTCACCAGTTGGATAGCCTCACCCTCGGTGCGGTGGATGAAAGGATTACAAGATTTCCTATAGTGGTGGATGAGTATGAAGATGTATTTACTATGGATGTTCTGGGACTTCCTAATCATAGGGAGGTAGAATTCTGCATCAACGTGTACCTCAGGACGACACAGATATCCACACCAACATATTGGATGGCTCTCATGGAGCTTTGTGAATTGAAGGTATGGATAGAGGAATTTCAGGAGAAGGTCTTCATTGGACCCAACGTTTCACTATGGGTAGCCCCAGTTTTGTTTTCCAAGAAGGAATATGGGAGTTTGAGGTTGTGCATGGAATTTTGGAACCTGAACCAGGTGAACGTGAATAACAAGTATCCTCTTCCAAGTATTGATGACATCTGTGATCAGTTGAAGGGAGAGATATGTTTCTCAAAGATAGACCTAAGGTTAGGCTATCACCAGCTTCGTGTGCGGGATGAGTATGTATCAAAGACAGCCTTCAGATGCCAGTATGGACACTACAAGTTCTTAGTGATTCCCTTTGACATGACCAATTCCCCAGTATTGTTCATGGGACTCATGAACAGAATCTTCCAGCCTTACCTCAACCGTTTCATGGCGGTCTTCATTGATGACATCTTGGTGTACTAAGCATCATAGGAGGATCATGGTACACACCCACAGATAGTCCTGAATACACTTTATGAGAACCATATTTATGAGAAGATCTCGAAGTGCCAGTTTTGGATTCAGGAGGTCCAATTTTAGGGACACGTCTTCTCAGAGGCTGGAGTTGCAGTGGATCTGGTGAAGATAGAGGCAATGCTTGCTTGGGATCCACCCAGGAGCATGATTGAAGTACAAAGTTTCTTGGGGTTTACTAGATACTACCGAAGGTTCGTGCCTGACTTTTCTAGAGTAGAAGCACATTTATCATATTTTATATGGAAGGAAAAACCCTTCGTGTGGACAAAGAAGGTCCAACAGAGTTTGCAGGAGCTGAGGTGGACATTGAAGAGTGTCCCCATCTTGATACTACAAGAGGAAGGAATTGGGTATGTAGTTTTCTATGACAGATCAGGGACCGGACTGGGTTGTTTCCTAATGAAGGAGTGAGGAGTGATTGCCTATGGTTCACGAAATTTGAGGTAACATGAGAAGAACTACGTGACCCATGACCAAGAGTTAGCAGTAGTGGTATTTTCTTTGAAGATATGGAGGCACTACTTGATGGGTGAACAGTTTACTGTCCACTCAAACCACAAGAGTCTCAGGTATATCTTCTCCCAGAAGGACCTGAACTTGAGGTAGTGGAAATGGATAGAGTTCCTCTAGGAATATGACTTCAAGATAGTCTATACTTCTAGGAATGGGAACATGGTGGAATACACGCTCAGAAGGAGGTCTGGTTTGCAGTTTCTGAGTGAGGCAATGGAGAAGCTAGCTGTGATGCAGATATCCTTCGTGGATGATGATGGAGAAGCTTACCTTTAGTTGATGACTATCACTCCCCACTCTTATATCTAGTTAGGGAGGTACAACTTTTGGATGTTGACTATGAGGCTCGACGTGCTTAGTTATCCTTAGTACATGCTTCTTATGGATTTTTGATAGGAGAGGAGCATGTCATCCTTTTCAGAGGATGCACAATAGTACTAGTGGCATTGCGAGAGGAGATTTTGAGTGAGTTCTATAACTCTCCTTTGGTGGTATATCCAGGAGGGGAAAATATGTACCAGGATCTCTGATGTCAAAAATGGTGGACATGGATGAAGAAAGCAGTGGCAGAGTTTGTTTCATAGTTCCTCACTTGTTAGTAAGTGAAGGTTGAGCATCAGGTTCTAGCAGGCTTGACCCAACCACTTGAGGTACCAGAGTGGAAGTGGGATGGTATCTATATGTACATCGTGACGGGATTACCATGAACGTCCAAGGGCCATGATTTTATCTGGGTGAACATTGGACAACTCACTAAGTTGGATCACTTCCTACCCATCTGGGAGTAGGGATTGGTAGAGGGCTTGGGACATCTCTATGTCCAGGAGATAGTGCGGTTTCACGGGGTTCCTTCAATGATCGTCTCAGACCGTGATGCTCACATCACATCCTGGCTATGGAAGGGATTACAGAAGGAATTTGGGACTCAGCTATGCTTAATCACAACCTTTCACCCACATACTGATGGTTAGACGGAGAAAACCATATAGACCCTAGAGGACATGCTTTGTGCTTGCATTATTGATTTTGGTCATAGTTTGGAGGGCCACCTACCACTAGTGGAGTTATCATACAACAAAAACTATCACTCCACCATTGGCATGACACCATTCAATTCTTTTTATGGGCGGCCTTGCAGATCACATTTATGCTGGATGGACCTAGGGGAGTCAACAATCATGGGTCCAGAGTTGGTACGAGCTACCACTGAGAAGGTGCAGATCATCCAGGAGTGGATGAAGACTGCAAAGAGTAGGTGGAAATATTATGCTGATAGGATAAGATTCCCTTGGTGTTTGAGGAGGGAGACCATGTTTTCCTTCAGGTATCACCCCAATAGGGATTGTGGTGATTTGGACAGGTTGGAAATCTATCTTCGAGGTTCATCGGCCCTTTCCAGATTCTGAGCAGAGTTGGCGAGATGTCATACCGTCTAGCTCTTCCCCCATAAATGCACCAGGTGAACTATGTTTTCCACATGTCGTAGCTGAGGAGGCACATGCATGATCCATCACACATCATCGACTGGGGCAAGCTTGACTTTGCTGATGGGGCGACATTTGTGGAGTTTCTAGTGGAGATAGAGGATCGACAAAATCAGGTCCTTCATGGGAAGTTGATTACTCTGGTGCGTGTTCATTGGCAGTATGAGAATCTCCAGGATAGAACATGGGAGTGGGAGGATCAGATTAATGCTCAGTACCCCTTTGTATTTGATTAGACCTTTTTTTGGTTTATGAGGACGTAAATCCCTAAAAGGGGGAGTAATGTAATACCCCATAATTCCATGATTTTTTTTTAAAATTAAATGGGATTATTACAAGACTAGGCTCTGAGATGACATGTAATTTCGAGGCCTGAAGTGGCCAAAACATATTTTTGAACTTTTTCTGAGGTTCATTAAATAATCATGTGAGCGAGTTTTTCTAACATTTAAATTGGTGCCCTGATACAAAACCTCAGAGCACCATTGAACTCAGAGCATCAGGATTCACTTAAAAAGGGCCTTACATTGGCTGGCATGGGCCAATAGTGGAAGTCAGTTTTGGCTGTAAATAAGATAATTAAGTAATAATTATTTTATTTTCAAATCCTTATAACTCCTAAATGGTAACTCATATTATAAATAAAATAGTACCGTTGAGATCATGAGGGCATATTTCTTTTAGGCAGAGGTTAACCTCGACCAGCGCGTGTCTAGGGTGAAAGATAGTTTTTGTGTTTTTTAAGCGAATTAAAGTGGCATGCATGAACAGTTTTAGAAACTTCTAAACGGGTGCCCAGATTGAAAATTATAGGGAATCGTTGCATTTGGAATGATGAAATTACCAAATAAAGTACCTAACCTCGACCGGCATGGGTCGAGGAAAAAAGTTAATTTTTAGTCATTTTAAGAAAAATAAAATAAACTTTAAAAAATTATTTTATTAAAAAATTGTTTCACTACAACGTGATGATGAGACAGCTCTTTCATCCCATAAATTAAATAGTGTAACAAATATTTAACTAAAGCATAACAAAAAAACTGTTTCGTAAATGAAAAAATGTAATGATGTGACGATGCAGCGTAACAGAAACACTACGATGCATTTGTATTTTAATGGAATAATGGGTTGGAGAAATAGATGGAAATCTGGGAATTCCTATTACAAATCAATGGTGAGGAATCCTTTCCAATGATGAATGCCGAAGAATCACAAGAGACAATGAATCCCTCAAATAATGGGTCTAGGACCAAAGAGCGACAAATTCCAACCCCCGGGGATGGATCACCATCGGCAAAAAGCTTTCTCTAATCAAACCTTCTCTAGGTAGGGGTTACTTTTTGTTTTTATTGCTCGTTCTTTTTTCTAAAACCAACGAATGTGGAACAACCCATTAACAAGTTGATCCACGAGTTGTTAATCTTGCGAGTGGATTACTTGCATCAGGGTTTTTCTTTGGAATCATTTATTTTTGTTGATAGAAACTTAATTTTCCCTTTACTGTGTTTCAAAACATATAACATGGAGGAATCAGGACGACACAAACAAGGCCCCAATTCCTCTATCCTTGGGCATTATTGTGATGTTTTTGACTAGACTTCCAATTTGATGGCAAGGTGGAATCAAGGAATTAGCAGGAAAGACAGCTCCCTAAGGAACCTGGGGGCACAAATGGTTTGCAGAACGGACAACTAGAGCAGACCCGATGGCCCGCAGAAGGCACCGCTGGTGGTAGCCGCGGCCAGCTCGAGCCGCGGTGTTGCAGCAGGAGCTGCCGATAGTGGGACGATGGCTAGAAGATAGGGGGGATGCATCCACCCAACCACGTCGATGGGTGCCTCACGCTATATGGTATGATGTGACCCACTAGCATGCGGTCCTATGATGAATGCATGCATGAAAAATGCGTGACCGACTTAGCTGGTCTTAGGGCGATAAAATGGATGTCAGGTTGCGTCCGGGCTGGAAGAGATTGGCCCACGAACTGGGCTGCTGAATAGCCCAGGCTATAGTAAGCCCAGATACTTTTGCGGGCTGGGACGATGAGATAAAACTGGGGTGCTGGTCGGCCCGAGGTGGGAGAGAACTGGCCCGCCTTTTGCGTGCCGGGATGGATGGAACTGGGTCATTGGGAGACCCAACGGGCTGGTCCCATGGCCGAATCGGTCTGGGTCTAGCAAGGCCCAATGGGCATGGTCTGCCCAGACTTGAACTTGGTTGGGTCAGGTTAGTCGAACCGGTCCAGGGTTTGCAGGGCCCCCAGGCCAGGTTGATCGGGTCGGTCCGACCGGGTCGGACCGGGCCCAGACACAACAGACCCCTGTTTACTAAAACACCAATATCTTTCAGACCCAACATTCGATTGACAAACCATTTGTGGCATTGGGACCCTCATGATGAGAAGATTCTTTTAGAATTATCTAAGGAGGATTTCATGAAATTTGAAATAAGAAAAATTAATTGGGGAGTAGATTCTCCCAGAATTAAGCACACTACATGCAGGAATCTTACGGCTGGCTGGGACCCGAAGACTTCTGAAAAGAGACCCTGTGTGGATCAGCTACAAGATACCTTGTGTGAATCAGCTACAATGGCCTAAGTGGGAAGTAGATTTGTGTGACTCGGCAGGTCCACGGTGAGGAGCAGCTATATATGACTCATCAGACCCACAATACTCATCAGGGATGAGTACCTGAGTATGATGGCCTAAGTGGGAAGCATCACTATGTGACTCGACAGACCCATGGTGGGGAGTATATCTTTGTAACCCAACATACCCATGATACTTATTAGGGATGAGTACCTCTGTAGTCCAAGGTGTTTAGTGTTACGACTGATATTGTTGCTTTCAATACTTTAGATTATACCTGTATGAGATGACAGTACCTTGTCTATACATTCCCTTGTGGTATTTATCTTATGTTTTGGGGCCCCTACTGAGTATTTTGTTACTCACCCCTACATGGGCTTCGCTCGCATGTGTTGTGCCTGGTGCAGACAACAGACGCTTCGACATAGACCTTAGTGTCCTGGGACCAGGCAATGCCTAGTGATATATGACAAGAAGGACATACTTATACAGCTTCTGACAGCCACTCCTTTCCTACCCTTTAGGTGGGGTCTTCTACAGACATCTTATAGAGATATTTTTTACTTTCCTGTTTTCACTTTTTCTTTTGTTGGGTTTGTATTCTGGCCCATTTGACTTAGAACTTGTACCTTTACTCAGTGATGGTTTAGTGGCATGTATTTTTTCCTTTCCAGCTATTTGGGACGTGGTTGTGTGTGTGTGTGTGCGTACAGGTACACAGGAAAATTCCTCTCACTCATGGGATAATGCCTTCAGTGCTAGTTTCCAGCCCCTGACCTTTAGGAGGCGGGCTTGGGGTAGTCATGACACAGGCCCTGAGGTATGGGTCGTGACAAATATCAATCATCTCAAATATGGGTTTTTAAATAATTTAAAATAAGTCAAGAAACTTATGGTTTCAATTATATAGAAAAATAACATGGAACCACCTACCTTTAATCACATGATCAAATTAACACAACACCCACACAGGATCTTCCAATGAAGAATGAAGGTGTTGGAGATCTAAGAATTAAACCTAGAATCAAGATCCATAAAAACATATATTATATCTACTAATAACATGATGACCTATCACTCTTTAAGAGGGAGAGAATTGGAGATTAGAAGAAACCAAAAGGGAGGAGATCCACTTAACCATAGGAGATCAAACACATTAACTAGAGCTTCAAACCACAAATAAAAGGGAAATAAAGGAGTTAATTTCCGCTAATGAGAGCCTTTATGTACTATATAATCATATTAGGGTCAAAAAAGAGTGATTAGGGGTTAAACTAGGGGTATCAATATTTTAAAATAATTTCTAGGGAATTAAATTCTTATGTGCACAGTTTGCTAGAGGGGTGAACACAATTAAACAAATTATGCCCCTAACCATGCACCCTTACTATTTAGAGTGCATGGTTTCCCTTAGGTGGGCAATTTTTTTGGAAAACGTGCACAAAAAATGTACCCCTACCATTTGGGGGTGTATATTTTTCACTAGGGGGATCACCATTTGAGAAAACTATGAACCAACTATGAACTTCCTAAAAAACTCCCAAAGTTTTTCCAAATTTCACATGAAACACCTTAATAAAACACCCAACCAAAGGGGAATCAAAACAAGGGTCAATAAGTACCTAAAATAAATTAATAGGATATTACAACCTCCCCACCACAAACAATTTATGTCCCCATAAATCCTATCAATAAGATTAACCATCAAAGAGATGAGGCCATTGATCTCTCATCAACGCATCATGCTCCAAAGTCTCATGCGAATAAGAACAATAAAACCATATCTCACATACTAAAGGTATCATCTTACCATGAATAAACTTTGTATCATAGTAAACAATCCTGAATGAATGCTCTTTTATTGATAAATCAGGTTCAATATCAAGATCATCCCAACTCAGGACATGAGAAGGTTTATAAAGATACTTCTTGAGCTGTGATACATGAAACACGTTGAGGATAAAATTAAATTGTAGTGGAAGTTCCAAATTATAATCCAATTTCCCCACCTGATAAAAAAATATGAAAAGAACCCACAAACCTTGGCATAAGCTTTCCCTATTTCCCAAGACATCAGTGACTTAACTAAGGTGACACTCTCAAAAAAACCTATTCACTAATAGAAAAATCCAATAGTAACCGATGATGATCAATATTGTATTTATATCAGTTATGTACCATCACCATTCTATAATGAATCAACTAAATCTTCATCATCATCTCTTAGACTAAAATTAGTCCAACCAAGGAACTTTCACCAATCTATGACAAACGCAACAAAGATTTACATGGAATCCACACAAGGTCTCAAATTAAGTTATTCGAATCATGGGATGATAAAAATTATTGTAATAAAACTTAACTAGTTCCAAATGGACATCCCAAGATCCACCAAAGTTGAGAATACAAGCATATATTATTCCCTCAAGAATTTGTATAGATCTATCTATTTATCCATCCATATATGAATGATATTCCATGCTCAAATGTACCTAGGATCCCAATGAATCTTATAGGCCTCTCCAAAAGTGATAAGTAAAACAATAATCCTTATCAGAGACTATAGAATAAGTCACCCCATGAAAATAGAAAATATCTTTCACATAGAGACTTCCCAAATCCTGAAGTTTGGTTATATATTGAATGAGTATAAAGTGAACCAATTTAGTCAGCTGGTCTATGACAACCCATATCACATTATTCCTTCAAGGGGTACTTAACAACCTAACCATAAAGTCTATATAAATATCATCCCACTTCCAAGTTAGTATTATAAGTAGTTGAAGAAAACCTGATAGTATTTGGAGTTTGAAATTGAATTGCTGGAAGGTATAAAAATGAGAAAAAAATTCAGTGATGTCTTATCTCATACCTGACCACCATAATTGTCACCACATGTCATAGAACATATTCATGGTTTCAGGGTGCACCACGTACTGGGAATTATGGAAATCCCCCATCACAACCTTCCTCATAGAAAATTATACAACAAAGAAATTATGAAAACATAGGATTCTCTATGAAGAAAATTCCAATTCACAAAAAGTATCCCCAAAATAGAGAGAGTCCCTAATTCCACAGAATTAATGTAACATCCCAGGTAAATAAAGAATAAAGAATTTTCATATTAATTAATATTTATGAATTAAATATTAATTTTATTTTAAAGGGGTTTCTATGTTCGATAGCGTACCCGATACACAACGATGAGTTTCTTTGAAACTTACGTAGCACACTAGTAATAAAATAATATTATTTTTAATTGTTAGTTAACAAGTAGCCGTTGTACTGGCGGGAATGGATAGAAATAACTAAAATATGATTAGATATGTTTTTAAATGTTTATACATTTACCCAATAAAAGATAAAGGCTTAAAATACAGAAAGAGTTCAATTTTAGGCATTTATACCCTAATTTTCATGAAAGGTCCACTTATCACCTTTTGACGGAGAACCGTCATTAAATATAGTTTTGATAGATCTTATAAATTCTATTGGACCAAATATAAATCTTCTTTAGAATCGGGACATCAAAATTTACTTTGTGTAAATTTTTGGTACCTTTCTGATAAAGTTCATTTTTTTATGAATAGTGTAATATGTTGTATTTTAATTCAAAACCTCTTTTTAATCTAATTTATTTATATGATTAGATTATTATTTTAATTGGTTTTAAAGTGAAATTAGAAAATATTTTTACCAGTTAATCCAATGGTGGTCATTGGAATCAATTTCACTTTGAAATTGGACTTAAACTGGTGTCAATCTTTTGATACTTATTGTTTCGCAAAAACACGCTATTTGTCATGACAGCGGGAATTAATTATTAAATTAATTGATTTGACTTATATGTTTTGAATTTTGTAAAATGGACTTCATTTTTGAATTCAGAATATCAAATATATCTTAGGGTGAAATTTTGGTAATTTTCTGAAAAACTTCAATTTTTGATGAATAGTGAAACCACTAAGTGGTAATCAAGAAAACTGATTTTTCAGTTAAATGAATGTTTACCACTAATGTGTATTGAATTTTGAAAATCTGACATACATGGTTGTCATTAATAAGTAAAATGTGGTTCAATGAGATTAAAATAATTTTTTGGTGAATAGTAACTTTTTTTCATTAATCGCGATTAGTGGTAATTAGTGTAGTTTAAGGTAAAAATAATGCTTTAATAATATGAAATGACCTAGAAACATGTCCCAACCTTATTGGTTGTGTCATGGCCGACCAAGACAAGCCATGGGCCAACTTGGGGACCCCATGGAGCCACTTTAGTTGGAAAATGACATTAATATATTTTTATTTAATGTTAAAGTGAAAATAACACTAACATAAATTGTTTTACTAAAATAATTTTTGAGTGGGGTTATACAAGTACAAATTTTGATTATAAATAGTCATTGGAAATATAAAAATATTTCCTACATCATAGTATTTGTTTTATAATTTTTAGACATTAAATAAATTAAATTATATATGACATAATAATGATGCAGCGATGACATCATTATTTGACGATTTAAATAAAATGGAAAGATAATGAAAAATATAAAACCTAAACATGGCCAAAACCAATTGGATGAGTGGATTTAGAACCCTTATCACCTTATACACGAATTATATCAATGTGG
Organism: Viscum album; assembly: GCA_963277665.1. NCBI lineage: Eukaryota > Viridiplantae > Streptophyta > Magnoliopsida > Santalales > Viscaceae > Viscum > Viscum album. The sequence continues at coordinate 1,761,338,358 of OY728151.1, forward strand.
GACCTTTTAAAACCGAAACACATTTTCAAATAAAGTAATATTTCTTTACTTTCCAAAAGTGCCCCTCCTCTCCTCTTATAAAAGGCCCCCACCTCTACCCCATTTCACACACTTCTCAAGCCTTTGGCTCGGCCAAACCCTGCCCAATTACTCTCTCCACATCCCTCTCTTCATCCTAGAGGATTCCCTTTGGGCAGAATCCTTTCAAAGGAAGCCTTTAGGCTCAAATCAAAAGGGAGTTACACTTTTAAAGGTAATTCATTCTCTCTTGTTCATTTGTTTTATTTTGCTTCTCCAACCCTCTAAACTCTTTTTATTTACTTCTTTTGTAACAAAAACAGTATCTTCAATATACTAGGATGTTGTTATAATATTTATTTGAGCTACACTCTCACACAACTACATCAAATGGTTAAAGAACATACGGTTTCCGTGGATGGCGAAATTCTGCCTCCCGAAACGATGATTGTTCAATACTCATTTAACACCTTCAAGGGTGGCCATTATGATGTCAATATTTTTATATATGATATATAATATGTTTATGTTTTCTTTAAGCTTCTGTATTTTTCATTTTTGGCATACCTTTATGGTTTCCATTATGGTTAAACACGATATCTTCATTTAAGGAAGTGCGGACTACCGCCCCCTAAAAGTGATGTGATTCGTTAATGCCATATGTGGGACGTGTAAAGGATGGATTTAAAGTTATTATATATTATGTTATACTGGAATTATAATATAACTCTATATCATTATTATTTCTTTCCATTAAAGTATGAGATAGAAATGAAAGTAGCGTTCATGCGTACGTACGGCTTACCGTCTCCATGAACGGTGCATTTCATTTCTTATCCCCAAATGTAATGTACTATTAAAATTACATGTATATAATGTATATATATAATTAATGATATATCTAAATGATGAATATAATTCTGGAATTAAAATATACATACCTCTCATTTAGTTTTAATTCCACTAAGATGACAAAGAAATGAAAGTAGCGTTCATGCGTACGTACGGCTTACCGTCTCCATGAACGGTGCATTTCATTTCTTACCTCTAAATGATTATGTAATATTATAAATACATGTATATGCTGGATATATATGATATATATGATATCCAAATCAGGAATTTCATTCTGGATATAAAGAACTTTTGACCACATGAACAACATGTAATTGTAAGAAGTCAACTTTTGACGTAAGAACCAAATATTGACAAAACAAACATTATTAACTTAAATGGTTACATAATGTTTATAATATGGAAATAAGTGATATAAAAGGAATAATGAACTTTAAAAAGGTTCTTAATCAAGTATAAATTAACTCAAGTTTATTATTCAGGACGTTAAAGAACGATCGAGTCAAGTCGGACCCGAGGTAAGGGACTTCGTCTCAATCTCCTTTCATTGAGGCATATTTCGTTTTATACACAACTTTATTTTATACGGTGTATAAACTCCTTTTACTTTTACTTTTATACAAAAGGAATCTTTTTATATGAAGCGTTTTACTAAACGACAAAAAGGAATATTTTTTTAACGTACGCGGTGACAACGACTTTTTCCGCCGCCGCGAGTATTATTTGGTCTTTGGCTTCCTCAACAAGCCGTATTGTTTTTAGAATAAAATAAATACCATATACTCTTTTATGTATTTTGGTATTGAAAATGGTTTTGATAAATGATTCTCTTATGTCAATATATTTATGTTATATTATGATTGAAATGTGGAAATGTTATCATTCCTTTATATTGGTTTTATGTTTTATGATTTTATATTGGTACTTGGACATTTTAATGGGTGGTTACGTTATAAACCATATAACGGGTGGTGCCGTGAATACCAGGACGGGTGGTTACGTTATAACCTCCAATGCATTGGGTATGGAAGTCGGCCGTATGGATATTCCATTAAGTATGTATGGAAATTGGCCGTATGGCTATTCCATTAAGTGATATGTGTGGAAGTCAACCGTATGGTTATTCCACTTAAGTATGTTTATGTCCCAAGTTACCTTTATATATTCTATGTGTTCTTTATATGGGTTTTATGGTAATCTTTTGGTTACAAAAAGGTAAGTAATGATACTTTATTCAGTGAAGATTTTTTTTTACTACTTCATGAAGGTGAAGGTATTACTTTGATATAGTATACATGGTTTACTTGATGTTTGAAAAACTAACAGTTTTCATTCTTTTTGTATCCCTTACTGAGCTTTTTATGCTCACCCCAAGTTTTTCGAAATGTTTTTCACAGGACTTAAAGTGGAATAAGGTCAAGGATGGGATCAAGGGAATTTCATGCTATCTAAAACATGGAATCTAGACATCTTTCTTTTTAAGAGTTTTTATTTTATGGAGACTTAGTAGAAGTGTCTACTTTGTAATCTTTTAAGATGTAATAGTTATGTTCTAATTCTCTAAAACTCTAAAACTGAAAAGATCCTCAATGTAAATTATTCATTTAATTCAATATTAAGTAAGGTTTAAGGCCGGGGCCTTATAGTTGGTATCAAAGGATGGTTTAGACAACTTTAGGAGTTAGAAAAGTGTTAAATTATAATATGATTGAAATGATATAGCATTTACGGATTACCATGTTGCTTCGCCTAAAATATTTCTGTGTTCAGAATGGTTTTCCGCAGAGGAAATAAAGCAGCTATGTTGGGACGACATCAGGAGGAAGATAACCTTCCAAATCAGCAACCTGAGATGGTCAGAATCGGAACTGAACAGTTTGTTGCAGTGATGGCACAGTTGACTCAGGCTATAAATGGTGGTGGTATACATGCACGAGATCAGCCAGATCAACCACAGAGGAACATGTCAGTGGTGGAACACTTCATGAGGCAACATCCCCCATCATTCAGAGGATCATCTGACCCTGTGCAAGCTGAAGGGTGGATTAAAGCACTGGAGAAGATTTTTGATGTCATGGGGTGTTCAGAACATCAAAAGGTTAGTCTTGCTGTTTACCGTTTTGAAGGTGAAGCTGATCAGTGGTGGTCGATGGTGAAAAATATAAGGGATAGTGATGAGATTGAGGATCTTCACTGGGACGAATTCAAAGGTATGTTTCTTGAGAAATATTTTCCTAAGGTGGTTCGTCTTAGGATGGAAAAAAAGTTCCTAGAATTGAGGTAGGAGGATGATTCAGTGGCTTCTTATGAAGAAAAGTTCACTCGATTGGCAAGGTATGCTCCAAACTTCATACGAGATCTTGATAGTAAAATAAACCGTTTTTACTCAGGGTTAAAGCCAAAGTATCGAAGGGATTTAGCTTCTCGTGAGTTCAAAAGTTATGAAAAACTTGTTCGATGTGCGGAGAAGGTGGAAATGGAGTTTGCCAATGATCAGGTGTTCTATGACAAACAACAGAATAAGAGGTCTAGTTGGCAGGAAAAGGGGAAGAATTCATCAAAGAAGCAAGGAGGTAAGAAAACCAAATATCCATCCTGTGAGAAGTGTGGTAAAATGCATCCTAGAGAATGTTTATCCAAGTCTGGTAAGTGATTTCGGTGTGGTAAGTCTGGTCATATTGCTCGTAACTGTAAGGAAGATGATCAAGCAGGAAATGAAAAGCCAACGGTAAGATGTTTTAAGTGTAATGAAATGGGTCATTATGCAAACGAGTGTCCAACGAAGAACTAAACTGGGGGAATGCAGCTAGACTACAAGCAGAAAGGGGTGGCGAAATCCTTTGCAACAACTTCAGCAGATGTTGGGCCATCGAATGAAGTGGTATCATCTCCAGGGAGCTCAGTATTTTTCGAAGATTGACTTGAGGTCGGGGTACCATCAGTTGAAAGTAAAAGAAGCAGACGTTCCGAAGACTGCGTTCCGTACTAGATATGGCCATTATGAATTTGTAGTTATGCCTTTTGGGTTAACCAATGCACCTGCTGTATTCATGGACCTTATGAATAAAATTTTCCATGAGTTCTTGGATAAGTTTGTGTTTGTGTTCTGAGGTTTGGGAAGAGATTATGTGTGCCTTGTGATTCGCAGTTGAAGAATGAGTTGTTATATGAGGCTCATAGTTCCCCGTTTTCAGTTCATCCTGGCAGTACTAAGATGTACAGAGATCTGCAGGAGTATTACTGGTGGGATGGAATGAAAAGAGATATTGCTGATTTTACTGTGAGGTGTTTAACATGTCAACAGGTTAAAGTAGAGAGGCAGTTACCGAAAGGGATGCTTCAGCCTTTACCAGTGCCAGAGTGGACATGGGAGAATATATCCATGGACTTTGTTGTTGGATTACCGAAGACATCTCGAGGTAATAATGCAATCTGGGTTATTGTTGATCGCTTGACCAAATATGCTCATTTCCTTGCTATACGAGATACTTTCTCTCTTGATCAAATTTCCCGTTTGTATCTTAAAGAGATAGTCAGGTTACATGGAGTTCCTCTCTCCATTGTATCGGATCGTGATCCCAGGTTTACTTCTAGCTTTTGGAAAGGACTTCAGAAGTCGTTGGGTACTGAATTAAATTTTAGTACAGCTTTTCATCCTCAATCAGATGGGCAGTCAGAATGAACAATTCAGACCTTGGAGGATATGCTACGAGCTTGTTCGATGGATTATCAGGGAAGTTGGGACCAACATCTTTCTTTAGTTGAGTTTTCTTATAATAACAGTTTTCATTCCAGTATACAGATGGCACCATTTGAGGCATTATATGGGAAGCAGTGTCGAACTACAGCATTTTGGAATGAAGTGGGTGAAAGGAAGCTGATGGGACCAAAATTGGTAGAAGAGATGGCAGAAAAAGATCAGTTGATTCAGAAGCACATGAGAACAGATCAGAGCAGGCAGAAGAGTTATGCGGATAACCGGAGGAAGGATCTATCTTTCGAGGTAGGTGATCATGTTTTTCTCAAGGTTTCTCATTGGAAAAGTGTGACGAGATTTGGTAAGAAAGGAAAGTTGAGTCCAAGGTTCGTTGGACCATATGAAATTCTGGAAAGAGTTGGATCAGTTGCATACCGAGTGGCTTTACCTCCGAGTTTATCTCAGGTACACAATGTTTTTCTTGTTTCAATGTTGAGGAAGTATATGCCAGATCCATCTCATGTTTTGAGTCCAGAGGTAGTTCAGCTGGAAGAGAACCTATCTTATGAGGAACAACTGGTCCAGATTCTTGACCATAGGGAGCAAGTGTTACGGAATAAGGTGATTCATCAGGTAAAGGTTTTGTGGAAAAACCATGTGATTAAAGAGGCAACGTGGGAATCTGAAAATGCTATGAGGGATAAATACCCCCACTTATTTTGATAAGTGAATAAAATTGCGAGGACGCAATTCCCAAAAGGGGGGAAGGATGTAACATCCCAGGTAAATAAAGAATAAAGAATTTTCATATTAATTAATATTTATGAATTAAATATTAATTTTATTTTAAAGGGGTTGCTATGTTCGATAGCGTACCCGATACGCAACGACGAGTTTCTTTGAAACTTACGTAGCACACTAGTAATAAAATAATATTATTTTTAAATGTTAGTTAACAAGTAGCCGTTGTACTGGCGGGAATGGATAGAAATAACTAAAATATGATTAGATATGTTTTTAAATATTTATACATTTACCCAATAAAAGATAAAGGCTTAAAATACGGAAAGAGTTCAATTTTAGGCATTTATACCCTAATTTTCATGAAAGGTCCACTTATCACCTTTTGACGGAGAACCGTCATTAAATATAGTTTTGATCGATCTTATAAATTCTATTGGACCAAATATAACTCTTCTTTAGAATCGGGACATCAAAATTTACTTTGTGTAAATTTTTGGTACCTTTCTGATAAAGTTCATTTTTTTTATGAATAGTGTAATATGTTGTATTTTAATTCAAAACCTCTTTTTAATCTAATTTATTTATATGATTAGATTATTATTTTAATTGGTTTTAAAGTGAAATTAGAAAATATTTTTACCAGTTAATCCAATGGTGGTCATTGGAATCAATTTCACTTTGAAATTGGACTTAAACTGGTGTCAATCTTTTGATACTTATTGTTTCGCAAAAACACGCTATTTGTCATGACAGCGGGAATTAATTATTAAATTAATTAATTTGACTTATATGTTTTGAATTTTGTAAAATGGACTTCATTTTTGAATTCAGAATATCAAATATAGCTTAGGGTGAAGTTTTGGTAATTTTCTGAAAAACTTTAATTTTTGATGAATAGTGAAACCACTAAGTGGTAATCAAGAAAACTGATTTTTCAGTTAAATGAATGTTTACCACTAATGTGTATTGAATTTTGAAAATCCGACATACATGGTTGTCATTAAGAAGTAAAATGTGGTTCAATGAGATTAAAATAATTTTTTGGTGAATAGTAACTTTTTTCATTAATCGCGATTAGTGGTAATTAGTGTAGTTTAAGGTATAAATAATGCTTTAATAATATGAAATGACCTAGAAACATGTCCCAACCTTATTTGTTGTGTCATGGCCGACCAATACAAGCCATGGGCCAACTTGGGGACCCCATGGAGCCACTTTAGTTGGAAAATGACATTAATATATTTTTATTTAATGTTAAAGTGAAAATAACACTAACATAAATTGTTTTACTAAAATAATTTTTGAGTGGGGTTATACAAGTCAAAATTTTGATTATAAATAGTCATTGGAAAGATAAAAAGATTTCCTACATCATAGTATTTCTTTTATAATTTTTAGACATTAAATAAATTAAATTATATATGACATAATAATGATGCACCGATGACATCATTATTTGACGATTTAAATAAAATGGAAAGATAATGAAAAATATAAAACCTAAACATGGACAAAACCAATTGGATGAGTGGATTTAGAACCCTTATCACCTTATACACGAATTATATCAATGTGGGACCTTTTAAAACCGAAACACATTTTCAAATAAAGTAATATTTCTTTACTTTCCAAAAGTGCCCCTCCTCTCCTCTTATAAAAGGCCCCCACCTCTACCCCATTTCACATACTTCTCAAGCCTTTGGCTCGGCCAAACCCTGCCCAATTACTCTCTCCACATCCCTCTCCTCATCCTAGAGGATTCCCTTTTGGCAGAATCCTTTCAAAGGAAGCCTTTAGGCTCAAATCAAAAGGGAGTTACACTTTTAAAGGTAATTCATTCTCTCTTGTTCATTTGTTTTATTTTGCTTCTCCAACCCTCTAAACTCTTTTTATTTACTTCTTTTGTAACAAAACCAGTATCTTAAATATACTAGGATGTTGTTATAATATTTATTTGAGCTACACTCTCACACAACTACATCAAATGGTTAAAGAACATACGGTTTCCGTGGATGGCGAAATTCTGCCTCCCGAAACGATGATTGTTCAATACTCATTTAACACCTTCAAGGGTGGACATTATGATGTCACTATTTTTATATATGATATATAATATGTTTATGTTTTCTTTAATCTTCTGTATTTTTCATTTTTGGCATACCTTTATGGTTTCCATTATGGGTAAACACGATATCTTCATTTAAGGAAGTGCGGACTACCGCCCCCTAAAAGTGATGTGATTCGTTAATGCCATATGTGGGACGTGTAAAGGATGGATTTAAAGTTATTATATATGATTTTATACTGTAATTATAATATACCTCTATATAATTATTATTTCTTTCCATTAAAGTATGAGATAGAAATGAAAGTAGCGTTCATGCGTACGTACGGCTTACCGTCTCCATGAACGGTGCATTTCATTTCTTATCCCCAAATGTAATGTACTATTAAAATTACATGTATATAATGTATATATATAATTAATGATATATCTAAATGATTAATATAATTCTGGAATTAAAATATACATACCTCTCATTTAGTTTTAATTCCACTAATATGACAAAGAAATGAAAGTAGCGTTCATGCGTACGTACGGCTTACCGTCTCCATGAACGATGCATTTCATTTCTTACCTCTAAATGATTATGTAATATTATAAATACATGTATATTCTGGATATATATGATATATATGATATCAAAATCAGGAATTTCATTCTGGATATAAAGAACTTTTGACCACACGAACAACATGTAATTGTAAGAAGTCAACTTTCGACTTAAGAACCAAATATTGAAAAAACAAACATTATTAACTTAAATGGTTACATAATGTTTATAACATGGAAATAAGTGATATAAAAGGAATAATGAACTTTAAAAAGGTTCTTAATCAAGTATAAATTAACTCAAGTTTATTATTCAGGACGTTAAAGAACGATCGAGTCAAGTCGGACCCGAGGTAAGGGACTTCGTCTCAATCTCCTTTCATTGAGGCATATTTCGTTTTATACACAACTTTCTTTTATATGGTGTATAAACTCCTTTGAATTTTACTTTTATACAAAAGGAATCTTTTTCTACGAAGCGTTTTACTAAACGACAAAAAGGAATGTTTTTTTAACGTACGCGGTGACAACGACTTTTTCCGCCGCCGCGAGTATTATTTGGTCTTTGGCTTCCTCAACAAGCCGTATTGTTTTTAGAATAAAATAAATACCATATACTCTTTTATGTATTTTGGTATTGAAAATGGTTTTGATAAAGGATTCTATTATGTCAATATATTTATGTTATATTATGATTGAAATGTGGAAATGTTATCATTCCTTTATATTGGTTTTATGTTTTATGATTTTATATTGGTACTTGGACATTTTAACGTGTGGTTACGTTATAAACCATATGACGGGTGGTGCCGTGAATACCAGGACGGGTGGTTACGTTATAACCTCCAATGCATTGGGTATGGAAGTCGGCCGTATGGCTATTCCATTAAGTATGTATGGAAATTGGCCGTATGGCTATTCCATTAAGTGATATGTGTGGAAGTCAACCGTATGGTTATTCCACTTAAGTATGTTTATGTCCCAAGTTACCTTTATATATTCTATGTGTTCTTTATATGGGTTTTATGGTAATCTTTTGGTTACAAAAAGGTAAGTAATGATACTTTATTCAGTGAAGATTTTTTTTACTACTTCATGAAGGTGAAGGTATTACTTTGATATAGTATACATGGTTTACTTGATGTTTGAAAAACTAACAGTTTTCATTCTTTTTGTATCCCTTACTGAGCTTTTTATGCTCACCCCAAGTTTTTCGAAATGTTTTTCACAGGAATTAAAGTGGAATAAGGTCAAGGATGGGATCAAGGGAATTTCATGCTATCTAAAACATGGAATCTAGACATCTTTCTTTTTAAGAGTTTTTATTTTATGGAGACTTAGTAGAAGTGTCTACTTTGTAATCTTTTAAGATGTAATAGTTATGTTCTAATTCTATAAAACTCTAAACCTGAAAAGATCCTCAATGTGAATTATTCATTTAATTCAATATTAAGTAAGGTTTAAGGCCGGGGCCTTATAATTAATCATCAAGATGCTGCTTCTAAAGAATCATCTCAAGAAGAAAGGAGGTAAATTGAAAATTAGTTAAGAAAACATGAATCACATCCTCTTGAACTCCCAAATGTAACTGTGAAAAGAGGTCCAATATATTCCACTCTTCTGATGAATCCTTTATGACCTAGTTCATAATTTTATTGCTCAAAGCATCAACGATGACATTACCCTTACTAGGAGTGAAGGAAATGTCAAAATTGAAAGACTATAAGTACTCCACCCAATGTATTTACTAAGGGTTTAAATATTTTTGTGATAAAATATAATTCAATATTTTAGGCCAGAATAATTGGTAAACCTTTATCTGAAAAGGTTATGTTGATAACTCTTAAGAGATTGAATCATTAATACAAGTTTAAGATCATGGGTTGGATATTTATTATCTTGTGGCCTAAGATATCTAGAACCATAGGCTACCATATGATCACCCTGCATAAGGATGCAACCCATAACCAAAACTAATGCATCAAAAAAGAACACATAACCCTGCCCAGTCATAAAACACCAATATTACCCTACACAACTTTAGAAAAGGAGGTATATCTCTACTTGACTTTGGGACCCATTCTACCGGAAAAACACATCGCTACACATTGGTCATAGTAAAGGAGAACTGCCAAAGGTAACCGTCAATCCAGGCCTTATAATAAATTAGCCAATCCATCCAAAAAATTATTTAAAGTGGTTTCATGTCAAGAACCATAAAATTCTAGGTAAGTATAATTTATGATAAAGAGAAAATAAAAGCATGACAATGAAGACCCTGCTCTCTCTTAGTTCCAAGGGGAATAGTAATATCCATCACCTAAGATAAAAGCCATAGGAAGGTTTAGAATGTTCACAACATGAGTCAATAAAATGAGTGAGATGAACTGGTATCAAATAAATCATTCACTAAAGATGAAGTTATAGCGATGGTACCTCTTAGAGTATTTAGAACTGCTTCATCTTCCTCTGGAGACTCTTCCACTATGTAAAGAAGCTTTATTATAGATGCTTGTGGCTAGAACCCATTTGTTCTTGAAGAATTTTATTTTAATATAGTATTTTTTGGTGCTGATGATCTAGTTCCATTTAACATAGTATAAATGATATGGTAGAACTTCTGTAGGTAGCCCAAGTGACTGTATGAACTATAGATCTTGGGTGCCTCAGTGCAATCTCATTTTGAATTCCCAACCTTTACACATTGTAAGAAAGTCAAAGGGAATATTATAGGAATTATAGGAGGTCTATTTGATTTCTTCCATCAAGATACACTATGGGACTCATCAAGATTTATATTTCCTTTAAAGGAGCTATAGAACTTCCACTTAAATAAAAAGGAACTCTCGTCACCCCTAACTTACCAGCCAGATAAAGATCAGTCATTAGTGACTGATCCAACACGTCAGGATAATATGTGAGATTAAACATGAATAATTGAGATTAAATGTCAAAACTAAGACCCATATCAAATATCATGTCTTTTAGTTTCTTATTCGCCACCACCATAGGAGAAAACTGATCAAGCTCAGCAAAAAGTTTTTTATATTGTGTAACGATCCTGTCACCCTACTGGAGGCTAAGAAAATACATGTATTTCAACAAGAACATTATATATATATATAAATTATCAATTAAAATAACTATAAATTTCTTCCAATCCAATCCCTCATGATTCTTCTCCATCAAAATTGAATCTCACTATATCTTGCTAGTTCCCTCAAGCCTGAAGGTAACACATTGCACTTTAATAAAATTAGAAGTTTCTAAGAATTAAAAAAGAAAATATATATTTTTCAAACAATCCTATTACTCTTGAGGACATTTAATTTCTTGTAAAGATAGTGGTTTATGGAAAAGAAAATATTAATCATGATTCTGAGATTCATCCCTTTGAGGCTCTATAGACAAAGCCTGAAATAGAATATGTGAAGGTCCCTGTCCCAAATCATGGATAGAAACCAATAATATCTCAACAAGATTCTAGTACCCTAGTGGATTAACTAACTATGTTTCAATAGTAGCTTACTACTATGTCCTATTCAAACATCTTCTCAGAGGCATGATGATACACAATATCAACTAACAACATTGAGATATCAGAAAGGGTATACATATCAATAACTCAATTAGATATATAGGAATATAAATTTCATCAAGAAGAGTTAAATATTTTAATTTTCAAGATACTCAAACCAAAATTATGGAAAATACTAGAATCAAATCAAATTATTCCTTAAAGACACTTTTCCCAAATACCCATGGTGACTTAGGCTTTAATACAATGAGAGCTGGTTAGGAACTCACTTGTAACTACCTCATAAGTCCCAATAATCCTACCTCTTTTCTACCAAGACAAACCAACTACATAATGAAATCAAGGAAAGATGCACAAACTTACTTTGATACCACTTTATCAAGAACCATCCTAGATACCTTGGTATGCTGATACCCAAGACAGCACTGACATAGCTCAAGGGGTGCACCCAATCCCCATGGGTTGACAACCAGAACCTAACATCATATCAAGATCAAGAGGGAATATTTTTTCCAAAAAATGAAGAAAGATAAAATATAAAAGTCAGTACGCTAAACAATATAAAGGGATAAAGTACTAGAATCAAATAGGTAAAACAATACCCAAACAATACATCATAAAATGACACAACATTTTTCAAAGAAAAGCTTAGAAAACACATGTAATAGGTGGATCGCATCTCCATATGTCACCTCCATCACTCTAGGCCCCTCAAATTAAGTACACACACATCCTCCAAGAGCCACTTTTCATTTTCTTGGACCTAGAATAAGATAATCTACAAACACCCAAGGGAAACAGTATGGTTTTATCTAAATAGACCAGTAGGGTCTCACAAAGCGTTATATAATAAATTCCATAACAATAGACCATGAATTATTTCAATTTAAATAAAATAAGGCATGAAATGGTATTTAAATATTTTTGACAAAACTTTCTTTCATAATAAAAAATATGATAGACATATCAAAACAAGCTTAATTGAACATTTTATATAAAATATTTATATAAATCAGTTGGCATGAATAAAAAAGTTCTATAATCAACGACATGTAATAATCAAATCAAACATATAATAAAACCATGTCATAATACCTATGGTATGTTAGTTTTTGGAAATAGGATCCTCACACATCTAAATCATCATCATGGATCAAGATAGGCATGTACACTTGAATAAACACCCCATTTGGTGATCTAATTACAAAAAATATATCTACACCCCATTAGGGGACCCCATTATGTTCAATCATACCGAACATGGTTTAGTTAGTGTTTTCATCACCAATCTGTTGATAGGGAGTCAGATTCCTAGTGTGCTTGTCCCAGTCACCTATTAACTACCTAGTTGCACATGTTCTTCAATCAATCAATCAATCAATCATGGTAAAATCAATCATTTCAAATCAATTCAAAATACATTTGGATAATTTAAATTTTCAACATGCCTTTCTCATTTCAAAAACTAAATCATTGGTTTTTATTAATTCATGCCTTTTCAAATAATCTTTTAATTTAATCCATTTATCTCATTGTTAAAAATCAAATAATTTCATCAAATAATTTTCCAAATCAAGCCATCGATTTTTCTCAAATCCACCCAATAATTTCAATTCAATTAAAATAGTGTTTTTATATAATTTCCATTCCCTTTTAAAAATAAAACATCAATCATCTCAAATATAGGTTTTTAATCATTTAATAACTCATTTAAAATTAATAAATAAATTTAAGGTTTCAATTTTAGGGAAAAATCATATGAAACTACCTACCTTTAATCGCACGATCAAATTAACATAACACCCACAACAAGATCTTCCAATGAAGAAAAAAGGTGCATGATATCAAATAATCAAACCTAGAATCAATATAAATCAAAATTTAGATTAGATACCTAAATAACATAATGATATATCACTCTTTAATAAGGATAGAAAAGGATATTAGAAGAAAAAAATAGAGGAGATCAATTTACCTGTAGGTGATAAAACACAATCATTGGAGCTTTGATCCACAAAGAAAAGGGGTTTAAGGAGTCAATTTCACCTCTTGAGAGCCTTCAAGGACAATGCAGACAGATTAAGGTAAAAAAATGGTGATTAAGGGTTAAAATATGGGGTGTCTTAGGTTTAAAATAATTCTTGGGGAATTAAATTTATATGCGCATGGTTTTCTGGAGGGGGTGCATGGTTAAAAAAATAGTGAACCTTAACCATGCACCCATAGTATTTTGGGTGCATAGTTTTTCCTGGGTGGATGCATGGTTTGAGAAAATATGTGACAACCATCTATACCTTACTATTTGGGGTGCATGGTTTTCACTAGGGGTGCACAGTTTGGGAAAACCATGCAGCAACTATACACTGCCCAAAAAGATCCCATTTTTTTTCCAAATTTCACCCGAAACACCTCGAGACAAGACCCAACAAAAGAGGAATCAAAACAAGGTTAAAAAAGTACTTTAAATAAGGTAACATAATGTTTCAAATATCCAAGTATTTTCTAAAAGTTATGGAAAAGTATTAAAGATGCATTGAGCATAGAGTTTAACTTTAATATGGCCTATCACCCCTAGACTGATGTGAAATATAAAAAGACTTTCTAGAAACTTATGTCTATGCTAAGATCCTTCTCTATGGACTTCAAAAGAGTTTGGGATAAATATATTATTTTGGTAGAGTTCTCATAAAAAAATATATTCCACTCAAGTATTTAAATGACTCCTTTTAGAGACCTTTATGGAAATAAGTACATAACTCTAACATGATAGGATGAAGATGGAGAACATAAGCTATTAGGATCTAAAATAGTTTAATAAATGGCAGAGAGGGTAAAATACATTTAAAAAACATTAATGATTATTAGATTCAATAGAAGAGCTATGTTGACAATCATTGATGAGAACTAGAATTTGAAGTTGTAGATAAAGAGTTCCTTCATATATCACTATTAAAGAGAGTCACAAGGTTTGGGAATAAGCTAAAGAAAATTCCTAGATACATTAAACCCTTTTATATTGTTAATCGCATTGGAGCTAAAACCTATCAATTAAAACCCCCACCAAACCTATCACCTGTGAATTCCTTGTTCCATGTATCCCTATGGTGGAAGTACGTACCTAATACCTCACATGTACTAAATATATAGGTTGTAAAATTAGAGAAAAATATCTATTATGAGGAGAATCAGGTGAAGGTCTTGGACTATAAATACAAAGTTTTCTCTTACAAGGTTGTACACCTCACGAACTGAAAATTCATTTTCCATCACCATATATCAAGAATAGTTATAATAATGGAATTAATATTTATATATTATATTCATTAAATATTTATAATTATTAAATAATAATATACTATTTACATTCTTACCTTTCCATGGACATAAAAATGATAACATCATTCATGCATACATGTGAACTATCACCTCCATGAAGCGATGCAATTCGTTTTTAATCTCTACATCACATGGATGATATATATAAGTGTATTTAAATGATTAATATGATATTAATTATATTATTATCATTTTTTAAAGATAAAATAATACTTACCTTCTTTCCATCACGATAATTGAAAAATGGAGACGTTACTCATGCGTACATACAACTTACCATCTCCATGATTGTAACGTAGTTCATTTTTCATATCCATATGTAATGGATGGATTTAAAAGTACAATTGATGTATAAAATTTATTTTTATTTCATGAATATTATTATTTATATGATGGAATTATAACCACTTTTACTGTTTACATCATACCAAATTCATTTTGGACTCAAGAACCAAATATCATGAAAACGTCCGATGTGAACTTAAATAATGAAGTAATTATTAAAACATGGTAATAAGTGATAGAAAAGTAATAATAAACTTGAAAAAGGTTATAAATGACATAGATTATTAAAATAAGTTTATTATTCAAGAAGATAAATGGAATACATGATGAATCAGACTCAAGGTAAGGGACTTCGTCTCAATCCCCTTTCATTGAGACATGTTTTGAAGTTTTACACCCACCTTATTTTATAAGGCGTATATATAGACCCTATGACATTTAATACCATGAATTTATTTATTATATTTTTATTTAATGTTTTTAGATGTTATTATTTCATGAGGCTTATGATTCAAATGTTTCAAACTGGTATGAGACACTTTGATTTAAAATTTTTATTTAAAATTTTTAAAGATTTAATTTGAAAATATTTTCCTATAGGTAAATAATTTTGATATTATATGGATTATCAAAGAAATTATAGGTATTTTTTTTTAATTTCATTTAATGGTTTTAAAAAAGGAAACTTTTTATGTTTTTTATATGAAACATTTTACTTTCTTTAAAAATGACCAAAGGAATGTTTTTTTAACATATATGGTGACAAAAACTTCTCCACCGTTGTGGAAATTATTTGATATTTGGATTACTCTACAAGAATTCAATTTTTTAAAATAAAAAGAAACTCATATTTCATATTTTTTGGTGTTTTGATATTTAAAATGGAATTTTGAAATTGTATTGATTATTTCAATAAGGTGAAATGTTTCCTTATGAGTGAAAATGAAATTTTAAAAGTGAAATGATGATAATTGAAAGATTTTATGTGTTATGATTATATAATGGTACTTGTACATTTTATGGGTGGTTACATGATAAAAAAATTATGGTTGGTTCCATGATAAAGTAACGATGGGTGGGTCTATGAAAACCCTCCTATATATTGAGTATGGAAGTCGACTGTATGGTTATTATATTTTAAGAGTGAAATGTATAGAAGTATAATACATGATTATTCCATTTATGAAAAGTATAATTATGTCCCAAGATACCTTTATGTGTTATATATGATTTATATGGGGTTTATGGTAATATTATGATTACAAAAAAGGGTAAGTAGTGAGCTTATTTTCAAAGGAAAGTATTTAATAGTTCATAAAGGTGAAAAGTATTACTTTATGATAAAGTTTTCATGGGTTTTCATGTTTCACAAGACTAAAAGTTTTCATTATTTATGCATCCCTTACTAATATTTTTGTGCTCATCCTAGGTTTTACATTTTTTTTCATAGGATTTAAGGGAGAATAGAGACAAGGATTAGATCAAGGGAAAATTATGATGATTGATAATGAAAAGAAACCATGTTTTATTTTAAAAAGTTTTATTTTGAGAAAAAATTGTTATTGAGTAGAATTATCTACTTTGTAATATTTGAGTTGTTATGTAACAATTATGGTCTAATTATATAAAACTATAATATAAAAATATCCTCGAATATGAATTCTAGTTCAATAACACTAGAATATGTAATGATTAAGGCCAGGTCCTTATAGTTAGTATTGGAGGATAATTTAGATAACTTTATAGATTATGATGTTTTATTAAGAGTTATGGATATTATCACGGGTTTATAATTTTTAGGTTTATCATAAGTTCAGTGTCTTAGAAACTCATTTTGAGGCTTCTAGTTATGAAATTTCAAGGTGACTAATGGTATTTTTGGAGGAATTCATTTTTGAGGTATTTATGGGTTATTACATTTTGGGATGAAAAATTAAAGGTATGAGATAAACATTGGGGTTAATACATATTATAGTTATTTTGAGAATGTTTCTCAGTTTTCTATAATTTTATAATAATTATTTTAATATAGTTTTAGAAAAATTATAACCCATAGGATGGGTGACAATCCATCATGTCTGGAAAGGACATGGGAATTGAACCCACAACCGAAGGGTGACAAGGGTGAATTATCTACCACTAGCCTATGTGATGTTCTAGTTAGTTTATTTTTTTATTATTTAAACCATCTGATGGATAAAGGTTAAGTTCATTTTGGGAAAAAATGTTTTATAAATAACCATGAGATTGGAAATGATTTAGTGATTAAGTGATTAATGTTATTTTAGAAGACATTCACTATTTTGGGAATCCTATAAGATTAAGTTAGACAAAATACTATGGGATTTTTGAGGAATTTTAAGGATAGTTATTTTTTTAATTCTCTATGTTGAACTTTGGGTATTACTGTTGAATTTTTGATATGAATGTAGTTTTTCATCATAGAAAGGTTTATTATTTTAAGGTAATTATATAATAATATCATAACCATTTTGTTTTTGGTTAATGTTTCATGATAATAGAAATATAAAGTTAATATTTTTTTATAATATGTGATTCTCTAGAAGTTGATTCTAGTGCTTCAATCATGAAAAATTCATCTCTACTCCTCGTTTGGAGAAAAATATGAGTTTGAGGTGGAAATTGATTAAAGGATGAAACTCTACTTTTCAAGTAAGTATGTTTACTTATGTTCTTAGTACAATTAGTAAAATAATTCTTCAACTCTATGAAAAGGATATTAAAACAAAAATGGTATCAGTTTAGTTTTCTTACCAAAAAAATAAATGACCTTTTTACCCATCACAAATTTATGGTTTTTTGATTGTTAATTTTCTCAAGTAAATGTTCTATATCACTCTCCATAAGAACTTGATAGTTATTTTTCTCTTACATGTACAGGTTTTCCTAAATGGAACCATAGTATATGTTATCTCATGTGACCTTCGTACTTCCCTTTCTTTCTTTTAAAGTAGATGTTTTGTTAATCATTTTTCCAATGTGGGATTTCAAAGAAGGAATTTTGAATAGTCAAACTCTGGTGACCAAGATCAAGTTAAATTTGAGAGGAACCAATTAATTAAATGAGGGGAGGATGTAAAATCCCATTTCAAAAAGGAAATTATATGTTAGATAGCATACAAAATACGCTACATTAGGCATAAATGAAAAATTAAATATTATTTTTTAAATGTTACTACTATAACCTAGCTATTAGAATGGTGAGTATTAAAAGGATTAACTTAATAATGAAAATATTTCTTAAAAATATACATATAATTAATTATTTTAACAATAAATCATTAATGAAAATAAAACCCTTTTTAAAAGGCAATGTTTTTTTTTGAAAAATAATTTAAATGTGCACAAGTGTGTTTTATACCAATAAATAAAAAAATAAATCTTATTGGATTGTATTAATGAAATATATATAATATATTAAATCTAATGTTTAAAACTAATATTATGTGTTTTCTAGATATTATGTAAGAAAAAATCCAGTTTTATGCATAAAAGAAGTATTTTTCAAAAAAGGCACTTTTTCCGCCTTTTAAAGGAATAATTGTTTTATATATAATTTTAGACAATTTTATAAATTATATTTGAAAAAAAAAATTATTATTTTAAATATTAATATAAAAATTTACATGGTTTGAATTTTGGGTATCTTTCTGATAAGTTTCATGTTTTGATGAATAGTGAAAAATACTGAAATTTAATTGAAAACAAATTTTTCATCTAACTAATTTATAGTGTTAAATTATATTTTTGATTGGTTTTAAATTATAATTAGATAAAATTTTTATCATTAAATACAATTTAGTTCACTAGAATAAATTTCACATTGTAATTGGATATAAAAACATTTCAATCTTTTGAATGTTTTCACTTTAATAACCGGTTTTCTCACCCCTCAATGAGATTAATTTTAAATTAATTTTATCCAATTACATGTTTTGAATTTTTAAAAATTAATTCCATATTTTTAATCACAAGGTCAAAATTTTGTAAATATTTTCCTTTTATTTTTGAAAAATATGAATAATAACTTTTGTAAATTTTATCACTACGTTTAAGGGAAAATCGGGTAATTAAGGGTAAAAATAATATTATAAATATTAAAAAATTACCAAAAAACATATCCTAATTTTATTTTATGAGTGATTTTAGATCAAAATAATCCTTTGGATGATTTTTTGTGATATTGTATCCAATTTTAATGACTTTAATCCATTTATAGTATTTTATTCAAAAAAGTCAATTTTGTCATACTTTTATTTTTAACAAATGAAATATTTTTAATATGGGTTTATATAGAGAATATATTAGACTATAAATAGTATTTTTATATATAAAATTTTTATATTAATCATGGTAATTTATTTTTAATTTTCAGGAGAGAAATAATTACCTTAAAATCTTACACAATGACAATGCAATAATTATTTAATTAAAGGAAATATCAAATAAATGATATTAAAAATATTATAATAAATATAATTTGAGATAATTAATGTTATAAAAGAAATTTATAGATGAATTTTAAATTTTATTGATGTGTTAAAATATATTCTTTCGAATATATCATGTTGTTATGATATTTTTAAAAAGTCATGTAATGAATAGTGTCAAAATTGACATTAATAATATTTTAAAATATAAAATATTGTATTAAATGATATAATTTTTTTAAAAATATAAAATTATGAAAAATTATTGGAATAATGGTTAAATGTTCATCAATGACACATTTATAGGTCATTTTTCATTTTATATTAATTATATTAACCCTCAAATTGTAAATTACATGATATGAGAGTAAGAATTAAAGAGGTTAAAAATGGGTTAAAACAAAAAAGATAAGGATTAAAAAATAGTAAAAAGTTGTATAATTTTCATTGGATGAATTTATCTTGTCCCAAGAATAATATTATATTCTAAATAAATTAGTTTGGATCCATTTTTAATAGAAAATTAATTTATATTAATTTAATATTTTGAAAAATTCCAAGAGTGCCCTTCCCTCTCTTATAAAAGGGAACCCATTATTCTCATTTATATAAACTTGAAAACCTATTTTTTGGAGAATATATACCCAAATAAATTCCTATAACCCATAACCACATTATATATCTCTTAGTTTAGGTAGAACACCATTATTAGTGGTCATAAGGTGTTAAGAAAATGAGTTTTTCCGAAGAAAATGTATCATTTTTAATTAAGTGTTTTTATTTTGTTTGTTATTTAAACCCCTTAAAATCTTCTTAAAACATGATGAAATAATAACCACAGTATACTATATATATTGAGATGTTATTATGTTAATATAATCACCTAAATCCATCTCCACTTTCATCAAATGGGAAAAGAATTAATCCTTCGCGTGTACGACAGACTACGACCTCGCGAACCGATATAATTTTTTTTCCATCACCATCTCTCAAGACTAGTTATAATGATGGAATTAATATTTATATATTATATTAATGAAATATTTATCATTATTAAGTAATAATATACCATTTAAATTCTTATCTTTCTATACACATAAAAATGATAACGTCATTCGTGCGTACGTGTGAACTATCACCTCCACAAAGTGATGTGATTAATTTTTCATCAACAAATCACGTGGATGATATATATAAGTGTAATTATAAGATAAATATGATATTATTATCGTTTTTTAAAGATAAAAAAACACTTAACTTCTTTCCATAATTGTTATTGAAAAATTGAATTGTTACCAATGCGTACGTACAACCTACGATCTCGATGATTGTAACGAGTTCATTTTTCATATCCATATACAATGGATGGATTTAAAAGTATAATTTATGTATAATAGTTACTATTATATCTTGAATAATATTCTTGAGATGATTTAATAATGACCACTTTGACTATTGATATCATACCAAATTCATTTTGGAGTTAAGTACCAAATATCATCGAAACATCCAACACGAACTTAAATAATTAAGTAATTGCTATAACATGATAATAAGTGATATAAAAGGAACAATAAACTTTAAAAAGGTTATAAATAAAGTAAATTGTTAATATAAGTTTATTCTTTAGGAATATAAAGTATATACAAGATGAATCAGACTCAAGGTAAGGGACTTTGTCTCAATCCCCTTTTATTGAGACATGTTTTAATGTTTTACACCCACATTGTTTTATGATGTGTATATAAAACCACTTTGAAATTTAATATCATGATTTATTTATTATATTGTTATTTAATGTTTTTTAGATGTTATTTTTTCATGAGTCTTATGATTCAAATGTTTCAAAGTGGCATGGGACACTTTGATTTAAAAATATTTTAAATGTTTAAATATTTAATTTCAAAATATTTTCCTACATGTAAATATTTTTGATATTATATGGTTCATAAAATAAATTTTAGGTCTATTTTGAATTTGATTCAATAGTTTTCAAAAATTAATGTTTTTATGTTTTCTATATGGAACATTTAACATTCTTAAGAAATGATAAAAAATAATGTTCTTTTTAACGTATACAGTGAAAACAACCTCTCTTCTACCATGACCATTATTTTATATTTATATTAATCTATAAGACTTAATGTTTTTAAAATAAAAATAAACCCATCTTTCCATTTTTGGGTGTTTTGATATTGAAAATGGGTTTTGAAATTTGATTGATTATTTTAATAACATAAAATGTTTCTTTATGAGTGAAAATGAAATTTTAAGAGTGACATGTTAAAAATTGAAAGATTTTATGTGTTATTATTATATAATTTTACTCTGATATTTTATGGTTTGTCACATGATAAACCAATTATTGGTGGTTCCGTGATAAAATAATGATAGGTGGGTCTATGATGGCCCTCTAATGCATTGGGTATGGAAGTTGACCGTATGATTATTCCATTTGTAAGGGTGACATGTATGAAAGTCCACCTCATGGTTATTACATTTATGAAAAGTATAATTATATACCAATATAACTTTATGTGTTATATGTGATTTCTATTGGTTTTATGGTAATCTTATGATTACAAAAGGGTAATCAATGAGTTTATTTTTAAATGAAAGTATTTACTACTTCATAAAGGTGAAAAGTAATACTTTATGATAATTTTTTCAGGGGTTTTCATGTTTTCACAAGACTAAAAGTTTTACTTCTTTACGTATCCCTTATAGATATTTTTTGTTCTCATCCCAAGTTTTTAAATATTTTTCATAGGATTTACGGTAGAATAAAGATAAGGATGAGATAAAAGAAATTTTTTGATTATTGACCATGAAAAGAAACCAAGTTTTATTTTAAAAAGTTTTATTTTTTTGAAAAAATGGATATTTAGTAGAAGTATCTACTTTTTAATATTTAATTTGTTATGTAATAGTTATGGCATAATTCTATAAAAATATAAACTTAAAAGATCCTCAGATGTGAATTCCAGTTCAATAACACTAGAATATGTAATGATTTAGGTTCGGTCCTTAAAATATAACCTTTATATGAATTGAATTAAATGATTAATGAAGTAAATATTAGGTATTTATAAGAATTATAAAACTAGTATAACTGTTTGAATAGTAATACGATAGTTAGAATAGTAATATGACTGTTGGAATAGTAACATGATCATTAGAATAGTAATATCACCATTAAAATTGTAATTTAACCAATAAAATTGTATAATTACATGTAAATAATATTTACCATAAATAAATTAATTGAATATAAATATTAAAATTCAATAAAAAGAAATAATTAAATTATAATCTAAAATAAAGTTTAAGTTTTTTTTGAAAAAGTTTATTTTAACAAATTTCAAAAAAGCCATATTTTTTAGGTTAATAATTAAAATTACCCATGTTGAAAAATAATTTAGAAAAAATTAATGTCATTTTTAGAATCATCTTAATGAAATTTTATAAGGTTAAATTTTTGGTAATTTTCCAAAAAACAATAATTTTTAGGTGAATATTAAAAATATAGTTTTTACATAAATGGTATGTTTTAATTTCATAATTTATGATGTAATAATGACATAATAAATTCTAGAATATTTGGATTGACCTAAAAAATATTTAATAAGATAATAATATAATAAATTCAAACTACAAACCAGAAAATTAATTTCCAAAGCCCAAAAAGTTAAAATATTTCATTAATTTTTTTTCCTTTTTCTTCTTTTATTTTGTATAAAATAATAAATTCAGTGTAAAAAGGGTTTTAAATTCATAAAAACATATATTTTTAATAAAATATTTTTCATAATTTCAAAACAATATCACTACTATAAGGGTTACCTTTGAAATTATATTTTATACAATATTTTAACCCAAAAATACTCTTCTCCTTAAGTATAAATATATCCCCCTTCCCTTGGAAAACCACATTTCTTACACTTCTAAAAGACAGATAACTTCCCAATTATCATATATTAATACTCTTAGTATTCTTAGGGATATTCTTGAGTCACTAAACTCCAATACTTGATGGTGTTAAGGCCTTAGAAATAGGAGCAACTTCATAAACAAGGTAATATTTTTCCTTCTCTTTCATCTCACTTTTCACATTATATTTTTCAATTATTCCACCCAAATCCATACCAGATGTTCCCAAGTCATTTAACATGTCACTAATAATAATTATATTCTATAAAAATGTTATTTATAATATAGTTATATATTATACATCTCTCTCCACCTCTTTTGACTTGTCCCATTAATGGATGGTTTCTTTCACCTATGAGGATTTTGTATTTTCTTTACTTATCACCACCAACATGGATTTTTAATTTATATTATTTATTTGATAAATGTATTTTAATGTATTATAATATTATATAAATAAATTTACAATAATATAAATAAAAAATAATCAAAATGATGAAATCCAAATAAGATAAGATAATTTTAAGAAAAATATAACATCAAAACATTTCATCTTTAACAGAGAAGAATAAAAATAAAATCCAATGATTATAAATGAAAAATAGAGGAAAAATAAACATAATTCAATTTTGTTTTAATTTTTTAATAATCATAAATTTTTTATATCGGAGGCACAAATGTGCGAAATAAAATGGGGCCTATGGTATGAGGAGCTATCAAACCCAACTCTTATTTTGGGTTTATCTTCTCTTCTTTTTTCCTTTCACTTTGATTATTCTAAAAATGACCTCTAAATTTAATTAAATTTACTTTCCATCTTGTTCTTCTAGGTATATGAATGTTTCTACTTCATTTAGATGAATTCTAATCCTCCCATAATGGGTCTTCAAAAATACTATTTTCCAAAACAATTCATTGATTCATCTTGAATTGTTTCTAATTTACTACATGACCTATAGTTTTTTATTCTAATATTTAATGTCTAAAAATATATTTTCCATATTATTATTAAAAATTAAATATTTATTCATTGAAATATTATTTTTGTGTCTTCATGAAACCCATTTATTTTAATTGGTTTATTTCACATATATGATTGTTATTTTTTTCTTTATCTTATGAGATTATATGTATTATCTATGAACATGATGCTATCTTTGTTCAAATTTTATGATGTTATGGTTAGTAAAAATATGTTATGCATGAACATGATGCTATATTTTTCATGACTTATGTGTGGGTTTTGACCACAATTATAGCAGCTTGAGTCTCTTATACATTTTATTTCATTATTTTTATCATAAAGTTCTATAAAATACAACCCATAAATCTAGTGTTCTAGTGTCTTTGGAAGAATAGAAACATGATAAAAAAATATAAGATATAACATATTTATTTTGAACTCCATAAAGAGATCTTAAATCCCATAGAACTTATATTATAATATAGGATATCCTTGGGTATATATAAATAAATGGGGTGAACTATAAATCCTAACAAAGGAATAATTAGAGTAAAACATGACGACAAGTAATACATATGAGACAAGAGGCATATTGTGATAACATAAAATTGAAGGATAATATATGTTTTCATGAAATAATGACATGAAAAATATGATATCATAGGATCATGACATCATAAGAATTTTACAACCACATAAAACATGACATCATAAGCATAAGTCAAGGATCACTACTAAGTAAAAATAACATAGGGTACTAGGATCATTGCATGTGCACCATAAATGGAATCTCATGAGATAAAAACATTACCCAATGAATTATAAGGATGTATAATTCTAGGAACACATTTCAAACTTATAAAATGTTCATGAATATGTGTTCTACATAATAAAATTAAACAAATGGTATAAGGATAAAAAAAATCCATGAAAAGAAAATGTGTTGTATAATCATGTCTTAGAGAATAACCAAATGGAATATCATCATAAAGGTTTCCATGAAATAAGTGATTAAATCATTGTTGTAAATTTATAAATCAAAAAATAATAATATTTCATGAAAATTTCAAGTTAATTGATGATATAAAAAAGAGTGGAGAAGTAATTTTGGAAATGAACCTCTTAAGTGGGGTTTTAAGAAAAAGTGTAATGAGTATTTAAAGAGGGTAAGAGAATAATAATTTCCTTAAAAATAGATAAGAAACCAAGTGGTTTTACATAAATAATGGCTATTTTGATAAACTATAAATGGGTAAAATCATTATATGGAGTGTTATATGAGAAGTGATAAGAAATAAACAAGTTTCCTTTAAACGAGTTTTCTTAAAATAAGAATTAAGAAGAGAACTTGAAGAACATGTATTGTACCAAAAAAATAATGGTAAAGTAAACTAGGTATACATATAAAGAACACATATACATAATATGTAGTAATTATATGAAAATAGGGTAGAGGTAAAAGGAGAAATATAAAGAGAATACATAACCCAAAAGTAGCAAGGGTGGTTTGAAAGATCCCTTACCTTAGGTCCTTGACTCATTCAACACATTCGTAAAACCTCATGAATAATCAAATAAAATTAAATAAATAATTTATAAAGAACCCATTTGGGTATATTTCATTTATTATTATTATTTTATGTTTTTTATAATCATTTTTTATAATATTATTATTATGTTCAACTTTCTATGAGTTTTTGTTGCATGGTTCTAAGGTCACATTGTTTATCAGTAATTATAAAAGATATTATTTAAAGATAAAATAAAACTATAAGTGTAAAAAAAATATTTTAATTTATTTATATAGGTTTATATGGTCAAAAATATCTATATGTGTTCTGAAATAGGGATTATTCATTTAGAATAAATGTTATTGTTATACGGTTAGTTCCTTTAGGTTGTTTTTCCGACCATGATGAACTTATTTGGTTTTGTTTTACCATATGAGTATTTATTAATTAAATAATATGAAATAATATATAATATACTTATTTTTATAATTTTTAACCATAATATCTGTATTAAAATCACCCATGAAGGTGATGATGGAAAAGGAAATACATTGTTCATGGATGCGGTGAATCTACCATAATATGAACAACATTTTCATTTTAAAATATTGTGAGAGGAGATTAGATAATGGTCATTATATTAATATAATAAAATTTAATTATATTAATAATATTTTTGTTTTATAATTTCATGGATATAATATGTTTGATGAGGTATAAGAAGAAATTTTTTAGGAAAATCCGATTGAGAATATTCCTCTTCCTTTTGATGTTCACTCTTATGCTACACCTTATGGTTCATTAGTTTGGTATTTTGGTGAGACCAAGACATCTAAGATGTGGGGAGATAGTTAAGAAGATATTTTCATAGTGTTGTTTGAACTAATTTTTTTTGAAGTTAAGATAAATGGGTGGAAGAGGGTGGTATTTATAACTGGAGAAAGTGGGTGTTTGAAATAAAATATTAGAATAAAATATTAGAATAAAATATTAGAATAAAATATTAGAATAAAATATTATTTATTTAAAAAGTTACCCTTATTACAATACAATAGTAAGGGTATTGTGATTTTATAGTAGAGTCTCCAATAAAATATCCATATAACTTCTAGAAACCTCATAAATTCGTTCATATATACTATTACTTAATACAATACTTATATGATATTTTACTATTTCACCTTCGTATTTTATTTTTTGTGAGAAATAAAAACTTAATTCTAAATTTTTTCAATGTGTTGATTAAAAAATTACATCCATTTTATCAAAATAAATTTCTAAATATGGTAAATTTAATATTTAAATAAAATCATTATTTATCAGAAAAAAGACAGTTTTTATCATGCAATTAAATTTCTGACACATAGAAAAATTACTTGTGGTTTCATATAATTATATAATCATATTTTTGAAAATATATATTTCTTCATAAAACGATTTTATTAAAGTAAAATTTTATTTAAAATATTTAAATTTATCATGAAAATTTATTTTAATGAAAATTTATCATATATATTTTTCAAAAAATGTGTTTATGAATTAATTATATCAAACATTTATTTTATCACATTTAACAGATTTATTTAAATGTATTGTGTTATAAATTACTTATATTTTTATTTATTAATATAACCAAATATATTATTTTACTATTTTATGGGTCAAGTTACTATTCTAACGGTCATGTTACTATTAATAATGGTCATATTACTATTCTAATGATCATATTGGGTTTCTAATTCCTATAAATACCTCAAATTTATATCCTCCATCATTCACTCCAATACCTTTTATGGTTATATATTCTTTATTTTCAAAAATTTCAATAGGGTTACTAGTGTTTGTATAGTTTTTATAGTATTTTCTATGGGTGTGATTATTCTAGGAGACTAGAGTGATCCAAATTTCCTAATTCTAGTTATTTTAATTTTATATGTTTGATGTACCATTATAACACTTTAAATTTTTATGGTTATATTTATTATATAAATTTAATGATCATATTAATATAATAAAGTGTTTTCTATCTTCATTGTGTGGTGCATGTGTTTTATATTATACTAAATTAATAAATGTGACACACCTATATATTTAGAAGGGAAATTTTAGTAATAAAAGTCTTGATCATTATATTCTTGCCCCCTTAATAAAATTTAACCTGAAAATTTCATTTCACACACTAAGATGAAAATATATTAGGGTACTTCTATTCCATTTATTTTTTAGGTTCCCATGTTAACTCTTCATACTTATGGTTTTTACAAAAAACTTTGACTATGTGAGTTTTTTTATTGGATAAAACTTTTTATCCATAGTCTAAGATCTTCACCGGATACTCCTTGGAAGAAAAATCATTCTCCAACTATACCACCACTATATTTAGTTCATATGAGGTATTTATAATTTAATTACTCAATAGGGATAATGTCATGAAATTAAGACAGATTTGGTGGGAGTTCCAGTCTACAGGCCGCAACTTCGACGCGATCAAGAATATCAAAAGGGCTAATATATCTAAGGAATAGATTCCCTTTCTTCATAAGAATCATGAATCTATTATAATGAGATATATAAATTAACATAATATCTTTGAACTCAAATTATTTATCTCATCAATGATTATCAACATTTCTCTTCTACCCTCTCTAAGTTACCTTGATGTGTTATTGAATTGATTTGAACCTCACTACCATTTCTTTAACTAGTTTAGGTCCCAATACCTTAATTTTTCCAACTTAATACTAACATGTTGGAGTTTTATTTTTCTTTCCATAGATGGATTCATAAGGATCCATATAAATACTTGATTGGAATAAATTATTGTATGAGAACTCATACAAAGGAATATGTTGATCCTAACTCCCCTTAAAGTCTATAGAGAAAACTCTTAGAATATCCTTAAGTGTTTGGATATCCCATTTAGATTATCCATTCTATTGGGACTGATAGGATTTACTAAAGTTTAACTCTGTGTTCAATTCATGTTGAATATTTTTCCATAACTTAGAGGTTAACCTTAGATATCAATATAATAAAATCAATTATGGTGTTCCATGTAACCTCCCCACTTATCTGATGTATATATTTGTATTATGATTGAGTTATAAGTCCTCTAAAATGAAAGAAAAACAATAAGTTTTTATATGATGTCCCAATACAACCCAAATGACATTATGACCTTTGGATGTATTTGGAAGACACATAAAAAAATCCACTGTAATGTTCTCCCATTTCCATGAAGGTATGGGTAATGGTTACATCTTCCCCTTGAACGTTTTTCTTTATACTTTCACTTGCTGTCATATTAATCACTTTGATTTATATTCCTCAATCCACCTTTTCATATTTCCCCACTAATAGTGTGCTCAAAGATCTCTATACAACTTTATGCTCCCTAGGTGGATAAAGAATGTTCATTTGTGAGAATCATTCAACAACTCATTCTTTATCCCAGGCTTAGATTCTACACATAGTAATATACTAAATATGAAAAATCATTTTTTATTAGTGTTGGATTATGAGGGTCTCCATTTATTATAGAATATACCTTCCATTTCATCTTAATGACACCACTTGGTGATTTATTATTTTTCTCTAGAATGGATAGTTGAGAAATTATTTGAGAAAGGTTGGATAATGTTCCTTCCTTTATGATCCCCATGTCCATCCTTTTCTTATCTAATAAGATTGTATCCTTCCCAATCCTCATCATGGATAAAGTTATGGGATATTCTTTAATTATATAATTTTATACTTTATTTTCCTTCTTAGGATGGTAGTGGATTGAGTAGTCATAGTCCTTGACCAGATCTAACCATCATCATTGGTGCATATTGAGAACCTTATATGTAAATATATACTTCAAGCTCTTTTGATCCATATATATATCAAAATTTTCCCTATAGAGACAATTCATATAAATATTCAATGATAAGATTATTATAGCCAACTCCATATCATGTGTTGGTAGGTTTTTCTCATGGACCTTCAATTGTTTATAGGTATATTCTATCACTTCATCATTTTTAATGAGGATACAACCTAAGATATTCCTTGAAGAATCACTATAGATAAAAAATCATTACCCATTGGTTGGTAGTGTGAGTATAAGGGTAGTGATTATCCTCTTATTTAACAAATTAAATATCTATTCACATTCATCAGTACACAAAAACTTTACACTCTTTAGAGTTATCTTAGTTAGTATATGTGAAAATTGTTAGAAGTTTCTCAAAAATTAATGATAGTATTCAGATAATCTAAGGAAACTAAAGACTGATGTTATAGATTTTAGTATTCTCTATTAATCAACCACTATTGTCTTTAAAGGATCCACTAATATCCACTTTCTTGTGATAACACTTCCTAATAATGATAATTTCTCCATCCAAAACACACATTTACTATACTTTTACTATAACTTATCCTTTATCAAAGTAATTATAATAGTACTAAAATGTTCCTCATTCACCTACTTAATTTTTTAGTATATAATAATATCATTTATATATACTACCAAAAAGTTTTCAAGATACTCTATAAAATATATATTCATAAATTCCATGAGTGTTGTTGGTGCATTGTAGATTCTAGTGGGAATTACTATAAAATCATATTTTCTATACCTTATAAAAAATAAATATTGGGAATATCCTCCTTCTTCACCTTTGATTGATGATATATTGATTTAAGATTCACTTTAGATAAGTACAAGGCCCCATGTTGCTGATCAAACTAGTCATCAATCTATGACCATGGATACTTTTTCTTTAACATGACTTTGTTGAGTTCATAATTATCAATACATAGGAACATTGACTTATCATTATTCTTAAAAAATAGGAATAACACACCCCATGGTGAAGTGATTGGGTATATTAAACCCTTGTTTTAATTATCTTGCAGTTTCTTCTTTAGTTATTTTAGTTCAATGGGGCACATTATATAAGGATTCATGGATATGAGAATATTTCCATGTATAATTTCAATTGAGAAATTAAACTCTCATTCAAGTGGAAGACCAATCGAATCTTTTGGGAATACACTACTATATTCCCACACAATTGGGATACCTTTAAGTATGATCCTATAATTTGTCTTAGTCATTGGATATAGTTATAATTTACCACAAGGTAATAATATCCATGATTTAGAAGAAGTTTCCAAATAGGATTCAACTTCCTCCTCCTTACAC
Source organism: Viscum album (assembly GCA_963277665.1). Taxonomy (NCBI): domain Eukaryota; kingdom Viridiplantae; phylum Streptophyta; class Magnoliopsida; order Santalales; family Viscaceae; genus Viscum; species Viscum album. The sequence goes on from OY728151.1 coordinate 1,761,369,495, forward strand.
TTGTATAAAATCAAAGAATGAGTTGGGATATGGAAAGAGATTTTATTCTCCTAGAAGTTGATATTGGATCTATAAAAGTAAAACCAATACATTACTAGGATAAAATTGGATTCAACTAAAGGGATTATTAAAAGGTTTACTGAGAGATTCAACCCAAAAATATTGATTAGGAAGTAGTTATATTCTTGAAATGAAATAATTTACACATTTTTTATTTTCATTGATAACTCAACCACTATTTTTGGGGTGGTGTTTGAATATTTATACTAACTTTAATGATATGAACGAATGTATAAAAATATAATCATGTAGTATGTTCACTATTCATGAATTAATAAACAACAAACTTATCACCTCTTCATTGTTAGGTTCCACCACATAAGTAGTGACAGTATAAAGTTATCCTTTATATCTTTGTCTTAGAGGTTGTTGTAATTAGTTATCTTAAAAAACCTTTGGATTAGAGAATTGAATTATATATTTTACATGTTTCTTATAGTTGAAACATTGGTCCATAGGTTGTTTATTGTTCAGAACCTTCTTTCCTTCCATCACATTAGTGGGATTCTTCATTTTCTTTCAATATTAATTAGCTTGATGTTACTCTATTCCATACTATAATCATCTCCTTGTTCACTTGAAGTAGTTTCCCAGATTATTATTCCATAATTATGACATGTGGGAAGTTGTATTTTCTTTCCTCCATGGGATTTATCCACTAATCATCTCGAATTAAACTACAGTCTCCGCATCTTATCTCTAATACTATAATACCATTGATAATCCCCAATATCCATTTCAACTTTATGGAAAAAATATAAAATTTCCTTATATCTATGAAATTATTAAATTTATGATGATTTTTAAATACTTGGATTTAGTCCACTGAATAAGTGGTTAATATTTTTGGGATAAATGAAAAATATGGAGGCATACTGTGAAAGCCTTGTGAATTTTTCCTCTAAATCCCCTATAGATTCATCCTAATTTTTATTGAGTCTTAGGAATTACCCCTCCATTTTAAGATAGAGAGTGAGGGGAAAATATTTATGGAAAAATATATTCTCAAATCCTTCCCATTACATGGATTCAGTGTCTTACTTAGGTTTTGTATTCTTGATCAGTGTCCACCACTGATAAGATTCTCCCTCTAGGTGATAAATGACCAATGCGATTTTCACTTTCTCAGAGTAATGGATTAAAGATAATATCTTCTCAATGGAATTTATATATTATTCTATGATTAGGGGATCAAAATATCTACTAAAATTAGGTGGCGTTTATATCATAAATAAATTAACCACAAATTTCTCTTTCTTGGGAGGAGGGTGTTCAACATGATTGATGATATTATCCATAACTTGATTTAGTTAATAAATTACTTACATGAAGTTCTTGGCTCCCACTGCTATAATATTAGGAATATCATTTGGTAAATAATCACATTACCCATCACATTGGTTGTTGGAATGATTACTCCTATTTCCCTCTATTAACTAAAATAAAGGAAAATTAGGGATGATAAAACTCAAACTAATAATCATATAAAAGGGATTATATTATCATATAAGGAATAACTCATTAATGACATGTGTACCCAAACCTATGAATTTATAGGTTTCAATATAGGTTATCTATGATAATTTTCCTATTAGGTTCCCTAACCAAACTTATTACATATTACATCATAAAATTCTATAATAATATATTAAATCCTTCATAATGGTTCATAAATATAACATTAATTAACCAAATAATATACCCTATGAGTGTTAAACTAGGTGTATAGTTAGGGCCACTTATTGTGAAATGAGTGAATATTGAGTCAATACCCAACCAAACTTTTTCATGGTTATTACCTCTAGGTGAATCTTTTCTAGATCCTATATCCACATGATTGTATCCATACAGGAATTCCATTTCTAGGAAACCACTTTCTCTATTATTCAAAAAAAATTAGGATTTTTTCCTTAAACTTATCCTTAAGGTTTTCACTAATGTATTATTATATTAATACTCCAAAAAAACTAGACCTTGATTTGATACCAACTATAGAAACCCAAGTCTGTTATAATTTTTATTTCATGATTTTTAATATAATGTTATATAAAATACGACCTATAAATCTAGCGGTCTAGTGTAGTTGGGAGATTAGAAACATACTACAACAACATAAATATAATCCAAATAATATTTATTTTAAACTCTATAAAGTGATCCTAAATCCCATTTTTCTTACTTTAATTCATTGGATATTCTAGAGAACACATAAATAAAAGGGGTGAGCTATAAATCCCAACAAGATAATAATTAGAGTAAAGCATGAAAAGTAATACATATGAAACAAGAGAAATATCATGATAATATAAAATATAAGGATAATAAATGTTTACATGAAATAATGGAATGAAGAAGATGATATCATAGTATCATGGAATCATTGGAATGTTGAAAAAACATAAAACATGACATCAATCAAGGCTTACTACCAAGACAATATAACATATAGTACTAGGATCACTGCTCACACACCATAAATGGAATCTCATGAGATGAAAACGATTACACAATCCATTGGAGGGATGTATATTTATAATACCACCCATCACATTCATAAAATTTATATTCATATGTGTTCCACATAATTAAATCATATATAGGGTATAAACATAAAAAAATCCATTAAAATAAAATGGCTTACATAATCTTATCTTAGAGCATAACCAAATGGAATATCATAAATGTTCCAATGAAAGAAGGGATTAAATAATTATTGGATATTCATAAATTAATAAAGAATAATAACTTATGAAAATTAAGTTTGATTCATGTGAATACATAAAAAAGTGTAGAAGTAACTTTGGAAATGAACATCTTAAGCAGGGTTCTTAGAAAAAGGGTAAAGAGTATTTAAAAAAGTTAAGAACATAATAATTTATTTAAAAACTAAGAAGAACAAAAATGGTTTTCGAAAAGAAAATTAGTCTTTTTAGAAACCATATAAGCTTAAAATAATTATATGGAGTGGTACATGAAAAGAGATAATAAATAAATAAGTTCCCTTTAAACATGTTTTCTTAAAAGAAGGAATTAAGAAGTGAACTTGAAGAACATTTATTATAAAAAAATAATGGTAAAGTAAAATATGTATTTATTTAAGGAATATATATGAAACACATGGAACAATTAAATGAGTGGATAACTTATTAAAATGGATAAAAAAGGAAGGGAATGTGTAACCCAAAAGTAACGAGGGCATATTTTAAGATCCCTTATCTTGGGTCCTCGACTCATTTGATATGTTCTAATAACCTCCTCAATAATAAAATTAAATTTATTAAATACTTACTTAATAACCATTTTAAGGTATATTTAATTTATTATTATTTTTTATGTTTGTGTGTAATCATTTTTTATAATATAATGACTATATTTCCCATCATAAAAATGTTTATTACACGGTTCTAAGGCTACATTATTTTATCAATAATTATAAAATTTTATGTCTAATGTGACCATAAAAACAGAAGTGTAATATAATTATTTTTATTTCATTTTAGAGGTTTATATGGTACCAAATATCTATATGAATTCTGATGTAGGGATGATTCAATTAGCATAAATTTTACCATTGTAGGGTTAGTTCTTTTAGGTAGTTTTTTTTTCTGAATATGATAAACTTATTTTGTTTTATTTAACCTTATGAATATTTTCAATTATAAAATATGAAAAAATATATAATTTAATTATTTATTTAAATTTTAAACATAATATGTGTATTAGAATCATCCATGAAGATGATGATGAAAAATGAAATACCTTGTTTATGGAGGCAATGAAACGACTATAATATGATTTTTTTTCATATTATAATAGAATGAAAGGATTTAAGATAATGGATATTAAATTAATATAATAATATTTTAGTATATTAATAATACTTATGTTATTATACTATCATTGAGATTAAATATTTATGGAGGTATACGAAGAAACAAATTTAAGAGAATTTGGTTGAGAGTATTACCTTTTCCTTTGGATGTTCACTCGCCAACGAGCCCATACCCGAGTGGTAAGGGCTTCTGCTTGGCATCCAAGAGACCTAGGTTCAAAACCGGGTGGAAGAGAATTTCTAGGTACTATAGAAGTACTGTAGCGGGCACTATAGCAGGTACTGTAGCAGGCACTGTTTGGTACTATAGCATCCAGACTATTCACCTGATTTGGGCTTTTGGGCCACCGGTTTGGGTCTACGGGTCTCAGGGCCTTCGAGCCATCAAAGGCCTTTGGGCCACAGGGCCTTCAGGCCATTGAAGACCATGAAGTAGCCCAGTTCACATAAAGCAGGCCCCAGATGAGGATCAGAGTACCAGTAGCAGTCACCAGAAGCAGAGCTAGCCAGATTGGAAGAATGAGAGGGTATGACAACCGCCATCGGGACCAACCACCGTGCAGCTTTGTACGGGGCAATGCTAGCCGATCAACAATGCAGGTTGGGAGCTAAAGGCAATCAATTATGTAGAAGCTAGGGGAGGGGCAATTCTAGTGGGTTGGGCATACGAGTCATGTATTGAGCATGGTATGCCTCTGGGCCTTCAGGTCATGTATTATGGGTCATGTCGAGCCTTGTGCCTTGGGCCTACGGGTCATGTACGGGTTCCCCTTCAACCCTTAAAAGGGGAATTATCTATAATAAAATAAAAAAGAAGGCCTTCGGGCCATTTGGGCCTTTGGATGTTCACTCTTAGGATACACCTTAAGGCTCATTAGATTGGCCATTTGGAGAGAACCATGATTCTATGACATTGGGAGAGATTTGTTTTAGAGTTTTGGGTGAGAAAATGTGTTTTTAAAATGAAGAGAAATGGGTGGAGGAGGGTAATATTTATAAGGGTAGGAGGATGTGGTTTTAAAATAAAAAATCTGAATAAAATATTATTTCTTCAAAAAAGTGACCCATATTATGATTAAATAGTACAAGTATTGTGATTATATAGTAAAAGGTCCAATAAAATATCAATATAAATTTTATAAACCATAGATATTTATTCATATATACCATTACAAAATATAATTCTTATATAGTAATTATACGACATTTTACTATTTCACCTTCGTATTTTATTTTTTATGAAAAAAACACCCCCTTAACTTTTTTTTTGAAATAATGATTCTAAAAATTAAATCCATTTTATCAAAATAATTTTCTAAATATTGGAAATTAAATATTTAAATAAAATTCTTATTTATTGAAAAAATAGTTTTTAAGACATGATCAAATTTCTAACAATTAGAAGAATTACCTATGATTTCATAAAATTATATTATCATATTTATGAAAATATATTTATATTCATAAAATAATTTAATAAAAATTAAATTTTATTTAAAAATTTTAAATTTATCATGAAAATTTATTTTAATGAAAATAAATTCCATATATTTTTCTAAAAATTGATTATGATTTCGTCATGTCAAACATTTATTTTATTATATTTAAAACTTTTATTTCATTTTTTATAATATAAATTCATCATATTTTTATTTAGTAAGATAACCAAATATATTATTTTATTATTCCATGGGCCTAGTTACTATTTTAATAGGTCACTATTCATAATAGTGAGGTTACTATTCCAATGATCATATTGGTTTTCTATTTCCTATAAATACCTTCAATTTACATCCTTTATCATTCACTACAATACCTTCTAAGGTTATATATTATTTATTTTGAAAAATATCATCTGGGTTAATAATGTTTTGAATATTTTTTTAAAATACTATTCACCAATGTGATTATTCTAGGGGATTAGAGTGATCCAAATTTCACAATTATAGTTATTTTTTTCTTTGATTACCATCCTATTATAAAAGTTTCAAATTTTATGGAAATTTTTATTATCTAAATGGAATGTTCAAATTAATACAATAAAGTTTTGTTTATCTTAATTGTGTGGTTCATGTGTTTTAGATTATTCTACATTAAAATTTTGACAAATGTATATATTTAGATGGTAAATTTTATTCATAAAAGTCTGGGTCATTACAACAATGTTTTGATATTTATTTATTATGTATATGCAACACTCCGTGAATTTTTCAAATGATTCCATCATGTTTATGAGTGTGACCCTTTTCTTATGAAAAGATGATGATTATTACTCTCACCCATGTACTATATTTATTCATGTATAATGTTATTTTCATAATATTCCTCCCCTTATTGGGCTTTTTAGATCAACCCTTTCTTTGATGTATATCCTAAGGTGATTACATGTACTAAGGAGAGTATAAAAACTTTTAGAGAGATAACGAAGGACTTAAATAATGTTTAAATTTTAATTATGTTCTCATGATGCATGAACCTAATTTTCCCAAGATAATAAACCTTATAATTATGGATTGTATTATTTCTATATTATTTATCACAAAATTAGGTAATAATCATGAATGAAAAATTAAGTTCACTACAGAAAACAAGTAAATAAAACCAATACTATATGAATCAAGTGAATGTTATAAAATAATAATACACATCCCAAGTAAAATTCAATAATACAAAATAAGTCTCTCATACACTTGGCTATGTGAAAAACAAATTTTTCGATCTCTAGTTCCAACATCAAGTTGAACTCTACTCATAAAAAAAAACAACAATGCATAGTAAGAAAGAATAATCTAGAAGTATACTAGTACTTGAAGGTACCTACAAAAACTGACCATGAATCAACATGTTCATATAAGTGTACATGAAATGCGTGAGCATAAAAAACTTTGTAAGCAACTACCACAATCCCAATATACATGGAATCCACTCATTTATATAAATATTTAAAATAATTTTGTATCATAAATTTTTAGAACATCAACTTAGGAGAAGATATAACATGGTATTCAAATAGTCTCTATGTGTAAATCTCCATACCAAGAGGTTCTATACCCGAGTTACATGTGTCTGTCCTGGACCTAGATTTGAGAAAACATGCATACTAATATCAGGGTACAATTCCTTCACAATATTTAGATTGAAACACCCACCCACAGGGGGGATCATGTGTACTAGAGTCAAGAAAGACTATATTCTCATCCTAAGGAATAGGGGTAGGGGTATACTATATTAAGGGCATTCTGATCCCATCCCAAACTGACCACCTATTCATCAACATATGAGTACCTACTTAAGCTCAATATGTACAATATGTAATGACCCAAACTTTTATAAATAGAATTTTCCCTTTTTATAATTATGTTATATATTATAAAACATAAATATAACATATAAAACCTAATAGAATCATTATTCTCATGGATAAAGAATAAAATAACTAGTATTTATTGAAATTAAGGAACCTATACTGATGAAAAAATAACCTGATTGTTTGAATAGTAATATGACCATTAGGAATAGTAATCTGGCCAATAGAATAGTAACCTCACATATGAAAGTATAAATAAAATTTAGGTATCATATTGAGGAGAATATGATATAATTATAGCATGGTATAAGTAAATAAATGTTTTAAAAATGAAAAATTAAGTGTTGGTATTTTTATAAAACACAATTGAATATTTAAAATTTTATAATTAATGTAATGATTTAAATGAAAATTTATTTTCCTAAAATAGTTTAATAAATTAATATTATATTGTGTTGTATTTATAATAAAATTTTATGAGACCTTAATTAATTTTTCAATGGGTCATAAACTCGATTATAATATTAAAATCGATATTTTTCGAATAAATGATGATTTTATTTAAAAAATAAATTTCTCATATTTAGAAAATTATTTTCATAAAATGGAGTCCATTTTTTAAATCTACACATTTAAAAATGATAAGGATTATTTTTTTTGTCATTTTTCTAAAATAGTTGATTTTTGGTGAAAAGTGAAATATGATAATTTACGACATAAGACAAATACATGAATTTTTGAGTCATGGATGATGTATGGATGAGGTAATAACTTTTTATTTAAAACCCACATTAACTATTTACTATAATTAGTCACAATAATCAACATTATTGGTAGTATTGATCCAAAATAATAAACAAGTGAATAAAATAATCAAAAAAACATCCCACCCCCTATAAATACCACCCATCACCACCCCTTCTACTCATACCTTATAAGACTTTTATCTTATCTAAATTATACCCAATTACTTTCCCAATCCTCTTAACCACGTCCATGAGTTTTTTTCTCAAAAAAATATCAAATCCTAAGTGCCTTAAGGAGGTTCTCAAGAAGACAACATTCAAGAGGTAAAACCCTCAATCATTCTCTTTCAATTTTTTTTTTCTAATACTCTCCTCACCTCCCCTATAAAAATAGGAATGATAAATACAGTATAATATATATACTATATTTTTATTATTTAAATTTAATATCCGTAATCAAATCCTTCATCTTCTCCTTTTATTCTAAAATTGAAAACATCATCTGTGATGTGACGATTCACCACCTTTGCGGATGATGAGTTCTTATTTTCCATAATCACCTTCAAGGATGGTCCTGAAACATTTATTATTGTTAAATAATATTATAATATACATATTATAACTTTTATCATGTACATTAACCAATACATAAACATTATATTAAATAAAATGATACAGGTTTGTGATGGTCGTAAAAACGCCAAAATAAATCAAAACATTTTCATCAATGTTTTATCTAATGAATTATCCTCATAACATATAAAAAAATGATATATGATATCAATTATTATTATTTAATTTCAATAATTATATATAATTTCAATTCTGGATAATTATTCTCATTTTACATGAACTTCTATAATTGTATACAAGTAAACTGATCATGAAAACCAAGAAAACAAACACTTCCATATCGATGAAATTAAACTCTATAACTCATAAAAATATCCATAAATTTACTAAATAAAATTATTTTAAATAATATACACATAGAATAGGTTCTATATTTAATGATTAATTAATCTAATTTTATTACCCAAGATATTAAATGAAAGTGAATAAAGTATTCACACATAAGGTAAGGGGATTCTCGAACCCAACTCCCTTTCTTTGGGTTATACCTATTTCATGAAAAATTTCAGTATGGATATTAATTTAATGTTACTTAAATACACTTTCATATTTATTACATTTTTTTATGATATACATGTTTCCAAATTGGTTTATAATAAATATAAATATTTCCCAAAAAGCTCTTGTTTCCAAAACACATCTTGACTCCTATTGAGATTGTTTATTCTTCACTCAAGATTGGTGATTCTTATACCAAGTATGATTTACCGTTTTCATTTGGGAAACCCATTTTTTATTTATGAATGTATTATTTATTTATTTTTTTGAAACCCATTACTTTCCATGGGTTATTTTATGACTATGATTGTTATAAGTTCAATTTGGAATGTATGATTATGTAAATGTTATCATGTGATGGGTGGGACTAGAATTATATATCCATCCAATGAATTAGGTAATGTGATGTATCTCATGAGATGATGTTTATTATGAATGAACATGATTCTATATTTGTTCGCAATGATGATGTTATGATTATGCACATATGTTATGCATAAACACTATGTTATCATTGTTCACAACTATGTGTGGTATTTGACCACTAAGACATGATGTTTAATTTTTATATATTACCACATTCCATTCCTTTATCCAATGATTCCTATAATTATGATGATGATGATACTATGATTATATTATTATTATGATGACTATTCTCACCCATGTTATATTGATTCATGTCCTTATTCATCCTCTTATTGGGATATTATCTCACCCGTTTCTTTGATGTATATCCTTAGGTGATTACATAGACTAAGGAGAACAAGAGATAAAGAAGAAAAAATAAGAAGTATTTTTAATAAATGTTTATATTTTATTATTTTTCAAGTTATGTATGTACCTAATTTTCCCAAGTAACTAAACTTATAGAACCTAGTTTTGTAAATATATTTGGTTTTTTATCGTTAAAATGATGTAATATTCATATAAGAAAAATCTAGGTCACTATAGTTGGTATCAGGGAATGGTTTAGTTAATTTGAGAATTAGGATTAGAGAATTTTAGTGAAAACACTTAGGATAAGACTAAGTAAATGAATCTTTGTTTAGAAAAATTCTTAACATAGGGATCCCATAAGACATGCCTTTAGTTTTAATTTCATAAAAGGATAAATTATTAATACTTTGTGGACTTAATTTTTGTTCAAACATTTTATATTTTTGAAAATGGTGTGAACCAGGAGAAACTAGGCCAAAAAATCATGTGTGGGACAATGAAAAAATTGCCCAAATGAAATCCACAGTGCCTTGGGATGTGGGGTTTAAAATTTCATGGTGATTCCTACCCAACTATCTTTGTCTATGAACAATAAACCAAACAATGTGAAATATCCACCTTCACCTAAGAGGGAGAAACTGACTATCTAATCTTTTATTCGGAAAAAACCATTTACATTTAGTGGATATTCTGATCAACTCATTAAGGAACAATGGATTAACTCAATAGAGAAGATATTTTCTATGATACACTATTATAATAAGGATAAGGTGACATTGACTCTCTATCGTTTAGATGGAGAATCTGATAAATGGTGGGAATTGATAAAGAACACCAAAACAAAGGGAGAAGTGAAAGTGATGGAGTGGAAAGACTTTAAGAAAATATTTATTAACAATTATTTCCCTTAAACACTTTATAAAAATATGGAGAGAGAATTTATAGAGCTGAAGAAAAAGGAAGGTGAATCTATCACAAATTATGAAGAAAACATCACAAGGATTACAAGGTACACCTTAGGTTTTCTTATCAATAATGATAGAAAAATAGATTGATTCTTTAGTGGTTTAAAACCACACCTTTGAAAGGCTCTAGCTATCCAAGAATTTGGGAATTATGAAGAAGTGGTATGATGTGCTCTCAAAGTAGATATGGAGTTTGGGGAATGGTCCCATGATTATGGAGATAAGAAGAGAAGAATGGAGTTTCATACTGATGGGTCAAATGATAAAGGAGTAAAGATAATTCAACCACCCGCATGTTAAAAATGTGGGAAAAAACATCAAGGTAATTTCCTCAAAGTGATAGGGAAATGCTTCAAGTGTGGTAGATAAGGCTACCAAGATCATGAATATTAGAGATACATGAAGAATCTGACCAACATGATGAAGGGAAAGAGATAATCACCCATGGTTCAATGCTTCAAATGTAAGGAGAAATATAACTATGAAAGCCAATTCACTAAACCTTGACTCCTTGAGGGTAATCAGTGTTAGAAGCCACCAAATCCAAATGATCAAGGGAACGTTTATTCCATCACTACTATAGAAATGGAGAAAAAAATGAAGTCGTACAAGGTAAAATTCCTATTCACTCAAGAATGGAAAAAAGTTTTATTTGATTCTGGTTATACACATTAATTTATATCTTGAAAGTTTTCTATAACTATTGAGTTGAATCTCTGATATTGTGAAGTAAAAATATCCATAAAAACACCCAGTGGTGTGATAATTACAACCATAGTATTGGAATCTTCTCCAGTTGGTGTATGTGGGAGTATTATTCTAGTGAATATCACAATACATCCCTTGGTGGAATTTGATTCTATACTGGGCATGGATTGGTTCCATTTATATAGAGCACACATCAACTGTCTGGAAAAGGAAATATCTTTTTATATTCAATATCATCCCATAATCCTATAAAAATATAAGGAAGATCATGAATCTTATTTAGAAAATACCTCAATGGTTTGGGTGTTGATGCCCAGTGAAAAAGAATATCTCGCTTAGATGGTTGATTCATATAAAGGTATCAACCAAGAGGATATAACCATTGTGAGGAAATAGAATGATTTATTTACAAAATAATTACCTAGAATTCCCCCAGACCGTGAGGTAGATTTATTAATAGATTTTATACCTGAAGCTAATCCTATCTCAAAATTCCACTACAGGATGGCCTTGATAAAACTGGAGGAGTTAAAGAACCAGTTGAAAGAGAATTTGGAAAAAGGTTTCATACAACCCAGTGAATCACCTCAGGGTGCGCCAATGTTTTTTTAAAGAAAAAAGATGGATAAATGTGGTTGTGTATTGATTATCGAGAGATCAATAAGAACACCATAAAGAAAAAGTATCCAATTCCAGGGATTGATGACTTATTTAATCAACTATGATGAGATCAATACTTCTCAAAGGTTGATATTAATTTTGGATATCATCAAATGAAGGTGAAGAAGGAATATATTTAGAAGATTAATTTTAGAACAAGGTATGTGCGATATGATTTTCTAGTGATTCCCTTCAAACTTACTAATTCCCCTAAAATCTTCATGGATTTTATGAATAGAGTCTTTAGATACTACCTTGAATTTTTTTGGTAGTATTTATCAAAAATATTATCATCAACTCCAAGAGAAAGTAGGAACATCAAGAACATATAAGGATTGTACTGGAGACATTAAGCAAGAATAAATTTCATGACAAGTTCAAAAAGTTTGACTTTTGGATGTGGTATGTCACATTCTTTGGGAACATGATAAAAAGTGATGGAATTTCCATGGATGCTTAAAAAAAGTTAATTAAGGAATGGACCAGACCCACTAGTGTCACATAAATCCATATTTTTCATGGATTAGAAGGGTACTATTGACGCTTTGTGATAAATTTCTCACTATTTTCTAAACCACTGACTAAGTTATCATAGAAATGGGTAAAGTATGTCTGGATGGAAGAATGTGAGGAAAAATTCAAGGAACTCAAGAAGAGGCTAATCATTACACATGTAATCACACTACCAAAAAGTGGATAAAGTTTTGCAATATAAAGTGATGATTCATAGAAAGTCTTCGGTTGTGTACTCATAAATAATGATAAAGTGATAGACTATGCCTCATAGTAGTTGAGTATCCATGATAAGAACTACTTGACTCATGATCTGGAGTTAGAAGTTGTGATATTTTCCTTGAAAATTTGGTAGCACTAACTCTATGGTGGGAAGTGTGACATATATACCGATCACAAGAACATAAAGTATATATTCACATAGAAGGAGCTCAACATGTATCTATGGAGATAGTTAGAGCTAATAAAGGACTATTCTTGCTCTATTCATTACCATCTATGAAAGTCAAACAAGGTAGGTGACGCTCTTATCAAAAAACAATATAACACTCTATCCATGATGCAGATTGATAAAGACCCCATCTTCATGGATATGAAAAGAATGGATTTGGAAATCATAACAAAAGTTAATACATCCTACCTTTACCAAATAATCTCCCAACCATCTATCTAAGAGAAGATCAAGGAGGCATTAAGGGGTGATATTGAGCTACAAAAGAAGGTGAAATCAGTAAAGAAATGGAAGATAAAATAGTTCCATATCAATTATGATGATGTGATTCGGTTTCGAATAAGGCTTTGTGTGCCTTCATCACCTGATATAAAGAAGAAGCTATTAGATAATGCACTGAGCTGATCTTTCTCTATCCATCCTAAAAGTACCATGATGTATCGTGATCTTCAAGAACACTTCTAGTGGGACAATATGAAGAAGAAGATTATGGAGTATATCTCAAGATGTTTGGTATGTCAGCAAGTTAAAGCAAAAAGATATAAGCCCAAAGGGATGATACAACCATTACCTATAACCATGTGGAAATGGGATAATATAAATATGGACATTGTCACTGGTCTCCTAAAAACATCCAAATGAAACAATGCAATATGGGTTGTGGTGGATCCACTCACCAAGATTTCCCACTTCATTTCTATTCAGAAATATTTATCGCTTGAAAAACATACCAAGATATATGTGAAGGAAGTGGTGAGGATATACAAGGTTCCACTTTCAGTCATCTCTGATTGTGATCCAAGGTTGACATCTAAATTCTGGAGAAGTATTCAACATTATTTGAGTACTGAATTTAATTTTAGCATGAACTATCACCCCTAAACCAATGGCCAATCTGAAAGGACTATTCAAACACTTGAGTACATGATAAGAGCTTTCTCAATGTAATTAAAAGGATTATGGGATCAAAAAATCCCATTGGTTGAGTTCTCATACAAAACAAACTTCCACTCAAGTATTCATATGCCTCTATATGAAGTTCAATGTGAAAAGTTATATAGAAATCCTATCCATTAGGATGATGTTGGTGAATGAAAGCTATTTGAATATGATCTTGTGCAAGATATGACAGAGAAGATTCAATCCATCCAAAAACACATAAATGATACTTAGATTCAGAAAAAGATATATACCAAAAACCATTAAAGGGATTTGGAGTTTGAAGTTGGAGACAAAGTATTCCTTTGAATATCACCATGTAAGAGAGTCACACGGTTTGTAAAGAATGAGAAGCTTAACCTAAGGTACATTGGACCCTTTGAGATACTTAATGACATCAGATCAGTGGGATATCAACTTTCACTTCCACCAAATATTTCTCATGTTCATGATGTGTTATATGTATCTCTCTTGTGTAAGTACATACCTAAGCTCTCACATGTACTAAATTTAGAGGTGGTACAACTGGATAATGATCTCTCATATGAGGTGGAACCGGTAAAGATATTGGACCAAAGAGAAAATCATATGTAACAAGATTACTCGCCTTGTAAAAGTGTCATGGAGAAACCAAATTTATGAATAGGATACATGGGAACAAGAGGAAGTGATGAAGGAGAATTACCCTCACTTTTTTCACTTTATTATGTAAAATGAAATTTCAAGGGTGAAATTTCAAAAATGGGGGAAGAATATAACGACTCAAAATTTTATCAATAGATTTCCCCTTATTATACTTATGTTATATAGTATAAAAATATATATAACATAAATAACCTAATAAAATCATTATTCTCATGAATAAATAATGAAATGAGTGGTATTTATAGATATTAAGGAATCCATACTGATGGAATAACAACCTAACTATTGGAATAGTAATATAATAATTAGGAATAGTAATCAAGACTATTGAATAGTAACCTCAACTATGTAAGTATAAATAAAATTTAGGTATCTTATGAATGAAAATATGATATAATTATATCATGGTATAATTAAATAATTTTTTTAAAAATGATAAATTAAGTGTTGATATTTTTGTAAAACGTAAATTATTATTTAAAATTTTATAAATAATATAATGAATTAAAAGAAAATTTCTTTTCATAAAATAGATTTATAAATTTATATTATGTTGTGTTATATTTACAAGATAATTTTATGACACCTTAATTAATTTTTTAAAGTGTCATAAAATCGATTATAATATTAAAACCAGTATTTTTTAGAATAAATGGTGATTTTATTTAAAAATTAAAATTCCAATATTTAGAAAATTATTTTAATAAAATGGAGTTCATTTTTGAAATTTACATGTTGAAAAATGGTTAGGGTTAATTTTTAGGGTTTCTCTAAAATAGTTATTTTTTTGTGAATAGTGAAATACAATAATTTATGGTATAAGATAAATATATGATTTTTTGTGTCATGGATAATTTATGGATGATATAATCTCCCATTATTTTAAAATCACATGAATTAGTCACTATAATTAGTCACAATAATCAACACTATTGTTATTCTTGATCCAAAATAATAAACAAATAAATAAAATAATAAAAAAACATCCCTCTCGTCCCCTATAAATACCTCCCCTCACCACCCCTTATCCTCACACCTTAAAAACCTTTTATGTTTTCTAAATTATCCCCAATTACCTTCCCAAGACCTTTTCCCACATCTAGGATATTCTGGTCTCAACAAAAGACCAAACCAAAGTGCCTTAAAAAGGTTCTCAAGGAGACAACATTCAAGAGGTAAAACCCTCCATCCTTCCCATTCAATTTATTTTTTATAATACTCTCCTAAAATCCCATATCCAAATAGGAATTATAATTCCATTATCATATATATACTAGAATTTTATTTTTTTAATATAATATCCATCATTAATTCCCTTCTCTTCTCCTTTTATTCTAGAAATGAAAACATCATCTCTGACGTGTCGATTCACCACCTTCATGGATGACAAGTTTTCATTTTCCATAACCGCCTTCAAGGATGGTAAAAAACCATTATTATGGTTAAATAATATTTTAACATAAATATTATAACTTTTATCATGTATTGGAACCAAAATATAAACATTATATTAAATAAAATGATACAAGTTCGTGATGGTCATAAAAACTGACAAAATAAATTAAAACAATTTCTTCAACATTTTATCTAATGAATCATACTCATACCATATAAAAAAATAATACTTGATACTATTTAATTTTATGGAAGTTCATTAATAACATATAATTTCAATCTTTGATAATTATTCTCATTTTACATGAACTTCCATTCTTGTATACAAGTGAACCAGTCATGAAATCCAAGAAAACGAACACTCCCATAATAACGAGATTGAATTTTATAACTCATAAAAATATCCATAAATGAACTTAATATAATTATAATAAATAAAATACATGTATAATAGGTTATTTATTTATTTATTAATTAATCTAATATGATTATCTAGGATATTAAGTGCAAGTGAAGAAAACATTCAAATATAAGGTAAGGGGATTCTCAAACCCAACTTCCTTTCTTTGGGTTATACCTATTTGATGCCAAATTTCAGTATGGATATTCATTTAATGTTACTTAAATATATTTTCATATTTCTTACCTTTTATTTTCTAGTATATACATGTTTAAAACTTGGTTTATGAAAAATATAAATATTTTCCAAAAGAACTCTTCTTTCCAAAACACATTTAACTCCTCTTGAGATTGTTTCTTCTTCACTCATGATTTATGATTCTTATACCAAGTATGTTTCCACGTTTTCATTTGGTAACCCTAATGTTTATTCAAAAATTTATTCTTTATTAAATTCTTATGAAAACCATTCCTTTCCTAGGGTTATTTTATGACTATGATTGTTATAAGTTCTATGTAGTATACATGATTATGTAAATGTTATGATGTGATAGGTGGGTTCAAAATTATATAGCCCTTAAATTCATTGGGTAATTTGATGTATATGATGATATTATGTGTATTATGCATGAACATGATTCTATATTTTTTCACAATTATTATGTTATGATTATACACATATGTTATGTGTGGAGATGATTCTAGCTTTGTTCATAACTATGTGTGGTATTTGATCACTAAGACCTGATGTTTAATTTTTATGCATTTCCAAATTCCATAACTTTATATAATTATTCCTATCATGATTATTATTATGATATTATTATTTTGTTATAATGACGATGATTATGATCACCCATGTTATATTGATCCATGTCCATATTCGTCCTCTTACCGGGCTATTAGCTCACCCCTTTATTTGATGTATGTCCTCAGGTCATTATATGCACTAAGGAGAATGTGAGATCAAGAAGAAAAAATAATAAGTTTTTTTAAATAAATGTTTATGTTTTATTATTTTGAAAATTATGTATGTGCCTAATTTTCCCAGGACACTAAACCTTTGGATACAGGTTTTATTATACTATTAGGTTTTTTATCATTAAAATGATGTAATAGTTATGTAAGAAAAATACGGTTCACTATAAAATATATCTATAATATTATTCCTAACATGACTAGTATATCAAAAATAAAACTATATAATATAGTCATAAAAAATGCATATAGTACAAGTTAAGAGTAATATCATATAACAATGAACAAAAAAACATCAAATGATATCCCCTATTTTCATGGGTCATTGAAGGTAAAAAACAGTAAGTTTTCAAAAGAAAAATACAACCAAACACAACACTTGTAAAAAAAGACATGCAATAAAGGCATATAAAATATAATTTAAACTAACCAAACAAAGTATACTAACTATAATTTTAATATAAACATCCATTTAGTCCACAATAGGTTACACTTTGATGTAATTAAACTGGGTTACCTTGGTCTCAATAGTGTTATTAATAATTTTTATCCTTGAAATTAGAAACAACACAATGTGTAAAACTTTTTATTTTAGTAATGACTCAAGTTGTATAAACTGCAATTTCAATAATGATATATACTTTGAAAATTATCATGGTCTAGATTTATGGAAAGCATGGCATAAAAAATCAAAATTTTGAATTTAAGGGTGAAAAACATATAACCTACAAAAGATCCAATATGAATACTAAAAACCATGGAAACCTAATATGACATGGGTGGAACAATATTTGATCAAACCTTATTAATTAACAAGATTAAATAGTAAACCCTTTCCTCCAATCCCACTTTACCCAGCCATTTTATAACCACTAAAGTATTTTCTTAACCAAATATTATGTGTGGTTCATTGAGTTATAATTTCTTTAGGTAAGGGTGTGGGAAATGATTAACTAACTATGGAATAATTATGGAATCATAAATATATTCCTAAATATATTTAAAGAAAATAAATTCCATAATACTTTATATAAAAAGGGATATTGTTTAGAAAGTTTTAGGATCACTATATGAATAAAGTCACACTAAAAATATTCTTAGGAAAATATATAAAAAAGTGTCATGATATTATGTTTATCAAACTCATTTATTCATAATGAAATTACCAATTAAGAATACTGGTTTTTACATCTCACTAAGTTCAATAAAATAATTTCTTTTATTCCCTAGTTAGAATCTATTTTCATGGGTTTACACTAAATGGGACATTTTTTATATCCATAGTGTTATAACCATTTAGTGGTGCCAATCTATTCCTATTTCTAATGCTAAACCATTTAAGAAACTTCCATATTCATTATAGGTAATTATTATTGTCTTCCAAAGTTTAGGTTGAATAGTTGGTTCCTTGTAAGGTTTCACTAACATCATATAAAATTTTATTCCCAAGTACTTAATATTGATAATCATTTATATATTCCAAAAACCATAACTCTTAACATTAAAACAAGGATCTTTAACCATATAAATACCTTCTATTGGATCACCCCATGTAGTAATAAGAGAAAATAATTTAGTTTCCACCGACCAATGTAGAGAACTCAAGATATTTTCTCTGATTCCAATTATTTTTCTAGTGTTAATTAAAATGACTCAAGAGGGGGGGATTGTGTTCTTGAATTTTACCTTAAAAAACTTCTAAATTACCTCTTTAATTAACTACCTCATACAATACTCATTTTAAAGTTAGATTATGTAGAAGAAATAAAAATATATATAGAAAAGAAAAATTATATTTTTATATTGATTTATAGTTTTTAAGAAACTTCCCGCACTACATTCCACCAACACCCAATGAAGGTATGATGGTTTTATTCACATCCTTTTATTGAGGATCTCACAACTGAGTGTAACAAGGTGACACTTGAATTTTACATGTTATAAGATATTTTAACAAGGACCTACCTCTCCATTACAAAAAAAAACCTATCCATGGTCTTCCCTATACATATAAAAATAAGCGTGAAATTAAAAATTAGGATAAAATATGTATAATTTGATAATAATTATAGCACACAGTTTTATAGAATTACAACTAACAGAAATTGAATATTTTTGATAGAAAAATGTATGTATCTAAAGTGCAGCTCTCAAGGATCTACAATCGTATATCAATATTTAAAAATAACACACAATATTAGTATATTTTTTTATTTTTATTCTCTATTATAAATTTCATAGTTAATAAGAATATGAATAATAACACTTTTAGAATAATCAATAAAATCACAGAAACACTATAAAGGTTGTTAAAGTGTATTCTCAATACTGTGTGAAGAATTTATCTTGTTTAAAAATAATTTATAGAATATACTGAATTTAATTGAAAAAAATTATCCTCTATTTTCCTTGAAAATAAAATTCTTTATAGTTAATATAGTGTCCCGAACCTAGAAGCTCTGAGCTGATGCATTATTTTATTACATTGGAATGATTACAAGGAATATAATTCCAAAGGACTAATTAGTTTAATAGTATTGGAAATACAGATTACATACATGATACCCATAATACAATGGGAAATATAAATTACAAACATTATACATAATAAAATGAAATAAACTACATCCATTAATGCTTATTTGAAGATTTCTTACTTATAACTTGGGGAAAGAAACATAGTAAGGGTGATCTCAAATGTTTAGTATGTGTAAATAAGGGGGAATACATAATGAATTAATAGGAATAAATTAACATGGAAAGATAAATAACTTAAAAAACATTCCATTCAAATAACTATATAAGGAAAATTCAATATGGCAAGGTAAGAAACTAGAACT
Source organism: Viscum album (assembly GCA_963277665.1). NCBI lineage: Eukaryota > Viridiplantae > Streptophyta > Magnoliopsida > Santalales > Viscaceae > Viscum > Viscum album. Next base: position 1,761,389,784 of record OY728151.1, read on the forward strand.
CATGCTATTTATTCAATTAATTGAAAATGAAATGTATCCATAGATATGTCAATGGAAAATATCATGGATGAATAATAACTAAATTATATGTAAAGGAAATTATTAATTATTGTATGTCATATATTAGAAACATGAGTACCTATACTATCAATATCCATCCTTTGGACAGTTTATAACTATAGGTAGAAACCTCTTTAATTTGGCCAACTTAATCATCTCATGAGAACCTATCGATGTATCGAGGAGATATATAAAGTATGGGATCAACTCATTATTTAATTTCAAAATAATTACACATATAGAATAATAAATTTAAAAAATATACAATATGCCTTATTAAATATCCATAATGAATAAAAGTTATGGATTTATCAATAATTCACCGGTTAATCAAATAACTATCAAAGTGAACACCGTATGAAAATGATATATGATTTAGGTAATAGTAATATTCATTACATGGGAATATGGAAATTTAATATATAGGTAATGTACCATAAAAATTATAATAATTGAGTTATTGTTTCAAGATAATGTTAACAATCACAAAATGAAGAGATAATCATTAAGAACATTCTTGAAGAGAATAATATTTAAACATTCCAAAGGGTCCCATACCATTTTGAAACATTTGAATCATAATCTATAGAAATTTATGACATTAAATGAAACTTATAATATAATGAGAATAATGGGATTCATTATATAACATGAAAAAGGTAGTATATTCACCAAATAAAAGTGAATTGGTGTATAATAACAAATAAGTCTCAATGGAATGTAAATTAAGACCAAATTCCTTTTCCTTATCCTTCGTTTTTGTTGTGTGGTATTTAAACTCATTTATAGTGGTTTAAAATATGTTACTAAATTATATAATAACCATAATCATGTTTATAATACCATATATTAACTTCTTATAATATCTTTTTACCCGTTTGTTGATAATCATTCATTATTTTGACTATTTCGAGTGTTAATCGCCTAGTTTTTTCAAGTATGTTTTGACTTGTTATTCCATATTATTAATAATTATATTAGGTTTTCATCATCTCAATAATTTAAAATATTATTTAATTATCATATATATATTCATTATATATGTATTTATAATAATTGATAAAGTTTTTAGATAAGAAATGAAATGCATTGTTCATGGAGACAGTAGACCGTACGTATGCATGAACACTAATTTCATTTATTTGTTATATTAAAAGAATTAAAAGTAAATGATATGTGTATATTATAATTAAATTATAATATATATTTTATATATGTTACATGTTTTTATTAATATCATCCTTTATACATTCCATGTATGGCATAAACGAGTCACATTGCTTTGAGGGGGTGATAGTCCACACTTCCTCAAACGAAATTATCCTATTTACACAAGATGTAAAGAATAAAGGTATGTTACAAATAAAAATTATATAAGTATAAAGGCATTATAAATATCATAAATATCATATATAAATATAATTTCCATAATAATTTCCATCATGAGAGGTGGTAATGAAAAAATGAACAATCATCGTTTAGTGAGGCATTAGTTCACCGTAAACAGAAACAGTATGGTTGTTACCCATTAGATGGAGGTGTCTAAAAGTTTAGGTATAAATAATAACATAAAAAATATTATATTGATTATACTGGTGTGTTTATGTAATAATTGAATAATAAGATTATAGGCAGTGGAGAAGCAAATGAAATAAAAGAGATCGTTGGAAAACGTTACCTTAAAATTCGGTAACTCCTTTTTGTTTATACCAAAGGGATTACTTAGAAGGATTTATACCCAAAGTGAGGCTTCAAAGAATATTTTAGGGATTTTGGGATGTTATTTTTAAGATATTGGAAAACCCTAGGTGGTTTCAGGGGTTTGAGGAATGGGGAGAAGTGGTGGCCTTTTATAGTGGTGGAGGAGTGTCACTCTTGTAATATTGCAAACAAAGATTTATCCACACATTTTTCATATTTAAATTGGATAAAATAATTGTAAAATTTATATCCAAGAGATTATATGGTCCAAATATGTCTAGAAAATAGCTATTGGAAAAGTTTATAGGTTGTTTTGGGCATTAAGGTTAAGGTTTAGTCCCTTATTAAGCTTAATTTAACCTTAATAATTGTAATAAATTTCAATCACTTTCACTAATATTTTTGGTAAAAAAAGTTGGTATTATTATATATTATAAATTAATATTATTAAATATATTTAATCCATTTTTCCAAATTCATATCATAGAAGTGGCAGAAATTAATTTAAAATTCATCTCGCAGGCAGGACGTCAATAAACGTTTTTAAAGTAAAAACATCCAAACGTTTGATAAGTTTTTACATTAAATTTCAAAGTGAAATTGACTAAAATCACCTAAATTGTAGTAATTGATAAAAATATAATATAATTAAACTTTAAAACCAATTAAAATTATAATTTAACCTTATAAATAAATTATATGAAATAGAAAGGTTTGTCTAAAATTTAGTATTTTTAACTATTCATTAAAAAATGAAATGCTTCAAAATAATATCAAAAATTCACCCAAACCTAATTATTATGTTTTTATTTAAAATATGAAGCTTATTTTGAAAAATTAAATCAATTAAACTATCAAAATTCATATTTAAAATGGATTCTCCATTAAAAGGCGGAAAAATTGTCTTTATAAAAATGTAGGTTTTTATGTGTAAAATAGAGCTTGTTATACTATTATGCCTATAAAACCTAATGGATGAATATAAAAAATAATTTATTGAATATATAACATATATATTTCATTAAAATAATTTAGAAATTATAATTAATTATATTTATTAAGACAAATTTTTTTGGAAGCATACAATTAATAATATTTCTTTTATATCCAATAAGTTCTTATTTTAGTTTCTCATTAATTTGTAACCAATGAATTAATTTTATATTTATATAAACCATAAATTTTCATAATTTAGTAAATATTATTAATAACCACCAATATAAGGGCTAGGTTATATCATATCATATTAAATAATAATATTTTTACAATACATTGTTATTTGGTGAAACTCGGTCTTGCGTGTGACGCAAGCTATCGTGGAAGGTTGCTCTTGAGTGTAACACAAACCAACTTGGTGTTGCATGAATTAAAAGCTATAAAATATATTATATTTATTTAATATAGTAAATATTTTTTAATTTATCTGGTTAAAATATTCCCTTTTTACATTTGGTGTTAAATTTCATACACCTTATCAAATACAGAGTTGTGCTTTAGAATTTCAGGGTGTTACATTCTCCCCAACTTAATTATATTGAATCCTTATAATTTAAAATTGATCTCAATAATAGAGGTATTGATATTTGAAAATAAACTATTTTTGAAAAACCTAAATAGTAAATAGGGTTAATAACAAATCTTCTTAATAAGAGAGAAAGGAAAGTACAATGGTCACATAATTAGGTTCCCAATTAAGAGAACATAGGTGGGAAATAGAAATATGGATATAGAAAAAATAAAATAATCAAGATCTGATGGAGAGTGATATAGTACATGTTTAGAGAAAAGTTGCTGACCAAAAAACCATAAACCATAGGTGTGAATAAAGATTATTGATATCATCAAAAATGATGATAATAGGACAAAATTTTTGTTAAAAAACCATTTTATTTATATTGTTAAGTAATAATTTAAATTTATAATAATATAAGTAAATATACGTTTCTATAAATATAATATTTTCCTTTGATTACGCCTTGAACTATTTATACTTTATCTCTTAGTACATGATGCATCATGTGGTGAAGTAATACATTAATCTCTAAAATCTCATCCAATGATCAAATTAAACCATTTTATAATAGTTTAACATTTCTAAAATATTATGATCCAATAAATTTAGAAGGAAAGTCACTAATTTTATAAAATGAACTTATCATTGTCCTTTAATCAATATGAAGCATCTCTAATTTTTCACATTCCAAACATGTGAATAACTCCATCATGTTTCATCTTGAAATATGGTAACAAATCAAATCACCATAAAAACTCATCGGAAACATGAATTGTTCCCTTTTTATTAAGTAATATGCATGTTATTGGATATATTCCTTTAATCAATAAGTGTTGTAAACTCTATCAGTGATAGTATAAAACACTTGTTAGAAAGTCATTAATTAGTTCCAAGGTAGTCATCACTTATCCAAATCAATAATTTTTTCATTATTATCTCAACACCAGGAACATATTAAGGGTTTTCTTTACCTCAATCAAGTGTTTTAAAAAATATTTAAATTTCTAATAAATAATTTTTTTGGTACCATTCAGTATATGATCTCAAATATTTATAGAAAAAGTATTGTAGTATAATCCTTACATATTTCATAATTCATATAATGAGAACATTGTCAATGAAATAATTTTACAAAATATTTCTTAGATCCAAATATAGAAGTACATTAATCATTCCACTTTGGTCATGTCAATAATATATTATTGATCTTGATCCCTTAGATTCTTCGGAGGTATATTCCCCTGATTCTTGGGGAATTCATTTGCGTAGTACCCCATCTATTTACAATTATAACACTAAATAACAACATTTTCCTTCTTCCCTTTTCATTCTTTTTCCTGGTGACCCTTTTCTCCAAACTTATAAAAAAATCCCAATACTTCCAATCATTTACCTGGGTAATTATTTCCCCAGTTATCACAAGTTAGAAAATCCTTATTTCCCTTCATCTTTTTTGACACATTCCATTTTTCATGGTGTTCAAAAGACCTCTTCTTCTCTTGGTTTCTTTTTAATACATATGATATTGATAATTCCTTTTCTATTTTGATGTCACATAATACTATATCTTCATAGGATAAAAAATTATGAGAAACCAGTGTCCTTTGGAGACTTGTCTTAAGAAAATCAAAGAAGTGGTCAATCTTGTACTTGCTATAACATATATAATCTACATCTCATTTAAGTTAAGGAAATTCATCTCATGGAAGTGGTCAATCTTGTACCTAGCTATCCTTGTAAAGGTAGCTTCATAATCCTCAACACCTTCTTCTTGATTTTTATTTAAGTTAAGGAACTTCATCTTCATCTCATTTTTTTGATCATGATGGAAGTATTTATTGAAGAATTTATTCTTAAAAGTTATCTATTCCATGAGTTCTATTTCTTCTTCCTCCATAGTATTCTGGATCAAGGACCACCATTTATCAATATCACATTGGATACAATACACTGTAAGTGTAAAATTTTCCATTTCATTTCATCCCAAGGTTGTAAATATCTTATCCAAATAATTAATCCATTTCTCAAATTCCACTGGATCAATCGTCCCACTAAATGACGATGGATCTGTGACATAAAGCGATCCAACATAGGGGATTATATTTGTGGAATATCCTTCTACATTCAGGAAAGGTTATTTTTCATAACCTTATAGGGTTTCCCTAATATATCCATAACTTTCCCAGTTCTAATACCAGCTTCATTGACTTCATAAAAATGGAAATCTCTACATTTTCCATGAGTATTGATACCATTCTTCCCACCGAGAGCTATTTCTAAATAATAAAATATACTAGATTAGCTCCTAAAATTATGGAATTTATATAAATCTAAATATGGTATAACACATAACATAAATATATGCATCATAAATCCTAGAATCATAAACTTTGGTTTCTTTGGGGAAATATTTACTTTTAAATCCATCATAATGGTAGGTAAAGAAAATATGAACTATCCTAAGCATATCTATCAAGAGTTTCAAACCAGGAGCACAATAATTCCCATTGTCATGTACCAAGTTACCCCAAGTTAGGCTCAAAACACCTTTTCAGATTTATTACTCCTAGGTACATCTAGTCCAGAACCACATCCACTTAAAGTATCTAGACATGGATGTGTTTGTAAGAATACCCACATAATCTCTATCTTACCAAAATTCCAGTATATTCTTTTATACTTATCCTAAATGTCTATTTTAGGGTTATGTTCCTTAATATATGTTTTTTAATTATAGTTTCTAAGGTTCTTTCTAAAATTCCTTTGATACCAACTATAGCACCCTGACCCCATATGCCCAGAGCTGGTGCATTATTTTATTACATTGGAATGATTACAAGGAATCAAATCCCAAAGGACTAATAATTTTAGTAGTCTTGGAAATAAAGATTACATACAATATACCCATAATACATTGGTAAATAGAAATTACAAACATTATACATGATAAAATAAAATAAACTACATCCTTGAATGCTTATTCATATATTTATTCTTCATAACATTGGAAAAGAAACATAATAAGGCTGAGCCCAAATAACCAGTAAAGGAAAATAAATCAGAAGAAATAATGAATCAATAGGAATAAATTAACATGTAAAGGTAAATAACTAATAACAAATTCCATTTAAATAACTAGATAAGGAAAATTAAATATGTAAAGGTAAGAAACTGAAACACATGACATTTAATCAATGAGTTGAAAATGAAATGTACCCATAGATATGTCAATGAAAAATCTCATAGATGAATAATAACTAAAATATCTATGAAGTAAATATTTAATTATTGGAAATCATATCTTAGGAAAATTAGGACATATACTATCAAGATCCATCATCGAGAAATTTTAAAACTATAGGTAGAAACCTGTTTAATTTGGCCAACTTAATTGCCTTATGAGACCCTATCGATGCATCGAGGAGCTATATAAAGTCTGTACTCCACCTATAATTGTATGTTCAAAGAATTAATCATATTGAATATCTAATTTAATCAATAGATAATTTTCCTTATTAAGTATCCATATTGAATAAAATATATTGATTTATCAATAATTCATCAGCTAATCAAATAACTATAAAAGTGAACACGATATGAAAATGGTATATGGTTTAGGAAATAATAATATCCATTACATGAGAATATGTATATTTAAGAAAAAATTAATGTACTATAAAAATAATAATAATGGAGTGATTGTTTCAATATAATATTAGCAATCACAAAAGGAATCGATATTTCAAAGATAATCATTAAGAACATTCTTGAGGAGAATAATCCTTAAACATTCCAAAGTGTCCCATACCAGTTTGAAACATTTGAATAATAATATAAAGAAAGGTATGAAATTAAATGAAACATAGAATATCATGAGAATAAGGTATTCATTATATAACATGAAAATGATAGTATATACACCAAATAAAAGTGAATTGGCACATAATAACAAATAAGACTCAATATAATGTAAATTGAGACGAAATTCCCATACCTTATATATCCTTACTTTTTGTTTTGTGGTCTTTAGCCTCCTATATAGTGGTTTAAAATATTTTAATACCTAATATTATAACCATAATAATTTTTATAATAGCATATATTAACTTATTATAATATCTTATTACCCATTTGTTAACAATCTTTCTTTATTTTGATTATTTCGGGTGTTAATTGCCTAGTTTTCTTAAGTATGTTTTGACTTGTTATTTCTTGTTATTAATAATTATATCAAGGTTTAATAATATCAATAATATAAACCATGATGTATTTATCATATATATTAAGTATATATTTATTTATAATAATCTAAAATATTTGTAGAATAGAAATGAAATGCACCGTTCACGGAGACGGTAGGCCGTACGTTCGCATGAACGCTACTTTCATTTAATTTTTGTTTTAAAATAATTAAAAGTAAATTATATATATATATATATATATATTATAATTACAGTATCATATATATGTTATATATGTTACATATTTTTATTAATATCATCCTTTATACATTCTATGTATGGCATGAAGGAGTAACATAGCTTTGAGGGGGCAGTAGTCCACACTTCCTCAAACAAAGTCATCATATTTACACAAGATGGAAAGAATGAAGGTATTTTATAAATAAAAATTAAATAAGTATAAATAAATTATAAATATCATATATATCATATATAAATATATTTTCTATCATAATGGACACCATAAGAGGTGGTAAAATAAAAATGAACAATCATTATTTTGTGATGTAGTAGTTCACCGTACACAGAAACAATATGTTTGTTATCCATCAGATAAAGGTTGTGTAAGTGTAGATAGAAATAATAAAATAAAAAATACTAGTATATTTAGGATACAGGTTTTGTTATGTAATCATGTAATAATAAGAGTATAGGTAGTGGATAAGCAAATTAAATAAAAGAGATCATTGGAAAATGTTACCTTAAAATCAGGTAACTCCATTTGGTTTATACCAAAGAGATTCTGTGGAAGGATTTATGACAAAATGGGGGCTTAAGGGTCAAGGGGATGGATTTTTGGAATTTATTTGGGAATAACTCGGCCTAAAATAAGTGGTTTTAGTGGTGTGAGGAATGGGGAGAAGTGGTGGCCTTTTATAGTGGAGGAGGAGTGGTACTCTTATAATATTTTGACAAATGAATTCTTACCACTTTTTTCCTATTGAAAGTGGATTCAATAATGGTAAAATTTATATAAAATTGATAATAGGTTTGAAATATGTCCAAAAAATATCTCTTGTACAAGTTCATAGGTCGTTTTGGGTCTTAAAGTTTAGGTTTTGTCCCTTATTAAGATTAATTTAACCTTAATAATTGTAGTTAATTTTAATCACTTTCACTAATATTTTTGGTAAAAAGCTGGTATTAGTAGAAATTAGAAATTATTATGATTCCAAATATGGAATATATTTTTCCAAATTCCAATCATATAAGTGGAATAAATTAATTTAAAATTTACCCTGTAGGTGGACGAGAATGTAGGTTTTTAAAGTAAAAACATCCAAAAGTTTGATAAGTTTTTACATTCGATTTCAATGTAAAATTGACTCCAATGAACTAAATTGTATTAATTGATAAAAATTTAATCTAATTAAACTTTGAAACCAATTGAAATTATAATTTAAGCTTATAAATAAATTATATGAAAAAACAATTTTGAACAAAAATTCAGTATTTTTTACTATTCATTAAAAAATGAAATGTTTCATAAGAATATAAAAAATTCACCATAAAATAATAATTATGTTTTTATTTTATATATGCAGTTTAATTTTACATATTAAATAAATTAAATTGTCAAAAATCAGATTTATTATGGGTTTTCCATTAAAAGACAAAAAATTACCTTTATAAAAATATAGGTTTTTATGTGTAAAATAGATTTTATTCATATATTATGCCTATCAAACCTAATGGATGAATATAAAAAATATTTTATTGAATATATAAAATATATATTTCATTAAAATCATTCACTAATTATAATTAATTATGTATATTAAGACAAAACTTCTTTAGAAGTATAAAATTAATAATATTTATTTTTATATCCAATTGGTTCTTATTTTGGTTTCTCATTAATTGGTAACCAATGAATTAATTTTATATTTATATAAACTATAAATTTTCATAATTTAGTAAATAATATTCCTAACTTCCAACATAATGGCTAGGTTATATCATGTTATATTAAATAATACTATTTTAATAATACATTGTTATTTGGTGAAACTCAGTCTTGCGTGTAACATAAGCTATCGTGGAATGTTTCTATTGCATGTAACACAAGATAAATCAGTGTTGCGTGGATTTTAATCTATGAAATATATCATATCTATTTAATATAGTAAGTATATTTTAATGTATCAGGTTAATATATTCCTTTTTTTACACTTGGTGTAGCTTGTCATACATGCTATCAAATACGAAGTTGTACTTTAAAATTTCAGGGTGTCACATTCTCCCCACCTTAATTAAATTGTTTCATCATAATTTAAACTTGATATCAGTAATCGAGGGATTGAAATTTTAAAATAAATTATTTTTGAAAAAACCAATTTTTAAATAGGGTTAATAACACATCTTCTTAATAAGAGAGATAAGAAAGTACAATGGTCTTGTTACTAGGTTCCCTAGTAGGATAACATAAGTGGGAAATGGAAACACAGATATGGAAGAAAAAAAATACAACAATCAAGTTATGATAGAGTGTGATAGAGAACATTTTTATTTGAATGTTGTTGACCAAAAATCCATATACCATAGGTGTGAATAAAGGTCATTTATATGAGGAAAAATGATGATAACATGACAAAATTTTTGTTTCAAGACAATTTTATTTCTATAGTTAAGGAATTCTTTCACTGTTTAATAATATATGTAAATATACATTTTTATAAACATGATCTTTTCCTTTTATTATTCCTTGATCTATTTTTACTTCATATATTAGCACATGATGCATCATTTGATGAAGTAATACATTAACCTATAAAATCTCATCCAATAAACAAAATAAATCACTTTATAAAAGGTTAACCTTTCCAATAAATTATGATCTAATTTATTTTGAAGGAAAGCCACTGAATTTACAAAATGAACTTATTATTAGCCTTTAATTAACATGAAGCAGCTCTAAATTTTCACATTCCAAACATGTTAATAACTTCATCATGCTTCCTCTTGAAATATGGTAATAACTTGAATCACCATAAAAACTCATTGGAAACATGCATTCTTCCTTATTCCTTAAGTAAAAAAGATTTTATTGGATATATTCCTTTAATCTATAAGTGTTGTAAAATCCATCAATGATAGCATAAAACACTTGCCAAAAATTCATTAATTAGTTTCAAGGTAGTCATTACTTATCCAAATTAATAATTTCTTCATCATTATCTCAACATTAGGAACATATTAAGGGTTTTATTTCCATCAATAATGTGTTTTTTTAAAAAAGTGTAACTTTATAATAAATAACTTTTATTTGTACCATTAAGCATATGATATCAAATATTTATTGAAAAAGTATTATAGTACAATCCTTATATATTTTATAATTCATATTATGAGAACATATTCAATGAAATACTTTTAAAATATATTTAATATATCCAAATATATAAGTACATTAATCATTCCACTTCGGTCATGTCAATAACATATTCTTGACCTTGATCCCTTAGCTTCTTCAAAGGTATAGTACCCTGATGCTTGGGGAATTAATTTTCATAGTGTCCCATCTATTTAAAATTATAACACTAAATAATAGAATTTTACTTCTTACATTTACATTCCTTTTCACGGTGACCCTTTTCTTTGCACTTATAAAAAACTCTGAATCCTTTCAAAAATTTACCTAGGTGATTCTTTCCACAATTATCACAAGTTCAAAAATCCTTGTTTCCCTTCATCTTCTTTGAATCATTCCATTTTTCATGGTTTTTAGAGTACCTCTTCTTTTCTTGGTTTCTATTGAATTCATAGGATATCAAATATTCCTTTTATGTTTTGACGTCACATAATACTATCGCTTCATAGGATGAAAATTTCTAATAAACCAAGGCCCTATGAGAATTGGATTAAGGCCTTTAAATAAGTGTTCAATCTTGAACTTAGTGTTGCATATATAATCCACATCATACCTAGATCACCTTGTAAAGGTAGCTTCATAACCCACAACACCCTCTTCTTCCATTTAATTTAAGTTAAGGAAATTCCTCTTCATATTAGTTTCTTGATCATGAGGGAAGTATTTATCAATGAATTTATCCTTAAAAGTTATCCATTCCATGAGTTATATTTCTTCTTCCTCCCTATTATTCTGGATCAAGGACCACCATTGATCCTCATCACCTTGGATAAAATACACCTCCAGTGTAACCTTTTCCATTTCATTACATCCCATGGAAAAAAATATGTTCTCCAAAGACTTAATTCATCACTCAGATGACATTGGATCAGTAGTCCCACTAAATGACGGGGGCTTCTGTCGTATAAAGCTATCCAACATAGGGGATTCTCTCTATGTAATAGGTTTCTCTATTCAAGAAATGCTATTTTTCATAACCTGACTATGTTTCCCTAATATATCCATAACCTGCTTAGTTCTAATACTAGCAACATTGACTTCCTCAGTAGGAAAATCTCTGAAGGACCCTAGACCACCCTGAGGGGGGGGGGGTGAATTAGGGTGTCAAATTTTTCTCTTATTTTCTGGATCTTGTTCCCACATTGGTAAGAACTTGTTTAAACCTGTATGATGGATATGTGCAGCAATTAAAACATGCATAAGGACAACACAACACTTTTTACTTGGTTCACCACTAAGGGCTACGTCCAAGGAGCATATGCCGACAGGTTATCGGTCATACCAAAATCCACTAATCTTCACTATCTATGGATTACAAAGGTTCAGGAATTGTCACTCTGTTCTAGTCTCACTACCTTTACAAAGGTTCAGGTATAGATCACTACATCCCTCGGGTCACTCCCATTGACTCCCCCTAGCTAACTACCTTGGGTGAAGTCACACTCAGTTTATAGACGTAGAGGCCTCTTCAACATATTTGTATTGAAGTATTTGTCTCAGTCCAGTATGTGACACTTCTTGAATCGATGTCCTAGATTGATGCACTTGAAAGCCCTGAACACACGATCCAGATATTCAAAGCATCATCAAAATTTTACTGCCTTGAATAATTAACAATATTCAGTTGGGCGCACTCTATTCTTCATCATATTCTTCTTATCTTCCTCTAATTCCCAATACCAACATGTAAGTGTATCAGTATACTTCCTTCTTTCAATGTAGATCTAAGTTTAGTTGCACATATCATTCTTCTTCTCTTCGTAAAGCACAACATGGGTGTTAAAAACTAGTTATGTGTGTGTGGTACTACTTCTCTTCGTAAAAACGAATGGTTGATGGTACTTCCTTCTTCACGAAGCCGCTTTGAAAGTGATAAGCACCAATCAAAGGCCTACGAGACCCCCAAATTTTATATGCACCCTTTTATGTGTCTTGCATGAAACTTTTATGCCACATGTGCAAGATTTTACTTTTGTCATGAAACACCTCTTGCGTGCAACTTTCTTCTTGCGCACAACTTATCATTCTTGTGCACAACTCTATTTCTTTCGCACACTACCATTTTCTTAAAATTATTTCAAACCTCAGAGCTCGAGATTTATCTAATTATCGATCCTTAAAAATGTGAGGGGTTCATATCTTTTTTATAGACCTTGTCGACCCCTGTGTGAAAAAACCCCGACGTGTCGCGCAAAACCCTGGCACGTCATGCAAAACCCCTTTTGACATTGCATTGGGCACGTAAGTATCTTCCGCACAATCTCATCTTTCGCGTACTTCTTGAATCTTTTGTGCACTTCATGCCTTTTCCATTTTTCAATGTTCAGACCTTGAGTCATTCCATTCATGAAAGATCCCAATTCATTTTCATCCATGTGCTTAAGTTTCACACTAAGCGCATAAAACCCCTTTTGAAGTCACATTGGGCACGCAAACCCTTTTTTACAACATCATATTCTGTGCACTCCATGACTTTTCAATTTTTTGATGTTCTGATCCTGAAACATGTCTTGTGCGGAAGTTCCAAAAAAACATTCAATATTTTGCACAAAAACCAACATTTCACACACACTTAAAATCTTTCACGCACCTTCCTTTTCCAAAAACATGTTTCTCCATTTTCTGATTTTCAGCCCCAAAAATTTGGAAAACACTAGAGAACAGTGCCACATTCAATATATACTTCTGTCATAACCTTCATACTTATTTTCTATGATTTGGATTCTTCAAAAACTCTTCTCCTTTCATAAAAAAAAATCCAATATTGTGATATATATCCATTGACATATCAACTTTAGCATTGTCAGAGTTTCCATGGAATGTACTATAGCTTCCCTATCATCCACCATCATCTTTCCATCCAATAAAAACTGTATATGAATGGAATCACCTTTAATCCCCTTTCCTTCATAATTCTTGGATCATAAGTTCTCTTGACTTATGATATTTGTGAAATACAAATCAGAAAAACATCATCTGATTTAGCTACAATGTGAAATGCATGGCCATCTCAGAATTCCAAGCCATTCCACACTCTCTATTCTTCTTCAACCATCATTCTATAATTCATGAAAATCATATGATACTATTATTCAAGTAATCTCTCACATGGTTCTCATGAAATAATAAGAAATTTCATGGTATTCTTCTTTAATCATCCTCAGATGGATGATACCTCACCATTCCTCCATTTCATTAGAGCTATTCTTGATCTCATGCATTTTGATCTTTCATTGACAAATATTGAAAAAAATACAACCTTATACATAAATTGGTCCCAACAATCTCCCGCTTTGTATTTTGTTGTCAATACCTTAAATATCTCCTAAAATTAATACATCAATGTCAAAATGAGAATCTTCTCTAGATCAACTTTACATTTCAAACTTTCATTTCACTTTCTCTCCCCCTTATTGACATGAAATAAAAAGTTCATGGTAGAGAGGGTATCAATCAACAATTAAGCAATGTTCTATCAATCATTTCACTCTATATCTACTTTATCAGTGCTCATTGTAGAAAATAAGAGGATTTGATTTAGACAACAAGGTTTTCCATTATTCACCGGTCATGATACCACATGAGAAGAGAACTCATGTACTTTATCTTCAAGGGTTTTTCACTTTCATTATAGGATAAAGAAATTGAATGTGATAGGAAATAACCAACCTGAAACTCCTGCACTCATTTCAATTAACATATCAAAAACATTCAAGTGCAATTGGCAGGTTAAGTGGCCTTGGGGAACTTACATTCTTCTTACGCCACTGATTAATTCAGTTACTCCCCTTTTGTAAAATGTTTTTTATTTTTTGTAACCAAATTTGAGAGATGACATACCATTTCCAATGACATGATCCTTATAAAATCTTCAGAGTAGTTTAATTTAATACCAATTGATGTTGATACTTTTTGAGATAATAATTTGGGAATCTTCTTCATTTGTATCCCCCTAAAGGGAAACACTCTTGATCATCTTCATCAAGGGTGATCATTCATCATTTTAATCTTTTAATATCAGTTGAATAATCTTCCAAGGATGGAAAATTATTTAGCTTAGAAATCAAGAGAATACATCATTCACTACTTCTCAGGTTCTACCCCTAAGAGCATGGTTCACCTTCAATTCCCTGTATTATCAGCACAGATACAATACACAAATGAATAAAGGAATAAGGTGGTTCCTCCTTGCTTAGTCAATATGCGATGCATGGCTAAGATGATTTTCTCAACCAAGTTCCTCCATTTACTTTAGTCTTCATGCTTGCACATCTGAACATATGTTCTGATCTGTGTTGATTTGGCATGTATCTCTTCACACACTCTTCTACTTTGTGTAAAGAATTGTTCTTCTTAACAACCATCACGAATGATACATTCTTACTCCTTTTAAGGACTACTTCTTTCTCTAGTATTAAGGTTATAAAACCTTTTTCAATGTGACCAGATTTCATACATCTCTCACACATAAATTCTTTAACACGTGTTTTTATTTTGTTTTCCACTCTCTTATGCACTTTATCTTCATCACATGAAGGTTTTCTATTTCCTTTATCACCATCCTTGGCCTTTTCATCTTCAAGTTTCTTCATTCTTTTCAAATCTTCTGGACAGATGACCAACATGTCATTTGGAACTGTTGTAGCTGGTTTGGATCTTCTACACAGGTTCATCTGACTATCAACCCTCTTAGTTTACTTTTTGGATGAATTTCCCTTCAATTTCATGGATCTAAAATCCATGGTCTTCTCAACTTCCCTACTTGAGATCTTCTTGGGGAAATTTGTGTTCACAATATTCTTATGATTTCAACCCAAGGTAAATGATTTATACTTAGCCAACATTAGAGGTCTTCTTTTCTTATCAATAGTGAATGCATGTTAAGTTAAGATGTACCTACCTTGTGACCACTTCCGTTGAAACATCACAAATGTTATAAAAAATTCCAAACTTATTTTCAGTAAACAGATGCTTCTGGACCTGCGGATGTTGCTTCTTCTTCTTTACCTTCCTCCCCTTTGATAAATGCTTTCTCTGTGCTTTTTCATGTAAGGGATTGTACCAACAAACTAGTGCACAATGCCCAAATCTATTGTAGCATTGACATTGACCCACAAATCTTGTCTTCTTTATATCTTCTGTATAACGTTGTTGGGACTTCTTCTTAATGTGATATGCTTTATCTGGGGAACCATCTTCCAACTTCTTCTTCTTATCCACCCTATCCATGGTGGTATGTTTCTTATCCTCACCTTTCCTCATCTATACTTGTTTATAATTTTTCTTCCAACCTAAACTTTTAGTAGAAACATATTTAGAAACAATATTACAAGTTGGTAAGGATGGTACCTTTACTTTCTCAGCTGCTTTTGATAGATAAATGAGTGAAGTAATGATCTTATTATCACATGTTGGAGGTCTTTTGTCTTTAGAATCATCCAGTGAGCGTTGAATAGAAATAAACATTGTTTCTTGAGATGGATAATCAAGAGTTGTCATAATATTCTTGTCACAAGTTGGAGGTATTTAAGCTTTATAATTCTCTAATGATCATTGAGTACTATCATCAACTGTTTCATTATTTTGTGAAGTCTCAATATGTGTCTTCTCAAGATTGGTCAACTGTTCTTCCAATTTTTGATCTTCAATATTGAGGATGATCTTCTGATCTTCAATCGTGATCATCTTCTCTTCACAATTATTCCTCAATATTTCAACCTCATCTTCATGCACCTTAACTTTGTTTTGTAACAAATAGTCATGTTCCTTGAATCTCTTGGAAGTTTCTTCCAAAAAAAATCTCTTGAATTCAGTGCTCTTCTTCAGCTCATCTTCAAGCACATGGATCTTTTCTTCTAGAGTCTTATTTACTCCCTCTTTTTCTTAAAGGATTTAATCTTTCTGGAGAGCTTATAACATTCTGAAATTTTATTTACCAATACTTTGTCCAAATTATTATCTTCTCTTCTCAGTCATGTGATATCATCCTATATACATTGAAATATTCTACAAATAGTAGAAAATATTTCTTCAGGAATATCATGCAGATAAGTTCTTAATTTCTCCTGATCACTTGAAAATGAGATAGAAGTGTCTTACTTTCCTCAGGTAGAAACCTAATCCACCTACTCTTTACTTTCCAAGCCTAATATTTCTTCATCATTGTAAGGGAATGGGGAACCAGACACTGCATCTTCATTAGACATGAGGTACTTCTTCAATTGTATCTTCTCTTTATTTTCCCTATTTTTCATGGTCTTGCTGGATATAGACTTCTGCTTAGAGATGACTGAATATTCATGAAGACTACACTTCATTATTGACTTTAGGAAATAAAACCAAATAATCTTCTAAATAAAATTAATGTATAGTATCCAACATATGTGAAACTCTCTCTGATACCAATTGAAGGACCCTAGACCACCCTGAGGGGGGGGGGGGGGGGGGTGGTGAATCTGGGTGTCAAATGTTTCTCTTCTTTTTTGGATCTTGTTCGCACGTTGGTAGGAACTTGTTTAAACTTGTATGATGGATATGTGTTGTAATTAAAACACACATAAGTGCAACACATCACTTTTTACTTGGTTCACCACTAAGGGCTACGTCTAAGGATCATATGCCAACAAGTTTTCAGTCATACCGAATTCCACTAATCTTCACTAGTTGTGGATTACAAAGGTTCAGTAACAGTCACTCTATCATAGGCTCACTACCTTTACAAAGGTTTAGGGATATCTCACTACATCCCTCAGGTCACTCCCATTGACTCCCCCTAGCTCACTGCCTTGGGTGAAGTCACACTCAGTTTATAGACGTGAAGGTCTCTTCAACATATTTACATTGAAGTATTTGTCTCAATCCATCATGAGACACTGTGTGAATCGAAGTACTGGATTGAGGTACTTGAAATCCCTAAACACACAAAATAGATATTCAAAGAATCATGTCAATTATACTACCTTGAATAATTCAAAATCTTCAGTTGATAACACTCTGTTCTTCTTCTTCTTCTTCTTCTGTTCCTTTAATTCCCAATACCAACACCTAAGTGTATCGATATACTCCATTCTTTCAGTACAGATCTGAGTTTAGTTTCATGTATCATTCTTCTTCTCCCCGTAAAGCACAATGAGGGTTTTAAACACTAGTCATGTGTGTGTGGTACTACTTATCTTCGTAAAACTAAATGGTTCACGGTACTTCCTTCTTCACAAAGCCACTTTGAGAGTGCTAATCACCTTTCAAAAGACTGCAGGACCTGAAAATTTTCTACGCACACTTTTATTTTTCTTGCATGAAACTTTTATGCCACATGTGCAATATTTGACTTTTTTCACGAAATACCTCTTGCGCACAACTTTATTCTTGCACACAACTTCTCTTTCTTGCACACAACTCTATTTCTTTCGCACACTACCCTTTTCATAAAATTATTTCACGCCTAAAATATTGGTATTTCTCTAAGTGTCGAGGCTTAAAAATGTGAGGGGGTCACCTCTTATTTATAGACCTTATCGACCCCCATGCACAAAAACCCTAACGCATCATGCAAAACCCTGAAGCATCACGCAGAACCTCTTTTGACATCGCATTGGGCTCGTAAGTCTCTTCCACACAACCTCATCTTTCACGCACTTCTTGAATCTTTCGTGCACTTCATGCCTTTTACATTTTTCAATGTTTGGACCTTGAATCATGCCTTGTGAACAAGATCCCAATTTATTTTCATCGATTCACATAAGTTTCAGACTGAGCGCGCAAAACCCCTTTTGATGTCGCATTGGGCGCGCAAAACCTTTCCCGCAACATCATCTTCCACACACTGCCTGACTTTTCCATTTTTCGATGTTATGATCCTGAAACATGTCTTGTGTTAAAGTTCCAAAAACACCTTCAATATTTCATGAAAAAACTAATCTTTCATGCACACTTAAAGTCTTTCATGCACCTTCCTTTTCCAAATACACGTTTCTCCATTTTCCAATTTTCAGCCCCAAAAATATGGAAAAAACACTAGAGAACAACACCACCTTCAATATATGCTTCATTAATAACCTTCATGATTCTTTTATATGATTTGGATTCATCAATGACTCTTCTTCTTTCATCAAAAAATCCACTATCGTGATATATATCCATTGACATATCGGCTTTAGCATCGTCAGAGTTTCCATTGAAAGTACAATAGCTTCCCTGGCCTCCACCATCATCTTTCCATCCAATAAAATTTGTATATGAATGGAATCACCTTTACCCCCCTTTCCTTCATATTTATTTCATCATAAGTTCTCCTAAATTAGGATATTTTTGAAATACAAATCATCCAAGAATTTTCTGATTTAGCTACAATGTGAAATGCATGGCCATCTTAGAATTCCAAGCCCTTCCATAGTCTCTCTTCTTCTTGAACCATCATTCTCTAATTCATGCAAATCATATGATACTATTCTTCAAGTAATCTCATGCATGGTTCTCATAAAATCATGAGTAATTTCTTGGTATTCTTCCTCAATCATCCTTATATGGATGATACCTCACCATTCCTCTATTTCATTAGAGTTATTCTTGATCTCCTTTATTTTGATCTTTCATTGACAACTTTTGACACAAATAAAACCTTATACACAAAGTGGTCCCAACAGTCTCTACATTGTCCATGAGTATTGATACAATTCTTCCTTCCATGTTCTATTTCTAAACTAGGTAATTTACTGGATTATCACATAAAATTATGGACTTTTTATAACTCTAAATATGGTATAATAAAAAAAATTTATGCATCATAAATCCTATAATCATAAACTTTAATTTATTTGGGGAAATATTTACTTTTAAATCCATCATAATGGTAGGTATAGAAAATATTAGCTATCCTAAGTGTATCCCATGGGAGTGTAACGCTCCGACCCTAGTTACCTAGAGTTTGTGCATTATTACATAACATTGGAATGATCACAATAGATCAAGTCTCAAAAGACCAATTAGTTTAGTAGCCTTGGAAGTACTAGATACATATATAAGTTTTACATTAAATTATGAAATGGAAAAAAAACATTGTGTCCCCTTTTAACACACTCATATCCTTTATCCTATTCCTGTAGGTTAATCGTAATATACTTCTTCACATCATGGAAAAAAGAAAACATAAAAAGGGGTGAGATCAGATGATCAGTAAGGATAAAAATATAGTAAAAACTATCATAAATAAGAATAAACATTTAAGGACACGTATAAGACTAAAAAAAGCCTTTTAAACTTAAACTTCAGCATAATATGGAAATGATAAGTCAAATAATTCCATTTACTTGTTTACATGGATACTGTACTAGTCGAATAATCAAATGTAATATCAATAGCTAATTTCATAATGATGGAATGCATACTGCTGGACATCATAACCACATAGTCAAGGACTTGTACCAAGACTACATATAAGATTTTGTCAAGTTCTTATGCCAAGACACTAGTTTGTCTCATGAGACCTACCGATGCATCATGGAGCTATAGCAGGCTCCACCCATCACTAACTAAGTCCAATGAATTCCTCACATAAAAATATTAAAACATAACATAAACATTCATATTAAAACTATAATATGAGATGTTAATACTTTAACCATAAACCATGAATGGTATAAAAATAACATATCCATAGTCAAACATATCACAAAACCTTCAATACAAAATGGAATATTGTATCATAATAAATCAACTTCAAACAACTGTAAAATCCATCAAAGGATGTTTATTGTAATGTCCATGAAATTCTGTATATATTTTTTAATTATATATAATTATTTCGAGACCGCGAAATCTGATGGCGCATGATTCCGAGGCCCAGAGTGCCCGGAATGATCCGTCGAAGTTTTGTTAAGCTTTAATTAGCGTGCGTAAGAAGTTTTCCTGAAAAAGTGGAATAACTCATAAACAGTTACTCGGATCAGAAATCCAAGGGCACCATTATGCTAAGGAGGGAGGGTTTACCCTAGGCACGACTTAAGTTTAGTAGGCGTGAGCCTCTTGTGAGAAAACCCAAAAATGGCATAACCGTAAATAAAATAATTAAATAAAGTTATTTTATTTTTTCAAATGCTTATAACTCACAAATGGTAACTCAGATTAAAAATCTAAGACCACCGCTGAACTCGTGAGGGTATTTTTTATTTAGAAAAATACTAACATTGGCCGACCCGGGCTACCAGTGAAAGTTAGTTTTTGACCATAAATAAAATAATTAAGTGACAATTATTTTATTATAAAATCCATAACTTTTAAATAGTAACTTGGATTGGAAATAAGAGAGTAATGTTGGGTTTTTTGGGGCGTGTTTCACTTAGGAAGAGCCTAACCTCAACCGACATAGGTTGAGGGTGACTGTTAATAAATTTCCAATTTTTTTTTCCGGGTATGTTCAGTAAATGCGCGAGTGAAATTTTTTAGATTTTGAACTGGTACTCGGAATTGAAATCCTAGGACACCGTTGAACTTGCAACGCTGATATTCCCTTAAGGAGACCTTCACCTTGACCGCAGGAGTTTGAGGGTGAAAATTAGTTTTTGGAATTTTCATGGGAGAAAATAAAATAAATATGCTTTATTTTATTTTTGAAATTGAAACCTCCGATTTGAAACATGAAGGTGGGGACCACACGAGGGTGGTTGGGCATTTAATACTAGGAATTAAATACCCGATTACACAAAATGTGTAAACACATTTCTCTTTAATTAATAGGATTCATTAATTCTGAATTAATGAATCAACTTTAACCCTTGGAATTCCCCAATTAATGTGCCAAAAAATTAATTGACTAATTAATAAACTTAATCTTATTAATTTGGAACCTCATCTCTCGTGGGTGAAAGGATTGGAAAAGGGGAGGAGATTTGTGAGAACATTCTCTAATGAAGAGCATCCTTCAGAATTGAAGAATGAGGACGGTGCTTGAGCCCGGATCGGAAACATCTTGCGAGAGTGATGAATGCTGACGTCACCATCTTCATCACCTTCGTCTTCTTCCTCATGAAAACTCCTATGGGGAACATCAAGGTAGGAGTTTGTTTTTAATATGATTTAATTTATTTGATAATTATTCATATTCTAGTTTCTCAATGATGATGGACAAATAAACAGGGCCATCATCCCTCACATATACCTTGCCCCCTTTATCTTTTGTTCCTCGTGCATTCTTCGTGAATTCTTCGACATCAAATATTTAATGATGCTGGAAACAAAAAGTTTTGTCGAGCGTGACATATGGACGTAGAGCTCTCAACCCGAGGATCGTGAATATGTGAACGACATAATTTTCAGGCTTGGAATGAAGATGCAATGGCTCGCAGAAGAAGGCAGCGGCTGACACCCGGCTGACCGTGAGGAAGGAAGGGCGGCGTGCGTCTACATCGCCGAATGATGAGGAATCCATGGCTTGTTGGCCGTGGTGGGGTAGGGTGGAGGCTGACATCTGGCCGACCTCTTGGCGGAGCGACGACGTGCGTTCGTGCCGCCGGTGGAGGAGGAGGCCGCGACCGCTAGGCCATGACGGAGGCCAAAGAGCGGCCGGCTGTGCTAGCCACGGTGGAGTAGCGGTGCGTGACTGTGCTACTAGGAGGAGGGCCGACCGAAAAACTGGTCGGCCGTTGCGGTTCGGAAAGACCCTCTCGGGTCCCGCGGTGACCTGACAATGCCTAGAGGTGCTTCTCCTTTGTATTTCCGAACGGAAGGGGGTCCGATCCCCCTTCAGCGCTAGCTCAGGCGGGCTGTGCAGTAGGCCACACCCAGCGTGAGTCAGGCCACGCCTAGTAGGCTGGGCCAGGCCCACCATAGCCCAGGCCAACCGGTCCAGACCTAAATCGGGCCGGGTCGGTCCGACCATGTCAGACCGGACCCGGGCCCATCTGGACCCAAATATGTATTTGGGGCCATATCTTGAGAACCGAGCGTCCGTTTGATGAACCATCTGTGGAAACAGAATCCTTGGATCGAGATAGTTCTTTTTGGTATACTCCACTTGGGTTTTTGATAAAGTTGGAGTATGAATGGGTTGGATCGAACCCCGAATCCAACCGGGCCCTCGGAGCGGAAATGCTAGTAACTTACAGATCGAGCATCCGATTGATGCGTCGTATGTTGTGTTGGGTCCCTTATCACATGACAGACCATTGGGATACTTCTTTGTGGTAGTTCAGGGCAGTTGAGAACAATGGATTGAGGAGCGGTTCTCCCAAGCGTGCTACGCATGGAGCCCTGCGACTGGCTGAGACTTGACGACTGCTGACCGTTTTGACTCCGAGTGACTCGACAGGCCCAGTGGGGAGCACCTCTATGTGACATGGCAGAACCATGGTGGGGAGATCATCTGTGTGATGCGGAAAACCCATGATACTCGATAGGAGTAGTACCTCAGCAGGCCATGAGGGGGAGCACCTCTATGTGACATGGTATACCCATGGTGGGGAGTGCGTCTATGTGGTGCGGCAGACCCACGGTACTCGATAAGAGGAGTACCTAAGTAGTCCAAGGTTAGTGGAAACACCTCTATGTGATGCGGCAAGACCCCTGTACTCCATTGAGGAGGATTTCTCCAGCAGCCTAGGTGTTCGACATTGTGACTAGGGATGTTACTTGTTATTATCCCTAGAGGATCAAATGGATGGCTATCAGCATTTCATAGCGATCCTATGTGGGTCAGATCCTGTGTGGGTCAGCGCTCAGTGATCCTGTGTGGGTCAACGCATACCGATCCTATGTGGGTCAGATCCTGTGCGGGTCAACGCTCAGTGATCCGGTGTGGGTAAGCGCATACCAATCCTGTGTAGGTCAGATCTTGTGTGGGTCAGCAGAGGTTAGTTACCTATCGACTCTGGGTGGGTCGGATCCTGTGTGGGTCATTGTGGGGGTTAGTACCTATCTATCATGTGTGAGATGAGTCTTATATCTTCATGGTGTACCTGTGTGGTACTATATCATCATGGAGTTACCTATGTGGTACTCTTGCCTTCGTGGTGTTACCTTTGTGGTATTCATCCCTCCTGTGTGAGATGAGTTTATCTTGATAAATTAGCTATATGTATGGTCATATACCTAAGTAGACTTGAATATTGTTTCCATGTTTTTTGGTTTATAATTTATGGATTTTAGAGACCTTTAGGGGTCTCGGGGTCCCTACTGAGTATTGTTATACTCACCCCTGCACGGGCTACGCCCACACCTTGTTGTGTTTGGTGCAGATGACGGACTGTGCTAACTGAGGAAGGAGTACCTGAACTAGAGACTGATCATAGGTGGACCTTATATGAGGATATCTGCATAGAAGACTGTTTGAGGGCTATACCCACCCTTCAGGTAGGATCCTTGGAGAGTGTTCACAACATCTGTTCTTGGTTTTACTTGTACTTTCTAGTTTTACTTGTACTTTCCAGTGGGACTTATATTCCATCCCCTTAACTTTCTGTACACACCCTGTTTACTATATAGTTTACTTTGTGCTTGTATCTTGCTGTGTTCTTGGTTTGTGTGAGTTTACAGTTTATAAAGGCAATGCCTTCCCATTTTAGGGAATACGACTTTCAGTGCTTTTCTCCATCCCCTAGCATATGGAAGGCGGGCTTGGGGTAGTCACGGCACGAGCCCCGGGGGACGGGTCATGAAAAAGTGGTATCAGAGGAGTTCGGTTCCACCGAAGAAGTATGACTTTGATCTTTTCTATGAAGCAATAGTGTTAAGTTTTATGAGTGTGGTTTTCAATTTGGGGAGTCCAGTGTTGGTGTGACAGTCGATGTATCCATACACCAGGACCCTAAATTATGATTTCCTACTCAGCGCACGTAAACATTGATTGCCTGTGTTTTTGAAAACTTTTTCTTTTGATTTCTTCGGAGTCAGCTCACTAGGTATAACTTAATTACCATGGCACACCTGTTCCTTATCAGGATGCCACCACATAGACAACCATCTAGGATTCTCGAGAGAGTACACGATGACGGCCCACCGAGCGACGAGGCCTCGGTGCCGGGCCCTCTTATAACGTTAGCACCTTCAGGTGGTGTACCAGTAGCACCACTACCCATTGGGAAGCTGTTACCACCAGCTCCACCAGTAGATTATGCACGCTGACTGAGCGTTTTTCACGAGTTCCATCAGCAGAGGCCTCCGAGGTTTCGAGCTGAGATAGATTCCCAGGCAGCTAAGGAATGGCTGGAGGCTGTGGCTAGAGTTTTCCACCTAGTTGAGACACCAGTAGAACAAATGGTGATCTTAGCTTCTAGTCTTTTCTAGTGAGTGACCATGAGGATGGTCCTCATATTGACGAGGCTTCAGTATGTGGGCAGTTTCCCGAGATAGTACCTTCAGGTAGTGTGTCAGATATATCACTACTCGTTGGGTAGCAGTTACAACCAGCGATACCGGTAGAGGACACATTTAGGATTTGTGCCTTACACAAGTTTTAGAATCAGATACCCCTCAGGTTCTGAGGCGAGCCTGACTCACTGGAGGATGAGGACAGACTTGAAGAGGTGTCTAAGAGTTCTCTAGAGCTTCTACAGCTTTGGTAGGATGACATGTCAGTACCTGAGTATTCATCGAGGCGTACTAACCATTCCTGGTACTCGTTAAATACGATAAGATCAGTGATTTAGGGCTCAGACTTCCGAGAGAGGTGTCTTTAAGGACATATGAGATAGCACTTTTCCTCTATGCATTCCTACCTATGTTAGGGAGCTAGAGAGAAACTTTTTGGTTGAATGTTCTTTTGCTGAGAGGATACATCTAGTGAATGTTAGCAGTGGGAAAGTAGAAAACTGGCACCAGTCACAGAGACTTGGGTGTGTAAAATGTTTCAAGAAGATTATGTGATAGGTCCAGACAAATTTGTAGGGCTGTAGATGTGGAAGCAGAGTTAGGAGAGAATCATAAGGTGGTGTACATTTTGACATGTTACAACCACCCCCTTTTTGGTCCCCACCAGGATCAGGGAGCTGGAGGATAAGGTAAGGGAGTAGCTACATGAGGTCAAGGAGTGTGACCCAAGGGATCTAAGAATGGTTAGAGGTATTGTCTGTGTCTACTACTAGATGCCGTATTAATAGATAAATAAACTAATCATTCCTTCTTTACGTAAATATTTTTCAAGACCTAGAGTTTCCAATTAATCCATTGACTTGACCCTCATGTCTGGAGATACCTTTTGGAGGAGACACGGTAATAATACTTATGCCGACGGTGTGATCTAACCCTTGAGGTGAGAGTTTCGGTTGGAACCTCTTGGTGACAGCATCGAGGCCTTATGATGTTAGTTTAGGTATGACTGTACATCCACAGTTCATACTCAGATTGATTATATTAGGAAAAAAGGTTTTGGTTTAACTACAATTTTGGGATGGGTTTTTCCTTAGTTAGAGAAAAAGGAAACCCAGGTAGCACAGGATAAACTCCTGCAAAGGAGGGTGCATCCGATCATGCCTGAGTCAGCTGGCCCTACCCTCGTGGAAGTGGGAGTTTTGAGTTTTCAGTTCCCAATAGAAGCAGAAAAGTGTGGGGGAAATCCTTTCAAAAGATGTTTCCAGGTTTAACTCCCTGAAGGGTAGGGACTTCTACTTTGGCATAGTACAACCATAGTTTTGGACTAGACTTCTCCAAGGTAGTGGCACCGTTGTTAGTTTTGATGAAAAAGTGGGAGCCTTCCCTATGGATGGAGAAGTGACAACAAAGATTTCAAGAACTGAGGTAGAGAATGAAGAGTAGAACTATGATACCCATGACCTGGAGTTAGTAGCAGTGGTCTTTGCACTAAATATGTGGAGACACTACTTGATGGGTGAATGTTTTATAGTCTATTCTGATCATAAGAGTCTTAAGTATAACTTCTCTCAGAAGGACCTAAACCTAATACAATGAAAATGGATTTAGTTTCTCCAAGAATATAACTTTGAGATAGTCTATAATCCTGGGAAGGGGAACGTGGTAGAATATGCAATCATTAGGAGGTCTGGTATGCAGTTGCTGAGTGATGCGACAAAGCAGCTAGCCGTTTTGCAGATATCCTATGTGGATCGAGATGGAGCATCATATCTTCAGTCTTTGAGAGTCACTACCCCACTCCATTAGAGAGTCAAGGAGGCATATCTTGGGACACTGACTGCGAGGATCAACATGATCATATATCTACAAGACATGCACATGATGGATTTTCTGAAGGTGGGGAGCATGTCATCCTCTTCAGAGGATGTACCATGGTACCAATAGCGTTACAGGAGGAGGTGTTGAGGGAGTTCCACACATCCCCTATGGCAGTACATCCTGGAGTGGTGAATATGTACTAGGACCTCCGACGTCAGTACTGATGTCCCGGGATGAAGGGAGTAGTGGTAGTGTTTGTATCATGATGTCTCACTTGTCAACAAGTGAAGACTGCACAGAGTTGGAATATGTTTTATGCCGTCAGGATATGAAGACCCTTGGAGTTTCAAGAGAGGGACCACATATTCTTGTGAGTTTATCCTCGACAGGGACTACAAATATTTGGACAAGGCATAAAGTTATAACCAAGGTTTATCAGTCCTTTTCTGATACTGCGGAGGATAGGCAAGGTAGCATACTTCTTGGCTCTTCCACCGTAGTTGGAGAGGGTGCATGACGTCTTCCACATATCCCATCTGTGGAGATAGGTGCATGACCCATCTCACATCATCGACCATGATGAGCTAGACTTAGACGATGGGTTGACATTTTCGGAGGCTCTAGTGGAGATTGAGGATCTACTGAAGCGGGTCTTTTTTGGGTGGTCGATACTTCTGGTGTGCATACGCTGGAAGAACGAGAACCTATAGGAAAACACATGAGAGCAGGAGGGTCAGATTCGTGCTCAGAACCCTCTTTTGGTTGATTTTCCTTTGTTTTAGCTTTAGAGGACGTAAAGCCCTAAGGTGGGGAGAATGTAATGTCCTGGAAATTCTGTATATTTTTTTAATTATATAGAATTATTTTCAGACTGTGAAATTTGGCGGCGCATGATTTCAAGGCCCGGAGTGCCCAGAATGATCCGTCGAAGTTTTGTTAAGCTTTAATTAGTGAAAATAATCAGTTTTCCTGAAAAAGTGGAATAAATCTTAAATGGTTACTCGGATTAGAAATTTGAGGGCACCGTTTTGCTCAGGATGACAGATTTACCTAAGGTGAGACTTATGTTTAGTCGGCAGGGGCCTCCTGTGAGAAAACCCAAAAATGGAATAACCGTAAATAAAATAATTAAATAAAGTAATTTTATTTTTCAAATGATTATAACTCACAATTGGTAACTCAGATTAAAAATCCTATACCACTACTAAACTCGTGAGGGTATACTTTCTTTAGGAAGATACTAACATTGGCTGGCACGGGCCACCAGTGAAAGTTAGTTTTTGGCCGTAAATAAAATAATTAAGTGACAATTATTTTATTGTAAAATCCATAACTTTTCAATGGTAACTCAGATTGGAAATATGAGATTACCATTGGGTTTTTGGGGTGTTTTTCACTTAGGAAGAGCCTAACCTTGACCAGAGTGGGTTGAGGGTGACTGTTAATAATTTTACGAACTTTTTTTCAGGTACGTTCAGTAAACGCGCGAGTGGCATTTTGTAACTTTTGAACTGGTGCTCGGAATTGAAATCCGAAGACACCGTTGAACTCGAAACACCAATATTCATTTAAGGAGACTTTCACCTCAACCATAGTAGGTCAAGGGTGGAAATTAGTTTTCAAACTTTTAATGGGAGAAAGTAAAATAAAAATGCTTTATTTTATTTTTGAAATTGAATCCTCCATTTGGAACATGAAGGTGAGGAACACATGAGGGTGGTCGGGCATTTAATGCTGGGCATTAAATGCCCAGTTACAAAAAATGTGTAACCACATTCCTCTTTAATTAATTAGATTCATTAATTCTGAATTAATGAATCAACTTTAACCCTTGGAATTCCCCAATTAATGTGCCAACAAATTAATTGATTAATTAATAAACTTAATCTTATTAATTTGGCACCTCATCTCTCATGGGGGAAAGGATTGGAAAAGGGGAGGAGATTTGGTAGAACATTATCCAATGAAGAGAATCCTTTAGAATTGAAGAACTAGGACTATGCTTGATCCCGGATCGAAAACATCTTGCAGGAGTGACGGACACCAACGTCACCATCTTCATCGACTTCGTCTTCTTCCTCATGACAACTCCTACGGGTGAATGTCTAGGTAGGGGTTTGTTTTTAATATTATTGAATTTATTTGATAATTCTTTATATTTTGGTTTCTCAATGACGATGGATAAACAAACGAGGCCATAATCCCGCACATATACCTTGCCCCTTTTATCTTTTGTTCCCTGCGTGTTCATCGTGCATTCTTCGATGTCAAATATTTAATGATACTGGAAACACAAAGTTTTTCCGAGTGCAACATATGAACGTGGAGCCCTCAACCTGAGAACCGTGAATATGCGAAGGACATAATTTTTGAGCTTGGAACGAAGCCGCAATGGATCGTGGAAGAAGGCGGCTGCCGACACCCTGCCGACTGCAAGGAAGGAAGGGCGGCACATGTCTGTGCCACCGGATGATGAGGAAGACACAACCTATCAGCCGCGGTGGGGTAGGGGTGCGGCTGGAATTCGGACGGACATGTGGCGGAGTAGCGGCGTGCGTCCGCGCCACCAGTAGAGTAGGAGGCCACAACTGCTTGGCCACGGCGGAGGCCGAAGAGCGGCCGGCCGTGCTGACCGCGGTAGAGCAGGGGTGCGCGACCGCAGTGCTGGGAGGAGGACCGACCGGAACACCAGCTGGTTGTTGCGGTTCGGCGAGACCCGCTCGGGTCCTACGGTGACCAGGCAACGCCTAGAGGCGCTGCCCCTTTTCCATTCCGAATGGAAGGGGGTTCGCTCCCCCTTCGGCGCTAGCTCGGGCGAACCGTGCCAGCAGTTCGCACCA
This sequence comes from Viscum album, assembly GCA_963277665.1. NCBI lineage: Eukaryota > Viridiplantae > Streptophyta > Magnoliopsida > Santalales > Viscaceae > Viscum > Viscum album. The sequence continues at coordinate 1,761,419,625 of OY728151.1, forward strand.
CTGGGCCGTGCCCAGCACGAGTAGGGCCATGCCCAGCAAGCCAAGACGGGCCGCCCCCTTCGCGGGTCGGGCCAGATCACAGTCCAACGAGCTGGGCCCACCGCAGCCCAGGCCAATCAGGCCGGACCCGAATCGGGCCAGGCGAACCGAACCAGGTTGGGTCTTCCCAAGCCAGGTCGGGCTGGGTCGGTCTGACCGAGTCTGACCGGACCCAGGCCCATCTAGACCTAGATACCCCTTTGTGGCCATATCTTGAGAACCGAGCGTCCGTTTGACGAACCAACTACGACACCAGAATCCTTGGATCGAGATAGTTATTTTTGGTATAATCCACTTGAGGTTTGGATAAAGTTGGTGTACAACTGGGTTGGATCGATCCCTGAATCTAACCGGGACCTCGGAGTGGAAACACTAATAACTTACAGACCTGACGTCCGATTGACGTGCTTTCTCTTGAGTTGGGTCCCTTATGATGTGATAGACCTTTGGGATACTTCTTCGTGGAACTTTGGGGTGGTTGAGACCAATGGCTTGGGGATTGGTTCTCCCAATCACTCTATGTATGGAACCCTACGACTGGCTAAGACTTGACGACTTCTGACTGTTTTGACTCGGAGTGACTCAACAGGCCCAGTGGGGAGTGCCTCTATGTGACGTGACAGACCCACAATACTTGATAGGAGGAGTACCTCAGCAGGCTAGGAGGGAGAGCACCTCTGTGTGACGTGGTAGACCCATGGTGGGGAGCGCCTCTGTGTGATGCGGTAGACCCATGATACTCGATAGGAGGAGTATCTCAACAGTCCAAGGTTAGTTGGAAGTGCCTCTATGTGACGCGGTAGGTCCAATGTACTCCATTGAGGAGGAGTTATCCAGCATTCGAGATGTTCGATGTTGTGACTAGGGATGTTATTTTTTATTATCCCTAGAGAATCCCATGGCTGAATATCAGCATTTCATAATGATCCTGTGTGGGTCAGATCCTGTGTGGGTCAGTGCTCATCAATCCTATGTGGGTTAGCGCATACTGATCCTGTGTGGGTCAGCACTCAAGGATTCTGTGTGGGTCACTGCATATTGATCTTGTGTGGGTCAGATCCTGTGTGGGTCAGCAGAGGTTAGTTACCTATCGACTCTGGGTGGGTCAGATCCTGTGTGGGTCATTGCGGGGGTTAGTACCTATCGATCCTGTGTGAGATGAGTCTTATATCTTCATGGTGTACCTTTGTGGTACTATATCATTGTGGAGTTACCTATGTGTTACTCCTACTTTTATGGTGTTACCTTTGTGGTATTCATCCCTCCCATGTAAGATGAGTTTATCTTGATAACTTAGGTATATGTATGGGCATATACCTAAGTAGGGTTGAATATTTTTTCCATGTTTTGTGGTTTATCCTCTTTGGATTTGAGAGACCTTCAAGGGTCTTGGGGTCCCTATTGAGTATTGTTATACTCAACCCTGCATGGGCTACGCCCACACCTTGTTGTGTCTGGTGTAGACGACGGACAACGCTGACTGAGGATGAGGGTACCTGGACTGGAGACTGCTCAAAGGTGGAGCTTAGGTGAGGTGATCCGTAGAGAAGACCGTTTGAGGGATATACCCACCCTTCAGGTAGGATCCTTGGTGGGTGTTCACATCAGGTGTTCTTAGTTTTACTTCTAATTTCCAGTTTTACTTGTACTATCCAGTTGGGATTGCATTTCGACCCCTTTAATTTCTATAAAACCCTGTTTACTATGTAGTTTAATTTATGCTTGTATCTTTCTGTGTTCTTGGTTTCTGTAAGTTTACAATTTATAAAGGAAAAACATTCTTATTTTAGGGAATACGCCTCTCGATTCTTGTCTCCAACCCCTTATCTATGGAAGACGGGCTTGGGGTAGTCACAGCACGAGTCCCGGGGGACGGGTCATGACATTGACATAGATGAAATCAAAACTATTTGAGGGAAATTTGAAATCATTTAAAATTCAAGTAAATATAAAAGAAAAAAAATTTATTTTGAAAATATTCTTATAATATTGTAAGGGAATCTTAGAAGGTGTTATAATGGTGGAAAAAAGCTGCACCTTCCATATAGGTTAAAAAACATTCTTATCTTAATTTGTTGAAAACGTCACAAAGTACCTTGTTTGGAAAACGACAGAAAGATTCATTTATTTTTTTTTATAGAAAGTCAAAAAGGGTATAAAATGAATTTAACCAATATTATAGGAAATAGTAAAAATGTTTTGAAATACATTTTTAAGAAACACGGATGTGGATGAAAAAGAAGTCCCAGTAGATACTTACTTATAAACAACCTCAGATAAATAAAGTGATTGTAAAATTAACCCTTACCTTGTAATTTTCCTTAGTCAAGGGTAGGTTAACCTCCTTTCAGTAGTATCATTGTTTTAGGTGTTAACTGATTCGTTTTCCTTTATATGTTTTGTTATGTAAGTCATGTTTATTATGGATATAATGTATTTGATTCATATCCATAATGATATCAAGTTCTTAAACATTATTTTTTAATCATAAAATTAAATTTATTCTTGAATGGTTACGATGGGGAATGAATCTCATTACGTTCATGGAGATGGTAATCCATACATACGCACAGACGACAATATCATTCTATTGATGGTGAAATCATATGTAATTGGATGGTATATCATATATACATAATTATTAACATATTATATTAATTATTTACATCAATTATACTCATCCAAATAATGAAGTGTTGAATAACAAACTACACCACGACGTGGAGACGGTAAGCCGTACGTACGCACGTATGGTGACTTTATCATTCATAGGATGGATAGCGTAATGAATATGGTTGTACCATTTTAATAATAACATCATAGTATGTATAAGGTACTATATTTATTATTCTAGTATGAAAACAACAAAGAAATAGTAAGTGGAAGAAGAAAAGAACTTTGAAAGAGGTGATGAAATAATTACCTCTTCTTCGGGGGATTCCTTTTGATTTGATCAAAAGGGCTCCTTAGGTTGGATTTATGATAAAATTAAGGCCTCTAGGTTGAAGTGAGGGTATTTGGGAGGATATTTGAGTAGAGTTTGGATAATCCAAATGGATTTGGAGGTGTGATTTTGAGAGAAGGGGAAGTACCCTTTTATAAGATAGGTGATGGTCACTTTAGGAAAAGCTTGAAATATTAATTTATTATACAATCATATTCGGTTTATAATGACTCCAAAAGGATATATTTTGAGGATAAGGTGGGTATGGGTCTAAAATATCTCAACAAATAGGTTTTAGACAGGTTTAGTTCACCATATTAACCTTATCTTTTAGATTTAACTCTTAGTTAAATAGTTTAACTTTTACCATGTATTCTTGTATTATTATAATAAATGGTTAATAAACTTACTATAAAAATACAAGAGAACCCCAAGTGGTTCATTATTTTCATATCTAACCTTATATAAGTCCTTTGGCCGAACCTTAGATTTTTAGGAATATTATATCAATTAGTAATATAGTATTTGTTTTAAAAACTCATTTATGTCAATTTTGACACTATTTAGTATTTGGTTTTTGTGAAAGTCAAAAAAACTTGATTACTTCAAAAAAAATACATTAAATAAATCCTAACATTTCATATTAACCTATAAAATTAGTGTAATGCATCAAAAGTCTCAATTTAAATTTATTTGGATCTTTAGAATATCTATTATTTTAATCTTTCATTAATAAGGTAATTACTACATCATCATTGTGTCATAAATAAATTTAATTATTTAATGTCTAAAAATTATAAAAAAATATCATTAGGTAGGAAATTTTTTTAGATTTCTAATAAATATTTATTGTCAAATTTTTATTTTTTATAACCATATATTAAAAATGTTTTAGTTATGAAAATTTGAATTTAACACTTTTAACTCTTCTTTAAATAAAATAATAATAAATGTCCTAATCTAATCCAAGTTGATCAAAGAGGATCATATTTTATTCCTAAAGTTTATTTTGGTCGAAATAAAATTATCCAATAGAATTAGGACATGTGTTAGGGTAATTATAATATCATTTTTACCTTTAATTACCCTATTTACTTTTAACTGTGGTAAATAAAATTCAAATGTTACTATTCACCAAAAAATATTTTCATCATATTGAACCAAATTTTACTTACTGATGTCAACCATGTCTCTCAGATTTTTGAAATTCAATTCTCATAAGCGGTAAAATTATGTTTTATGAAAATTTGCAAATGTGCCTAGAAGGTGGGTAAAAGACATTAAAATGTTCTATAAAATTTTATACATCTAATTTTATTATAAAATGACTCTAATGAATTAAATTGAAATTATATAGGTATTATTTATCTATTTTGACCTAAAATAAATTTAAATAAAATAAATAATTATTTAAATAAAAAGTAGGTTTTAAACAATAATGCAGTGTTTCACTATTCATCAAAAATTGAAAGTTTTCAGAAAAATACAAAAAATTCACCCTAAGCTAATTTCGATATTCTAAATCCAAAAAATGAGGTATATTTTGAAAAATAAAATTTATAAAATTTCAAAAAGTGGGTATTACTATTCAGAATGACTAGTTTGATTTATCGTGGTGTGCTAAAACTCAAAGTTGCGTACAAAGAAAGCTATTGAATTATTCAAAGAGAAACGTACCGAGGAAGCTTGAGGTGTCACATTCTTCCCTCCAAATAATTTCATCCTCAAAATTTCTAGAATACTACTGCATAAAAAGATTCGGGTGGTTCTTTATCATAAGTTCCTTGGGTTCCCACATTGCCTCTTCCATCTTATGGTTTCTCCATAGAACCTTTACCAGACGAGTCATCAGGTTTCTCAACACTTGTTTTCTGGTATCAATAATCTTGATAGACTCTTTACAATAAGATAGATTGGGTTCCAGTTCTATTTCTTCATAGGTGAGTACATGAGTTGGGGTCAGGCATGTATTTTCTCAACAGTGATACGTGGAACACATCATGAACATTGGATAGACTTGGAGGCATTTCAAAATGTTAAGTTACAACTCTAATTAATTCTATAATTTCTAATGGTCCGATGTACCTGGGACTTAATTTACCCTTCTTACCGAATCTTACAACACCCTTCCATGGAGATATCTTCAAGAAAACATGATCTTCTACTTGAAATTCCAAATCCTTCATTCGGTTATCAGTATAGCTCTTTTTCCTACTTTGAGCTACTTTGATGTGCGTTTGGATAATATTCACATTTTCCATTGTTTCCTCAACAAGTTATGGGCCTATGAGTTTTCTTTCACCAACATCATCCCAAATAGTTTGTGTGCGACATCTCTTTCCATATAACTCTTCATATGGTGCCATCTGAATACTTGAATGAAAGATATTATTATAGGAAAATTCTACCAGAGGTAAATATTGATCCCACATACCTTGAAAGTCAAGTGATAAAGATCTCAACATGTCTTATAAGATTTGAATAGTCTGTTTTGATTGTCCATCAGTTTGAGGGTGGTAGGTAGTACTCAAAAGATGTTTAGTATCCAGGTCCTTCAGAAGACTTTTCCAGAATCTTGATGTAAAATAGGGATCACAATCAGAAAAAATTGACAGGGGTACTCCATGAAGTCTTACAACTTCATTAATATATATTCTTTCTAAACGTTCAAGTGGTAAATCCTCTCTTATAGTAAGAAAATGTGCTGACTTGGTAAGACGATCAACAATGACACATATTGCATCATTCCTTCTAGGATTCTTTGGTATCCCCATGAAAAATTCCATCGTAATATCATCCCATTTACAATAAGTTATGGGAAGATGTTGCATGACTCCTCTAGGATGTTTTCTTCCAGCCTTCACCTGTTGACAAACCATACATCTTAACACATAATCAGAAATCTCCCTCTTCATGCTGTCCCACCAAAAATGTTCCTTCAAATCTATATACATCTTAGTGCTACCAGGGTGTATAGATAAATTGGAGCTATGATCATCATCAAATAATTCCCTTTTTAGATCAGGTATGTTAGGAACACAAAGTATTTTCCTAAATTTCAATATTCTATCTTCATATACAAAGTTAATCAATATCCCATCATTCACATATTTAATTTTCTTTTGAAAATACTCATCATCAGTATGAGAAATTTTTATCCTTTTTAGTAAAGATGGTTTGGAAACCATTTAAAAATGTATTTATGTTTCACTTTCCATGATTATTCCCATATCCATCTTTACTAGATCTATGAAAATAGGATCCATTTCGATTCTCATCTTGTTCAAAACTCCATGATCATTTCTGCTCAAAGCATCTGCCACCTTATTTTCCTTCCCTAGGTGGTAGTGTATAGTGAAATCATAATATTTGAGTAGTTAAAGCCATCATCTTTTCCTCATGTTGAGTTCTTTCTACGAGAAAATATACTTCAAACTCTTTTGATCAGTATATATATCAAATTTTTCAACATAGAGATAACGTCTCCATATCTTCAAATCAAATATTACACCTACTAACTCAAGATCATGAGTGGGATAGTTTTGTTCACAAATTTTTAGCTGTCGTGATGCATAGGCAATAAATCTATCATTCTACATAAGGACACAACTAAGTCCTTTATTTGAAGCATCACTATAAATAACAAACCCATCATTCCCCGATGGTAGAGTCAAGATAGGAGAATTGAATAATATTCTCTTTAGTTCTTCAAAAAATTCTTCACACTCTTTTGTCCAAAAAAAATTTAACCCCTTTATGTGTGAGCTTGGTTAATGGGTTATCCAATCAGGTAAAATTCTGGAAGAAACACCGATAATAATCTGCTAAACCAATAAAACCGTGTACCTCATTTGTACTCGTCAGTGCTGTCCATTCTTGTATTGCTCTTGTCTTAGAAGGATCAATAGAGATTCCATCCTTAGAGAAAATATGGACAAGAAAAAAAATCTCATGAAGCTAGAAATCACACTTTCTAAACTTCCCATATAATTAATTTCTTCTAGGAGTCTTTAGAATAGTGAACAAGTGATTTTCATGATCTTAAAAGATTTTGGAGTATACCAAGATATCATAAATAAATACCACTAAAAAGTCATCAAGATATTCCTTGAAAACTCTATTCATTAGATCAATGAAGATAGAGGGTGCATTAGTCAATACAAAAGGCACTACTATAAACTTGTAATTCCCATACCTGGTATGAAATGCTGTCTTCCGAATGTCTTCCTTCTTCACACACAACTGATGATATCTAGATTGAAGGTCAATATTTGAAAAATATTGAGCTCCATGAAGTTGATAAAATAAATCATCAATGAATGGTATGAGATAATTGTTCTTTATTGTTATAGCATTGATCTCCCTGTAGTCAATGCACAACCTCATAGATCCATCTTTATTCTTCACAAAAAGAATAGGGGATCCCCATAGAGAAACACTAGGGTGAATAAATCCCTTATTACTCAATTCCTCTAGTTTTTTCTTTAGTTCCACTAATTCCAAAGTGGACATTATATAAGGGGTCTTCGATATGGGCCTTAAAACATGAATTAAATAAATGGAAAACTCAATTTCTCATTTTGGAGGATTTCTAGGTAAATCCTCTAGAAACACATCAACATATTCTAGAAAAATAGGTAAATCCTCTATTTGAACATTCCTTTCCTCACCCATAGTTATTTCATTATCTTCCTCCCAAATAATTGAATTTATTAGAGCTACTGGGGGTGGATCTAGATAAGGATTAGATGGTGAAACCTCCACTCTAAAGATAAGGTAATCCTTATCATTATCAAAAATTGTACCAGGGTGTTTTAATAATAAGAAGGATTGTGAGACACCATATCTTATTCTCTTGCTTTGCTTTAAAGTTGTAAGACTTAGAGAATTTTTTTTCTATCATGATAGAACATGAGACTCATAAATTTTCTTTTCATATATGCTCAATGGTCACAAGAAAAGTATTTTTCTAAGAAAATCACTTTAAACTCCCTCCATTCCATATTTGATACTTCTTCATCCTCCTTTGTGTTTTGAATTAATGACCACGATTGATATGCATCTCCCGTGAGGTGATAAACTGACATGAAATTTTTTTCCCTTTCGCTACTCCCCAAAGAATGAAATATTTTATCTAAGGAACTTATCCATTACTCAGCTACATATAGATTTATAGTCCCATTTAATGTTAGTGGTTATTGCCTCATGAAGTGGTCTAACATTAATACTCCACATTCTGGAGTATTTCCAGTTAAATCCTCTAGAAACACATCAAAATATTCTAGAAAAATAGGTAAATCCTCTATTTGAACATTCCTTTCCTCACCCATAGTTATTTCATTATCTTCCTCCCCAATAATTTAATTTATTAGAGCTACTAGGGGTGGATCTAGATAAGGATTAGATGGTGACACCTCCGCTATAAAGATAAGGTAATCCTTATCATCGTCAAAAATTGTAACCTCCTTATTCTTATAATAAATTTTCGCATCATTGTCCAAAATCCAATCCATACTGAGGATTATATCAAATTCAATCATGGGTATGGCGATGAGATCAGGAGATAATGTATGTTTATATGCCCTAATGGGAACTGATTAACAAAAATTTGTTGCAATGATACTTCCCTTAGGAGTTTTGACTGACAACTCCATTGTTAAATCAAATTGGAAATATATAATTTTATTATAGAACTGGGAAGATATGAAACCATGTGATGATCCATAATCAAATAAAGCATTGACTTAATTTGAGGAAACCATTAAAGTACCTACCACCAAGTAATTAGGAGTTTCAACCTCAGCAGTAGTGATCACATAATCTTGGACTTTTTCCCTTGTCCTTTTCTGAGGTAAGTTTCCTTGGGTATTAGGAAATTCATTTCCATAATTCCCCATTTCTCTACAATTGTTGCATTCAACATTGGAAACCTCTTTCTTTCCCTTGAAATCATGAGCTTGGTGACCTTTGTCAACACACTTGTTACAGACTCCCATTACTTTTAGGTAAGTACCAGGGTTTTTCTTCCCACATTTAATGTAGGATGAAAATTAAACTTTTCCCTTCTTCCCCTTATTTCCATTTACAGAGTGTTCCGCAAATCTCTTATTCTCTTACTTTGCTTTAAAGTCGTAAGACTTAAAGATTTTTTTTTCTGTCATGATAGAATATGAGAGAATATATTTGTACAATAAGAAGGATTATGAGACTAATGCTAGACCAAGAAATGGTTTTAACCCATCAAAGAATCGATCAATTTCACTCCTTGGGTTATGTATATAATCTGCTGCATGCCTTGCTAACCTTGTAAAGTTAGCCTCATACTTTGCAACATTGTCATCCTCCTTTTTCCTCAGACTCATAAATTATCTTTTCATATATGCTCGATGGTCACAAGGAAAGTATTTTTCTAAGAAAATCACTTTAAACTACCTCAATTCCATATTTGATACTTCTTCATCCCCCTTTGTGTTTTGAATTAATGACCACCATTGATATGCATCTCCCGTGAGGCGATAAACTGCCATGAAAACATTTTCCCTTTCACTACTCCCCAAAGAATGAAATATTTTATCTAAGGAACTTATCCATTACTCAGCTACATATAGATTTATAGTCCCATTTAATGTTAGTGGTTATTGCCTCATGAAGCGGTCTAAAATTAATAATCCACATTGTGGATCAGGGTGATCCATATAGGTAAAGTTATTATTCATAACCTGAGTGAGTTGTCCCAGTATGGTTATAAGCTGATCAGAACCAGTTGCATCACCAACTCCACTATAATTATCATGAGTAGTAGGTAAATCCCTACATGGATTAAATGCATTGATACAGTTTCCATTCCTTCCACTAGGCACCATTTATAAATAATGGAATACACTAGATTAGTTTATGAATCACAATACATAATTCCAAATGAGTAAAATACCTAACATAAATTAAATAGTTTATGCATATAATCCATAATCATAAAAAATGTTTTCATTGAGGAGGTGTTTACTCATAAAACCTTCATAATGGTTTGTAAATAAAATATGAATTATCCTAAGAATATCCCCCAGGAGTTTCGTAACCAAGAGTGCAGCATAGCCCATTGTTGTGTACCAGGATACCCCGGGTCAAGTCCGAAACTCCTTGTTGGAGTTTTCACTCCAAGGTACATATATGTCAGATCCGCCTCTACCTGCTCATATCTAGACAAGGATGTATTGATTATAAAATTCACAAAATATCTACATTACCAAAATTCTAGGAAGTTATTATATACTAATCCTCAAAGTTTATCTTAGGTTAATGTTCTCTAATCAGAGTTTTTCTAAATCTAGTTTCCAAGGTTTGTAATAACATTTCTCTGATACCAACTGTAACACCCTGACCCTAGTTACCCAGAGTCGGTGCATTATTACATAACGTTGTCATGATCACAAGAGATCAAGTCTTGAAAGACCGATTAGTTTAGTAGCCTTAGAAGTACAAAATACATTCATAAGTTTTATAATACATTATGAAATGAAAAACAACAACATTGTGTACCCTTTGAACACACTCATATCCATTATCCTATTTCTATAGGTTAATCGTAATATACTTCTTCACATCCTGGGAAAAAGAAAATATAATAAAGGGGTGAGCACATATGCTCAGTAAGGATAACAATATAGCAGAAACTATCATAAATAAGAATAAAAATTTATGGTAATTTATAAGACTAAAACAAAATCCTTTTAAGATTAAAATTCAGTATAATATGGAAAATATAAGTCAAATAATTCCATTTACTTATTCACATGTATATTCTACTCGTTGAATAATCACATGTAATATCAATAGCTAATTTCATAATGATGGAATGCATAATGTTGGACATCATAAACACATAGTCAAGGCCTCGTGCCAAGACTACAAATAAGATTTTGTCAAGGCCTTGTGACTAGAAACTAGTTTGTCTCATGATACCTACCAATGCATCGATGAGCTATAGTGGGCTCCCCCTGTCACTTACTAAGTCCAATTCATTCCTCATATGAAAATATTGAAACATAACATAAACATTCATATTAAAACTAGCATACGAAATGTTAATAATTTAACCATAAACCATGAATGGTATAAAAATAACACATCCACAGTCAAACATATCACAAAACCTTCAATACTATATGGAATATTGTATCATAATAAATCAACTTCAAACAAGTATAAAATCCATCAAAGATGTTGACATAGATGAAATCAAAACTATTTGAGAGAAAATTTAAAATCATTTAAAAGTCACCTAATTATAAAAGAAAAAAATTTATTTTTAAAATATTATTATAAGATTTTAAGGGAAGCTTCGAAGGTGTTATAATGGCGTAAAATAGCTACACCTTCCTTATAAGTTAAAAAAAACATTCTTACCTTAATTTGTCGAAAAGGTCATAAAGTACCTTGTTTGGAAAACGATAGAAAGATTCTTTTCAAAAAAATTTATAGAAAGTCAAACAAGGGTATAAATTACTTTAACCCACATTATAGTAAATAGTAAAAATGTTTTGAAATACATTTTTATGAAACACAGATGTGGATGATAAAGAAGTCCCAGTAGATACTTACGCATAAACAACCTCAGATAAATAAAAAGATTGTAAAATTAACCCTTACCTTGTACATTTCCTTAGTCAAGGGTAGGTTAAACTCCTATATAATGTTGAAATAATTGTTATTAAACTATAAAAGAACTAAATACATAAATATGATATCATATATGATCTTTTAATATTGCCTTTTTAATGATATTTCAGTAGTATCATCATTTTAGGTGTTAACTGATTCATTTTTCTTTATATGTTTTGTTACGTAAGTCATGTTTGTTAGGGATATGATGTATTTTATTCATATCCATAATAATATTAAGTTCTTAAAAATTATTTTTTAATCATAAAATGAAATTTACTCTTGAATGGTTATGACGGGGAATGAATCTCATCGCGTTCGTGGAGACGGTAATCCGTACGTACGCACGAGCGACAATATCATTGTATTGATGGTGAAATTGTATGTAATTGGATGTTATATCATATATACAGAATAATTAACATATTATATTTATTATTTACATAAATTATACTCATTATTATACCCATCCAAACAATAAAGTGTTGAATAACAAACCACACCATGACGTAGAGACAGTAAGCCATATGTACGCACGTATGGTGACTTTGTCATTCATAGGACAAATAGAATAATGAATATGGTTGTACCATTTTTATAATAACATCACAATATTTATAAGGTACTAGAGTTATTATTATGGTATGGAAACAACAAAGAAAGAGTAAGTGGAAGAAGAAAATAACTTTGAAAGAGGTGATGAAATAATTACCTCTTCTTCGGGTGATTACTTTTGATTTGATCAAAGGAATCCTTAGGTAGGATTTATGATAAAATTGAGGCATTTAGTGTAAAGTTAGGGAAGTTGGGAGGATATTTGAGCAGGGTTTGTCCGATCCAAATTTCTTTGGAGGTGTGATTTTGAGAGAAGCGGAAGTACCCTTTTATAGGAGAGGTGAGGGTCACTTTAGGAAAAGCTTGAAATATTAATTTATTATACAATCATATTCGGTTTATAATGGATTCAAAAGGATTTATTTCAAGGATAATGTGGGTTTGGGTCTAAAATTTCTTGACCAATAGGTTTTAGACAGGTTTTGGTCACCACATTAACCTTATCTTTTAGATTTAACTCTTAGTTAAATAGTTTAACTTTTACCATGTATTCTTGTATTATTATAATAAATGGTTAATAAACTTACTATAAAAAGCCAAGAGAACGAAAATTGGTTCATTATTGACATATATAACCTTATATAAGTCATTTTTACAAACCTTCTATTTTTAGGAATATTATATCAATTAGTAATATAGTATTTGTTTTAAAAACTCATTTATGTCAATTTTGACACTATTTAGTATTTGGTTTTTGTGAAAGTCAAAAAAACTTGATTACTTAGAAAAATATATATTAAATTAATAATAAAATGTCATATTAACCTATAAAATTAGTGTAATGCATCAAAAGTACCAATTTTCATTTATTTGGATATTTATAATATCAATTATTTTAATCTTACATTAATAAGGTAATTACTGCATCATCATTGTGTCATAAATAAATTTAATTATTTAATGTCTAAAAATTATAAATAAAATAAAATTATGTTGTAAATATTTTTATATTTCTAATGAATATTTATAGTTGAATTTATCTTATGTATAACCCTATATTAAAAATGTTTTAGTTATGAAAATTTGAATTTAACACTTTTAACTCTTCTTTAAATAAAATAATAATTAATGTACTAATCTAATCCAAGTGGATCAAAGAGGATCATATTTTATTTTTAATGTTTTTTTGGTCAAAATAAACTTATCCAATAGAATTAGGACATGTTTTAGGGTAATTATAATAACATTTTGACCTTTAATTACCATATTTACTTTTAACCGTGGTAAATAAAATTCAAAAGTTACTATTCACCAAAAAATATTTTCATCCTATTGAACCACATTTTACTTACTGATTTCAACTATATCTCTCATATTTTTTAAATTCAATTAAAAGAATTGGTAATAGTATGTTTTATGCAAATTTGAAAACGTGCCTAGAAGGTGGGTAAAAGACGTTAAAATGTTCAATAAAATTTTATACATTTAATTTTATTATAAAATGAATCCAATGAATTACATTGAAATTATATATGTATTATGTATATATTTTGACCTAAAAAAATTTAAATAAAATAAATAATTATTTAAATAAAAAGTAGGTTTTAGACAATAACGTAGTGTTTTTCACTATTCATCAGAAATTGAAAGTTTTCAGAAAAATACCAAAAATTCAACCTAAGCTAATTTTGATATTCCCAATCAAAAAATGAAGTCAATTTTGAAAAAATAAATTCATAAAATTTCAAAAAGTGGGTATTCTATTCATAACTGCTAGTTTGATTGGTCCTGGTGTGCTAGAACTCGAAGTTACGTACAACACAAGCTATTGCATTATTCAAAGATAAACGTACTGTTGAAGCTTGGGGTGTTATAGGGAGTGTCAAACTAGGTGCACAGTAAGGCTCATTGTATTGTACAAGGTTACCCTGAGTTAGTCCTAAAACACCTTGTCAGAGTTATTACTCTGATATACATCTGTTCCAGAACCACGTCCACTTATAATATCCAGACAAGGATATATTTCTAGGATTACCCACACAATCTCTATATTACCAAAATTATAGAACATTATTATATAATTATACTCAATTTATATGTTTGGGTTATGTTCCTTAATATATTTTTTCTAAATATAGTTTCCAAGTTTGTTGGTAAACATTCTTTGATACTAACTGTAACACCTCAACACTAAAATCCCAATACTAGTGCATTATTTTATTACAATGACATGATTACAAGGAATAAAATCCCAAAGTATTGATCAGTTTAGCAGTCTTGGAAAGCCATATTACATATATGATACACATAATACATTAGGAAATAAAATTACAAACATGATTCATAATAAAATAAAATAAATTACATCCTTGAATGCTTATCCAAATATTTTTTCTTCATAACCTGGGGAAAAATATAATAAAGTTGAGCTCAAATGATCAGTAAGGATAAATAAATAAGAAGAAATAATAAATCAATTGGAATAAATTAACATGGAAAGTTAAATAACTGATAACTCATGCCATTTAAATAACTATATAAGGAAAATTAAATATGGGAAGGTAAGAAATTGAAACACATTCCATTTAATCAATGAATTGAAAATGAAATGTATCTATAGATATGTCGATTCAGAATCTCATGGATTAATACTAATTGAAATATATATTAAGGAAATTCTTAATTATTAGAAATAATTTTTTAGGAACATGTGGACCTATACTATCAGGATCCATCCTTCGAATAGTTTAAAACTATAGGTGTAAACCTATTTAATTTGGCTAACTTAATCCTATCATGATAACCTATTAATGCCTCAAGGAGCTATATAAATTTAGGCCTACACTTGTAATTGCATGTCCAAATCATTACTCATATTAAATAATCAATTTAATCAATAAACAATATGCCATATTAAATATTCATATTGAATTAAATATATGAATTTATCAATAATTAATCAGTTAATCAAATAACTATCAAAGTTAACACCATATGAAAATGGTATACGGTTTAGAAAATAGTAATATCCATTAAGTGAGAATAGGGATATTTAAGATAAAGGAAATGTACCATAAAAATGATAATAAGTGGGTGATTCTTTCTAGATAATATTAACAATCAC
Source organism: Viscum album (assembly GCA_963277665.1). Lineage (NCBI taxonomy): Eukaryota > Viridiplantae > Streptophyta > Magnoliopsida > Santalales > Viscaceae > Viscum > Viscum album. The sequence continues at coordinate 1,761,434,945 of OY728151.1, forward strand.
TAAAGGAAGTGAGATTTCAAAGATAATCATTAAGAACATTCTTGAGGAGAATAATCTTTAAACATTCCAAAGTGTCCCATAACACTTCGAAACATTTGAATCATAATATCTAGAAAGGTATGACATTAAATGAAACATATAATACCATGATAATAAGGGTATTAATTATATAACATTAAAAAGTAAGTATATACACCAAATAAAAGTGAATTGGCACATAATAACAAATAAGTCTCAATGGAATTTAAATTGAGATGAAATTCCTTGACCTTATCCTTAACTTTTGTTTTGTGGTATTTATCCTCATGTTTAATGGATTAAATTATGTTACTAACTAATATAATAACCATAATAATGTTTATAATACCATATATTAACTTCTTATAATATATTATTACCTGTTTGTTAACAATCTTTCATTATTTTGACTATTTCAGGTGTTAATTTCCTAGTTTTCTCAAGTATGTTTTGAATTTTTATTTATTGTTCTTAATAATTATATCATGGTTTATTAATCTAAATAATTTAAAACATGATGTAATTATAACATATATTCAATACATATGTATTTATAATAATCTATAAAGTTTGGAGATAAGAAATGAAATGCACTATTCATGGAAACCTTAGGCCGTATGTACACATGAACTCTACTTTCATTTATTTATTTTATTAAAAAAATTAAAAGTAAATGGTATATAAATTTTATAATTCAAGTATCATATTTATGTTATATATGTTTCATAGGTTTATTAATACCATCCTTTATACATTCAATGTATGGCATGAACAAGTCATATCACTTTGAGGGGGCAGTAGTCCACACTTCCTCAAATGAAATTATTGCATTTAAAAAAGATGGAAAGAATAAAGGTATGTTATAAATAAAAATTAAAGAAGTATAAATAAATTATAAATATCATATATATCATATATATAAATATAGTTTACATCATAATCTCCACCATGAGAGGTGGTAAAGGAAAAATGAACAATCATCATTTCATGAGGCAGTAGTTCACCGTACACAGAAATAATATGTTTGATACCCATTAGATGGAGTTGTGTGTAATTTTAGGAATAAATTATAACATAACAACATCATAGTATATTTATGATAATTTTTTTATATAATCATTTAATAATAAGAGTATTGGGAGTGGAGAAGCAAATGAAAGAAAAGAGATCGTTGGAAAACGTTACCTTAAAATTAGGTAACTCCTTTTGGTTTATACCAAATGGATTCATTGGAAGGATTTTTGACCAAAAAGATGCTTCAAGGTATAGAGGAGGGATTTTGGTAAAATATTTGGTCATATCTGGGATGAACCTATGTGGTTTGAAAGGTATGATTAATGGGGATAAGTGGTTGCCTTTTATAGTGGGGGAGGAGTGGTACCCTTGTAATATTTTTAATAAGGAATTATCTCCACATTTTTCATGTTTTATGTGGATCCAATAATGGTCCAATTTAGAGAAAATGTATTATAGGTTCTAAATAAGGACATCAAATAGCTCTTGGATAAGTGTATAGGTCTTTTTTGGCCTTAAGTTTAAGGTTTAGTCCTTTATTAAGTTTAATTTAACCTTAATCGTTGTAATTAATTTTAATCATTTTCACTAATATTTTTGGTCAAAAAACAATGTTTGTATTATTATAAATTATAAATTATTCTTATTTAAAATATGGAATATATTTTTCCAAATTACAGTAACATAATTGATAGAAATTAATTTAAAATTCATCCTGTAGGCGGGACAACAATGTAGGGTTTTAAAGTAAAAATGTCCAAAAGATTGAGAAGTTTATACATTCAATTTCAATTTAAAATTGACTAAAATTACCTAAAGTTTATTAATTTATTAAAATATTATCTAATTATAATTTAAAACCAATTAAAATTATAATTTATCCTTATAAATAAATTTTATGAAAAAGAAGGTTTGAACTAAAGTTCAATGTTTTTAACTATTAATTAAAAAAATGAAATGTTTCATAAGAATATAAAAAATTCACCCTAACCTAATTATTATGTTTATATTTCAAATATGAAGTTTATTTTGAAATATTCAATCAATTAAAGTGTCTAAATTAAGATTTAAATTGGGTTCTCCACTAAAAGGCGGAAAATTGCCTTTATAAAAATATAGGTTTTTATGTGTAAAATAGAGTTTGTTCTTATCTTATGCCTATCAAACCTAATGTATGAATATAAAAAATATTTGACTAAATATAATATATATATATATATATATATATTTAATTAAAATCATACAATAATTATAATTAATTATGTTTATTAATACAAAACTCATTTGGAAGCATAAACTTAATAATATTTTTTTATATCCAATTGGTTCTTATTTTTATTTCTCATTATTTGGTAACCAATGAATTCATTATTTATTTATATAAACCATAAATTTTCATAAGTTAGTAAATACTATTCATAAATTTCAACATAATGTCTAGCTTATATCATATTATATTATATAATAATATTTTAATAATACATTTTTATTTGGTGAAACTCAGTCTTGCGTGTAACAAAAGCTATAGTGGAAGGTCTCTCTTGCATGTAACACAGGATAAATTGGTTTTGAGTGCATTAAAAACTATATAATATGTTATATTTATTTAATATTTTAAATATATTTTAATGTATCAGGTTAATATATTCCCTTTTTATACTTGGTGTTGTGTGTCATACACGTTATCGAATAAAAAGTTGTACTTTAGAATTTTAGGGTGTTACAGCTACCAAGGAATTTTTCTTCCAGAAATAACAATTCAATTTTTAGTCAAAATATTCTTAAAATCATTCCCTTTTTAATGAACCATTTAAATTTTGGGTAATATTATCCTATAAAAAAGCAATAGAAAATCTGAAAATCACTAAAATTTAAACGTGTAGGAATTATATAACCATATATTCGTACATAAGAACAACTCATTCCATGAAGAATATGTAAGAATAATTTTTTATTTTTATACTAAATATTAACTTATGTTGATATATAAGAATATTTAAATTCATTACTTTTAATATGAAGAATAATTTTTAATTCATAAAAGTAAATTTTCCGTGAATAACATCTTATACTAGAATATACAACCTCATACATAGAAAAATAATGAAATTTATGATTAATTTCATGAACCACCCTCACTGGGAACCCTTCCCAAGACTATATTGAAGAAAAGAGTGACCCCCAAAACTTGTTTCTAATAGGATATGGGTTATATACTAGCACCGAGGGTATAAAACATAAAACTGGGATGCATTACCCTCATAAATTCCAAGAACATATAAATAAACCACCGATAAAGTCTATAATATAAAATGAAAACCAATATCCCATAGTACATGAATTATTATATAGATTAAAATCCACCAAATTGAAATACCAAAAAGAATGTCCCATGGTAACAACTATAACAACAACCTAAATCTTGGGACCCATAATGTCTATTCGGGTCACTGAATCCCTCCTAGAAACCTGAAAAAAATCTTGTATATTGGGGAAATCTTACATATATATACTCAGTAAAATCATCCTTAAGACCACTCATGTAAACATTCAAGATGAATACTAGTGCCTCAGTGAATAAACAAAAGAACTAACAAGTACCTACCCTAGGTCAACTACACCCAACCCCACTAAGGCCTACTCACTCAATAACATATCCAAGTATAATAAAATATTATCAAATAATATATTAAGTAGGAACCCATAACCACTTAACCATTGGTTTTTTACTCTCACCCCAATGAAAAATATCCTGTACTTTTATACCTACTACAATCATGAAATCACACACCATATACCACAATATAACCACATTACATGTACCACCACAACCACAACCACATATCTAAAACCACATACTGAATCACTATATCACATCCTCATTCCACATTCTCATCACAATAGAGTATTGTGAACATAAATGGAATCAGTCTCATTCCGTCCTCCTACCATTCATGACCCCCACCATGTATCATCATCATAACCACATAACCAAGTTATAAAAACCGTATTATTATACCAAATATGATCCTTCAAAACCCATACTAAACCTACAAGGTAGAGTGGGGAAGAGGTATTATTCATCCATCCATTTCATCACCAACCTAGATGTTTGGGAAAAACACCCAGAACCTAAAAAATTTAGGCAACAGTAAGGATATTCAACTTGTTTAGGGTGAATAAGAAATAAAAATAAAAATATAACATATATATAGCCACAAAAAATCACAACTAAATGGTTTCACACCAACCAAAACTACAAAAACCCAAAAATATCACCACATAATTTCCACTGATCACCAGAAACTGCTTCTATCTTGACAACCCAACCATACCCACTTTCCCACATAAAACAACCACCAAAACATTCTAAATTTCCCATTTAATCATATCATCTATTCATTCCAAGAATTACCATTTTACTATCCATATTAAATTTACTATTTTGTTCATTTATCCATATTTAAATTCAATCCAACCATTCCAAGAATTAAAAATTCATTAAAAACCCATATCTTATTCAATTATAGCCCACACCCATTACTATATTTATTATTACAACCTAATATTCTATACACCTGAGAAATCATAAAACATCCCCAAAATAGCTAATCAACCACCACACATCCCATTACAACATCTAGCACAACACTCCCCTTTTTCCACACAACCAACCATACCACAGCTCCCATATCACATAAAAACACATCCACCATTTCCACACCAATAATATACAAAAAATAATAACAAAAAATTATAATGTGTATCGGTCCATTCATTATCGGTTTGTTGGTTTGTAGGTTTTTTGGTCTGATAGTCCTTGAAGGAGGATAAAGGAGGTTTGGAAGAGTTGGATCTACAAGATAAGTACAACAATCCTTTTACACCATAAAAGACAAGTTTACAACATAAGATGGTTGTTTATGGCTAGTGTGGCCATTCGTTTAAGGCTTGAATGTGGCATAAGGGTGGCTATGAATTTTTTTTATGCTGTAAGATGGATATTTTTAAGGTAAATATATTAAGAACTAGATGAATATTTTTTGGATGAATTTGAGGTTTTGAAGGTTTTACTATATAAACATTGGTTTTACGATGTAATATTTGTAGGCTCATGGAATTTATGGTATAAAATTATAATTTACGCTATATATAGGGCGAGTTGCAGGTTATTTATAAACCTAGTTTAGAAGATTATTCCTTCCTTACAATAATAATATCTCACTTATTTTGTGATAACCCTAATTTTTTAGATATCTTCCAACTTCTTTCCTCCAACTTCATTTCGTGGGTTCCAGTGATCGGGTTCTGGTGATACCTTTCTTAGTTGTATGATCTTGTTCTTTTCTTAGTTATCTACTATGGTGTTGTTTATTTTTGGTTTGAGGTGTGATTTGGGTTGAGTTTTGATGATCCATTAATGCGGTGTAGGTTAATCTATGATCTTGTGGTGTGTTTGTAGTTTTTGGTAAGTTTTTTCTTTTCCCTGTGGTACATGGAGAGATCAGAAAGATTCTTTGAGGTATGATATCCTTTTTCTTGATCCTTTTATGTTCTATGCATGAGATCTATATGGTTTTTATTTCCATTGAGTGTATATTAAGGGTTGAAATAATAAAGATAATGAATTTTAATAATTGAAATTTATGTGAATGGGTATTTGTTTCATGTTTTGTCTACTTTGATATTATTTCTTATAATATTATGCCATGTTGTTGACTTACTGAAAATAGTGGCATTTAAAAGCCTTTCTTGTGTTTTAGTTTATATTATTTGAGATGCTTGCTATATTTTTGTGTGATCACACCCTAAATAAATGAATCAGGAACATATATATGGCTAAATAATTGGTTTACCATGGAATATGGTTTGTGTGGTAATATCCATGATAAATAAATAAGTAATGTAATAAAAGATCCTAAATAAATTGTGGTAGATAGAATGTGTTGCTACTGTGTGTTTGTGCTTGTTGTGCTACCTTGTGTGGTTTGGGATTTTGTGTAGTAACATAGGTTATTGGATGGGATTTAAAAAGTGCAGGGATATGATGTGGTGGTTTCTTGGCATGGATGTGACATGGGAATTGGTGCATTGTGGTGCACAATTGCAATACTATGCGGTGGTGATGTGAGGTCATTGTGTGATATGGTTGGGTTGTGATATGCGATTGGGATGTACAATGTGTGGTTTTTATGGTGATATGTATTGGGTGATGTGGTGTAATGACGATGGTGGATGTGTGGTGCTATGGTGGTGGTTGTGTGAGTTGGGCCAGTTGTTGTGTGGTGTGGTTGTGATAGTTTCCCAATTATCCATGGAATGAATTGTGATGATAAAAAAGGATGGTAAATAAACAATATGGTTTAGAAATGGATTTATGATAAAAATGGATTAAATTAATTGAATAAAATAACGGTATGTGTAATGTGAAATAGAATGACTAAATGACTAAATTTTGTGGAACTTGTAATTAAAAATAGGAATGTTGTGTGCCTTGTGTGATGGTTGTGTGGTGCATTTCATATAACGGTGGAAACAATTGTGATGGTTGATGTGTGGTATGATGGTTGAAATGTGGTTTATACTAGTGCAATTGTTTTGAACCTATAGGGTGGGTATTGTGTTGCACCTATATATCATGCATGATTATGTTATTACTTTACATGCCAAACCTAGTTTTATTACCTTACCAACACTAAGAGGATCTTGGTTTTTGGTGTTTTCCATGATATTTTGGATAGTTGTGATATAGATGGTTCACTATCTCCTCTTCCTTGCTCTACCTTTAGCAGTGATGGCCCAGGTGTCTTTGGGTGATTTGTATAGTGACATTCTAGGTGTTTTCGGGTGAGGTGATATGATGAGGTAGTGATGTGATGTGATATGTGGTAGGGGTCATGCACAGTAGGAGGTGGGAACAAGGTTAATGTACTTCATGTCCATGATACCCTACTCCTTTATTTATTTGATGATATGTGATGTCCCAAGTGTCTTAGGGAGAGTCATGGTGTTGTTATGCTTGATTCTATAATAGGATAGTAGAACTTGTGAGGGTAGGGTATACAGGGATGCATCCTGATCCACATCATAGATGGACCAGGTAACTTCAAGCGAGAAGTGTTCTGATGTGATGTGGTTGTGATGTGAAATGTATGAAAGTGATGGGAGCATAGGACATTCAAATTTGGGGCGTGAGAGTAGAAAATACATGGGGTAGTGGCAACGCGGAGCCTTGATTTTTTATTATCTTGATGTTATATTATTATATTGGATGTGTGATTTGGTGAGAAAGCCATGGTGAGGCTAGGTTTGGTTAGATGACCTGTATAGGTGCTTGTTGGTTATTTTATTTGTTCAATGGTGAATTAGCATTCTCTTTTTACATGTGCACTTGAGACCTTGGTTATGTCCCTAATGAGTATACATGTTATTCTCAACCTACGTATATTAACTATTTCCAGGTTTCCTAGAGGACTTTGGGGATTGAGCTAGACATTACTAGCTGGGTCAGAGCTATTGTTAATTTTTTTGCTGTAGACTTATATTTTGGTATATATTGGAGACATTTATATGTATCTATTTTAATTTATTCATGAAATGTGAGGTGTTTTTGGTTTATATTTATTTTTTATTTGATGGAGTTTCTTAGTGGTTGTTTATCCTATCTCCTAATTCTGTTTTATTTTTAGAGGTGAATTCCTCCTATATTGTGATATTTTTATACCTTTAGTGATAATTTCCAACCTATGGACTACTAGATATGGGATACATGATTCATTATAAGTCTTCCTTCATTGAAACATCTTTGTAGGGAGGGGGTCATGATATAGTGATATTAGAGCAAATGTTTTGGAGATTAGATGGATTTTGGAGTTAGGAATAGTGATAATTGCATGGGTTGGTAGGGAATCAATTCCAGTTGATCTTGGTGTGTGACATAGGCTAGGGAGACCAGCTAGGAAATTGGATTTTAGACCCCTGTGATCTAGTGCATGAAATATGAGCCTATTGAATTACCAAGTGAGGTGGACCTATTTTCAGGCTAGGGACCTAGGATAGGTACATGCGCCATGATTTATTATGTTTTTGTTTGAATTATGTTATTGTGGGAAAATAAAATTCAATGAATAAATAAGTTTTTTTCATAATTCCATGCTACGAGGATAAGGATGTTCTCCTTATTATCAAGAATGGATCATGTTCATCATCCACAATTATCTTAGGCTTTTGAAATTTAACATGATGATTCAATTATTATTTGGAGGGTTAACCTGATAGGGGAGGCTGAGGTTTGGAAATGGGTTTTTTTCACCTTTTAGCGAAAGAGTTTGGGAAAGTACAAGGGGAACATCTTTGATCTAGAGATAGAGAACTAGCTGGAGGATATTGAGATCAATTTCATCTAATATGATCATGGAATAAGTTTTAGGTGCTATTATAAATGATTCAGATGTGGGGAGCTACATTCTAGTGGTGGAAGCTATTTCTTGGTGACCGTATGGAGGAAGACGTGTTATGGCCTGACTTTTAAAGGGAGTTCTGAGTGGAGTTCCTATCATTGATGATGAGGGAAACCAAGAGGTAGGAGATAATATACCTTAATTATGGGGGAATGAGAATGTGGGAGTTGGGGATCAGGTTCAAGGACCTCCTACACTTTGGTCTAGATGTTTTCCTTGATAAGGAGTCCAGATCAAGGCTTCTAGAGGAGGCTTTACCCCCAATGATCAGGTATGTTGTCACACCATTTACACTCCCTTTATATCTTGAGGTATCGAAAAAGGTGGAGGTTATTGATAGGATTATTTTTTGGTAGTTGAGCCTTGAGAGAGTAGCCAATAGAGCACTTTGATAAGCAGTGATATAAGAAGGGGGCTGTGGGTGTTCAGGCAGTCAGGGTTCCGAACAGTGGTGTGCCAACCATGACAGATCTTTCTCAATTCTTTGAGAACAGGTGGATTTTGAGAGTATATAAGGGGATTTACATTTTTTGTGCATTGTTTGTGAGGGATAAGGCCACTTCCAGACACAATGTATGACCACTAAGGGAGGCCAATTTTAGTTGGGTGGTCAGGCCCCTTTTCGGCAGTAACAATTGTTACCTTTGAGGCATTTTTAGTAGTAGGGACTACCAATGATTTTTTAGAAGCTGAGAGAAGGTAGAGTTGGCTGAGGGAAGAATGTTTATGGTCCAAAACCACAAGGAACTAGTCTCAAGTGTGGTCATGGAGTACTATAGAAGAGGGGATGAGGATATGAATGTGGTCAGATGCACATGTTAGAGGCAACATCACTAGTAGAGTAGAGAGTTGTTAGAGGTATGATTAGATTATCATATAACTTTGTGTGTGATTTTTTTTGATTCAAGAGACTTGAAATCATTTTTTTCTATGCATTTGGTCCATTATTTGGAACTGGATGTAAAGAGGATTTCAATTCCCCTAGAATTATCCACACTAATTAGCGGTCAAGCCTCATTGTTGGATGTGTTATGGGGGATGTAGACTGGTGACAGGGCAATACCATTTAGTGGGGGACTTCTTCCTGCTAAATATATAACCATAAAATGTTATCGTTAGTAGGGATTGGATATATTCCATGCATGAAAACATTTAATTATTCTAGAGTAGAGTTTTTTTTTCTGATTTAGAGGGCCAATAGGTGGTGTTTTTTTGGAGAGATAGGTTATCATATGGGTGGTAGAAAAGTGGAGCCTCTTTTTTCTCAATTAGCTGAGCTATTAGTGGAATCTCAAGTAGTGGATGTTACTAAATTTTTGGAGGATTTATTTGATGTTTCCTTATGGGAGGTAATGAACCTACCCCATTAACATGATTTTGAGTTTATGATCGAGTTTCAGTTGGGTTATTCTCTAGTTTTGATGAAACCCTACAGAATGGAACCTACAGAGCTGTATGAGTTGATATTTTAGGTGGATGATCTAATGATGGAGGGTTTCATCCAACCAAATTGGTCTCTATGGGGTGATATAGTGTTTTACACTATGAAGGTGGGAAATAATCTAAGTTTTTGAATAGACTACTTGTGGCATCCCTCCTTTTTATAACATGAACTTTCATTACATTACACAAAACTGAGGATCTTTAAGGTTTAGTGTCTTGAAAACCAGGAACATAATACATGAAAACAACATAAAACATTCTTCTAAAACACTTGAAATACTTCTCCTTAAGTTCATCCTAGGTTCATTACTGCATCTCATAACCTGGGGACATACATCAAAAGAAAGGGTGAGTAGAAGGCCCAGTAAGGGAAACAAGAGAAACATTTTACATGTGAACTTGAGATAGTTCAATAAGGTCATGAAAAGAACATTAAGGCATGAGAAAGAAATCATGAGGCATATCATAATAAAAATAATGTTTTTCATAACATGAAGATGTGGATACAACATTTAATATTGACAATCATGAACATATCACCAAGGTCCATCCCCAAGGTGTCAATTGAAAATTACCAAGGTAAACCCCAAGGTATCATTAAAATTGTAATCTCTTGTGGTTACATCATTACCCAATGCAATGGGGCGCTATCAGGGTGCACCCTTAAATTTGTATTTATTATCATGTGATACACATATATCATCATCAAAATTTTATAAATAACCCATATAGCATAAAAGAAATGGTTTTCACTTCATAATCATAACATTTTAAAAACTTCTTTTAGGACATGATCTTTATGTCACTTTAAACCCACGAAAAAAGGAAAGTGGGTCTCATGTATGTAAATCCCAGAATTTAAAATAGAACATCTAGATATATATGTGAATAACCCTATAGAAGAAAGGGATTTGAGTTTTCACTTAATAAAATAAAATAATTTGAGAAAAAGAGAGAGACATTTTGAGATGAAAATTCTGCAGCATAACGGCTATGTTACAGGGTTTTAGAAAACATTGAAAAGAGAGGGGAAATGGGTCACCCACTCATAAATGATCTATAAAATAGTATAGGGACAGAATATAAAGGATTTAATAACATGTTAATGAAATTTTAAAGATATACCATATTAAATGAAGAACATGAAAGGAAGACAAAAATAATATTTCTCTTATGAAAATTCGGCAGCCTAACAACGTCACTTAAACTTCAAAAAAAATGAATTGATGAGATCAAATAGGATATCTCATAATATGAAAATAAAATATCAGTATTATAGACATATATATTATACCCCAACATAATAAAAAGGAACATGAAAGACTTTACATGAAAATAGAACTTGAAAATGAGAAGGGTGAAAGAATCTCTTAGAAATTCGGCAGCCTAACGGCGTCACCTAAACTTCAACAAAAATGAATTGACGAGATAAAATAGGGTATATAATCATATGAACATAAAATATCAGTATGATAGATATAGATATCATACCCCAACATAATAAAAAGAAACTTGACAGACTTGACATGAAAGTAGAACTTTGAAAAATGGGAAAGGTAAAAGAATCCCTTAAAAATTTGGCAGCCTAACGGCGCCACTTAAACATTTTAAAAATGAATTGATGAGAGAAAGAGGGGGTATCTCATAATATGAACATGAAAAGGTCAGTAAGAGTAATATAAAATAACATCCTCCAACATAAGATCATGGAGCATAAAATAAATGACATAAAAAAGATTACTTGAAAAGAAAGAGAGAGGTAGGATCCCTTACCTTAAACGTAACTCTTAAAACTCAAAGGTTGGGACCTTGAGGGCTTGGGGGCACCTAGGGAGGACTCCTTGGGAGGTAAGGAGACCGGAAATTTGTTTAGGATGATTTTTGAGTCGAATGGATGAGAGGATGGCTTGGTATTTATAGGGAAAGTGAGGGGACAAGGCATTAATGGCCAAGGGACACCTCATTGGTGGTATTGGCAAAACCATGGGCTTGCCCATGGTATTTGCCCATGGTATTGGCCACTTGGGAAAAATCATACAATAATTCATCCCATTTAGTTGACAATCACTTAAAATATCTCATGACATCATTATGACACCGTTATGATGTCATTTAACATACCGAAACCCTAAAACTTTATTTTTACTATTCACTGAAAATTCATCTTTCTCAGAAAAATCCCCAAAAATTACCATAACATAATATCGATGCTCTGAGTTCAAAAATAAATTCCATTTTATAAATTTTTTTTTAAATTTTTTTAATTTAATTTTTAATTAAAAAACACTATTCACCCGAAAAAACTGATACTTGACTAATAATTTATGAAACCGTTATTTACCCATTTTATTGAATCACATTACTTAATCAAGGTGTCTAAATTATATTAAAACTTTCTTTAAGTAAGATTAATAATCCATTTGGTCACATTACTAATCTTAAGCTTAAAATCACTATTCATAATTTACTATTCATCAAAATGTAAGTTGATCTTATTAGACTCCAAATTCCTTACTGAACACTTTTACAGAAGACCATTTTTTGAAAATCATTACACATCATTAATTATTTAAGGTTTATATAAATATTTTAAAATTTCCTATTTTTTTCAAAATTCATCAATAAAATACATCCTAAAATTATCCGGACATTTGAAATTTCACAAACTTCACTAAAGGAAGAAATCTCAATTTATTCATCCAAAGGATTACACAAAGAAGCTACAGTCTTGTCACATAGCCCCTTATAACACCAGCATATGACCTAAGTGTAAGGTGTGCTATGGTGAGAGAATCTGAGGGAGGCTCAGATAACATTGCCCTAGTAGTAATCTCTACTAACTTGAACTTCTCCCGTAGGTGTTTCCGTTCAATCTTGACACGATGGAGTTCGGCTTGGGATTGGTCCAAAGAGAAGCCCAAAGATGCCACCTCTTTCCCAAGCTCTGATAAGTGGGCTTCATAAGGTTCGAGTCTACTGGATGAATCCATCGACTCATCTTTCTGCATTAACCAAAAACATATCTATTAAATCGTTAAGAGTAAGTTGATATACTATTCAAAAAGTTTGGGTCGTTACATTATTCCCCCCTTAAGAAATTTCGTCCCTGAAATTTTATACTTGAGGCCTAGTCGAAAAGGTGAGGGTACTTTTGCTTCATTGTTTCCTCAGGCTCCCAAGTCACTTCTTCATATTTATGATTCCTCCACAACACTTTCACAAGGTGGGTAGTCTTGTTTCGTAGAACCTTGTCTCTACGATCTAAGATCTCTACTGGATACTCCTCATAAGAGAGTTCATGTTCTAGTTGTACCACCTTTGGGTTCAGTACATGCGAAGGGTCGGGTATGTACTTCCTCAAGAGAGATACATGGAAGTCATCGTGAACTTGAGCTAGGTTCGGTGGAAGTTCTAGTTGATAGTCCACTGCTCCTATGTGATCAAGGATTTCATAGGGGCCAATGTACCTAGGGTTGAGCTTCCCTTTCTTCCCAAACCACATGAATCTCTTCCACGGAGAAATTTGAAGGAAGACTTTGTCGCCAACACCAAACTCCGAGTCCCTTCGACAGTTGTCAGCATAGATCTTCTGCCGACTCTGAGCAGCCTTTATGAGTTGTTGGATTGAATGAACCTATTCTGTCACCTCTTGCACGAGATCAGGCCCAATAAACTTTCTCTCACCAGTTTTATCCCAAAAAGTAGGAGCTCTACATCGCTTTTCATATAGAGCTTCTAGGGTGCCATTTGAATAATCCAATGGAAGCTGTTTTTATAGAAGAACTCAACTAATGGGAGGTGTTGATCCCATCCACCGTTAAATTCCATTGAGCATAATCTCAGCATGTCTTCGAGTGTCTGAATAGTCCTTTCAGATTGAACATCAGTTTGAGGATGATAGGCCATACTAAAATTCAATTCAGTATTCAGAGCATGTTGAAGACTTCTCCAGAATTTTGATGTGAATCTTGGATCACGATCAGACATGATGGATAGTGGTACCCCATGAAGCCTTACCACTTCCTTTACATATATCTTGGCAAGTTGATCCAGAGAGAAATCTTCTTGAATAGAGATAAAATGGGCGGTCTTGGTGAGACGGTCCACAATAACCCATATCGCATTTTTTCCTTTGGATGTTTTCAGGAGACCAGTTACAAGGTCCATAGTGATATTATCCCACTTCCATACTGGTATGGGTAGTGGTTTTAATACCCCTGTAGAAAGTTGTCGTTATGCCTTTACTTGTTGACACACCAGGAACCTTGTAGTGTAATCAGCAATCTCCCTCTTCATGTTATCCCACCAATAATGATCACGAAGGTCTCTATACATTTCAGTGCTTCCCGGATGTATAGAGAAAGTAGAGCTATGAGCTTTATCCATAAGTTCTTTCTTCATCTCTGGAATAGATGGAACACATTGTCTTGTACGAAATTTCAATACACCTTCTTGATCAATATTGAAATCAGGGAACTTCCCATCCTTTACAGCCTCAAACTTCTCCTACAGGAAAGGATCTTCTTTTTTATCCTTCTTGATCTTCTCTAGTAATGAAGGTTGAGAAATAATTTGGGATAAGGTTGATGATTTCCCTTCCCTTAAAATTCCCATGTCCAGTTTTACTAGATCTTTAATCAAGGGATCTTATAGGATCCTCATTGTTTCCAGAACAACAGGATCTTTACTGCTTAACGCATCCGCGACTTTGTTTGCTCTTCCAGGGTGATAATGAATTGAACAATCATAGTCTTTAATAAGCTCCAACCATCTCCTTTGTCTCATGTTCAATTATTTCTGTGTGAAAATATACTTTAAACTTTGGTGGTCGGTGTATATATCACATTTCTCCCCATAAAGATAGTGCCTCCATATCTTTAGAGAAAAAACAACCGCCTCTAGATCTAGGTCATGCGTAGGATAATTCTGCTCATGAATCTTCAACTGTCGAGATGCATAAGCAATTACCTTGTCATTTTGCATGAGGATGCACCCAATCCCTTTCAGATATGCATCGCTAAAAATAACGAATCCTTCTCCGATAGAGGGTAGTGTTAACACAGGTGCAGTAACCAATCTCTTCTTCAGCTCTTGGAAACTTTCCTTGCATTCTTTTGTCCATGTGAACTTAACCCCTTTTCGAGTCAACTTGGTTAGGGGATTAGAAAGCCGTGAATTTTTTTTCACAAACCTCCTATAATATCCCGCTAAACCAAGGAAACTACGAATCTCAGTTACTATTATGGGTTGAGGCCACTCCTCCACAACCATTGTCTTTGCAGGGTCAACCGAGATTCCATCATTGGTTACGATGTTCCCCAAGAAAACCACTTATTGTAACCAAAACTCACACTTTCTGAACTTTCCAAAGAGCCTCTCCTTCCACAGAGTTTTCAAAATAACCCTCAGATGATCTTCATGCTCCTCAAAGATTTTTGAATATATCAAAATATCATCAATAAAAACCACCACAAAGTTATCAAGGTAGTACTTAAAGACTCTATTCATCAAATCCATGAAACTAGCAGGAGCATTAGTCAAGCCGAAGGGCATAACAGTAAACTCATAATGCCCATATCTTGATCGGAAGGCAGTCTTTGGAATATATTTCTTCTTCACCCTCAGTTGATGATAACCAGATCGAAGGTCAATATTAGAGAAGAATTGAGCCCCACAAAGTTGGTCAAATAAATCATCAATTCTTGGAATAGGGTATCTGTTCTTCACTGTGATCCCGTTCAGTTCTATATAATCAATGCATAGACGCATTGATCCATCCTTTTTCTTTACAAAGAGAACTGGTTCTACCCAAGGAGACACACTCGGTCGGATAAACCCCTTCTCCAACAAGTCTTGGAGTTGCTTCTTTAACTCTTCTAGCTCCACATTTTCCATTCTATATGGGGTCTTTGATATCGATTGAGATCTAGGTACGAGTTCAATGGATAACTCTACCTCTCTTTCTAGGGGAGGTCCAGGTAACTCCTCAGGAAATACATCCATGTATTCTTGAACAATCAGAACATCTTCTATTTGTATACTCCCTTTTACTTCTTCATCATCACCGATTAACTCCATAAATAAAGCTATAGGAGGTGTTTCTAGATAGGGATCAGTTCGGGATATCTCTCCTTGTAAGATAATTATAGGTCGTTCATTCAAGACTACTGAGATTTCCTTACTTCTACATTTGATCTTAGAATTATACTTTGAGAGCCAGTCCATCCCTAGTATAACGCCGAATTCCAACATGGTAATGACTACTAGATTTGTGATAAGATTGTGCTCATTAAAGTAAACACTAGAGTCTCTAAACACTATTGATGAATGGATAATCCCACTTGGAGTCTTGACTAACAACTCTACCTCAAGCAGTTCAGGGATTGATTCTATAATCTCTGCAAACTTGGAGGAAATAAAGGAATTCGTAGAACCAGAATCAAACAAAGTAGTTGCTAGTTTTGAGTGGAAAACAAGAGTACCTACTACCACATCATTCAGAGATTCAACTTTAGTTGTTGTGATAGAAAAAGCACGACCTTGCTCCCCTGGCCTTTGCTAAGGTTGATGGTGATTCCCCTCCACTGCCCTTGGATTTGGACAGTGATTAGAAAAGTGCCTAAGCTGTCCACACTTGAAGAAATGGACTTCGGGTAGGGACAGAACCATCTTTCCTCTGTTGTTAGTGTTGGGGAGTTGAGGCTTCACCTCACTATGACAATTCCGAGAAACATGGCCTCCTCTTCCACACCTGTATCACTCGCCACTTCCAATCAATTAGTACCCCAGATGCTTCTTCTCACATTTATTGCATGTGGTAAGTTTCATTTGCTTTCCACCTCTTCCCTGATCAAAAGTCTTCCCTAAACTGGGCTCCAACGATCTCTTCTTGTAATTTGATTTACGATACCACTGCGTCTCACCAAATTCTAGCTTGAATTTCATTGCACTCCGCACGATCTCCTCGTAGCTATCATAGTCCCGGTTGGCTAGATTCTTCCGCAGATGAGGTCTAAGTCCACCGAAAAATCTATCAACCTTTCCAATTAGATCCATGAAAAATCTAGATGTATATCGTGAAAGTTGGGTGAAGTTCATCTCATAGCTTCTGACAGATTCGTTCTCCTTCTGCTTCATCTTGAGAAACTCTTTCTGCATTCTCGTTCTCATGGAACAAGGGAAATTCTTATTAAAGAATATTCCCCGGAACTCTTCCCACTCCATAGCTTCCATCTCTCCTCTAGGATTTGTGTTTTTGACCAGTGACCACTACTGATCAGCTTCTCCTTCTAGGCGGTAAACAGAAAGGGTGACTTTTTCTTGTTCCGAACAAAGGAGTACAGAAAAGATCTTTTCAATGGAGCTTATCCATTGTTCCGCAACCAATGGGTCAGTAGATCCACTGAATGTTGGTGGTTGTTGACACATGAAGGACTCAATAGAGTGTTGTTCCCTTCGTGGTGAGATCGGACTCTCAGCTTGATTCAAGTTATTACTCATAACTTGAGTTAGTTTGTTCATCATTCGCATGAATGTTTCCATTCCGGCTTTTATCAGAGGGCTGTCAGCACATGGTGCATTGCGGTCACCGTCTGCACAGTTCCTCCTATTGCCCGCCATTTTCTAAAAGGATAAAACCTTAGTGAGAAACTTATTTCATTTATGAATCTTTTAACTAAGACTTCATTCTTAGAAAATTACATTTCTCTATAATTCCTTCATAATGATTCATAAAAAGCTTGTGATTAACCAAACATATCCCTCGGGAGTGTCGTAACCAAGAGTGTAGTAAGGCCCGTTATCGTGCACCAGTTCTCGTTCGAGTCTAGCTCAAAGAGGTGTTTTCGGGATTTACCCCTATGTACATTTGTGCCAGAGCCGTCTCTACCTGCTCGTATCCAGACAAGGATGTATTTGTTTGATAAACCACTTACTCAATACTTACCAAAATACCAGGAAGTTTTCCTATATTTAAACTTTTCTATAGGGTTCTTCCTAAAGTTTTTATATCCTAATTTCCACAAATAACTAAACCATCCTTTGATACCAACTGTGGCATCCCACCTTTTTATAACATAAACTTTCATTACATTACACAAAACCGGGGATCTTTAAGGTTTAGTGTCTTGGAAACCAGGAACATAATACATGAAAACAACATAAAAAATTCTTCTTAAACACTTGAAAGACTTCTCCTTATGTTAATCCTAGGTTCATTACTGCATCTCATAACTTGGGGACATACATCAAAAGAAAGGGTGAGAAGAAGGCCCAGTAAGGGAAACAAGAGAAACATTTTTCATGTGAACTTGAGATACTTCAATAAGGTCATGAAAAGAACATTAAGGCATGATAAAGAAATCATGAGGAATATCATAATAAAAATAAAGTTTTTCATAACTTGTAGATGTGGCTACAACATTTAATATTGAAAATCATGAACATATCACCAAGGTCCATCCCCAAGGTGTCAATTGAAAATTACCAAGGTAAACCCCAAGGTATCATTAAAATTGTAATCTCTATTTGTTACATCATTACCCAATGAAATGGGGTGCTATTAGGGAGAAACCTTAAATTTTTCTTTATTATCTTGTGAGACACATATATCATCATAAAAATTTTATAAATAACCCATATAGCATAAAAGAAAGGGGTTTCACTTCATAATCATAACATTTTAAAAACTTCTTTTAGGACATGATCTGTTGGAACCAGGTTCTTCAAAGCATGATTTGGTGTATGGTTTGTGTTTGTTGTCAATCCTCAGTGGAAGTTCCGAATGTGTTCCAGCAAAGTAATCATACAGTTCAAGCAGACAACAGTTTTGAAGGTGGCGCTGTTTCCCAGTGTTTGCCAAATTTTTGGGCCTCAAAATCGGAAAATGAAGACATGGATTGTCTGCAAAAGGAGGTTCGCAGAAAAAGGAAGTGGTGCGCGAAATTTTAGAGGCTTGCGCGAAATACTTATGTTAGGCGCGAAAAACAGCGGGATGCGTGAAATAGGGGATCAAGGTTTTTCGCGCAAATAGTGTTTCGAAATCAGTTCGGTGAAAAATGGCAAAGGCATGGGCTGCGCGGAAAATAAGGGTTGTGCGCGAAATACTTAAGCTGGGCGAAAGATTACGCGCCAGATGAGAGGTTTTCCACGCCGAAGGGGATTTTGCGCGCAGTGGTCTCAGTCGCCTATAAATATGAGGTGACCCCCTTCATTCGGGTTGTTGGAAGACTCAGAGAAGATCCGAGGTCTGATGTGCGAAAAAGGATCGCGTAAAGGAGCTTGCGCGAAATATTTGGAGTTGCGCGAAAAAGGGGATTTTTGCGCGAAATATTTTTCCGCGCCGAAAGAAAATGTTGCGCGCAATAGGATGATTTTGCGCGCAAATGGTTGATGTTTCTCATATTTCTCAGAAGGTTTGTCTGCACGTTTTGGTTATCCAGTTCAGTGGTTCTGTGCGTTCTAGTGCATCTCTTCCGGACTTCGATGCAAGCAGAGTCTCGTGCTGAGCAGAGGCAAAGACTTCAATGAAAATTTATTGAAGAGACCTTCACGTCTATAAACTGAGTGAGACTTCACCAACGGCAGTGATCCATGGGGAGTCAACGGGAGTGACCCGAGGGAAGCAGTGAGCTATCCCTAAATCTTATGTAAAGGCAGTGAGCCTGGGACAGAGTGTCTGTACCCGAACTTTTGTATCCGCAGCTAGTGAAGCATAGTGGATTTAGGTACGACCGACAATCTGTCGGCGTATGCTCCTTGGACGTAGCCCTTAGTGGTGAACCAAGTAAAAATTGTTGTGTCATCTCTCTGCATGTGAATGTTTAATTGCTGATCATATCCTTCATACAGGTTTAAGAAGTTCCTGCCAACGTGGGAACAAGATCCACAACTTTAAGAAGAAAAAGTTGCCACCCTGATTCACCCCTCCCCTCTCAGGGTGTCCCGGGGTCCTTCAAGTGGTATCAGAGGGAGGTTGCTGGTCTTGAATCTGTCCTTTGTCGCCATGGAGAATGCAGCCAATGTGAGGGGAGTCCCTCTCTTTGATGGAAATAATTTTCAGATCTGGAAGAATAGGATGCGATCTCATCTAAGATCTCTTGGAATGGAAGTTTTTTTTTCTATTGTGCAAGGAATACAAGTCACTGATCAAACAGGACTGGCTATGACTGACACAGACAGGAAAATTCTTGATGCAGATGCTAAAGCTCAAAATGCACTCACCGCAGCTCTTTCTGATCAGATATATCTAAAGGTGATGAGTTGCACTTCAGCAAAGTCTATGTGGGATAAACTTGAAAACATTTATGAAGGAGATAGCAAGGTAAAGGAGGCAAAACTTCAGGTTTTACATAACAGGTTTGACGACCTAAAGATGCATCCCAATGAAAATGCAGATTCATTTTTTAATCGAATTACTGAAGTAGTGGGAGCAATTCGAGGTCTTGGAGAAGAAATCAAAGACATTGATATCGTTAAGAAAATATTGAGAAGACTTCCTCCCATGTACAATGCAAAGGTGTCAGCCCTCGAAGAAAGAGATCTATCCAAACTTTCTCTGGATGATTTGTTATGTAGTTTAGTGGCATATGAGATGAGAGTCAAACCCGAAGATGCCACGACTCGCGTGAGCAAAGAAATGGCATTCAAAGCCATGGACAAACTGAAAATTTCAGAAGATAGTAGTGGTGATGATGACGAAGAAAAAGCAATTCTTTCCCTCATCGCGAAGAAGCTGAAAAAGGGTAAAGGTAAATTTAGAGGTAAGTTACCTCTTGCATGTTTCCGTTGTGGAAGAGTTGGGCACATTGCCTCTCAGTGCCAAAGAAAGTTGGATAATGATGAGAGCGAAGCTGAAGACATTGAAAAGCCTTAGAAAAGGTTTTTCAAAAAGGGTGATTTCAAATCTGGAAAGAAAATGCAGAGGAAGAGCTTTGTCTGTGAGGAAGAAGATGATGATATTGAATTCTGTGAGGAAGAAGAACCAGAATTTAAAACTGAAAAACATGCTTCCATGATGGCTACCACTGAAATATCAGATTCTTCAATCAATAAAGGCATAGATAATCAGAGTACTGCCCTTGATAATCCAAAGGTTCAAATTAAGGATGCTTTCTCCAAGATTGAGAGTAAATGTAAGAAATGTAATAAGTGGAAGGAAATGGTCAAAGAGTCATCAGAATATGTTGATGAACTTGAAGCTGAAATTGAACGTCTGGAAGAGTTTGTGAAAGTTCCGTCTAAAATCATTGAAAGCAATGATGATGTATTGGATCTTAAGATAAGAATTGAAGAGCAGGGAAAGGTCATCAATGACCTCACCTCAAGACTGGAAGAAAAGTCCAAGACTACTGAGGGTCTTGAGGAGGAAATTGTTACTCTTAGGAGTAAACTTGAGACCGAATCTTTTTCAAAAGAATCAAGGAAGAAAATACAACCTAGAAGATTCTCAGATGCTGAATTATTGGCAAGAGCCAAATGTGGTTCTGATGGAGTTGAAAAAATCTTGAGCGTTCAAAGACCCGCCTGCATGGGAAAGCGTGGAATTGGATGTGAAGCTGAGACATCAACTGCTGGAAATAAAGAAATTCAAAAGAAAGACAAAACGAAGGTTGAACATGTTGAAACATTTTCTGAAGTGCTGAAAAAGGAACCCTCAATCCAAACTAGAAGGATAACTGACAATTACCATCAAACATTTAGAAAATGATAGGCAGTTCAACTACTCTCACAGGGATGAAGGTATGAGGAGAAATTCAGGTGTGAAGGCATTCCCTCACATGAAGTGTCAATTCTGTGGCTATCTGGGCCATACTATGTCATATTGCGAAGAGGCAAGGAGTTACTTTAATGGAGAAGATCTGGGAAATCAACAAAGGAGACCGATTTCATATCCTCCATCTTATAGAAGAAATATCTTCTATGGTTACTGTTTTAATTGTTCTAACTTTGTCCATAAAGCTATGTTTTGCAGGCAGCGGTATGACAAGAGAAATTCATACAACACCCAAAGACGGGACAGGGTTCATCCTCCTGATGATGTTGTTCTCACAAATAGTTTTTCTCTTCTGGAAGAAGATTATGGGTATGAAGACTCAGATTATGTGGAAGAACGTTTTAAAAGGCCATCAGTGTCTTATGTTCAATCCAATATCTCATGGAAAGAAAAGAAGAAAATCGAGAAATCCCATCTTGCGGAAGTAGCCCTCAAAGCTACAAAGAGTAGCAGCACCTGGATTCTTGATAGTGGATGTTCTTCCTATATGACAGGAAATGATGACCTTCTGAAGAACATTGAAAATAAGGTTGATGGAACAGTACGGTTTGGTAACGATGGCGCTTTGAAGATTAAAGGCAGTGGGAATACTGCTCTCGCCAACGGAGAGCTGAAAAAGACTGAAGTTCTTTATGTGGACGTTCTACGCCATAATCTCCTCAGTGTAAGTCAACTCTGTGACTCAGGGCTCATAGTAACCTTCAATCAAAAAGGCTGCACTATAAAAGGAAAAATAGGGAATTCTCTTATGAAAGGTTGTAGAACAGATGGAAACTTATATCAGGTTGACAGCAAAGTGAACTCTTGTTACTTGTCTGTTGACGAAGAAAACAATTTATGGCATCGAAGGCTGGGGCACATTAACCAACAAGACATGGAAAAGATATCTAAGCTGAAGATAGTCATGGATATTCCCATTCTAAAACGCGAACGGGAAAAATCTTGTGATGCCTGTATTCGTGGGAAGCTGGTCTGTAATTCGTATCGTCCAAAGAAGAAAAGGGCATCACATCTTCTCGATCTCATTCACACTGATGTATGTGGCCCAATAAATGTTGCTGGAACCTATGGAGAGAGGTACTTAGTCCTTTTCATTGATGATTATAGTAGAATGGCTTGTGTAATGGTGATTCACAGGAAGCGACAAGTACTTGATTGCATGAAAACTTATCGCCGAATTGCCGAGAATGACACTGGACGGTCAATAAAAGTCCTACGATCGGACAATGGAGGGGAATACACATCCATTGAGTTTGAAAACTATCTAGAGAAACATGGAATACAGCATGAGGTAGCTTCTGTGAGAACTCCACAACAAAATGGAGTTGTTGAGCGTCGAAATCGACAGGTCAACAATATGGCCAGGACTATGTTGATTGAGAGTGGTATCTCTCGCCATTACTGGAAGGAGGCTGTTGAAGCTGCAGTTCACATTCAGAATCGAACAGGGCTCTACATGGGAGAAACGAAGACACCGTACGAATTATGGCATGGAAGGAAGCCTTCCTTGAAATACTTTCGGGTTTTTGGAAGCAAATGTTTCATCCGGAATAAAGAAGGAAACCAAGGAAAGTATGGTGACAATGCTGATGAAGGAATTTTTCTTGGGTATCCAATGAACAGTAAAACTTACAAGTGTTTCAATAAACGCTTGGGGAAGATTGTGGTAAGCAGTGATGTTAAGATAATTGAAGAGAAAACCACAAATGCTTCAAGGACGCCATATGCGGATGTGATGGACAATCAGGAAGAAAGTGAACGTGAAGAAAACACAAACACAGAGATAGAGGAAGTTTTTCAAAACTCTCAGCAGTCACATCATGATGTTGACTCAGAAGAAGAATCAGAAGAAGAACCTATAGCTGAAAAGAATGCTACTGAATCTCTCAGGAGAAACCGAAGAGCTGAGATTGATCCATCCAACATAATTGGGGACATGAATGCACCCACTCAAACAAGGAGGATGAGAAATAACACACCTTCTGCATTTCTATCAGTTGTAGAGCCAACCTCATTTGAAGAAGCTGCAATGGATGAATCCTGGGTGAAAGCCATGAATGAAGAGTTAGATCAGATTGACAAAAATCAGACGTGGGATTTGGTCCAGAGACCCAAAGGTCACAATGTGATTGGCACCAAATGGATTTTCAAGAACAAGTTTGATGAGCATGGCAATGTTATCAGAAACAAGGTTCGACTGGTATGTAAAGGGTATTCTCAGATTGAAGGTGTTGATGTTGAAGAAACCTTTTCTCCAGTGGCTAGATTGGAGTCAATCAGGCTATTCCTTTCCATGGCTCTCCAAAGAGGATATAAAGTATATCAAATGGATGTCAAGACAGCATTCTTAAATGGTGTACTCGAAGAAGAAGTCTACATTGAACAACCAGTGGGTTTTCTTCTTGGTGCTGATGAATCAAAGGTCTGCAAGCTAAAGAAATCACTTTATGGATTAAAACAGGCACCAAGGGCATGGTATTCTAGACTAGATTCGTATCTCAAAAAGCTGTAATTCAAAAGAGGAGGAGTTGATCACAATCTCTATGTGAAGAATTCTCCAAAAGATCAGTTCATGGTTCTTGTTTACGTCGATGACATTATATTTGGTGGCAGCAAACAGAAATCAGTGGATGAATTTGCCAATCATATGAAATCAGAATTTGAAATGTCAATGATTGGGGAGCTCACATATTTCTTGGGACTGCAAGTGACTCAGAGGAAAGACTACACTTTTATCTCTCAGGAAAAGTATGCAAGAGAGCTGCTGAAGAAGTTTAACATGCAAGACTCCAAACCAATGTCAACTCCGATTGCAGTTGGAACCAAACTTGGGAAGCATGAGGATGGGAAATCTGTAGATCCCACCCTATACAGGAGAATTATTGGGAGCCTATTGTACCTGACAGCGACACGGCCAGATATTGTCTTTGCCACATGTCTTTCTGCCCGCTTTCAGAGTAATCCAAAAGAGGAACACATGACAGCAGTGAAAAGAATCATGAGGTATATTCAAGGTACTTACAAGTATGGATTATACTTTGCTGTAGGAAGGGATAGTGAATTATCCGCATTTTCTGATGCTGACTGGGCTGGCGATGTTGTGGACAGAAATTCCACCAGTGGTGGAGCATTCTTTATCGGAAATAATTGTGTTGGCTGGTTGAGCAAGAAACAAGAAAGTACTTCTCTTAGTACTGCTGAAGCTGAGTATATATCTGCCACAAAGTCATGCACTCAACTGCTATGGATGAAGCAACAATTAACAGATATTGGTGATGAGGTAAAGCAGCCAATGGTGATCTACTGTGATAAAAAAAGCGCAATTGATCTCACGAAAAATCCGGTTCAGCATTCTCGTACAAAACATATTGAAATACGGTATCATTTCATCAAAGAAAAGGTTGAACAAGGGGTGATTAGACTGGACCATGTGGGAACTGATAAGCAGGTAGCTGATATCCTGACAAAGCCACTGTCAGCAGCTGTGTTTGAAAAGCATCGGTTGAACCTAGGTGTTCAACCACCTCCTGCTGCATAAGGAGGTTTCGAAACTCCCCTCTCCCCGTTTGTTTTAACTGTTTTTATCTGCTTATGGCTGTGATGCAGGTTTATGGGGGAGATACTATCCAGGGGGAGTATGGCTTGAGCTGAACGTTGAACAAACTTTTCGGTCTTTGGTTTTATTGTCAATGGGGGAGAAAGGAATAAATTCACGGCAAGAGAATTCAAGGCAAGAAATTCACGGCAAGAAATTTACGGCAAGAAATTCTTATGTGATGGAAGTGTAAGATTGTGATGAGAAGTTTAATAAGGATAACATCGGGCGTCATGGAGAATTTCAAAACACTAAGACCCAATTCAAGCTTCCTCTCTTGTTTTCTACACCGAGCATTGCTCACGTAGACTTAGAGTGTTGGCTGAGTTGATTCTTGCGTTTTGGATTTGCTCATGGTTGGAGATCTATTGAATTTATTCTGATTGCCAAAAAACCCAAAGGGGGAGATTGTTGGAACCAGGTTCTTCAAAGCATGATTTGGTGTATGGTTTGTGTTTGTTGTCAATCCTCAGTGGAAGTTCCGAATGTGTTCCAGCAAAGTGATCATACAGTTCAAGCAGACAACAGTTTTGAAGGTGGCGCTGTTTCCCAGTGTTTGCCAAATTTTTGGGCCTCAAAATCGGAAAATGAAGACATGGATTGTCTGCAAAAGGAGGTTCGCAGAAAAAGGAAGTGGTGCGCGAAATTTTATAGGCTTGCGCGAAATACTTATGTTAGGCGCGAAAAACAGCGGGATGCGCGAAATAGGGGATCAAGGTTTTTCGCGCAAATAGTGTTTCGAAATCAGTTCGGTGAAAAATGGCAAAGGCATGGGCTGCGCGGAAAATAAGGGTTGTGCGCGAAATACTTAAGCTGGGCGAAAGATTACGCACCAGATGAGAGGTTTTCCGCGCCGAAGGGGATTTTGCGCGCAGTGGTCTCAGTCGCCTATAAATATGAGGTGACCCCCTTCATTCGGGTTGTTGGAAGACTCAGAGAAGATCCGAGGTCTGATGCGCGAAAAAGGATCGCGTAAAGGAGTTTGCGCGAAATATTTGGAGTTGCGCGAAAAAGGGGATTTTTGCGCGAAATATTTTTCCACGCCAAAAGAAAATGTTGCGCGCAATAGGATGATTTTGCGCGCAAATGGTTGATGTTTCGCATATTTCTCAGTAAGGTTTGTCTGCACGTTTTGGTTATCCAGTTCAGTGGTTCTGTGCGTTCTAGTGCATCTCTTCCGGACTTCGATGCAAGCAGAGTCTCGTGCTGAGCAGAGGCAAAGACTTCAATGCAAATTTATTGAAGAGACCTTCACGTCTATAAACTGAGTGAGACTTCACCAACGGCAGTGAGCCAGGGGGAGTCAACGGGAGTGACCCGAGGGAAGCAGTGAGCTATCCCTAAACCTTATGTAAAGGCAGTGAGCCTGGGACAGAGTGTCTGTACCCGAACTTTTGTATCCGCAGCTAGTGAAGCATAGTGGATTTAGGTACGACCGACAATCTGTCGGCGTATGCTCCTTGGACGTAGCCCTTAGTGGTGAACCAAGTAAAAATTGTTGTGTCATCTCTCTGCATGTGAATGTTTAATTGCTGATCATATCCTTCATACAGGTTTAAGAAGTTCCTGCCAACGTGGGAACAAGATCCACAACTTTAAGAAGAAAAAGTTGCCACCCTGATTCACCCCTCCCCTCTCAGGGTGTCCCGGGGTCCTTCATGATCTTTATGTCACTTTAAACACACGGAAAAAGGAAAGCGGGTCTCATGTATGTAAAAACCAGAATTTAAAATAGAACATCTAGATATATATGTGAATACCCCTGTAGAATAAAGTTCTTTGAGTTTTCACTTAATAAAATAAAATAATTTGAGAAAAAGAGATACATTTTGAGATGAGAATTCTGCAGCATAATGGCTATGTTATAGGGTTTTAGAAAACATTGAAAAGAGAGGGGACATGGGTCAACCACTCATAAATGATCTATAAAATAGTAGAGGTACAGAATATAAAGGATTTAAGAACATGGTAATAAAATTTGAAAGATATACCATATGAAATGAAGAACATTAAAGGAATACAAAAATAAGATTTCTCTTATGAAAATTCGGCAGCCTAACGACGTCACTTAAACTTCAAAAAAAATGAATTGATGAGATAAAATAGGATATCTCATCATATGAACATAAAAAATCAGTATGATAGATATATAGATCATACCCCAACATAATAAAAAGGAACTTGAAAGACTTAACATGAAAATAGAACATGAAAATGAGAAGGGTGAAAGAATCCCTTAGAAATTCGGCAGCCTAACGACGTCACCTAAACTTCAACAAAAATGAATTGATGAGATCAAATAGGGTATCTAATCATATGAACATAAAATATCAGTATGATAGATATATAGATCATACCCCAACATAATAAAAAGTAACTTTACAGACTTGACATGAAAGTAGAACTTTGAAAAATGAGAAAGGTGAAAGAATCCCTTAAAAATTCGGCAGCCTAACGACACCACTTAAATTTTTTTAAAACGAATTGATGAGAGAAATATGGGGTCTCTAATAATATGAAAATGAAAAGTTAATTAAGATTAACATAAAATAACATTCTCTAACATAAGATCATGGAGCATAAAATAAATGACATAAAAGAGATTACTTGAAAAGAAAGAGAGAGGTAGGATCCCTTACCTTAAACGTAACTCTTAAAACTCAAAGGTTGGGACCTTGAGGGCTTGGGGGAACATAGGGAGGACTCCTTGGGAGGTAAAGAGACCAGAACTTCGTTGAGGATGATTTCGGAGTAGAATGTATGAGAGTATGGCTTGGTATTTATAGGGAAAGTGAGGGGACAAGGCATTAATGGCCAAGGGACACCTCATTGGTGGTATTGGCAAAACCATGGGCTTGCCCATGGTATTTGCCCATGGTATTGGCCACTTGGGACACCTCATACAATAATTCATCCCCTTTAGTCTACCATCCCTTAAAATATCTAATGACATCATTATGACACAGTTATGATATAATTTAACATACCGAAACCCTAAAACTGTATTTTTACTATTCACTGAAAATTAATCTTTCTCAGAAAAATCCCCAAAAATTTCCATAACATAATATCGATGATCTGAGTTCAAAAATAAAGTCCATTTTATAAAAATAATTTTCTAAATATTTTTAATTTAATTTATAATTAAAAGACACTATTCACCCAAAAAAACTGATACTTGACTAATAATTTATGAAACCGTTATTTACCCATTTTATTGAATCACATTACTTAATAAAGGTGTCTAAATTATATTAAAACTTTCTTAAAGTGAGATTACTAATCCATTTGGTCACATTACTAATCCTAAGCTTAAAATAACTATTCATAATTTACTATTCATCAAAATTTAAGTTGATCTTATTAGACTCCAAATTCCTTACTGAACACTTTTACAGAAGACCATTTTTTGAAAATCATTACACATCATTAATTATTTAAGGTTTACATAAATATTTTAAAATATCCTCTTTTTTTCAAAATTCATCAATAAAATACATCTTAAAATTATCCGGACATTTGAAATTTCACAAACTTCACTAAAGGAGGAAATCTCAATTTATTCATCCCAAAGGATTACACAAAGAAGCTATGGTCTCATCACATATCCCCTTATAACACCAGCATATGACCTAAGTGTAAGGTGTGCTATGGTGAGAGAATCTGAGGGAGGCTCAGATAACATTTCCCTAGTAGTAATCTCTACTAACTTGAACTTCTCCCGCATGCGTTTCTGTTCAAGATTGACACGTTGGAGTTCATCTTGGGCTTAGTCCAAAGTGAAGCCCAAAGATGCCACCTCCTTCCCAAGGTCTGATAAGTGGGCTTCATAAGGTTCGAGTCTACTGGATGAAGCCATCGATTCCTCTTTCTGCATTATCCAAAAACATCTTTATTAAATCATTAAGAGTAAGTTGATATACTATTCAAAAAGTTTGGGTCGTTACACTACTAGAGGTTAAACTAGGTGATGGTCAAGAGTCTTTAACCTATTCCAAGGATAAATGACATTTTCAACCTGCTAAGAGGATCCAGTTGGTTTTCAATGATCAAATTGTGGTCTAGATATCAAAAATTGAGGGTGAAGGATAAATATATTCCATTGACTACCTTCAGGTGTAGGTATGATAATTTCAATTTTATAGTCATGCCGTTTAGTGTTATGAACACACAAAACGTGTTCATGGGGATCATAAACTCTATGTACCATGAGTTTCTAGACTGGTTCATCATCGTATTGATTGATGATATCTTGATATACTCAAGGTCAGAGGAGGAGAATGTCCAATATCTCATAGATATTTTGTAGGAACTTTGACCCCACCAGCTCTATGGAAAGTTTTCTAAGTGTGAGTTGTGGACATGGGAGGTTCATTTCCTTGGACATGTTTTGTCACAGTAGGGTGTGGACATAGACCCATCCAAGATCAAGGTAATTGTTTCTTGGGAAGCACCCAAGAACATGAAAGAGGTTTGTAGTTTCCTTATTCTTATAGGATATTATTTGAGGTTTTTACCCAATTTCTCTTGAGTTGTATCCCCTTTGATAGTTTTTACAAAAAAATACCAGGTTTTTGCATGGGGTTATTAATTCTAGGAATCATTAGGTTACTTGAAGGAGAGTTTGGTTAGGGATCCCATGCTTCAATTTCCTAAGGAGGTTGTGTTTTTTGAGGTTTTCTATGATGTGTCCCATCCAGTATTGGGATTCATGTTGATGAAATAGAGGTAATTGATCACTTATGGGTCTAGGAAGTTATTTCCCCATGATAATAACTATACCACCCATGATATAGAGTTTGTGGAAGTTTTATTTTCACTAAAGTTGTGGAAGAATTACCTAATTAACGAGTGATTTGTGGTTTTAATGGAGCACAAGGTCCTATAATATGTCTTCTATAAATGTTATATGAATCTATGGAAATGGAGGTGGATATATTTTATTCAAGATTATGATTTTGATATCCCTTAAAACCTAGTAAAGGGGAATTTGGTTTCTGATGTGTTGAGTTAGAAGTCACAAGGAGATGTGGATCAAGAGTCTATAGATGTTTGTAAAGGGTTGTAGGAGCATACAATGATGCATCTTAACATTGGGGGGAGAAGTGGATAAGGTTTTATCTATCAAATTAATGTCGATTCATATTTGATGAAGAAGGTAGAGGAATCTTATTAGGGAGAATTAGAGGTAGGGGTGATGTAGGACCTTGTTGGTTATAATGATTCCCTGGAGGGATAGTCAAAACTAACTATTTTTATAGGGTAGGTTGTTCATTCCAAAGGCAATGCATTAGGGAGTTATCTATGAGTTTCATAGATCAAAATTAGTGGTACATCCCAGTGTGAATAATATGTATCATTGTTTGAGGAGTCAGCTTTGGTGGCTAGGGATAAAATAGTCAGTGGTAGAGTTTGTGGTGAGGTGTTTAGTTTTTCAGCAGGTGAAAGTAGAGAAAAGTGTTACAATAGGATTTTTATAGTCCTTGGATGTTCCTGAGTGGTAATGGGAATACATATCAATGGAATTAATCATAGGGTTACCAAGAAATCAGGGAGGTTATAACATGATTTGGATGATAGTGGAATGACTAATAAATTCAAATCATTTTTTTGGAGATACGTGAGTCATGTGCTATAGATGTTTTTGGTAGGTGGTACGTGAATGATGTAGTTAGAATTCACAAGGTACCAAGGACCATCATCTCTGATCAGGATCCCTATTTTACCTTAGAATACTGGAGGGTATTGCAACATTCTTTAGGATCTTAGTTGTTCCTTATCACTACTTTTAAAACTCAGACAGATGTACAAAAATATCAGACCATCTAGAAATTATAAGATATGTTGTGATCTTTCATCTTGGAATTTGATGAATCATTGGGAAATAAATTTTATTTGGTTGAGTGTTTATACAACAATAGCTATCAGTCATCAATTAAGATGACCCTATTTGTGGAATTATATGGGTTTTTATGTCTATAATGAATTAAATCTTTCATGTATTATTTTTGGATATTATATGGATTATTTTCAAGACCAGGTGCTGATATAACATGTGATTCTGAGGCCCGATGTGCCCATAATAAATTTTTGAAATATATTAAATATATTAATAACATGTTCATGTAGTTTTACTAATAAAGTGGAATATCATTCAAATAGGGTCCAGATTAGAAATATGAGGATACTTTTGAGTTTATAGATTGGGTTTTACCCTAGGTGATACATAACCTTTATCGGGAGGGGTGTTTGTGAAAAAGTAATTATGGGTGATGAATTAATAAAATAAATAAATTAAATTGATTTAATTTATTTTAATCGATGAAAAAACAACATATTATTTAAACATATTGTTATGGGATTTGTCTTCGGGTTAACCACTCAATCCCTGGATACCTTGATGATAGTTGGAGAGTATTCTTGGTGAACGACGACATATTAGTGTCTGATCAAGGATTTCTATGCAAACAAAGTTCATGGATCTCTTCAACAATAAAAAAAACATTCTTCATCAATGATCAATCCAATATCCAGGTAAGATGTTTTATTTGTGAATTTCCGTCCCTTTCATTTATCCTGGATGAACACGGATCAATTCCATGAACATAACTGATTCTCACATAGATAGTTGATTTAATTGATGGATTTTTTTTCATTGTGTTGAATATCCAATTCATATATATTTTTCTACAAAAAAAGATCAAGGATGAACAAACAAAATCTAAGGTTCATTCCTCACATTTTATGGTTTGTGGTTTTCTCCCCCATTTCTTCACATGTTCATCATGAGCATTTCTTTTGGACCGTGGTTTGGTGAATATTAGGTATTCAATTATTGCATGACCATTCTTTGGAATAATGGATCCATGGGTGAAATTAATGATTAAGGATATGATCAAGGTGTGAAAATGATGGTGGGTGATCATAGGTATATCAGAATGATTTTTTTTGGTTTTATTTCTTCCCAATTCTAACATGCAGTGATAGATTGGATTGACATATTGTTTTTTGAGTAGATATGAACTTGAATTACAGTCGGTGATGATGACAAGGATTGAATGACCATTGATCTACAATTTTTGTTAAGGGTGGTGGTTCCATTGATGCACAAGAATACACAAAGGAAGATCCCAATGGATCTAGAAAATCATGTGATACCCACTGTATTTTAAAATTAAACACCATGTGGAACCCCCTAGACATGATTCTAGGTTTTCCACTAGAGTTAAATATCACACGCTATGTGACATGGTCACATGAAATGTCTCGCTTCCATGATGGATTGACATGTACCTCAGAGGGTACACAGACATGACCAGGAGTACATGGGCATAGTTACACCATGTACTCAGAAACATACATGGGTTGATAGATGGGCACGGCTGGAAGACACACATAGGGGGACTAGAATCCTCTACATGCCATATGTTTTACTCACACACCATGTATGTTGAGGTTTACATTCCATGTTATTTGTTACCAAATAATAAAACCTAGGGATAACTAGACACACTGTGTATCCTCAGTACACGCTGTGTACCCCCCTTTGAGGGTGTTTTTAGCCCTTTGTTTCTTTAGTCTGGACCAGTATTGGTTGAGTGTGTTTCCTTGGTCCATTACCTTGAGGGTCCAATGTGGTATTATGTTCTTAGCTATGGATTGTGATCCCTTCTAGAGAATCCATCTTAGATAGACTTTTTGGTTTCCCTCTCTGAGACTGTAGTGCAATCCTATACCATATTTATACCCTAGGTGGGGTTTGTGGAATCAGTGTTACCTTCTTGAGAAAGGAGGTGATCCTCTATCTAGCAGTCCATATTGGTAGGGTTTATAGGTATCATTAGAATATGGTCTCTTACATGGAAGGTTAATCCAGATTGGGTTTGTGGGGCACCTAATGGTTATGAACATGACCCCCTATCTGAGTATTAGGGTCTTTTGAGACCAGTGAGCTTTCTTGGGTGGGACCCAATGATCTTGAACACTTGGATGAGTGTCTCCAGTGATATCATGGCTCATGGAGTAGATTCTCCCAAAATGAGAATTGCTTCAAGAAAATACTATTGCTAGAAAATGGTTGTGATCGTCTGGTTGAATAGTTTCCTTCCTGAGTATATTTGGGTTCTCTCTCTTTTTGTATTAAATAATGTATTATTGTTATGTGATGACTATTATTGATGCCTCTTGTTTAGTGTTTTTGGGGTTTCTTACTAGGTATTGTTATACTCACTCCTGCATGGGCTCTTCTCACACATGTTGTGTCTTATGCAGATTATGGACCTTTTAACAGTGTACAGGGAGGATGAAGAGTAGGTGGAGCATAGCTCTAGCTTGATAGACCAAGGCATTTTCCAAGAGTTTTCATCTGATTGTATTCCTCACCCTTGGAGATGGTTGGACTCTCTACAGTTTTTGGCCGGGCTTGTATTTTCCCAACTTTTCACATTCTGTACTTTTCTATAATACTAAGTTGTGGGATTATAGATGCATGAATGCATAAGTTTTATCTATATTATATTTCATAATTGTGAAGGCTTAGATATTGTGTGTTTGTATAGATACATTATGATAATGCCTCCCATTTGTGGGAAATACATACTTGGAACTGGTCTCTAGCCCCTGGACTATTGTAGATGAGATTGAGGTAGTCACAGGTTAGACCCTAGTGGGTTAGGTCATGAAAAAGTGGTATTAGAGTAATTGGTTCTACCTTAGTACCAAAGTTAGTAAGATTGTTTTGGGGAAAAAATGTTTAGTTTTTTGAGTTTGGATTTCCGTCCGGGGACTCTAGTATTGGTACAACGGCCGATGTATCCATACACTAGGACTTTGATCACCTTTCTTTCAAATTGGTATATGATGACATTGGTTGCAGAGAAAAAAATGTTTCATGTACCATATAGGAATGGGTTGTGGTTTCCATGTACTCCTCAGTTAACTCCCCAGATATACTCTTTGAACATGGTACATATTTTTTTATTTTAGGATTCCTTAAAAAAGGTAGATATCCATGATTCCACTACATGATCATGAGGATGATATGATAAGTGAAGAGGCTTTAGTACATGGTCCTTTACAAGAGATAGTGCCTCTGGGTAGTTTACCTGCTACACCGCCACCTGTTAAGCAGAATCTTGGACTAGTAGTGCCATCAGAGGATGCACATAGGATGAGTGTGCTGCATGATTTCCATAGGAAGTAACCTCCCATGTTTTGGGGTGAGACAAACCCCCAATTATATGAGGACTAGATGGAGGAAATTACTAATGTTTTAAACCTTGCGAGGATGCTTGCAAATTAGACGGTGGTCTTCATGGAGAGTCTTTTTCAGGAATTTTCTGGGTGATGGTGGAGTTGAATGAATTAGTCACACAACAAGACATATCTATCCTAGTCAGACTTTGAGTGTCACATTAGGGAGGATTTCTATCCCTCCATGTTGTGACCAATGTGCATACAAGATATTCTGTAACTACAGTAGGGAAGTTTGACTGTGGGAGAGTATCGAGAAAGGTTTACCGATCTCTTTCATTACTCATTGGATATGGTTCCAAATCCATTATTCAGAGAAAGTTCCTTAGAGTGGGGTTTATGTTGTGATATCAGGGATTTAGTTATATTCCTCTGCATTTCCACTTATGATGGAGTGATATAGTAAGCCTTGGTGGTGGAGAGCTTCCTAATAGAGTAGGTGCTGATAGTGGGTACTATTAATGGGAACCCAGGAGCTAAGACCTCAATAGTAGGAAACCGATGATAGTAAAAGGGATCAAATAAAGTTAGGATATTTAGGATGAAATTCCAAGGCAGATGATTAGTGTCACAGATATCTCAAGATGACCCAAATCAGCCAAGGTATAGGTAGTGTTTCTCCTGTGATGATAAGGGACATCTGGATTGGGATTTTAGAAACCATCATAAAGATGATCGGGAGATGATAAAGGGACAATATAGGAAGAGATATAGGTAGGAGAAGGGTGTTTTGTAGGGTTTAGGATGTTGCATAAGAGATTAAAGAGAAGCAGGAGGTGGTCATAGGTTTGAACTATTACCACTGCCACCCCCAAGTGGTCTACGCCAGGCTCATGGAGCTGGTGGCAGGGATGAGGATAAATGCAGGATATAGAGGCCTATGACCTCAAGGATCTAGGGAAGATATGTGGTGAGATCTATGTATTTCTTACCTTATCTTTAGTATTTATAGACATAGGTTCGAGTCATTCCTTTCTTTCCACTTCTTTGGTTTGAGATATAGAGATTTTTGTTGAGCCTTTGACACTATCGTTATGGTCGGAGAATCTGAAAGGTGGCGACTCAGTAATTGCTCACTTATTTTGACAATTAGATATAATTATTAGAGTTTATAGTTTTTTATTAGATCTATTTGTAGTAGCAATTAGGCCTTATGACATCATCTCAGGCATGGACTGTCTATCCACATTTCATTCCCAAATTGACTATTTTAGGTGGAGGATGTGGTGTGTCCAGTGTGATGGGAAAAGGTTTTCCTTTTTGGGTGAAAAGGAAAACTTGGATAAGGAGGAAGAGATCAATAATATGAGAGTGTAGCTAATTATTCACCAATTGGCTGGCATGACTCTTGGATTAGTAGATGCCATGGGCTACCAGTTTCCTGTGGTGGTGGTGGAGTATGAGGATCTGTTTCCTAAGGAAATAATAGATTTACCTCCCCAATAATAGCTATAATTTTTCAATGAATTAAATAATAGTATAGCCCATATATCTTCACCAACATATCAGATGGATCCCACAAATATTTGCGAGTTGAGGGTGTAGTTGGTGGAATTATATTAGAAGGGCATTTTGAGACCCAATGTTTCCCTCAGGGTAGCCCCAGTGTTATTCAATAAGAAGGAAGATGAGATATTGAGTTTATGTGTGGACTACCAACACTTGAACAAGGCTAACTTGAAGAATATGTATCCACTATCAAGGATAAATGACCTCTTTGACTAGTTGAGAGGGGCGCAATGGTTCTTGAAGATTGACCACAAATTAGTCTATCACCAACTTTGAGTACGAGATGAGGATATACCGAATACAAGTTTCAGATGTTTCTTTAGTCACTATGATTACTTGGTGATTCCCTTCATTGTTATAAATTCCCTAGTAGTGTTCATGGGACTCATTAACTGAATCATTCAACCTTTCTTCAACTGGTTTGTGGTAGTCTTCATCGATGATATCCTAGTTCACTCAGCATCCAAGGAGGAGCATGCAAGGCAATTAATGATAGTTCTGGACACACTTAGAGAGAACCAACTTTATGGGAAGTTATCAAAGTGTCATTTTTGGATTCATGAGGTCCACTTCCTAGGACACATCATATTATAGGTTGGATTAGTATTGGACCCAACCAAGGTTGAGATAGTTATTTATTAGGATCCACCCTAGAGTGTCACTGAGGTGTGGAGTTTCCTTGGGTTGGTGGGGTACTATCAGAGGTTTGTACCCAACTTCTACAGAGTAGTAGAATCCTTGAAATCTTTTACTTAGAAGGGGTATCCTTTCATGTGGATGGAAAACTGATAGTAGTGATTTCAGGAGTTGAGGTAGAAGTTGACGAGAACTCCCATCTCGAGATTTCCAGAGGATGGTGTTGAGTACATAGTGTTATGAGATACATTAGGGATCATGTTTGGTTTTTTTATAATGTAGAGGTAGGAGGTTATTTCTTGTGGTTCATTTTAGTTGAGACCACATGAGTAGAACTATGTGACCCACGATCTTGAGTTAGAAGTAGTGGTCTTTGTACTGAAGATGCGGCGGCACTACCTGATGGGAGAGTGGTTTATCATCTACTATGACTATAAGAGTCTTAAGTATATATTCTATAATAAGTATATTAACTTGAGAAAGTGGATATGGATATAGTTTCTCTAGGACTATGAATTTGAGATTATCTATACTCTTGGTAAGGGGAACATAGTGGCAGACACTCTCAGTAAGAGATATTATTCGCAGTTGTT
Organism: Viscum album; assembly: GCA_963277665.1. Classification (NCBI taxonomy): domain Eukaryota; kingdom Viridiplantae; phylum Streptophyta; class Magnoliopsida; order Santalales; family Viscaceae; genus Viscum; species Viscum album. The sequence goes on from OY728151.1 coordinate 1,761,472,238, forward strand.
GGATGAGGCATTGAAGTAGTTAGTCTCATTGTAGTTGTACTTAGTAGATAGGGATGGTAATTAATATATATATTATATGGTTTTTAACCCTCCACTTTTATATTGTATCAGGGATGATAATTGTGGATATGTTGATTGTAAGGCCTTATGTACTCCGATATCCACTTGACATGCTCTCAATGTATATTATAAAGGTGGGGAGCATGCTATCATTTTAGAGGATGAGTGATGGTACCTTTGACATTGTAGGAGGAGGTGATGAAAGAGTTTCATAATCCCCTTTGGAGGTACATCCAGGTGTGGAAAATATTTACCAAGACCTTCGACATCAGTTTTGGTGGTCAGACATGGAGAGTTGTGTCTCAATGCCTCAATTGTTAGCAGGTGAAGGCTGAGCACCAGGTTCCAGTGGGTTTAGCCCAACCCATTGATGTTCCGGAGTGAAATTAAAATGATATATCCATGGAATTCATGATGGGGTTACCACATATTTCTAGGATACATGATTCTATCTATGTGATTATAGAACAACTCACCAAGTCATCTTACTTCCTAGCCATTCGAGAGTAGAGTTCAGTAGAGAGCTTGGGATGCCTCTACCTATAGGATATTGTCAAAATCCATAGAGTCCCCTCTATGATCATTTCAGGATATGATGATCACTTCACATCATGATTATAGAGAGGATTGTAGGATGACTTTGTGACCCAGTTATGCTTGAGCATGTCGTTTCACCCCCAGACTAATGGCCAAACCGACCAGACAATTTAGGCCTTAGAGGACATGCTACCAGATTTCATGTTGGACTTTGGACATAGTTTAGAGGTCCATCTACCATTTTTGTATTTTTCATACAAAATAAGATACCATTTAACCATTGGTATAACACTATTAAATGCCTTGTATGGGTGATCCTGTAGGTCACCACTTTGTTGGACTGATCTAGGGAAGTCAACACTCCTAGGCCTGAAGTTGGTGTGGGATAATACATAGAAGGTTTCGATCATCCAGGAGTTGATGATGACTATATAGATCCATTATAAGTCTTATAAGTAATGATGATAGAGACCTATGGAGTTTGAGGAGTGAGGCCATGTGTTCCTAAGGGTCTCAATTCGATGTGGATTATGGATATTTAGATGGGGAAATAAATTATCTCCAAGATTAATTGTCCATTTCCAAATAATGCATATAGTGTTTGAGGTACTGTGCTTCTTAGATCTACCACTACAGTTATAATAGTTACATGATATCTTCCATGTGTCGTCGCTGAGGAGTTATGTGCATGACCTATTACACGTTATTGACTAGGGTGTGATGGACATAGAGGATGAAGCTACCTTTGCTGAGTACTCGGTGGATATTGAGGATCACCAGGAAAAGATCCTTCATGGGTAATAGATTCCCCTAGTTCATGTAAGGAAGTAGAAAATGAATCTTCTGGAGATCACATGGGAGTGGGAGACCCAGATTCAATCCCAATACCCTCATAGGGTTTTCTCATTTCAGGAAAAAAATCCTTAATGTGGGTAAAATGTAATGACTCAAATTTTCATATATTATTTTTGGATATTATATGGATTAATTTTGATACTCTGAGTTGAGATGGCATGTGATTATGGGGCCTGATGTTCCTAGAATAAATGTTTGAAATATATTAAATATATTAATAACGCACTCATGTAGTTTTCCTGAAAATGTTAAATAACTCCCAAACAAGGGACGAGAGCATAAATCATTAGGCACTATTGAGTTCAGATTGTGGGTTTTACCCTAGGCATGACATAAAAATTTTCTACATGGAGTGTTTGCGAAAAATTCATCATAGGTGAAAAATTAATAAAATTAATAAAATAAATAAAATAAATTGATTTAATTTTTTTTGATGCAACGACCATCACTTATTTAAATATATGGTTATGGGATTTGTCTTAGGGTTGTCTAATAAAAACATGGAGACCTAGATGATCATTGGAGAGTATTCTTAGTGAATGATGATAGATAAAGACCTGATCGAGGATCATTTCCCCAATAGAGTTCATGGATATCATTGACAATGGTATAACTGAATCATTATTCATCAACGATCGATCCAAAATCCCAATAGGATTTTTGATTTGTGAATTTCCATACCTTTCATTTATATCAGTCAAATGTGGATCAATTCCATGAATAAAATTGATTCATTAATCGATGGTAGATTTAATTGATGGACTTTTTTTTTCATTGTGTTGTTTATCCTCTTTGTTTTTATTTTTCTACAAAAATGGATCAAGGAAAAACGAAAAAAGTTTGAGGTTCATTCCTCAAATTTTATGGCATGTGGTTTTCTCCCCTATTTCTTCACACATTCTTCGCGGACATTTCCATTGGCATGTGGTTCAATGAATACTGGGTATTCAATCATTGTGCGACCGTTCTTCAATGAAACATATTGATCCCATGGGCATGGTTCATGATCAAGGAGATGATCAAGGTATGGTGATTGTATGATCCTGGGGTTTTTTTCTTGAGGTAAATACCATTCCTTTCAGGTTAAATGTGTTTACTTTCCTTTTTTTCTTAGAACCTAAGCCGAGTCATGGGCCGGTTGGGTTGTTTTTGGAAAATAAGGGGGAAAAGAGTCTGAAGGATGGATACATGCAAGGTACATGTCATGTATTGGAGGTACACATTTTGTACTTGAACACTGGGGTTTTTAAAAATAGAGGTAATAGCCTCTCTTTTTTTTATGTAAAACCTTATTCTCTAATTTTTGGAACCCAAAAACCAGCTAATATGGTTTTTTAGATCTAGAAGTTTTATGGACTCTATTCATTATTGATTTTTCGGAACAACAACTACGCAATTTGGATTTAGGCTCATATGCCCTAATATGCTGTTCTTAATCCATTCTTTAGATTTATTCTAAACAAGGATGAATCAAGACTTGATAATGGATGAGATGTATTCTACCGAGCTGAGGTAGGATTTCTATACTATATTTTGGGTTTTGGGTTCTTTTATGGCATTCATCCATTTCTCCATCCATCGGACTTTCTGGCGAGGCCTCCTTTTTTAGAGAGTTGCATGTGGTAGTTGTAGTCGGACCTAGTGAGGATGTCCGTAGGTTATTTTTAGGTGTGTTGTCACCTATTTATCATTTCAAGGTCACCCATGGGGTGTGCCTTTTGTATTTAACCTGTTTATGCCTATTTAAACCACCCAAGGGGTGTGTGCTTGTGCTTTACTTGTTAGAGGAAGCCCGTTAATGCCTTAATTGGTTGAATAGCTTGCTTTGGAGATGTAATACCTCATTGAATTGTTATATCCTATGATTCCACGACTATTTTGATATCTTGGATTTAATGAAATGTGTTGATATTTGCGGGTATACCTATATAAAATGGTTAATGGCATGTTAAATGGGTTGTATGGGAGGGTAGGACCATATTATTTGTAAATGGTAAATGGTTAGCATGAGTGGGTATACTCATGGATTGTTCATGTTCATGTTCATGTAAGTGGGTATACTCACTTGGAATGAATGTTTAAATTGAATGATTTGATTGAATGGTTTGATAGATGCCTTGGATAACTCTACATGGATCTGGAACGCGGTAGTGGATGCCTTGGGTGGACTTTGCCCCTTAGGTCTTGATTCTATGGGATGCCTCATGACTTTCTACCCTATGGATTCAAATTTCTTGTGCTCACGTAAGACATTCCATTACCATGATCCTAGGACCCAAACCAGTTCCTGAAATAAGTTTCAACTAGGATTCCCATGGGACTCAATGTGGACTCCTTGGACGAGTTCCTTGGATCTGGCCCTTTGTGGTCTAGTTTAATTACATGGATGCCCTGGTAAGTGAAATCTTGGATCTAGCCCTTGGGGTATACTTTTCACTATACGATGGGGCCATGGGATTCAACTTTTCACTATATTACATGACCTCGAGGTTCAAATTTTCACTATACGGTGTGGTTGTGAGATTTTCTTGACTTCTTTATACAGCGTGGTTGTGGCTTGTTTGATATAGATGGATGCATGACATGGCCGTGTGACTTGTTTACAATTTCTTAGATCTTCCTTGTTATAAGCTTACTCTTTTGAAGGTATCCTTGAGGGATATTCATTCACTAATACAAAAACAGGCAAGGGAAGCGCTACCCCTTTATCAGCGCTAAAAAAAGCACTAATAAAGGCCCCCCTTTATCAGCGCTTTTTTGCAGCGCTGATAAAGGGGACCATTTTATCAGCACTTCTTTTAGTAGCGCTGATAAAGGGGGGATTTATCAGCACTGAAAGAATTTATATTTCAAAAGAAAATCATGGAAAAAAATCATTGTTATATAAGTATATTTATTCGTATCTTTTCATTATATATATTTTTTAAATATGTGTTATATACGTATAAATAGACTTACATTTAATATATAATAAATTTAGGGAAAATGGCTTTAAAATATTTTTAAAAAATATTATTAATTAATAATTTTCTAATTATTATCGATTAAAAATCATTTAATAACAATTTGAAGACACAAAAAATCAAAACAATTAATAAAAGATCTAAAATAAGTTGAAAATGTAACTCAAACTTCAAACGACCATAACTTTTGATCCGGGAGTCTGTTTGAGCTCTACAGCATATCAAATCTAAGCCTGCGACAAGCTCTATGCACTAGTGACCAAATAAAAGCTTCTATAACATTTTGAGATCCCAAAAAATCCTAGAATGCCTCCAAAAATGAGTTTTAGTCGGGATACCCTAATTTGTTAACATTCAAACACATATAACTTCTGATCCGGATGTCCTTTAGCCCAGTACCACATATCATATCAAATATTATTTCATTTTCATTGATTTGAATAGTTGTGGAGTTGAAATGGGTTTCTGGATTATAAGTTATGATCATCTTAACATTCTATGGCTTTTCAAATACACATATATATGTATTTATTCGTAAATATATATGTGTCTCTGTGTGTGTGTGTGTGTGTGTGTTTGTTTGTGTATGTGTGTGTGTGTGTGTTGTATATATGTATGTATGTATTTATTTATTTAATTATAAACACACATAAAAAACATATTTCATAACTGTATTTAAAACTAATCTTATAAGTATATACTAATATACAAATAAATATATGGATAAAAAATTATAACTAAAAATATATATATAAATAAATATATATAAATATATATTAATATACAAATGAATATATATATATATACTAATATATGAATAAATATAAATATATTTATATGAATCTATATCAATATAGGAATAAATATAACTATATATATATAAAGAGATATATCATTAAATAGAGAAAAAATGAAATAGCTTAGTGGTAAAGGTGCAGCTGCGAAAGGGGGAGGTTGCGGGTTCGAGTTCAGGTGGAGGCAAAGGTGGTGCGCTCATGTGAGGATGCACGGGAAGGGCAGCGCGTGGGAGACCTCCTAACACAAATAAAGTGGTGGTCAAGCGCTGATAAAATATCTCCCCATGAATTATTATTATTATTATTTATTTTTTTAGACTTTTATCAGTGCTAAAAAAAAGCGCTGATAAAGGGGTCTTTTATCAGCGCTTTTCGGAGCGCTGATAAAAGGGACCCCCAATATTAGCACTGAGATTTACATCATTTTTTAGTGCTGTTAAAGCACGTTTTGAGAGTTGATATATGCCATTTTTTTAGTGTTGATTTTTTACTTATTGTAGTAGACTTATGCCACGAGAATATGCACTTACTTTACTGTTTTCCTCACACTTGCTCGCACCTTGTATATTGCTGGTAGAACTGTATAGACCTGGGTGGTTTCCTACTGGGATGTTTATCTCACACCCTATTTGGGCCTCCTCAGGGACCCAAATATATTATATAGTTGTAGGTGATGATTTGGTAAAGCGCCTTGGTACTGGTAGTTGACTGTGGTTGTAGATCAGGGAAGCATATGACCAAACTGAGGCTTACAATGCTACAAATACTTTTTGTTCTTTTGTTATTTTGGGATACATGTACTTTATTTTATTTCAATGTATTATTCTGTATGATTTCTAGATACTTGTATCATATACATCATTTTGTATATGAGACACTTTTGGTTATTGATATGTATTGATGTCTTGTCTTACTTCTAGTTGACTACTATTTATTTCACTTCTGCTATTTATTTTATGTTTAAATCCCATTGTAATAATCTGGTAATGAGGGAATAGTATATCCATTGACTCACTTAGTCCCTCTCTACTATTTGGTAGCCTATGGTGTTTGGGGAGATGCGTTTGAGCCCTTATGGCCCACCAGGCTCAGGGCACAATTTTGGGTGGAATTCAGGTTCGGGACGTTACAAAGTGGTATAATAGAAGTTTTTTTCTTCTGATTTGACTTACTATTTGAAGAAAATAGACAAGGATAGGATGTAAATGTATTTTGGTAATAATCTATGCTTGGGAGTAGCTACCCCATGTACAGGGAAAAGCCAAATTACCTAGAATTGAGTTCTGATTTTCTAGACTTGGACTATTACAGTTGATTTGATTTTTCCATTCGGTGATGCACTTGATTTATTCTATTACTATTGATTCCATTATGTGTTCTCTTTCAGTTGAAACCTGATAATATGAGGGTGTTCCATCTCATACATCATATAGACACTTATTTGAATCATATTCCATGCATTATGCCATGCCATCTAGGATACATTAGTTGTTGCATGCTGTTGTGATAGTTGATGTGATAACTATGCTTACTGTTGTGTTAGTTGGGTGCAGTATATTAAAGAGTGACATCATCTTTCAATCCATAAGAAGTATAGGCCCTGATGAATTGGGAAATAATGCACCAATGAAATTAAAATGCTAAATGAACTTGATATATGTATGGTTTGAATGAGAACCAAGTTTGGGTTCATGAGGTGTTATGGAACCTCATGGATTCAAAATTGGTAACCCTTGGTGGAATTTTCTGGATAACTGAATGTGAAATGGAAATGGAAATTGAAAATTTTAGATAGAGACTTGAACTAGAACTGAATTTTTAGTGGGAAATAGGCATAGTTTCTAGTGGTTTAATGGTTGTTCTTTATACAGTCTGGGATTTAGGAGCAGGCTGTGGGTTGACTTAACTTTTAGGAGGGTTTTGAACTGTCCTATGATTTTGAGATGTGTACTTTGATGTTGTTCTTTTTTGAGGTGTGTGATTGGAATTGTAGAGACATTACACCATGATGACCTCCAGTGGTATGCCGTGAGGGAGACGATGACTATACTTTGGAGATGGTGAGTCATGAGCTACCAATTGATCCTCCTTTAGTGTCAGTTGCGGCACCAGACATTGTCCTAGACATAGGTGCTGAGGCATAGTTCTATGAGGGATTCCTTTATTATATACAAACGTTCTAGAGAGCACTACAATGAGGTTTGACTATGGATGAACTGACACAGGTCTTCCAGCAGCAGTATCCTCCCTTGTTTTTGGGGGATGGTGGGCCACAAGATATAGAGCTATGGATTGAGACCACATTATCAATTTTTGAGCATCTAGAGACTCCTCTATAAAGGAGGGTCAATTTCGTGACTTATATGCTATGTGGAGTGGAAAAAAACTGGTGCGATGTCATGAACTAGGCTAATAGGATGCATAATTTGGGTTGGGATGAATTCCTAATCCGTTTCTTTGACAAATTTTACCCCAATACTCTTCGAGTAGAGAAGGATAGTGATTTCATACATCTGGAGCAGGTAGCGATGATGATTATGGAATACTTGGAGCACTTTACAGAGCTACAACGTTTTGTGCCGATGTATCTTACTGATGAGTTGTCGAGGGCGAGACGCTTTGAGGAAGGTCTCAGAAATTCTATCAAACATTAGGTCAATGTGTTTAGTTTTCCTTCTATAACTGATATTGTGAATTAGAAACTAATCATAGAGTAGAACCTGAGGGAAGCTCGAGGTACAAAATAGGGGAGTAATATTTATCACCCTAGTGGATCTACGTATTCAGGCAGGAAGTGTATTTTTGAGGGTTACTATGAGGTTAGTGATTGTCATGATGTGGGTGTAGGAAACTTGGTGTATTTATGTCAGTGTGGTTGTCGAGGGCACATCATCTATCAGTGTGACCACGACCCAATCGAGTGCCGATCTTACGGTAGGATGGGGCACATGCAGTGGTTTTTCAGGACCATCCCTATAGCTGCAAGTAGTAGGGGGTTAGCTCCAATGTTAGGTTAAAGAGTTGGTTCTTTAGCTTCATGTCAAGCTTGGAGCTGGAGTAGTGCGGGCTGGTCAGGACAGGGTAGTGGTGGTCATGGATAGGGTATCCAAACACTAGGTTCTTAGAGGCAACATGGTGGATCAGCTCAGGGTAGCCAACTAGGGTCACAGGTCTGTGATACAGGCCAGACTTATGCAGTGTAATAGAACCAACATGATCAGGATACCATACCATATATGGAGAGAGGTATGATATTAGTAGATTCTACTATTTCATCTGCTCTTTTCGATATAGTTTCCTCTCACATTTTTATCTCTACATGAGTATTTAAAAGCCTTGGGCTTGTGTTTTTTCTTTCTAAGGGAATTATGAAGATAGATACACCATTGGGAGTCAGAATGGGTGATGTGTTCTAGTGTATGGAGTGTCCCCTTGAGGATAGAGGGTGTCACTTCATCTGGGATCTTTATGTCCTCAAGATGACATATTTTGACATAATTCTCGGGATGGACTGGCTAGTAGCGTATTGAGCGTATGTTGAATGCTATCACTAGAGGGTGAATTTTACTTCACCAGAGGGTGTAGTGTTTATTAACAAGGGTGAATGAGATGTCCAGGAAAGCCAAACAAGACCAGAGCATTGTTGGCTGGGAAGGATGACAACCCAGATTTCTAGTTTGTTTTTGGATGATCAGGGAGTGAGTCAGACAGACTCCCCTCCAATGGTTGAGTACTTCATGGATTTCTTTTTTGATGACTTTTCTGGGTGACCTTTTGAGATATAGATGGATTTCTCTATCGATCAAGTACCAGGATGTGCACTGGTATCCATTCCTCCTTACAAGATGGCTACAAAAAAGTTGTAGGAGCTTAAGAAGAAGCTAGCAGATTTAGAGGCGAAGGGGTTTATCAGACCCAATACTTCTCTATGGGGTTATCTGGTCCTTTTTTGCAAAAATGGAGGAAAAAACTCTTAGGCTATGAATGGATTATTGGAAACTGAACCAACTGATGGTAAAAAACTGATATCCTTTACCAAAGATAGATAATCTGTTTGATTAGGTTCGAGGAGCTCGAGTGTTCTCAAAGATCGACTTGAGGTCCATATATCACTAGGTGCCTATTCGACCTACAGACATACCTCATACAACCTTTTGTAGCAGATATGGTCTATATGAGTATCTGGTTATGTCGTTCGGTCTCATGAACACACCATCGGTTTTCATGGTGCTAATGAACATGGTGTTCCATCCTTATTTGGATTCTTTTATGGTGTTTTTTGGATGATATATTAGTTTATTCTCACAATCGACACAACCATGAAAAATATCTTGAGATCATTTTGAATACACTAAGAGAGCATTAGTTATCTGCTAAGCTCACAAAGTTCCACTTTTAGATGGATCAGATTCACTTCCTGGGTCACATCATCTTGAAGACAAGACTCTCAATGGACCTATAGAAGGTGAGAGCATCAGTTTTATGGGAATAATCGAAGAATGTTTTTGACATACATAGTTCCTTGGGGATAACTGGTTACTACATGAATTTTATATAGGAATTATCATTCTTAGTAGCATCATTGATGGTCTTGACTAAGAAGGGTGTGAATTTTGTATGGTCAGAATCTTATTAGATGGGATTTTAGGATCTAAAAGGTAGGTTGATATCAGAACTTGTCCTGATACTTCCAGAGCGGGGCAAGAGATATGTAGTGTACTGTGATGCTTTAGGTATTAAGATGGGGTAAGTGCTAATGCATGGAGATTGATTCGTGGTGTACGGGTCTCGGCAGCTGAGGCCTCACAAGAAGAATTATCCTACGCACGATCTTGATCTAGCTGTAGTTGTTCATGGTTTGCACTGTTGGAGGAAATATTTACTAGGAGAGTTTTTTTTGGTGTACACAGGCCAAAAAAGACACAAGTATATCTTTATATATCTTGATCTAAATTTTAGTCTGCAAAGGTGGGTGGAGTACCTACAGTCCTTTGAACTTGAGATTGCATACACACCTGGTAAGGGCAATGTAGTGGCCAATGCACTAAGTAGGAGGACTCAAATACAAGAAGTGAAGAAGGCCAACAACGAGTGGTAGCTTATGGTGTTATTATTTGAGATGCATCTAGAGGTGAACTAAAAACAGGGAAAGACTAATATTTCATCCTTAACTATGACCTCTACCCTACTGGATAGAGTTAGGATGAGGCGGCTATTCGATTCAGAAGGCCTAGCCCAACATGAGTGTGTGGTAGGTGAGGACCATCCTCCTGGTTTGATGGTAAGAGATGATGAGATCCTAAATATCCATGGATGTGTTTTGGTTATAATGTATATATGAAAGAAGTTGATGCGGGAGTTTCCTACTTCATCTTGGGAAGTTCATCATAGGGTCGCCAAGATGTACCGTGACTTGTGATGTTAGTACTGGTGGTTGGGAATGAAGTGTGAGGTGGCTGGTTTTGTTATGAGGTGTTCTATTTGTTAGTAGGTGAAGGTGGAACATCAACGACTAAATTGGATTTTACAGTAATTACCTATTACAAAGTGTAATTGGGATGATGTCATTATGGATTTCATGACTGGTTTTCTGAGGCCGCCTCAAGGTAATGATGCTATGTGGGTTGTTGTTGACAAGATTACGAAGGTCACTCACTTCATTCTGATCAAGGAGACCTTAAGTGTGGATGACCTCAAAAGGTTTTATATTTGAGAGGTATACGACTACATGGGGTATTACACACTATCCTTTTTTATAGGGATTCCCACTTTACATCTCGTTTTTAGAATATTTTTCAGAGGGAACTAGGTACACAGGTACTTCTAAGCACAACATACCACCCTTAGACCGATGGATAATTAGAGTGTGAAATATAGGTGCTTGAGGACATGCTATGATCATGTGTCCTAGATTTTGGAGGCTCTTGAGATATGAACATTCCTTGAGTTAATTTCTCCTATAATAAAAGTTATTAGGTGATGATGCAGATGGAACCCTACAAGGATGTATATGGTAGGAATTTCCATTCTCTCCTATGTTAGTTAGAGGTAGTTGAGGAAGCTTTATTGGGACCACATCTCATTGAAGAGACTTCTGAGCAGGTATATTTGATACAAAAGTGGATGGCTACAACATAGTCTCATCAAAAATCATACGCCGATAACCTTAGATAACTCTAGAGTTTGAGGTCGGGGATCATGTTTTCTTGTGTATTTCACTGAGGTTGGGGCATAGACAGATAATGATAAAAGGTAAGATTTTACCAAGACATGTCCGACCATTTGATTTTCTAGAGATAGTCATGTTGGTTACCTATCGGTTATATTTACCTCAGAGGTACCGAGCCATGCATGACATCTTCCATGTATCTCAGCTACGAAGCTATTACTCATACTCGTATCATGGTTTTTAGCCTAAGGAGATTGAGGTTCAGGTTAATGCATCCTTTTTGGAGAATCCTCTTCATAACATTGATAGGATCACATAGGTTCTCTGAGGTTGGTTAGTTCCTCTAGTACGGGTTCTATGGTAGCACAAACATTTATATGACGAGACTTGGGAGAGGGAGGCCAATGTACGTGATCAGTGGCCGAAGTTGTTATTAGAAGAATCTTGACCACCCTTGAGAGGGAAATTCAGGGATGAATTGATATAAGGGGGGATGATTATAAGATCCCAGGGTTTTCATGAGGTACATAACTTTCCTTTTAGGTTAAACGGGTTTACTTTCCTTTTTGGATTAGACCCTAAGTTGGGCTATGGATTGGTTGGGTTGTTTTTGGGAAAGAAGGGGGAAAAGAGGATGAAGGATGGTTGCAGGCTATGTAGATGTCGTGTACTTGCCCGCCGTGGTTTTTAAAAATAGTGACAATCGCCTCTATTTTTTTATGTGAAACATTATTCTCTTATTTTTGGAACCCAAAAACCATATAATATGGTTTTTTAGATCCTGAAACTGTCCGAACTTTGTTTCTTCCACCATCGGTCATGTTGGAACAATATCAATAAGTACTCAATTCATTTTTAGTCGTTCTTGATTATTCAGAATGACAACCGCACTATTTGGATTTAGGAACACATGCCATAATATACCATTCTTCATCAATTCTTCATATTTCTTCCAAACTAGGATGAATCAGGACTTGATACTAGATGATCTATCTACTACTAAACTGAGGTAGTTGGTCTATAATTTCTTTCAGCTTTTCAGGTGCTTTTCATGCATTCGACCTTTTCTCCATCCATCAAAATTTCTGGGGAGGCCTCATTTTTGAGAAAGTTGCATGTGGTAGCTATAGTTGAACATAGTGAGGATGCCCAAAGGTTTTGTTTAGGTGCGTTGGCACCAGTTTCTCATTTCATGGTCACCCATGGGGTGTGAATTTTGTATTTAACCTATTTATGCCTGTTTAAACCACCAAAGGGGTGTGTGCTTATGCTTTCCTAGTTAGAGGAATCCTTTTAATGCCTTAATAGCTTGAATAGATTTCTTTTAAAGATTTACCACCTCCATGACTTGTTATATCCTATGATTCCATGCCTATTTTAATATCTTGGTTTAAATGAAATGTGTTGATGTGGGTGGGTATACCTATATAAAATGGTTAATGACAAGTTAAATGGTTTATATGGGAGGGTAGACCCATATGATCTGTAAATGATAAATGGTTAGAATGAGTGGGTATATTAATGGATTGTGCATGTTTATGTGAGTGGGTATACTCACTTGGAATGAATAATTAAAATGAATGCTTTGATAGATTCCATGGATTTCTCTCCATGGATCTAGAATGTGGTATTTGATGCCTTGGGTTGACTCCACCCCTTGGGTCTTGATTCCATGGGATGCCTCGGGCCTTGATACCCTGTGGATCCGACATGATTGGGCTCGCGTATGGCATGCCATTGCCATGATCCTAGGACCCCAACCAGTTCCTAGACCGAGTTTCCATTGGGACGTGCATGGGAATCGATGTGGATGCCTTGGATTAGTTCCTTAGATTCGGCCCTTTGTGGTCTAGATTAATTACATGGATTCCAAGGTACATGACACCTTGGATCCATCCCTTGGGGTATAATTTTCACTATATAGTGTGGCTGTGGGATTCTAATTTTCATTATACGGTGTGGCTGTGGGATTCTACTTTTCACTATACGGTGTGGTCATGGGATTTTCTTGACTTCTTTATACAGCGTGGATGTGGCTTGTTTGAGGAAGATGGATGTATGACGTGGCTGTGTGACTTTTTTACTGTTTCTTATAGCTTCCTTGTTTGGAGCTGACTCTTTTGCATGTAGCCTTGAGGGCTGTCCAGTTTTACTAATTATAGTATACTTATTTCAAAGGAATACACACTTACTTTACTATTTTCCTTACACTTTCTAGCACCCTGTATATTGCTGTTAGAACTATATAGCCCTGGTTTTTTACCTGTAGTTATGTTTAAATCACACCCTGTTTGGGCCTCCTTGGGGACTCAAATAGATTATATGGTTACAGGTGATGATATGGGAAAGCTCCCTGGAACAGTTTGTTGACTTTGGTTGTGGAGAAGGGGAGTATAGGACAAAGATGAGGCTTGTGATGCTATAGAAACTTTTGGGTCTTTTGTTATTTTGGGATACTTGTACTATATTGTATTTCCATGTACTGTTATGAATTATTTCTAGATACTTGTATCATATAAATCATTTTTTATACGATACACTTTTAGTTATTGATATGTATTCCTATATTTTCTTAATTTCAGTTGAGTGCTGTTTATTTTTCTTCCTCTACTTATTGTATGTTTGACTTCTACTGTGATACTCTCGTAATGATGGAATAGTATCCACACTAACTCACCTAGGCCCTTGCTTCTAGTCAATAACATCTAGTTTTTGGGGATATGTTATTGTGGACTTGTGACCCACTAAGATCGGGGAACCATTTAGGGTGGCATCTGGGTCCAGGGTGTTAAAATGAGGATAGTGGGTGATCAGAGGCATATCAGAATGGATTTTTGATTTCCATTATTAACAATTTTGACATGATGTGATAGATTGTATTGACTAATTGTTTTCTAAGAAGATATAAGCCAGGATCCAAGCCAGAAATGATAGAAAGGCTCAACCAACCTCTGATCTGTAGGTTTTGGTGAGGGCGATGACTCCAATGATGTGAAATAATATGAAGAGGAATATTCCAATGGATCTAGAAAATTATGTGATAAAAAATTTGTATTTTAGGATTACATGCCATGTGGGACCCCTATCTATAGTTCTAGGGTTTCCACTGGAGTTAAGTATCACACAGCGTGTGACATGGTCACACACTTTGTGAACATTTCATGATGGCTCGGTGTGTAACTCATAGGGTACACAGACATGACTAGGAGTACATGGGAATAAATATGCCATATACTCAGACATAGACATATGTTGTTACATGGGAATGACCAAACGACACAGGTAGTGTTCCGAGCGACCTCTACACAACATGTATTTCTCTCAAACACCGTGTATGTTGAGTTTTACATTCTGTGGGAGGTGTTACCATAGGGGAAGACCTAGGGATAACTAGACATGCTGTTTACCCTCAATACATGCGATTTACCTCCCTTTTTGGGTGTTTTTAGCCCTTTGTTTAATTAGTCTGGATCAGTATTGGTTGAGTTTGTTTCCTTAGTCTATTCCCTCATCTGTACAGTGCATTATTTTTTTCATTAACTAGGGATTGTTATCTCCTATAGAGAATGAGTTTTAAATATAGTTTGTGGTGTCCCTATGTGAGACTAGAGTGCGATCCTCTCTCTTCTTTATACTATTGGTTGGGTTTGTGGAATCGTCATGACCTCCTTGAGTTGAGGATTGATCCTCTATTTAGCAGGATGTATCAGTAGGGTTCTCAGGTATCATTGTCATATAATCCCCTACATAACAGGTTAATCCAAATATGGTTTGTGGTGTCCCCCATCGGTTCTGGGTGAGACCCTCAATTTTAGTATCTGGGTCTTCTATGACCAATGATATTTCTTAGGTAGGGCCAAATGATCTTGACCTCTTGGATGAGTGTCTTTGGTGATGGAATGGCTTATGGAGTGGATTCTACCATAATGATCATTGCTTCAAGAAAAATCCTATGGATGGTAGATGGTTTTGACCGCCTGGTGGTGCGGTGTCCTTGTTGAGTATATCAAGGTTTTCTCTCTTGATTCTATTCAGTACTATTTTATTTTTATGAGATAGCTATTATTGATTATACGTTTTTAGTGCTTTTGGGGTGTCCTACTAGGTATTGTTATATTCACCCTTTCAGGGGCTCTACCCACATGTGTCATGTATTATGAAAATGATGGCCCTTTTGACAGTGTCTTGGGAGGACAAAAAGCAGGTGGAGCTTAGCTTGAGATTGAAAGACTGCGGTGCTTTCTAAGAGTATTAATTTGATCATAGTCCTCTAACTTGGAGTAGGTTATATGCTTTATATTTTTTATTAAGGATTTTATTTGGCCATATTTTCACTTTCATTAATTTACTGATGTACTGTGTTGTGGGATTATAGATGTATTCATGCATATATTTCATCTATTTTACAATTTAACATTGTGTGGGCTTAAATATGTGTGTATGTGTATAGGTATATTAAGATAATGCCTACCATTTTTGGGATATGCCTACTTGGTGCTGGTTTCAAACCCCTGGACTATTGGAGGAAGGCTTGGGGTAGTCATAGGTCAAACACCGGTGGGTCGGGTCGTGATAGTTTCATTCTCCATTATTCAAGATAGAGGCTGCAAATACAGTAGTTCTTGTCCTTAATGTGGTGTAGAGCATTATTGAGAAGATCCAATTGGTTCAAGAGAGGATTAGGGCAGTGTATGACCATTAGAAGGCACATGTTGATCTTAGTTGGAGGCCCCTGAAGTTTGAGGTTGGTGAACATGTGTTCTTGAGAGTCTCCCCTCAGTGAGGGAAGTAGAGGTTAAGAAGAGTGAGTAAGTTTTATCCCCAATTTTTTGGGATCTTTGAGGTGTTGGGGTGCATTTTCAAGGTTCCATATTTGTTCTCATTCCCCCCATAGTTAGAGAGGAGCCCTAATGTCTTTCATGTGTCCCAAATGTGTTGGTATCTTCACGATGTATCCCACATCTAGGATTGGGGTGAGTTAGATATCAAGGATGAAATGATGTTCATGGAGCATCCAATAGAGATCCAAGTTCATCGAGAAAAGGTCTTACATGGATGAACTATTTCCTTGATTCATGTGTCATAGAGGCATTGTAGCTTGGATGAGAGTAATTAAGAGTGAGTGATATATATGAGTGCACAATACTCAGAGTTGTTTTTAGTTTTATTTTCTCTCTTTGTTTTTTCTTGGATGTTGTGATGAATGATCTTTCTGTTTTATGAGATGTTATATTTTATTGATGTGTGATAATTATTTAGACATATAAAGAGTAGAGGACCTGAATTATAATCAATATGTGTTATAATTTGACATGACTGAAACCATCAAGGTGATTTAGTGCCTCCTAGAGAGGATAATATCTTGAAATGGAAGATATAATTCCTTGATTTGTGTGCTCAGGGTAGTGTTGTGTGTATGTTGTAGCATGGGTTAGTTTTGGCTGTGTGGAGGATGATATGGTTGTGCAGTGATATGGTTGTGTGGTGATGTAGTTATGTAAGAATTAGTGGCTTGTGGCTAGTATTGGATGTTTGGTGTTTTTCCTATTGAGATGTTATGATGTGGTTGAGTGGTGATATGGTTGCATGGGATGTTTTATGGGAATTTTAGTTTGTCTTGTTTGGATGGTGGTTGTGTTGAGCTATAACAATAAATCAAAGAGGTAACTTGTGGGGTGGCTATTCAGACCCCTTTCTTTTCATTGGGTTTGGTTTCAATTCTGGAGGGTGAGAATCATTTTAGAGGTATCTAATGTAATGGACCATAAATTCCTGACCTATTTGTTTGTTGATTTTTTAGTTAGAGAGTGATCTGAGGAAGATAGATGTTGTTTAGTAGATTTGGAGCTATAAAAGAACTTTAGAATGAATTTTACACTATAAAAAGGGGTTTACAACATAAGATGGTGGTTTATGGATTGTGTGGCCAGCCATTTACAACTTATACATGATAGAGTGGCGGGCATGAAAAAGGGTTTCACACCATAATATGGGTATCTATGGTGTAAATCTATTAATCCCTATGTCATATTTTTAGTGGAATTTGAGGTTTTGAAGTTTTTATAGCATAAATTTTGGTTTTATGATGTAATCTTTGTGGGCACATGGAATTTATGGAAGAAACTTGTAATTTATGCTGTAAATCAGGAAATTTTCAAGTTGTTTATAAACCCAGGTCAGATGATTTTCCATTCATTCAGTTTCTCATTTCTCTCTCATTTTGGTCATACCTTAATGATTTTTAGATATATTCCAACCTCCTTCATCCTACTTTGATCTATGGGTTCTGGTGATTGAGGTTTGGTGATTAGTGGTATTCTCTTTTAGCTTTCCTAGTTACTTTTTCTCATTCTTATCTCGTAGATCCACTGAGGTGTTTTTGGTTTTGGTTTAGGGTGTATTTTGATGATCCCTTGATGCAGTGTAGGTTGATCCATAATCTCATGGAGTGGTTTTGGTTTCTGAGTAGTTTAATCTTTTCCCTGTTGTGCGCAGTGAAATTGGAAAACTTCTTTAAGGTAGGGTATCCTCGTTCTCACTAATTTTACATAATCTATGAGAGATATTCATGATTTTTATTTCCTTTGGGTGGATAGTAAGGGTTAAAATAATAAATATAATGAATTGGCCAAATTTAAATTGATGGGAATAGATAGTTTTCACATGTTTTTATTGATTTGATATTATTATTGATAATATTATACAATTTTGTCATCTTTCTTAAAATAATAGTTGTTGGAAGACTTGGTTTCATTGTATTTGATATGAGTTGAGACCCTTTTTTGTTTTTGTGTGATCCCACCCTGAATAAAATGATAAATAATGTATATATGGATAAATAACTAGTTTTATAGAGAATTTAGTTTTTGTAATTATACCCATGCTAAATAAATATGAAATCTGATGAAAGATAATGAATAAATTATGAAAGATAGAGTGTGTTGCTGTTGCGTGTTTATTATTTTTTTTACCCTACATGGTTTGGTCTGTTATGTGATAATGAAGGTGACCGACTGGGCTTTGTGAAGCATGGGGATGTGATTTGGTGGTTAGTTGGAATGGATGTGACAAGGATAGTGGTGTGTTATGGTGCATAGTGATTGTGGTGAATGGTGGTGATGATGTGTGTTAGTGAAATACAATCATTGTGTTATACAGTGGAGTTATGAGATGTGGTTGGGATGTGAAATGTGTGTTTATTATGGTGATATGGATTGAGAGATGAGGTGCAGTGGAAATGGAGGATGTGTGATGCTATAAAAATGGTTGTTTGAATTAGGCCATCTATTGTGTGGCATGGTTGTGATGGTTTCTCATTTATCCATGTAATGGATTGTGATGATAACCCCAAAAATAGGTTGGTAAATAAACAAGATGGGCTGGAAATGGGTGTGTAGTAAAAATGGATTAAATGAATTGAATAAAATAATGGGTTGTGTAATGTGAATTGGAATGGATAAATGAATAAATTTGGTGGAACCAATAATTTAAAGTGAGAGTGTTGTGTGCCTTGTGTGAGGGCTGTGTGGTGTGTTTCATATTATGGTGGAAATAATTTTGATGGTTGACATATGGTATAGTGGTGGTGATGTGGCGTGTGATAGTGAATTATTGTGAACCCATTGGATGAGTATTATATGATACCTATATATCATGTGTGATTAAGCTATTTATTTACACTCCCCACCCAAATTTGATTACCTTACCAATTATTATAGGTTTCGAGTTTTGGTTGTTTCCCCTAAAATCCAAGACGGTGGTGATACAGATGGATGGATACCCCCTCTTCCCTACCCTTACTTCAGTAGCGATAGCCCAGGTGTCTTCGAGTGAGTTGTGCAGTGATGGCCCATGTGTTTTCAGGTGAGGTGATATGATGAGGATGTCATGTAATGTGATATGCAGTGGGGGGTCATGGTGGTAGGATGAGGGAATGAGGTTGATTTATTTATTTTTCATGATACTTTACTTCTTTGTTTATGTGATGAGATGAGATGTGATGGCCCGGGTGTCTTTGGATGAGATAAGGTGTGGGGATTCATGCTAGAATATGATGGTTGACCTTGTAAGGGTGGGGAAGATAGGGATTCATCCCGACCCACATCAGAGATGGACCAATTTCCTTCAAGAGAGATGTGTTTTGATGTGATGTGATATGGTTGTGATGTGATATGTATGGAAGGGATGAGAGCATAGGTAATTTTATGTTGGGGTGTGATAGAGGGAAATCAGTGGGGAATCGACAATCGGGAATCTTGATTTGTTATGATATTAATGTTATATTATTATATATTATGCATGATTTGGTGAGATATCCCTGGTGAGGTTGGATTTGGTTAGATTACATGTATAGGTGATTATTGGTTCTGCTCTTTGTTCATTGGTTAATTATCATGCACTTTTCACATGTTCACTTGATACCTTGGTTATGTCCCTAAAGAGTATACCTGTTATACCAACCCTACATATATAAACTATTTTTTAGGTTTCTAGAAGGACATTTTTGATCGATCTAGACATTACTAGCTTGGTGGAGCTATTATTGATTCTCTATCATAGACTCATGTTTTGGTAAATATTGGAGAATTTTATATGTATTAGTTTAACTTTATTCATGCATTATGGAATGTTTTTTTAATTTATTTTTTATCTTCTAGAGTTTCATTGGTGGTTATTTATCCTATATCCCGATCCTATTTTATTTATAGAGGGTAATGCCTTCTATATTATGTGATTTTTATACCCTCGGTGCTAGTCAACAACTTGAGGCCTATTGTAGGCAGGACTTGTGTTTCATTATCTCTCTTCCTTTATGGAAAAATATTTGGTGGGAGGGGGTCATGACATAATGTCCAATTTTTGAAAAAATTACTTCCACATTTCCCTTTCTATAATATTTTTTCAAATCAATTCAATATCTCATACATGTTATATAACATAAAAACTTCAAATTTCACCCAATCAATTCATTACCATATTTAAGTATATATTTTATGAATAGAGATCCCAATAATTCAAGCACAATAATAGAACTTATGTCACATTATATAAGATTCTTAGTAGGAACAACAATAACTAGTAATCATATATAATAAAATAAAATCATATAAAACACATGTGAAACATTCTTCCCCTTAAATTTCCCTATAGTCTATTTTATTATCTTAATTAGGTTAATCTTTACCATCAACCTAATGAAAAAAATCATGGAAATTTAAAAAATTTCACAAAATAAAGAGGGATATGTCTCGAATCTCTTATCGTAATCAATGATTCACAACCACTATGTAAGAGAAATATGGGGAAGATGATTTAAAAAATAAGATCACTCATGGAAAGGCTCAATAAAATTGGACCACAAAAAGTCAATATCTCAAATATAAGGTCAAAAAAAATTGATGGGAACCCAAGAGTATCTAAAGGCATACCTATGGATAACTAATTCTTAGATAAAATGAAGGATTATAAAATAATTTTTATGGAATTCTAAATTTATACTAGAAGTGGAAATTTAAGGCATAAAGATGTGGATAGTGATAGTCATGCCATTATAAGGCTAAATCAAACTACCCTCAAAAATCATGTTTTGAATCCCATATATCCCCCTATTTAAATCTTGAAAAACAACTTAATTCAATATAATTGAAGATGGTTTTAATTTTTGATAAGATAACTATGACATGATGATACCCAAAAAGGATGAGCCCCCATAACTCAACCTCCAGGTCTCACAAAGGAATAGAAATGTCCATGCAATGAAATCACAACATAAAATAATTAAAATAACTCCCCCAAATCCTTTCATTACATGAATTAAAACTTTAAAACAACTACCAAAAATATATATAAGGTAATATGCAATATTATTAATCCACACATAGGGTTTTCCCAAAAATGTATGTTTTTTCACTCTGAAAAAATACTCCTCAAAATAATTCACACTATAAAAGATATAAATATGTTGTTACAAAAAATATAACCCAAAAATATAATTTCATCTAAATCCTAGGACCTAAACCCCAAATCCATGATATTTCCTCTTATTGTGACACAAAAACCCACACCAGGAATCAACCCTTCATGATGCAACACACCAAACTGAAAAATCACCCTCTTCTCTAATTATCCCCTCATGACATGACTCCCAATAAAATACCATCACACATTCCCCCATCTAAATTCATAGTTATAATTTTTTCCTTTCCTTATTCATCCTTATCCTGACACCTCCAACACCCGAAATATGCAATTTAATGGGATGGTATGGCCCGAGTCATTATAATTAATCCGTGGTTTGAATTGTATATATAAAATTAATGTGTCCATATGATAGAATAAATATTACTTGTGTAATATCTCATAATTTCCCAATATTTTATATGTAAGAATAATATTTAATTATTATAACATATATAATAATAATATATATAAACATAAGTTCTTTCATTTGTGATATTTCTAATATGTAAGAATAGTTTTCAATTTTCATAGAATATATAAGAATAATTTTTCTATATTTAATATTCAATACTTGGAAATATTTATTTAACATAAAATATAATAAACTCATAGCATAAATTCACATTAATAAACTTATTAAAATCTATTATCACACTTAAACAAATTCATCAACAACACAAATAAGGGATTTTGTGAGCATCAAAAACTAGGATTTTCCATGGTATGTTGGAATAGTTATGCAGGAACTCCATATACCGTATAAGGTTTAATAAATAGTACAATTGAATTAAATTTTACATACATTGAAAAATATAAAGGTACTTTCATATAAAAAATAAAGGTTATTAAGTATATTCTACCCTAAAAAATGATATTTAGAGTTTGGGTGAAAAATAAACACATAAATGATGCCATTTAAGAAACAAAAACATATTTAACATTAATTCCCAATTTTTGAAACCACCAAAAATTATTTCAGACTTGAACATTATGTATTCATATATATGGAAAATATATATAGGTTACCCCAAGGTGTATTGAAAATATCACCAAATTTATTATAATTTAATCCATCCTAATAAGTACCAACCCATTCTTAATTTATGATCAAATATAGTTAATCTTAAAAAAATAATGGATCTATAATCTAGAATTTAATATAAATAAATTGGAAACTAAATCCATGAATGCATGTGTCACTTAATAAAAAAACTCAAAAATTGTGATATCATAATATTTTTTAAAAACTGTTGTTTTATATATTTTAAAATATGTGAAATAATATTTATTAACTTTGAAAAATAACATCATATAAATGAAAATGAAAATCCCATTAATTTCCATACGGGTTAGAACCACCACCATAGGCATATCCTTGATGGGTATTTCTTGTTATACTAATGGTAATATATAATCCCCTAAAATAATACACAAAATTATTTATAATCAATTACCCGTGAAATAAAAAATCCCATTTAGAAAACTTAATGAAAAGATAGATGATACATAGAAAAAATATCATTATAATTTTTCTAAAAATTAATCAATAGAAAACCCAAAATTAAATAGACCCAAAGAGCCCTATACCATGTTCCAAAAAAAGAAAACTACAATAAAATAATTGAACAAAAAAATCCCATAAAAAATAAATAAAATCTTAGAAATCACCCACCTAGGTCTCCCTCAACCCAAATAACGAGAATCCAAAGAATCTGATTGGATTTCACTATTATTTTGGTAAAATACTAAATAACAAACCCACTTACAACAAAGGGATTTGATTAAGAGGATTGAGAAAAAGACATGGGAGGGTTAGAGATGAAGTAAATTGTATTAGACATGAAAATTTCCCTTGGAAACCACCTTGAATAATGAGGAAAAAGGGGAAGAAAAAGATCAAGAGGAACTTTAGGAGCGGTGCCTGATAGAGGAAATAATGGGTTAAACGGGTTGAATAAAAAAGATCAAAATTTCCCATTTTTATAAAAAATAATGATGTCTTACCAATACCCAATTGTATCTATAGAAATATCCCTTATCACCTCTTATACTAGACACCCTTTACCTCACCATCGGGTACATGGCGCCACTTGAATTTTAAAACTGTAGGTGGATTCACTCTTTTAGCTTACCCTAACCTTACAACCTCCCATGCAACCTCAAGATAAATTAAAGAACACCTAAAATTTTATCCTCCAACATAAAAATACACATATGAATCACAAATAGGAAGATATCCCAACTCTATTTCTAAAAATTCAAATACACCTGAATTTTGAACAATTTAAATCTTTAAAATTACTTAAAAATTCAAATGATTAGAACAAAGAACATTAAAAACTCTCAACTATAGAAATTTTTATCCCTAAAAAACCAGTTCCATTACTCACTAGATATATCCTAACTCTCAAAATCACTAAATCCAACATGATCATCCTAATTCATATCCAAAATAACCTACTACATTACCATTATACAAATTTAATTTGATGAACACCTATAATCATAATCCAATACAGTATACTTAAAATGCATATTACTATAACTTAGTCATCCATAGATTAAACTTTAAAGTCTAGAAAAAAAATGATCCATAAAACCTCATATTAATGGAGCTAACCACTATATTAGCTACATAGAATTTGATTATATTTATTTTTTTACCAATTTTTAGTTTTCAAAATTGATTAATTATTAAAAAAAATTAAATATAAAAAAATTTCGTTTCAACATATCATATTAATTTTATGTGAAATTTTTTTAACAAAATATTTTTCTTTTTTACTTGTCCATTAAAAAAATAACCACTAGTTTCCATTTGAAATTCCTTTTCACCTTTTTATCTAAAAATTAAATTGGGAATGTAGTTTTCTGATAATAATTTTAAAAACATTATTGGTTTCTATATATCTTGGGAATAAAAACTATCATTTTTTATACTTTTTTAACATGTAAAGGAACAATATTGGCATTTAAATATAAAAAAAAATACTAAAAAAATGGAATTCTAAATTCAATAATAACACCCATAATGGAATTAAGAACAAAGTACCAGAAAATGGCATGATCAGATAAAAAATAACTACTAACATGGAAAAATTATACTAATATAGTGGTAAAGGAATTATCCAAATAACACCAACCACTAACACAGAATTAACATGTCAATAAATTAATAATTTTTTAGTGAAGTATCAAGTTTTATGTTCAATAATAAAACAAAGATCATGATTAACAGTATAATATAAATAGATAAGATAAGTTTCCAACAACAGTAAGTAGACCTATCATAGTCAAAGGATTATATTTTTTTAATTTATATTAACTTACATCATCAATATATAAATAATAAAACATCACTTATTATTTATGTTTAATTTGATACATAAATCCAATTAATTCCAATTATAAGATAAACAAACATAGTAAAGCATAAATAATTTCTTACATGTTAGTTTTCAATGGATCTAATGAAACTGATTAAATACAAAAAAATAAATATAGAAAACCAAATCTAAGATCAACCATGAAAGAAACCTAAATCACGCATACTATAAATGAATAAACCTATATACCTTTCATTGAATATGGCCATTGAAATTGTCTTAACCCCTTGAGCTTGATATAAATTATTCGAGAGGTAGCTAAATGACATATCTTTTTCAGAATTATCCATGGTTTTTTCTAAATTACTCATCATATGAGAAGGATTCTTTCACATACCACATCATGCTAGTTCCTTGTGGTATAAAGGAGGAAGGATAAGAGAGCCAGAAGAAAGATAGGTTCAACTAAGATTTATAAATTCTTTTATTCCCACCATTGCATTGAAATATTGACTTCAAATATAACCCAAGGAAACTCCTTGAGTGTTCATGCATTCAATCATTTGTTAAGAATCATATGAGTTAATTACGCTACCAGTTACAACTACTATAACCAAAATCCATGAAAACTCCCATACATATCATCTTATGAAACATATCCATGGAAGAATCTTTAATGATTACTATTATATTTTTTTTATAAAGATCATAGGATGTCAGTATATATCATACCTTATGATTATACACATAGTACTCCATATTATATCCAGAAATCATAAAATATTGTCGGACAAGGTAGTGGTGCGAAATCTATATTGCATTCCTTACAATATACCCATTATTAACCTATGATATAACTATAATAAATCATATGTATATGGGTTTTAGGGAATATATGTAATATTCCAAACTCCAAAAACACAGAGTCGATAATTATATTAGATTATTTATATAAAATACAAGAGTACCTATAGGATCTAACAAATTTGTAGTCTTAGAATACTAGATACATACTCCAAATTAAAATTTTTATTTCATGGGAATCACTTTTAAGGGTTATGTGGGAACCCATGTAGGAGAGAAACCAAAACAAAATTAAAAATTTAAATAGAATAGTATAATAATCTCAATTTTTTTAATGTTTTTGTACCTTGAATCATTAGTAGACTTCAGTCAATAGTGTTGAAATTACACTATGGATACTTCTATAAAAGATCTTCAAAAAAAGATTCCATATTATCCCATATCTTAATATACTCCTCTATGACTATTTTACCTTAATTGAAGTCATGGAATAAGATATGATCTTGATTGTTAATTCATTCCCCCTATTCATTATTAGTTTTGATCTTTGGATACCTTGAACACATTCAATTATAGTCTTCTTTTGAGGTTTTAACTTTGTATGGAAATTTCACATGCTCCTATTTGGAATGTAAGAGTAAATTCCTAGAAAGTGTGGGGAATACTTGATTCTCTTTATCTATATACCCTTCATGATTATCCAGGAGGAGGGAACTGACAATTCCACTTACATCTGTGAATCCCTCATTCTGATTTTTCATTTCCACACAACACTCTTGATTTTGATGAGGTTTGTGAACCTAGGACGAACCTTTATCAATCAAGATAGGTTACTTGTCCTTCTCCATTCCCTATTCAAGAGTCTAATTTGTGTCTTTGAATTTTATTTCCATACTTCCTAATATAGTTTTCAGGGGTTTGGAAAGCTCAGATTAATCGTTTCATTGTCTAAACTTCTTCCCCTTGGAGACCGGGTACTCACCCAAGTTAATACAACATTTCTTTCTTTTATTATTTCCAAATGTGTGTAATTCATAATAGTGAGACCCCACTTCATACCCAAAAAAGGGTTCAAACTCGATATGTTATTCATTCACCAGTGGAATTTCTTTTTCCCATGTCCCAAAGTGATATTCCTTTACTACACCCAGCTCAAGGAATCTATTCCAAACCTACATTTTCATGCAACCAATAGTTTTCCACACCTTAGTATCCTCCTTGGGGTTAGCTCCCTGAAATAACTGGAATTTATTCTAAGTTTCAACCCCAAATGTTGTATACTAAATTTAACTCCAACTATCAGCCTTCACTACACTGGAAGGGGTTTGCATCACCATTGAGACTTCCAGATTTGAAGATGGATATTGGTCCACTAGAAATTCTAAACCTACCCCTTTATTAGATAGAGAGGAGGAAACTGGAGTATAGGGGGGGAAATGGGGTAGCTAACACCATTAGGCTAATCTGAGTGGCTGCTGGAGGAAGGGTGTAATTGGGATCCTGCATTGACAACAACATACCCTCCAAGATGTTGGAAATTCTTTGTTATTGTGTTTGAGATAGTATGAATCCTTACTGCTGTAACTCATTCCCCAACTTCCTCCTGACAAGTACCAACTCCATTGGGGTTTCTATTCTTTCTTGATGATGGTATGATAGTAGAGGGTTCTAAAATATGATTTTTGCCTTTGGGATGAACCCCACTCCTCCCACGATGGTAGTTTTGTCCTAGATGACCAAGGTGAGAGAAATTCACATTGAAATATGTCCAAGATTAAAAAATAACCTCTTGATGATAACAATAATACACTTAAATTTTAATACAGATAAAATCCATAGGGGGTTCAAGACATCAACCTCCACACAGATGTGAGGAGAAATGCAGTGACTAAAAATTTGAGTTCTTTAGTCAGTAGAGAGGATTCTCCCAATGATATTCCCAATCATCTTAAGAATGGAAGGGTTTTGAAAGGGAAGGGGTAAACTAGGTAGGCATACCCAAATAGCTGAGTAAGGTGAATCTAAGTTCCAATGAAATTAAAATGACCATAAAATGAGGTAGAATTGGTGAGAATGGAATAACCAAGGGGACCTAGACCAAGCACATGTCATGTTTTCTTAATCCATGAACTAAATGAGGATGTTCCGCTGATCAAGAAAAAAGACAACAACTGGATGTTGTAGACCCAAGTTACCATTGATGAAACTATATAAGGCACCTACCTAGGAATTCCTATGATAAAATCAGTTCAATAAGGATAAATCAAGGAGTGAATATTCCAATGTGAATTTCAAAGGAGAAATTGGAAAAGACGGAGTACTATGGGTGAAACATAAAACCTTGTGGCAAAGAAAAATATTAGGAAATATAGGCAACCTGTTTGAGTCCACAGGAGGAGTGGAACTCCAAGGGAGATAAGAGGATAAAGATGGGATTCCCTCCCCCATAGGTGGGGGAGGGGTAGGGAAGATGAACATGCCTAACTAGGGAATCAGTCGAGAAATAGACAATTTCATCCCATGATTACAGAAGACTAGATTCATATATACATGAAATTTTAAAACCTAAGATATAACTTGAAATCATTGCAGGAACATTATTATTCCTTCCAAAATTTCCCTTAAAATCACAGAAATACCCACTCTAGGTTTCTTGGGGAATGGAAAAAAATAAGGGTGAACACAAATGCTCAGTAAAGGGTAACATACAATGGAATATTTCATAATATAAATGTGACATAATTTATATGGCAGGAATAAATGAAGAACATGATTCCATAATCAACCAAAAATATGGGAATTCTATATCCATGAAAAAAAATGAAATCATGGATAAAAATAATCATTTATATAATACTGTTGGAATGTATAATGTTGGTAATCAAAATATGTTGTGAAGGCCTTGTGCCAAGATACTTTCCTATCATGGGAAGAGGCATACATGAAAACCCAACCTATTTTATCTCATAAGTGATATGGCAAGAATAAATGAACAACATGATTCCATAATCAACTAAAATTAGTGGAATTCTATATCCATGATAATAAAGGAAACAATGAATAAAAATAATAATTGATATCATACTGATGGGATGTATAATGTCGATAATCAAAATATTCTGTGAAGGGCTTGTGACAAGACACTTTCCTATCATGGGAAGATGCATACATGAAAACCCAACCTATTTTATCTCATGAGACTTGTTGATTCATCTAGATGATATATAATTCCAATCAAAACCCATGACATGATTATGTCCAATTCATTCCCCATAAGAGTCATTAAGACATTTCATACCATTACCCATGAAAACTCTTACAAAATAAAACATTGATATCCATATAATTAAAAATTAGGAAGTCAAATACTTCCCCATTTAATAGAATAATGTGTATTCCTTTAATAACATCCCTTAATCAAATTATAAGATATGGGGTTTCATCAAAGTAACATGATGTACCCTCATTAAAGAAATATAGGGGTGTGTGTTATTTAAATGTGACGAGTTATCCATGGAAGATAATAATTGGGTTCAATAGTTTGTATCAGTAAGAGACCAATAAAAGGTTAGGAATAATCATTTAACATGATTCATTAAGAGAATGTGAATATTCCAAAGCATATCCCCTGGGAATGTCTCTCAAGGTATTTAGTCTTAGGCTTGCTCATCATGCATCTGACTGATGATTGAGTCAATGCTCAACTAAATCATTTGGGAGTGATTACCCATAAGTGAATATGTGCCACAAATGTATCCACTTTTCAGTATCTAGATATGGATGTATTTTCTATGAAATTACATGCAATTTTACTTTACCAAAACTTAGGATGTTTTTTCTAGCATGGAAAAGATTTGGTTTTACAATGGTTTTGGTAATTATTTAATCAAAATAATACAAGAGGGATAAAAACATCTAAATTTAAATCCTATAAATTTATTGAGTAATATATAAAAAATTATTCCATGTAAATGTATGTACCACACAAAATAAAATTTTTGGTGAATATAACATGAGTCCCAAAGAATGAAAATTGAGATAAAAAAACCCCACATATGGATTGAGTAGAAATTCAATAAAAACCAATTGAAATATAGGGATTCATATTTAGTTTTAAATTAAATTAATAAATTCATTTCATGATACAACATCTCAAATATTTATTATGCGCACCACATAAATGAGGTTAGGTTCACAATACAAAAAATGTACCAAAGAGAGGAATTTGAGATGAAAAACCTTTACCTATTATCCAGAATTCCATGAATTTACTTTAAAATACAATATCACAAACATATATATGTGAATAACTTAATTTAAAAACTTAATCATATCAGTTTTCATTTATAATCTCCATAAATATTCATTATCTACATGAATTCTTCATATTTTCAATATCGGGTGTTTATACTTTTGACCGTTTGTAATAGTTTCATAATAGGAGTGTACATATTCACCGTTATTTTTAATTTAATCATTAATAGATCATTATTTATAAATTTATATTATATTATATAATAAATTATGTTCCTATAGTCATTCCTGATATAGACACATAGTATTGTTTATGTAGGTGGTTAAATAAACCCAAACAAGATCATACCCTAATTTAATGAATGATTATGAGTTGGTTTTGTTATAATTTCATTATACTATAAGAATAATGATATTATTTTGTGTTTATTAGTGTGATATATCATAATTATAATGTAGTTATAATAATAAGTAATGGATATGAAAATATTATGTAATTTCAATAAAATATTTTCCTCTTAGCACACTTATTTTAAACGATTGAATTAATGGTAATGGTTTATTGATCATATAATCATTTAGTTCTCAAATTTTTCATTCCAACATCATAATTATATAATAAAAATAATATTTCCTCATTAAAATATTCCATAAACCATCCATTTTTGGTGGTTATGAAAAATGAATTTCTTTGCTCGTGGTGGCAATAGTCAGCATGTATGCATGAACGACTATTTAATTTTTTTAATGGATGAGATTGATGAATATAAAATGATAATATCATTAATATAATAAAATTAAAGTATTTAAATGATAATAATATTAATATATTAGTGTTTATAGAATATATTATAGTGAAAATAATTAAGAAGAAAAATAAAGTAGTTGGTAATACTCACACCAAAGACTTGAATTTTCCTTGGAAGTCTACATGGAGAATAATTACTTATGATAATTAATGGAGACCATAATATTTTTAACTTAAAATAGGTTTATATACAGAGAAAATTTTAAGAGTTTCAATAAGTAATTAAAAGGATATGTGAGTCTTGAAGTGGTAGAGATGTCACCCTATTATAAGTGAGGAGAAGAGTAGTTTTGGGAGTAACCCTTACATTTTAAATAATGTAAGTTTTATATTCAAGTTTAAATGGACAAAAAAGTGAGAAAATATATGGGTATAGTGATTTTGGTTCTAAAATAACCTCAAAAATACTTTTATAGATAAATGTTAGTGTTTTAAATCCTTTTGTTTTAACTTTTATCTTTTATCTTAATTTACCTTTACCTTTGTAATTAATTTCTATCCTTTGTAATTAATTTTAATTAAAATTATTAAAATTTACCTTATTACCTAATTTAATCCTTTTGAATTAAACTTTTAAAATAATTTTTTCAAATAAAATTTATAATGTTTTGAAAATTAAATTTTAAAATAAATACACTCAATTGCATAAAAATATTTTTTAGAGAAATAAAATTTTTAATATTTAAATATATATATAAAATATAATTATATTGGATACATATTTTAATGACATAAATTTATTTATAATGACAAAAATAAATTATATGAGGCTTTAAAGGAAATTGAAAACTAAATCTCCCTTGAAAATGCTTGATTCAAAGAAATGACTAAAAATAATTTTTTTATTGAAGTAACATTTTAATTTGTTCTAAAAATGTTTGACATAGGTTTTATAATTTCAATGAATATTTTAAAATGAATAATATTTTTACTTAAATTAAAATTTTATTACTTGATATATTTTTTAAACTTCTAGTTCATTCTTATATAATTATAAAGTCTTACAAATTACAAGTTTCATGAAAGCTGTATTTTTCAACTGAAAACCGACCTCATCAGAAAAAACTCAGAAATTCATACTAATATTTTTTTGATTTTATGATTTAAAAAATGATGTTAGTTTAAACAATTTAAAATTATAAAATTAATATTTTAAATAAATTCATGAATATAGGCTTTTTAAAGGGTGAATTATGTGATAGTTCAGGATATGGTGTTTACCTAATATAGTCGACTCTGAAGTGTTACAATATCTCATTCAATCTCCCACTTGCACTAAAGCCTCATAGACTTAGTTTCATTTCAACTTATAATGTATCATATACAATAACTTGTGAAACCATACCCAAAAATATTTTTTTATATTTTCCAAAACCCTTTTCGAAATATGTCATTAATATCACCTTATTTTACATCATATGTGACCCCTTATGATTAACCATACAAAAATCCTTTGGATAAACTCTAAAAAACTTTTAGAGAAACTTTCCCAGTTGAAATAGATCCCTATTTATCCAAAAAAAAGTGTGTTACTATAAGCCTTTTAATCATTGAAAATAAATATGAATCACTATATGCATAAATGTAACCAAGGAGAAACCTCTAGAAAAGTATCAGTGATAATAAAGTTATAAATGGATCTGGTGTGATCTCTATCAAACACATGTATATCCATACCTATGTCCCCCAGTTTCATTATATAAATGTGTGAATTCTCATACAATTCCTTTTTCCAAGACATCAGGTTAACATGGGACACAAATTATGTTAATCCCATATAGCCCACTCAAACATTCTTGACCCTCTGAGCACAGATTGACCGGGACGATGAATACATCACACACCATTCACCTTTATGTATGATAAAATCACAAGTTCCTCACCTAAATATATTATCAAATTATATGTACTATCTTAGTGCACCTATAGACTTCCTAAGTATATCTCAATCAATGGTAAGAATGTCATACCTGTCATGTGATAAGAACAATACCATCTTAGTTAAGATATAATCAAATACATGTTCAATAATGTACCCAACCACCCCTTATTAGCTAATACTCATGGATTTCATAAGAAATGTATCGATTTATAAAGGTTTTCATACTACGCATCTATCCAAAATTGACTACAAGGGACTCCAAATATGATCCATAAACCCCTAGTATACTAAGGAAATAGTGTATAGAAATCCATGGGGAATACTTTATGAGTTATCAAGTGAAAAAAACTTGTTTTCTGCCTCATAGGAATGTTATGTATCCCAATACAAGAATAATACTCTTGATAAAATTAAAAATTATTCATAATATATAAAACTCCATGATTAATATTGGTTAGGGATAAATAAAAGTCATACTTTGAGTGGATAATTATCATTTAAATTCATGAAATCTATATCAATATATAAAAATATGTAGCCAAAATTAAATAATAATAAAGTGGATATAACCTTTTGTATAACATGAAGATTTTTATATTATTAAACCCCTTTAATAATACTTAAAAAACCACACATAATCACCTATATAACATATCATATATGATAGAACACTAGATCAACCTTTTCTTTCTACAATTTTAGAGTATTGTTACCTCATTACAATTATATGTAATTTCTTCCACATATCTATGTGAACATTTGATAATACCATCCCATTAAAATATTCAGTGAATAAAATCCATGAAGTAATCTAGTTTTAATAATGGTGATATTTAGTAATTATATTCCTAATTTCCAACTCTTTTAACATATTAAAACTCCATAACTTCACAAATTCCAATATTATGATGTTAATAACTTCTTTTTCCTACTTAAACCACTTTCTAAGTACATAATAATTATTATTAAAACCCATTACATAAAAAATTTCCTTGAAAACTGTTATTAGATAATGTAACTATTTACATTATATATTCACCAACACATCTTAAACTCTTTTAGGATAAATCAAGATTTAATTTGTTATTGTAACTAAATATAACTCTTTAAATTTTTATTTACCACCATAACCTAAAATATTTTATGATATTAAGGGAAACTAACATTGGATTTTCACTAGAATGACCATTTATTTGTTAACTTTGAAATTATAAAAGTTGAACCACATTACCTGTAACATCCCAAGTAAGTAATTAATAATAGATACTTTTATCTATGTCTATTAATGAATAAGATAGTGTTATAGAGGCTTAAAATGAAAATAAATACAATCTTATGCATGGAATACACTAATATTCTTAAAAGATTGTTTTAGTGCCTTTTGATGGCAAACCATTTTTGAATCTATATTTTGACAATTTTATAAACTATGTTTGTCAAAATAAACTTATTATTTATGATTGGGACATCAAAATTTACTTTGTGTGAATTTTTGGTATTTTTCTGACAATGTTCATTTTTTAATGAATAGTGAAAAATACTGCATTTTACATCAAAACTGCTTTTTAATCTAATTTATTTATATTATTAGATTATATTTTGAGTTGGTATTAATGTGTAATATGAATATATTTTTACCATTTAATCCAATGGTGGTCATTGGAATCAATTTCACTTTGAAATTGGACTTAAACTAGTATCAATCTTTTGATACTTATTGTTTTGTAAAAACACGCTATTTGCTCTGGCAGCGGGAATTAATTATTAAATTAATTAATGTGACTTATATGATTTTAATTTTGTAAAATAGACTTAATTTTTGAATTCAGAATATCAAATATAGCTTAGGGTGAATTTTTGGTAATTTTCTGAAAAACTTCAATTTTTGATGAATAGTGAAACCACTAGGTGGTAATCAAGCAAACTGATTTTTCAGTTAAATGAAAGTTTACCACTAATGTGTATTGAATTTTGAAAATCCGACATACATGGTTGTCATTAAGAAGTAAAATGTGGTTCAATGAGATTAAAATAATTTTTTGGTGAATAGTAACTTATTAAGTTCTTAATCGCGATTAGTGGTAATTAGTGTAGTTTAAGGTATAAATAATGCTTTAATAATATGAAATGACCTAGAAACATGTCCCAAACTTATTGGTTGTGTCATGGCCGACCAAGAAAAGCCATGGGTCAACTTGGGGACACCATGGAGACACTTTGGTTTGGAAATGACATAAATAACTTTTTATTAAATGTTAAAGTAAAAATGACACAAACAAGAGATGTTTTATGAAAACAATTTTTACCTGGGGTTATAAAGATCAGATTTTTGATTATAAATAGTCATTGGAAATATAAAAAGATTTCCTACATCATATTATTTTTTTTATGATTTTTAGACATTAAATAAATTAAATTATTTATGACATAATAATGATGCAGCGATGACATCATTATTTGACGATTTAAATAAAATGGAAAGACAATGTAAAATCTATGAACTAAACATGTCCAAAACCAATTGGATGAGTGGATTTCGAACCCTTATCACCTTATCCACGAATTATATCAATGTGGGACCTTTTGAAACCGAAACACATTTTAAAATAAAGTAATATTTCTTTACTTTCCAAAAGTGCCCCTCCTCTCCTCTTATAAAAGGCCCCCACCTCTACCTCATTTCACACACTACTCAAGCCTTTGGCTCGGCCAACCCCTGCCCATTTACTCTCTCCACATCCCTATACTCATCCTAGAGGATTCCCTTTGGGCAGAATCCTTTCAAAGGAAGCCTTTAGGCTCAAATCAAAAGGAGTTACACTTTTTAAGGTAATTCATTCTCTCATGTTCATTTGTTTTATTTTGCTTCTCCACCCCCATAAACTCTTTTTATTTAATTCTTTTGTAACAACACCAGTATCTTAAATATACTAGGATGTTGTTATAATATATATTTGAGCTACACACTCACACAACTACATCAAATGGTTAAATAACATACGGTTTCCGTGGATGGCGAAATTCTGCCTCCCGAAACGATGACTGTTCAATACTCATTTAACACCTTCATAGGTGGCCATTATGATTTCACTATTTTTATATATGATATATAATATGTTTATTTTTTCCTTAAGCTTCTGTTTTTTTCATTTTGGGCATACCTTTATGGTTTCCATTATGGGTAAACACGATATCTTCATTTTAGGAAGTGCGGACTACCGCCCCCTCAAAGTGATTTGATTCATTAAATACCATATGTGGGACATATAAAGGATGGAACTATGATATTATATATGATATTATACTGGAATTATAATATACCTTTATATCATTATGATTCCATTCTATAAAATACGAAATATAAATGAAAGTAGCGTTCATGCGTACGCACGGCTTACCGTCTCCATGAACGGTGCATTTCATTTCTTACCTCTAAATGATTATGTAATATTATAAATGCATGTATGTACTAGATATATATGACATATATGATATCTACATCATGAATACCATTCTGGATATAATGAAACTTTGACCAAATTAACAACATGTAAGTGTAAGAAGACTATTTTTGACTTAAGAACCAAATACCGACAAAATGAACATTATTAACTTAACTGATTACATGATGTTCATAACATGGTATAAAAGGAATAATGAAATTGAAAAGGATTCATAAGCAATTAGAGATTAAATCAAGTTTATTATTCAGGAGATTAAAGAACGGTCAGGTCAAGTCAGATACGAGGTATGGGACTTCGTCTCAATCTCCTTTCGTTGAGGCATATTTTATTTTAAACACAACTTTCTTTTATACGGTGTATAAACCCCTTTTGACTTTTACGTTTATTCAAAAGGAATCTTTTTTATACGAAGCATTTACTAAACGACAAAAGGGAATGTTTTTGTCGTACGTATGCGGCGACAACGACTTCTTCGCCGTCGTGACCGTTATTTGAGTTTCGGCTTCCTCTACAAGCCATACCTTCTTTTTAAAAGAAAAATAAATACCATGTTTTACTTTTCTTTTACTTTGGTATTGAAAATGGTTTTCATAATGTTTTTATTATATCAATGTGTTGTATTGATATCTCGTGATTGAAATGTGGAAATGTTATGTTTCCTTTATGCATGTTTTATGTGATATGATTATGTTATGGTTCTTGGGCATTATTATGAAGACGGGTGGTTCTGTGATAAACTAAGGGCGGGTGAGCCCGTTATAGCTTTCCAATGCATTGGGTAACGCGAAGGAGTGAAACGTTAAGGTTTATCCGAAGAGATTTTAGGGAATATATTGTGATGGGTATTTCAAACATAACCAAGAGGGTTACTCCCTACGTAAGAATGTTGTGAATGCCTCAAGTTACCTTTATGTCTTATGATTTCTATGATTTATTCATGATTTTATGAGGTATTTTAAAGTGCCTATGTTTTATGGGTAAAGTATGATTTCATTCTTATGTATATATGAACTCATGTTTCCTTTCCATGTTTTTCTTTATAACCCATACTGAGTTTTTATGCTCATCCCAAGTTTTTGAAATGTTTTTCACAGGTCAAGGGAAAGGTACATGATAAGATGATAGAGTCAAGGATGTGTCAAGAAATAATCCATGTTTTATTTTAAATGTGTTTCCATTGATTGGAATGAAGAATACTATCTTTATGTAACCACTTTGTTTATATGTGGAATGTAATGCATGTTTTATGATCTAATTATCTAAAACTCTAAACCCGAAAAGATCCTCAATGTGTAATCTTGTATTAAATCAAGATTAAGTAAGGTTTAAGGCTGGGGCCTTATAGTTGGTATCAGAGGTCGGTTTAGATAACTTTAGGAGTTAGAATTC
Source organism: Viscum album (assembly GCA_963277665.1). Classification (NCBI taxonomy): domain Eukaryota; kingdom Viridiplantae; phylum Streptophyta; class Magnoliopsida; order Santalales; family Viscaceae; genus Viscum; species Viscum album. The sequence goes on from OY728151.1 coordinate 1,761,509,506, forward strand.
TATTAAATGATTATCCAAAAATATTTTTTTTGAAATGATATAGCATTTAATGATTACTATGTTGCTTCATCTAAGACATGTTTGTTCAGAATGGTTTTCCGCAGAGGAAATAGGGAAGCAGTGCTAGGAAGGCATACAGAAGGAAATAACCTTCCGAATCAGCATCCAGAAATGGTCGGAATTGGAACTGAACAGTTTTTTGCAGTAATGGCGCAGTTGACTTAAGCGATAAATGGCGGTGGTATCCATGCACGAGATCATACAGATCAACCGCAGAGGAACATGTCAGTGGTGGAACATTTCATGAGGCAACATCCACCATCATTCAGAGGATCATCTGACCCTGTGCTAGCTGAAGGGTGGATTAAAGCACTGGAGAAGATTTTTGATGTCATGGGGTGTTCAGACAATCAAAAGGTTAGTCTTGCTATTTACCGTTTGGAGGGTGAAGCAGATCAGTGGTGGTCTATGGTTAAAAATATCAGGGACGCCGATGATATTGATGCTCTTGACTGGGATGAATTCAAAGGTATGTTTCTTGAGAAGTATTTTCCTAAGGCTGTTCGACTTAGGATGGAAAATCAATTCTTGGAATTGAGGCAAGAGGAAGACTCAGTGGCTGCCTATGAAGAAAGGTTCACTCGATTGGAAAGGTATGCTCCAAATTTTATCCGGGACCTTGATAGTAAAATCAATCATTTTTACTCAGGATTAAAGCCAAAATATCTAAGGGCATTAGCTTCTCGTGTGTTTAAAAGTTATGAAAAGCTTGTTCGATGCGCTGAGAAGGTGGAAATGGAGTTTTCCGATGACCAAGTTTTCTATAACAACCAGCAGAAGAAGAGACTGAGGTGGCAGGAGAAAGGTAAGAATTCTTCAAAAAAGTCTTATGGTAAGAGAACTAAGTTTCTAGTTTGTGATAAATGTGGCAAAAGGCATGCTGGGGAATGTCTTCTGAATTCTGGGAAGTGCTACCGATGTGGTAAGATGGGACATAAGGCTCGTGATTGCACTGAAAAGGATCAAGGTGAAGGTAAGAACAAATTTGATTTACAGTTAGTGAAATGTTATAAGTGCAATGAGATGGGTCACTATGCAAACTAGTGTCCGACAAGGAGCTTGAGTGATGGGAAGCAGTTAGACTACAAGCAGAAAGGGGTGGTGAAATCATTTGCAACTACTTCAGCAGATGTCGGGCCATCAAATGAAGTTGTATCAGGTACTTTGTTTGTTTTTTCAGATTATGCCAGTGTGTTGTTTGATTCGGGGTCTACACATTCTTTCATCTCTGAAACCTTTTCTAGTAAAATGGGAATACCATATCAAGAAATGACTCCTGAACTTTTGGTAAAAACACCTGGTGGAAATGTAGAGGCAAAAAGAATTTATAAGAATCTTCCTATCCTTATCTGTGGAAAGAACCTACTTGCAAACCTTATTGTTCTACCTCTAGTAGAGTTTGATGTTATCCTGGGTATGGATTGGCTCTCTATTTACCATGCTAAGATTGACTGTAGAGCTAAAGAGGTTTCTTTTCAGAAAGACTTTCAGTTTGTTTACAAGAATGAACCCTTACTTTTGATAACATATCAAGAGGCCGAGAAACTTGTGAAAGATGGAAATGAATGTTACCTTGCACACATCGTTGAAAATAAAGGAACTGTTCAGATTAATGATGTGCCAGTGGTAAATGAGTATCCTGATGTTTTTCCTGATGAGTTGCCTGGAATAATACCAGATCGGGAAGTTGAGTTTACTGTTGACTTAGTTCCTGATGCTAAACCAATTTCAAAACCCCCTTATCGAATGGCACAAATTGAACTTTTAGAGTTGAAGGAGCAATTGAAAGATTTATTAGAGAAAGGTTTCATTAGACCCAGCACATCACCATGGGGTGCTCCTGTTTTATTTGTTAAAAAGAAAGATGGTTCTATGAGACTTTGCATTGATTATAGAGCCTTGAATAATATCACTGTTAAGAACAAATATCCTTTGCCTCATATCGATGATTTGTTTGATCAGCTCCAGGGAGCTCAGTTTTTTTCAAAGATTGACCTGAGATCGGGGTACCATCAGCTGAAGGTAAAGGAGGCAGATATTCTGAAGACCGCATTCCGTACGAGATATGGCCCTTATGAATTTTTAGTAATGCCTTTTGGGATAACCAATGCACCTGCTATATTCATGGACTTAATGAATAGAATTTTCCATGAGTTCTTGGATAAGTTTGTGGTGGTTTTCATTGATGATATTTTGGTGTTTTCTAAAAGTAAAGAGGAGCATGAAAAACATTTAAGGGTTTTCTTGCAAACCTTAAAAGAAAAGAAATTGAATGGGAAATTCAGGAAGTGTGAGTTTTGGTTGCAACAAATTTCTTTCCTTGGTCACATTGTTTCTAAATATGGAATAACTGTTGATCCTGCAAAAACAAAAGTTGTGGAAGAATGGCCAAGACCCACAAATGTAACCAAGATTCGTAGCTTCCTTGGTTTGGTGGGCTATTACCGAAGGTTTGTTAGAAAATTTTCACGGTTATCTAGTCCAATGACTAAGCTAACTCGGAAGGGTGTTAAGTTTATCTGGACAAAAGAATGTGATGATTGTTTTCAGGAATTGAAAAGAAGATTGGTGAATGATCCAGTTTTGGCACTACCTTCCAGGAATGGTGAGTTTGTTATATAAAGTGATGCTTCATTGAAAGGACTTGGTTGCGTCCTAATGCAGAATGATCAGGTAATTGCTTATGCTTCATGACAGTTGAAAACTCATGAGGTAAATTACCCTACACATGATTTGGAATTATCTGCTGTTGTTTTTGCTTTTAAAATTTGGAGGCATCATTTGTATGGAGTAAAGTGTGAAATATATACCGATCAAAAAAGTTTAAAGTATGTATTCACTCAGAAAGAGTTAAACATGAGACAAAGGAGATGGCTGGAATTAATCAAGGATTATGATTGTACAATTCATTACCATCCGGGAAAAGCAAATAAAGTGGCTGATGCTTTGAGTCGAAAAAGTAATGCTTCATTAACAATGTTGCGTTTGGAACGTGATCCTTTGGTTAAGGATTTGATGAACTTTCGCATAGAAGTTGTTGGTGCAGGAAGTCCTTCTGTTTTGTTTCATGTATCAGTGAGATCATCTCTATCAGATAGAATCAAGCAAGCACAGAAGCAAGATAGTGAGTTGCAGAAAAAGGTAGAGCTGGTTCAGAAAGGTAAGTTGCCTGAATTCAACATTGATAATGATTGTGTTTTGAGATTTGGGAAGAGATTGTGTGTGCCCTGTGATTCACAGTTGAAGAGAGAATTGTTATGTGAAGCTCATAGTTCTCCGTTTTCAGTTCATCCGGGAAGTACTAAGATGTATAGAGATCTGCGGGAGTATTACTGGTGGGATGGAATGAAAAGAGATATTGCTGATTTTACTGTGAAGTGTTTGACTTGTCAGCAGGTTAAAGCAGAGCGGAAGTTACCGAAAGGGATGCTTCAGCCTTTACCAGTGCCAGAGTGGAAATGGGAGAATATATCCATGGACTTTGTTGTTAGATTACCGAAGACATCTCGAGGTAATAATGCAATCTGGGTTATTGTTGATCGCTTGAACAAATCTGCTCATTTCCTTGCTATACGAGATACTTTCTCTCTTGATCAACTTTCCCGTTTGTATCTTAAAGAGATAGTCAGGTTACATGGAGTTCCTCTCTTCATTGTATCAGATCGTGATCCCAGGTTTACTTCTAACTTTTGGAAAGGCCTTCAGAAGTCATTGGGTACTGAATTAAATTTTAGTACAACTTTTCATCCTCAATCAGATGGGCAGTCAGAATGAACAATACAGACATTGGAGGATATGCTACGAACTTGTTCTATGGATTATCACGGAAGTTGGGACCAACATCTTTCTTTGGTTGAGTTTTCATATAATAACAGTTTTCATTCTAGTATACAGATGGCACCATTTCAGGCATTATATTGGAAGCGGTGTCGAACTCCAGCTTTCTGGGATGAAGTGGGTGAAAGGAAGTTGATGGGACCAGAATTGGTAGAAGAGATGGCAGAAAAAGTTCAGCTGATTCAGAAACACATGAGAACAGCTCAGAGCAGGCAGAAGAGTTATGCGGATAACCGGAGGAAGGATCTATCTTTCGAGGTAGGTGATCATGTTTTTCTCAAGGTTTCTCCTTGGAAAAGTGTGATGAGATTTGGTAAGAAAGGAAAGTTGAGTCCAAGGTTCATTGGACCATACGAAATTCTGGAGAGAGTTGGATCAGTTGCATACCGAGTGGCTTTACCTTCGAGTTTATCTAGGTACACAATGTTTTTCACGTTTCGATGTTGAGAAAGTATATGCCAGATCCATCTCATGTTTTGAGTCCAGAGGTAGTTCAGCTGGAAGAGAACCTATCTTATGAGGAACAACCAGTCCAGATTCTTGACCACAGGGAGCAAGTGTTACGGAATAAGGTGATTAAGCAGGTAAAGGTTTTGTGAAAAAACCACATGATTGAAGAGGCAACATGGGAATCTGAAAATGCAATGAGGGATAAGTACCCCCATTTATTCGATAAGTAAAAAAATTGCGGGGACACAATTTTCTAAAGGGGGGAAGGATGTAACATCCCAAGTAATTAATGAATAATAGATATTTTTATCTATGTCTATTAGTGATTAAGATAGTGTTATAGAGGCTTAAAATGAAAATAAATACAATCTTATGCATGGAATACACTAATATTCTTAAAAGATTGTTTTAGTGCCTTTTGATGGAAAACCATTTTTGAATCTATATTTTGACAATTTTATAAACTATGTTTGTCAAAATAAACTTATTCTTTATGATTGGGACATCAAAATTTACTTTGTGTGAATTTTTGGTATTTTTCTGACAATGTTCATTTTTTAATGAATAGTGAAAAATACTGCATTTTACATCAAAACTGCTTTTTAATCTAATTTATTTATATGATTATATTATCTTTTGAGTTGGTATTAATGTTTAATATGAATATATTTTTACCATTTAATCCAATGGTGGTCATTGGAATCAATTTCACTTTGAAATTGGACTTAAACTAGTATCAATCTTTTGATACTTATTGTTTTGTAAAAACACGCTATTTGCTTTGCCAGCGGGAATTAATTATTAAATTAATTAATGTGACTTATATGATTTGAATTTTGTAAAATAGACTTCATTTTTGAATTCAGAATATCAAATATAGCTTAGGGTGAATTTTTGGTAATTTTCTGAAAAACTTCAATTTTTGATGAATAGTGAAACCACTAGGTGGTAATCAAGCAAACTGATTTTTCAGTTAAATGAAAGTTTACCACTAATGTGTATTGAATTTTGAAAATCCGACATACATGGTTTTCATTAATAATTAAAATGTGGTTCAATGAGATTAAAATAATTTTTTGGTGAATAGTAACTTATTAAGTTCTTAATCGCGATTAGTGGTAATTAGTGTAGTTTAAGGTATAAATAATGCTTTAATAATATGAAATGACCTAGACACATGTCCCAACCTTATTGGTTGTGTCATGGCCGACCAATACAAGCCATGGGTCAACTTGGGGACCCCATGGAGACACTTTGGTTTGGAAATGACATAAATAACTTTTTATTAAATGTTAAAGTAAAAATGACACAAACAAGAGATTTTTTACGAAAACAATTTTTACATGGGGTTATAAAGATCATATTTTTGATTATAAATAGTCATTGGAAATATAAAAAGATTTAATACATCATAGTATTTTTTTTATGATTTTTAGACATTAAATAAATTAAATTATATATGACATAATAATGATGCAGCGATGACATCATTATTTGACGATTTAAATAAAATGGAAAGACAATGTAAAATATATGAACTACACATGGCCAAAACCAATTGGATGAGTGGATTTCGAAAACTTATCACCTTATACACGAATTATATAAATGTGGGACCTTTTGAAACCGAAACACATTTTAAAATAAAGTAATATTTCTTTACTTTCCAAAAGTGCCCCTCCTCTCCTCTTATAAAAGGCCCCCACCTCTACCTCATTTCACACACTACTCAAGCCTTTGGCTCGGCCAAACCCTGCCCATTTACTCTCTCCACATCCCTATCCTTATCCTAGAGGATTCCCTTTGGGCATAATCCTTTCAAAGGAAGACTTTAGGCTCAAATCAAAAGGAGTTACACTTTTTAAGGTAATTCATTCTCTCATGTTCATTTGTTTTATTTTGCTTCTCCACCCCCCCTAAACTCTTTTTATTTAATTATTTTGTAACAACACCAGTATCTTCAATATACTAGGATGTTGTTATAAGATATATTTGAGCTACACACTCACACAACTACATCAAATGGTTAAAGAACATACGGTTTCCGTGGATGGTGAAATTCTGCCTCCCGAAATGATGATTGTTCAATACTCATTTAACACCTTCAAAGGTGGCCATTATGATGTCACTATTTTTATATATGATATATAATATGTTTATGTTTTCCTTAAGCTTATGTTTTTTTCATTTTGGGCATACCTTTATGGTTTCCATTATGGGTAAACACAATATCTTCATTTTAGGAAGTGCGGACTACCGCCCCCTCAAAGTGATTTGATTCGTTAAATACCATATGTGGGACATATAAAGGATGGAACTATGATATTATATATGATATTATACTGGAATTATAATATAACTTTATATCATTATGATTCCATTCTATAAAATACGAAATAGAAATGAAAGTAGCGTTCATGCGTACGCACGGCTTACCGTCTCCATGAACGGTGCATTTCATTTCTTACCTCTAAATGATTATGTAATATTATAAATGCATGTATGTACTGGATATATAGGACATATATGATATCTAAATCATGAATACCATTCTGTATATAATGAACCTTTGACCAAATTAACAACATGTAAGTGTAAGAAGACTATTTTTGACTTAAGAACCAAATACCGACAAAATGAACATTATTAACTTAACTGATTACATGATGTTCATAACATGGTATAAAAGGAATAATGAACTTGAAAAGGATTCATAATCAAGTAGAGATTAACTCAAGTTTATTATTCAGGAGATTAAAGAACAGTCGGGTCAAGTCGGATACGAGGTATGGGACTTCGTCTCAATCTTCTTTCGTTGAGGCATATTTTATTTTAAACACAACTTTCTTTTATATGGTGTATAAACCCCTTTTGACTTTTACTTTTATTCAAAAGGAATATTTTTTATACGAAGCGTTTACTAAACGAAAAAAGGGAATGTTTTTGTCGTACGTATGCGGTGACAACGACTTCTTCGCCGTCGTGACCGTTATTTGAGTTTCGGCTTCCTCTACAAGCCATACCTTCTTTTTAAAAGAAAAATAAATACCATGTTTTACTTTTCCTTTACTTTGGTATTGAAAATGGATTTCATAATGTTTTTATTATATCAATGTGTTGTATTGATATCTCGTGATTGAAATGTGGAAATGTTATGTTTCCTTTTTGCATGTTTTATGTGATATGACTATGTTATGGTTCTTGGGCATTATTATGAAGACGGGTGGTTCTGTGATAAACTAAGGGTGGGTGAGCCCGTTATAGCTCTCCAATGCATTGGGTAACGCGAAGGAGTGAAACGTTAAGGTTTCTCCGAATAGATTTTAGGGAATATACTGTGATGGGTATTCCAAACGTAACCAAGAGGGTTACTCCCTACGTAAGAATGTTATGAATGCCTCAAGTTACCTTTATGTCTTATGATTTCTATGATTTATTCATGATTTTATGAGGTATGTTAAAGTGCCTATGTTTTATGGGTAAAGTATGATTTCATTCTTATGTAAATATGAACTCATGTTTCCTTTCCATGTTTTTTTTATAACCCATACTGAGTTTTTATGCTCATCCCAAGTTTTTGAAATGTTTTTCACAGGTTAAGGGAAAGGTACATGATAAGATGATAGAGTCAAGGATGTGTCAAGAAATAATCCATGTTTTATTTTAAATGTGTTTCCATTGATGGGAATGAAGAATACTATCTTTATGTAACCACTTTTTTTATATGTGGAATGTAATGCAAGTTTTATGATCTAATTCTCTAAAACTCTAAACCCGAAAAGATCCTCAATGTGTAATCTTGTATTAACTCAAGATTAAGTAAGGTTTAAGGCTGGGGACTTATATTACCATTAACCTATTAGAAACTTTATTTTATTTAGTATATCTTTCTAAGATACAAAAACTCTTTTGTTTTTAGAAAATAACTACTATTTAATTAAGTATAAATATATAATAAAATAAAAATTTAAATCACTTGAACACAAATAATTACACTACATCCCTCCCAAGGTCATATAGAATAACATTACATGATATTATTCTAATAATTGATGTAAGGACAATTATCTTTGATATAAATTTCACAATTACATTTCTCTCATTTATACTCATAGTATATATACATATTTTTTTGGAAAAATAATTTATAACAACTAAATTATTTATATAAAAATCATATTAAAATAATCACTTCTAATGGTCACTTTTATTGAATACCCAATACTCACTTTTGTGTACCTAACCAATTATATAATTATTACATGGTTAATTACAAAATGAAACCTTACCCCCTTAAGCAAATTACCCAAAAAACTAATTTTACCCAATGAGGACTTAATCTTGCTTAACCCATGCTCACTAGGACTCCACCAATGCTAAAAATGAGTTAGGATGTGACTCTTAAATCCCACCATTTATAGGCCATGAGTTAATGACCAGTACCAAAGGTATATTATACCACATATATAAAAATCATTGGCCTTCATAAATTAAAACTTCACATCACTATAAATAATATAATTCCATTTCCAACCAAAATTAATGAATAATCTCTATCAATTCATGTGATTCCATACAATATCAAGATATAGATTAAAAAACAGCTACAATTCTATTATCTATTCTATACATCAGGAAAGGTAAAATGCAAAAATCTTCTCTAAAAAATCTATTTTTTACATAACTAAGGTCACACAACACCACCACCATCTCTATCCAAATAATTATAAAAAATATATAAATTAGGGGTGAGACTATAAATATACTCATTAGGTTCCTCCTCCTAAATTTTATGTGTCCATGAAAATCAGGAATACTATTGAATATATTTATGGAATACAAAAGTAATCAACCAACAAACATCTCCAAAAATTCAATCATTTAACGACTTCTATTTCACAAAACAAAATTATTTCACTTTCAAATACACATCACATTCCCCATTTCAATATCTATTTAACTACCTCCATATCACATCCAATAAACAAGCAGCTATCCACCCACAAGAACTTCACTGTAAGATCCTTATATAGCTTTCCACCCATAGGGACTTCATGATAAAACCTCCATTATCATGTAGCTATCCAAACATATTCATATCACTTGAATATATTAATTATACTCAAGTATCTATCCACCCATAATAAATTTTCTAAACACATATCTATCATTAAGTAAGTATATAAATTTATTTCTTAGGTCATTGTATACCCTTAAGGAACCTCTCTGGTTTTTTTATGTGTCCCCCCTCTGGGACCCTACCCACTATTATTAGAGTTAGTTCCTTAGAGACAAATAAATTTATACTTTTGATTACTATAATATAAATTAACATTTTATCATATAATTATTTTTCTTATATGTGACATTAGTGTGATAATTTCCTTATAATATTCATTTCATCAAAGTGTTATAGTGGTTCCTCACCATAATGAGAACCTAGAAATGCTATAAAATTATTTTTAAATAAAATACCCTGTTGTCTAGATACGTATATCATAAACCCCACCATCCAAAGATGCCACAATGAGGGGAGAGATATAATGAACCCTCGAGTCCTACCTTTAGTAGGCCTCGGGTTGGAGACTAGCACCGAGGGTATAAAAATTTCATAAAATGGGAGGTATTTTCATCTATATTAATGTATGATCGAGAGATAAGATGAATCATCCAAAAAAAGCTATATGACATAATATAAAAGAAACAAAAACCATACCACAATGCATGTATAAATAAAAATGATACATATAAAAGTATCCAATATAAATACCCAAAATAAAAGCTAAAGTAGGGGTAAAAAAACTATCCATGGTATGAGCTAGTAATGTTCAACACAATCCACTTAATCCTCATGGAAACTTAAAATAGTTTTATGTATGTAGGGTGAGTGTATGAATATACTCAGTAGTAAAACCAATGTACCTATTTGACATGTGAAATAATCATACTAATGCACCCATGAGAAAATAGGAAAACCAAGAGCACAAAAATAGTTCAACTATCCATCCTGACCTCACCAAGACATGCTCACCAAATAACACAAGCCAAGTATAAAACATTATAAGAATCATATTGATAAAGGGAAACCCACACCATTTTCCCACTGATTTATCACTCTCACACCCAAATATTGTATGTACTAGAACTCCCATACCTTCTGAATAACATATACCACCACCCCACAACATGTAAAATTACATCATGCCCAAAAAAACATGTTCCACCTCCCCACAACATGACCACGTCACATTTTGACAAAAAACACCTAGTCCATCACATCAAAACCATAAACGAAGTAGTACGATATCATAAACATGAAGGAAATCAATCAAATTACCTCCTACTACCATTAATAACCCCCACCATAGTCCTCCCCATAGCATAGACATATTGCATATTTCCTACAAACACCTAGGCCACCATCCCACAACACAGTCATCTCATCTCACCCAAAAAAGCATAGGCCACCACCCAAAACACGGTGATCACATCTCACTATAAAACACATGGTCCATCTATTAGTGCACTAAAAAACCTCTTATTATCAAGTAATATTCATATCTACTCACCTTAAAGTGAGATAGATAAAGATAGTGTAACCATCTATCCATCCCCATCACCAAAATGTTGGAAAAAACACCCCCTCAGTGAAAATATGGGTGTCAACACATAGTGATCAACATGGGTGAGGTGAATATAAAAATAAAATGAATATAAAAGAATATATATATATATATATATATATATATATATATATATAACCTCACATAATACTAACTATGGGTTTATAATAAAATACAAAAAAACTCAAAAATCACCATTTTCGCTTCCACTACTAAATTCATAACACCACACCACAAGCCACAAGCCCCATTCCACATTTCCAACCAATCCCATTATAGATCACATACATTAATTACTAAGTGTAATACATATTTAACCACACAACCCATAATTTATTTGTTCATTAATCTTTTATATCCCATTAACTAAACTAAACCCCATTTATTTCAATCATTATTAAATAATTATTTCAAAACTACCCAGGCTTTTAGAAAAGATCAACCATACATCACAAGTAGCTCATCATCCTCATCATACCGTTGAATTTCCTCCCTAAAAGCATGTACAAATAACCACCACATCATCACCCAAAAATCAAATCCAAAAAAACACAACCTCGCCACCCCAAAATCATGGCTAAACAACAAAAACCGCACCTCCCCAAAATCACAGCAAAACAACCACTACATCACCGCTCCAAAAGAATGGAAAAAAACAACCACCTCACTACCCCCAAAACATGACCACACATCTCAAAACATCTAATATCATTTTACATATTTAATGAAGGGGATTTATCATATTTCACTTTATTTTAGGGGTTTCATCACACAAGACTAAATCTTTGGGGATCCATTTCGTTAGCCAAATATAAGTGGTTAGAAAATTTTCATTTTAGGGATATATCACAACAAATACAAAACCAGGGTTCCAAAAAACATGTCAATAAGTGAAGAATAATCCCCCAATAGCCAGAAATTTTTGCAGGACATCAAACTTGTACAATCCATCATATCACAATAATATCAAAGATGTAAAACTATGAGAATCATTCCCCATACCACTTAAATTTCAATTATCCAATTATTTATCTTTTATTAAGACAAAACAACCATCTCCCATAGATTAAAAAAAGTAAACCCATCCCTCATGATACACAATGAAGAGAAACAAGGGATTTACTGCCTAAAAGAAGCTTTTCTGACTCACTGTGCACCACAAGGAGAAGAAGAAATGACCACAAACCATAACCACACATGAAAAACCAAGGTTCAAACCTCACTACACCCAAATATCATCAATGCATACCCCAAATCACACCCCAAATCAAAAATACATTCCCAAAAAAATCCCTAAGAGAATAATAAGAGGAAACCAACCAAGAGGAAGTAAGGGATTACCACTGATTTCCCAAATCTACCATTTTATCAAAACATCTCCCCTTTATAAAATATTCTCCCCCTTGGTGATTTTCAAAAATTAATGGGAAAGAATACAAAGCTTTATGAAATGATAGATAAGATAAGATATGAAGAAATGAATTTATCTAACTAATCATCAAATAGTAGTATGAAAGAACATATATCCAGTATTAATTAGAAAACATTCAAGCATAAATAATTTTGGATTAAAAGTATTACATAATAAAAAACCATTCAAATGTTTTTCAAAATATATATCAAGAGTTCACATGAAATTTTTAATCTTTATTCATAGGATTATTCACAAAGTCCTTCATCTTTTTGAATTCATGTCGATCCATTTCAATATTTTTGATATTTTCTTCTAAAATGGATTACTTATAATCTTTATACTTTAATATTTGAACTTCTTAACTCATAAGGATAAATTCATCTTCACAAGATCTCATCCTGCTATTCTCTAATTCTAGATTAGGAACCTTTTATTTAAAAAATTTCTGTTCCTTTATCCAATATTAATAATATCTTTTAATTCTTCTTCAAAATTTACTATATCATACATATCTGTGGATAACTTGTTGAAGGATTCAACTATTTCTAACAAAAGTTTCTTTACTTAAACCAATTTTTTATTATGTTCTCGAATATCAAAATCAACATGGTTGGACCACTTCACTATCTGATTGTATAAATAATTTTGGGCCTTAAAATTTTCTTGAAAAAAATTCAAATTTGTCTCCATCTTAATCACTCCTTGAGTCAAAAATTTGAGTGATTCTGATTTCTCATTCATAAATTTCTGATGCAACTTACATCTAGATTCAATGTTGGGAAGATATGGAATCTGATTAATCAACCATTTCATGTTAAGAAAAATGTAATAGAAAACCTTTTGGGAAACAATACCTTTGGATTTGGATTGATCAGGCTCAATATGAGGTATTTTTGGTATTCTCATTCCAACATAAACTTCTTTTCCTTTCTTTTCAACATTTTTTGAAACTTTCTGAGAAAAACGTTTTTCCTCTTAAACACTCACAATATCTATACTTTTCTCTAATTATTCATTATCATCAAATTTGGTGTTTGATAATTTGTCTTGTTATTTTTCCCCATAATAAGACTCTTCTCCCTTTCTTGATGAAGTTTTTTCTTTTGGAATTTTTTTTGAGTTATCATCCTTACTAGATTGCGAAGGTAAAGGTGTTGAGGATGATGATGACTTTGTTTATTTCTTTTTCATCCGATCTGGTTCCTATTTTTCTTCTTCTTACTCTACCTCTTCTTCAAATTATTCTTCCATTTCTTCTTCCACTTCGTTTTATTCCTATTATTACCCTTCTCCTTCTTATTCTCATTCTTCTCCAACTTCGTTTTCTCTTTATTCTCCAACTTCTTCTTTATGTTATTATTCTAATTTTATAGATGTTCTTAAAGTATCCTTTACAACTGATTTTGATACCAATTATTTATGTTGTATGGTTGGAACTTATTATTCAACAACTATTTTTTGTTTTCCCTTATTTGTTACTAAATGGATTACTAAAGGGACTACTGAAGTTTCTTAAAAAAAGTACAACTTCCAGAATTAATTTATTTGTATGAGAAATAATAAGTAATGGATTATCATAATCCTTATCAACATCATTCAAAAAAATTTCTATTATTATTGCTTATGATAATATCTTTATTTTCTTATTTCATTTACACTCTAATTCTATTTTTTTGGATTACAAGTTTTCAAGCCTTAGCCTCAGTTGGATCAAGTCCAAACTCCAGATTCCCCAATTTCTTTTGAGCCTTACATAACAAAAACTTCTTAGACTATTCATCATAAATTATTTTTCTTTTTTATGTTTCCCAAGTGGGTAAAATAAAACTTTTATTTTCTTTATAAATTCCCCAAATTTCCTTAATACATTTTCCTCCGATGCAGCACCATTAATCTTTTCAACAAAACTTTTCAATTTAGAATCAAAGAACAATTTCATCCTTGAAATTTTATCTTCAAAAATGAAATATATCTTCTCTCTTATACAGATCTTATGGACATGACTTAATTGAATAAAGTTTTTAATGTTTATTTGAACTCACAAAGTTTTAAAACTTTTTATCTGATTGAGAATCAATTTTATTAGGAAATTTTTTAAAATTTTTAAAAACAAATCAAAATTTTTATTCAAACAAAAAGTATAACAACAACAATAATTATAAACCTATGTATTGGAATAGTGGAAAAAATAAAATTATAGAGGATTAATTTTTAGAGTGGAAAGTTTAATTGGTATGATTAACCTACAATTCTTAGTTTTTGTAAGATAAAAAGATTATAATAATTTTGTTATAAAAACTTATTATAATATTTTTATAATAAAGTCTAATTATGATATAATAATAAAGAAAAATTATTATGATAGTTTTGAAGAAAAATAATTATGATAGTTTTATTATGAAAATTTATTACGATGATTTCATTAATCTAAAAGTTTGTACCAAATTTTTAATCCAGAAATTATATAACAATTTCTGATTCCAAAAATAAATTTATGAATTCTGACATTGAAAATTTTATAAAAGTTTGAGTCCATAAAATTCATTACAATAAAAACTATTTTTAGAAAAACTAACAATTTATAATTTTTTTAAGAAAAACTAAATGTTTTAAAAATAATAAAACATATGTACTACCCCTATTTAAAGGAGTATTATAATTTAAGGATATGGGTCAACATGAATTAGATAGTAATGATCACTTAACATTGATTATTACAAGATTCTTTTTAATAAATTCTAATCTATCATAAATAAGGGGTTCTATAAAAATATTAGCAAGTTTTTCTATTGTTCTGATGAATTGTAAAATTACATCTCTTTTTATTGTGTTCTCCCAATAGAAATGGTTTCTTATATTAATGGGTTTGTCACGTGAGTGATGTGATGGGTTTTTACTTAAAGAAATTGAACTTTTTTTGTCATAAAGTATTTGAGTTTTAGTAAAACTCATGATATAGTCAGTGAGTGTGTGTTACATCCACAACACTTAAGCACAATGAATTCTAGCTGCCAAATATTTGGCTTTAGTAGTGGAAAGCGATAATGAGTGTTATTTCTTACATGAAAAAGAAACTAAATAATATCCTAATAAATTAAATGTTTAGTATTTACTTTTTTAATCATTATACTCTTACCAAATTTATCATATAAAAAATATTTTAATTTTAAAAAATTTATAGAAGAATAACATAGAACTAAATCCATAGTTCCCTTAAGATAGTGAAAAATTATTTTTACAGACTTAATATGGGGTTATTTTGGATTGGCTTGATTTCTTGTACATAATCACATTGAAAACATTAAATCCAGATAAATTTCTATTAAGTAAAATAAACTTCCTATCAAACCTATAAAATTATTTTGATCAACTAGTTTCCCAACCTCATCAATATCTCATGTATTGAAGGTACCAATAGGAGTACTGATACTTTTAGTCTTTTCATATCCAAATTTATTAATAAGATCTTTTATATAATTATTTTTAGATATAAAAGTACCATCTATTTTTTTTGAAATTTGAAAACCAAAAAAATATGTTAACTCATTCATCATACTCATTTCAAACTCATACTTCATAAGATCTAAAAAGGAATATGTTAAATATTTCTTAGGTGAACCAAATATAATTCCATAAAAAAAATTTATATAATAATAGTGTTTTTATTAAATTATTTTATAAAAAGAGTTGGATTTAAAGTTCCCTTAACAAAATTGCTTTGAAACAAAAATCTTGTTAACATATCATACCAAGATCTAGGGGAATGTTTAAGTCCATATAGTACTTTGGTAAGTTTATTTCCATGTTAGGGATGTTTTTTATTTTCAAAACTAGGTGGTTGTTTGACATAAATTTCCTCATAAACATATTAATTAAGAAAATAACACTTCATATCCATTTGAAATAGTTTGAAATTAAATAATTCTGTAAAGGATAAAAGTATTGGAATAGATTTGAGTCTTGATATTAGAGCATAAGTTTCTTCATAATCTATTCCCTCTTATTGGTTTTATCATTTAGAAAAAAGTCTAGATTTATTTATAAATATTTTTCCATTTTCATCACATTTATTCTAAAATACCCTTTTTTACTTTATTTATTGAAGTTTCTATAGGTCATTCAACTAAATTCTAGAGTTTTTTCCTTTCAAAATCATTGAGTTCATAATTAATTTCCTTAATACAATATTCATCACCTAAAGCCTCATCATTATTCTTAGATTCAAATTGGGATAAGAAAGCTAGATATTAAATTTAATTTATCAAAGAACTTATAGTCCTAACCAGTTAATCTACATCACTAATGATAATTTCACTAGGATGATTCCTAAGAAACAACTGACTTTTTGGGTTTTCAAAAATCTATTCTTAAATAATAGGTATAAAATATTCATGAGGAATAACTTCAAATACTAATTATTGTATTATTTCCTTATGAGAATAACTTTCTAACAAAGGTTGAAAATTAGTTTTTGAAATAACATCTGAGGATATAGGTTGAGGTTTTTTGAAAACCAACAGATCAATTTCATCAAAATTAACATGTAATGTTTCCTTAAAAGTATAATTTTATGATTAATAACTATAGTATCCATATAAGTAGTGGAGTAACCTAAAAATATTCCTTCATCATATTTGGGTGCAAACTTGTGTAGATTATCTTTATTATTCCGGATGAATTCTTTGAAACAAAATAATTTTAAGTATTAAACTCTTGGTTTTATTCCTATCCACAAATTATAAGGATTTTTATTAATAAAATGTCTAATTAAAAATATATTTATAGTATAATAGCAAGCACTAACCACTTCATCCCAAAAATGTATATGAATTGAGTATTCACTTAGTATGGTTCTTGTAATCTCCTGAAGAATTATATTTCTTCTTTCAACTACACCATTTTTCTAGGGAGTTTTAGGTGATAAAAGTTGTGTTCAATACCTTTCTTAATTCAAAAAGTTTAGAAATAATAATTTTCATGTTCTCCACCATGATCACTATGAATAGTTATCAAGGAGACATTTTTTTCATTTTCAAATCTTGCTATAAAATTTTTAAAATAACTCTAGGCTTCATATTTCTTTGTAAGAAAAAAACCCATATGCATCTAGTGTAATCATCAACCAATATATATAAATAGCATTTTCCCCCAATACTTCCAATTTTTATAGGACAAAATAAGTCTATGTGAAATAACTATAAAAAATTAGAGGTTGAGACTTCACTAATATATTTAAAACATGACTTATGTTTCTTACCATATTGATAAGGGTCACAAACTTTTGATGTATAAAACCTATGTTCAGTAGATCCTTAACAAGTCCTTTCCTAGTCAACTTAGATAATTTTATAAGATTATAGTACCATAAACTTCTATTTCATGAACAAAATTGATCTTCTCTTTCACTATGTCAAGGTAATTATTGTATCCTAAGGTATTATAAGATTAGTGTGTAAACATTTTCATGTCGATTGGTTGAAAGAATGAATTCATCCTTATAACCATGTAAAATACATTTATAATTCCTAAAGTTCAAAAGTTAACCATTATCACATAATTTAATTAAGATTATAAGGTTGTGATTAAGTCCTACAAAAAAATAAAACATTTTAAATAAGGTATTCTCCTAGAAGAAAAATGTTACATATTCTGATATTCTCTCCTTGAGCATTATCTCTGAAAGTCACTTTTCCACCTTTTATATTGATTATCTTCTTGAATAAATATTAGTTTGTAGTCATGTTCCTAGAAAAGAAAATATCCATGTACCAAATATTTTTTTGTTGGAACTTTCTTTATATTCCTAAAAATATTGATATTAGTTTTTTGGATCCCAAACCTTCTTGGGTTCAGTATTATCAGAAAATTGTATTTTGGGAAAACACATTTGTCCAACTTTATTATTTTGGGAAAATGACATTTGTTTTAAAATATAATCATTATAACAACCTAAAATTTTAATTATATTTAAAGAATATTTTTTCTTCTAGTGGACACCACTTTGGAACTTAGTGAAAAAAGGTTCACTTCTAGGAATAAGGTAATTGTTACTAACAACTGGTTTTTACCGGTAAAACCCATTCCAGTATTATCACTATATAGTCTAGTTTTCTTAAAAAATTTATCAAATTTTACCTTACCATTGGTAAAATTTTAATTTTTTCCCTCAAAATAGAAAATTTGTATTTTAGTTTGACAACTATGTTCGTTTCCTCATTAGTAATTGTGTTAGAGATAAGTTTATTAAAATCATTTTACAAGAATGTTTTTATTAAAAATAGTTTTCTCAAGTTCTTTTAAAATAATAACCTTTTCAAATTTAGTTTTATCAAGATATTTAGAATGATATGATATTTCATTAGTCAAAATAATTATTCTCAAATCTTCCTTATCAAGTTTAGCTTTGGCATTATCATGTTTTTTTACAAATCATAAAATTTTAATTATCTAATAGTCTTGAAAATCTAGAAAATTCATCATAACTTAGTGAAGTATTATATTATTCTAAAGAATATTTTTTAATAGAAGATGTAGAATTTTTATCATCAGGATAATTTTCATTTAAAGACATATTAGTTAGGGATTTAGCAGTGTATACCTTTTCCATTAGACTTTGATTCACTGTAGGTACTTTTGAAAAAATAAAATGTTCTTTTGTCTAGAACCTTTATTATTTTATTAATCTTGAAAATAATATCCCCCACTAAAATTCAATGTGTTAGAAGATATAAAAACATTATTGAATTTTGAATTAGAATACCTTTTGGAATTTTTTTTCTGAATTTCATTCCTTCCTATCTTTCCTTTTAATCTTTGGGAAATCAGGTCAAATATATAATACTTTCTTAAAATCATAATAAGTGACCCTGGAATATTTCTTGTAACTTTTATCCTTATGAACTTTCTTATATCTATACTAAAAATAATTCTTTCCAACTATCTTATTAATCCTTCTAAAAAGATTATCCAACTCATTTTCAGAATGTTTTGATGTACTAGAATCTGACATAATCTTAAATTTCTTATTCCTTAAAGAATTTACAACTTTCTCAAGTGATTTTAATTTAGAAGGTACAATAGATGTTGTTAAAAACACAACTACACCATTTTTATTTTTACCTTTCTTATCATCTATTTTAAGTCTTCCCTCTTACTACATGAGAGTACCAATTAGACCATGGAAAGTAAGATTATTATTATTTCTCATGTCATCCACAAATGTTATTTTTGATTACCACTCATTGGGAATTATATCAATAATATTTTTGATCAAAATTTCATCATCAATACCTTTTTAACTAGGTGGCTATAAACTACTTATAGTAGTTATAATTATTTAGTGCATCTATAAAACTTTCTCACCAGGTAGAAAATCAAAGGCTTGGTAATCTGATCAAAGTATAATTCTTCTTGTTTCTATAACTTGGGATGTACTAAAATGTGTTACTTCTAATTTAATCCAAATACCATTGTTAGATTCATAGGATTATATATAAGTATATATATTGCTCATAATATAACACGATAAAGTATTTCTGACTTTTTATTTAAACTAATATTATAATTTCTTAGAATTTTTAAAAGAAGAAACATACTTATAAGGAATATTATTTTTTCCAGTAATCATTGAGAAGTTATGAACTCCATTGTTGATCAAAAAAGTTTTCATTCTACATCTCCAATACTCATATTCATTCCCATAAAATATAGGTGGTCGATTAGGATTTAGATTATCAAGAGATCCAATATTCATACTCACCATCTTAAAATAATAAAGTCTCTTTTCTAAAAATACAAGTTAGTGTAACAATGTTTTTAAATAGAAATTTTATAACAAAAATTAAATAACTTTCAGTAAGTAAAGAAAGTAAAAAATCAGTAAGTATATAAGTAGTAGAACCTACTTTGATACCAATTGTTGGATCATAAGAGTATCTTAGATGGATATAGTTATACGATGGTGGGTGAATTGTAGTTTAAAAAGTTTAAACTAATTAAAAAAAGTATCTCTTAAAGTAATATTATCGAACTCATAGATCATTCGATGATCAGAGTGAAATAATTGGAATCACTATTGATATGATTATATCAAAGTATGTTTTTATCGTAATAATAATTAAAATGATAAACAAAAATTTATAGAATGATAAGTATGAATGCTAAATTTCTATTACATGCACAATAGAATAGACTTGTAAAAACAAGAAAAACAATAGTTAGTAAAAGTAATAAGTACTTACAAGCTACATTATAAGAATAAACTCTTTGAATATTAAGAGTAAAGTAAGTTAATAACCTTGACTAAAGGTATCCATAGATTTATAATTACTATAAAGTCTGTATTTACTTACCAGGAAATCCTTCGATATGACGATCAACATAAGATTTGTCTTCCTATCCTTAGAAGCTCTTGATATGATGATCGACATATGTCTTTTATACCCCGAATACCTTGATATATTGAATTATATTCACTATATTCCTATCCCTAGAATACCTTTATTGTAATAATGATTAGATATAGAATAAAAATAAAAAGTTCTAAAGGAAACAACCCTGTAAAGGATTCCTTAGAACAAAAACTCTTTAAAGTATTACAATGACTTAGAAAAATATTTTCAATTAGATAAAACTTCATAAGTCTTGAGTTGTTAAAATGTTTTAGCTCCTAAATCTTTAAATGACTCGATATTTATAGGCTAATATCTAACAGTCTTATTTCTGAGTTAGTTTCAATATCTTGGGATAACTGTCTCTTTGACATATCATAATGATATGAAACAATTGAATGTATGATGTTGTTTTATTTTAGAAAATTACAATGCAAAATGTATTCCTTTTGATATAAAAAAATTCTTATGTACATTTATTATAAACTTCAATCTATCTGATGGAATTCATTATTGATAATCAATCTGATGAACTGAATGAGGGTTAGTCTAATGTATCAATACCTATGTTAGTCTGATGGTGATTATTTTTTTTGTCTAGTAGAAAAGACATAAGTCTAACCATTGTTATGAACAAAGGTCATTCTGATGTATCATACACAAATTCAATCTGATGTATCATATTGAGTAATGAAAAGTTTATATTTTCAATACATTTGAAACATTTGTATGTATGGTAGAAAGTAATATTTTTTTAAAAAACATACTAAAAGACTTGGAACATAAAAAATTAGTAAAAAAGGATTAAGAATGTGTGGTGATTACCAAAACTAAAGGAATGGAAAAGTAAGAAGTAATTTTTTTACTCAACATACCAAAGGGACTAGTACTCTGTTGAGTCCTAGATCAAACTAAAAAATATATTGAGCTCCTTTATCCAGCTCTCCATCTCCACATCTGAAACACTACCCTCATATTTTCCTAATCCCTATCCCTAAAAAGTTAACAACATAATATATTAATCCTCATACTCTTCTACCAGATCAATCCTATAGAAATAAACTAGATCAACCTACTGAACCTCAACTTATTAAGCCAAATGAGGATATTTTCGAAGATCTATAACTAAAAGAAAATCAAGATTTTACTTATCCCAGTAGTATTGAATTTTATTTAGATTATTTTTAATTCACTTTATTCATTTTTCCTTCCCAATGAAAACCAATTCAAACAAGAACACGAGTCATCATGATGCATGTACCTCTCCTTGGACTCTACCCTATAAACATGCTCACCTCATTTGGTTGTTCAATAAGCTCAGAGTATATGAAATCGATCATGGGGACCCCTAAAATCTCATGTCTTATCTAGTCTCCCTCTCCTATGTCATGCACCAAGGTTGACTGGAATTGTTGCCATACCAACCCATGAAATGCTCACTGTGCATAACTCCAAACTCCATCCAATCTCTCAACCATCAGCCTTTGGAACCAATATATCATGATACTAACCTATAAAGATACCACAATGATGGGATAGAGATAATGAACCTAAGTTAAGACTCTAGTAGACCCTGGGTTGGTGACTAGCACTGATAGTATACAAACCTCATAAAATGGGAGGAATTACCCTCTATAATAATGTTGGATCAAGAGATAAGATGAATCATCCACAAACAACTTCATGAAATAATATAAAAGTTACCAAAACTATCCCACAATTCATTTATAAATAAAACTAATATAGATAAAAGAATACAATGTGAATTCCAAATAGAAAATCCAAAGTAGCAACACAACCATTATCCAATTTTTGAGCTAGTAATGTCCAAAAAAGTCTATGTAATCCTCCTGGAAATGTGAAAATAGTTTTATATACAGAGGGTGAGAATACAGGTATACTTAGTAGGAAAACAAAAGTCTCTAGTGTATATGTTAAATAAGCATACTAATTCACTCGTGAGAAGATTGGAGAACCAAAAACACCTAAAAAGATCAATTTTCCATCCTAACTTCACTAAGGCATGCTAACAAAATTAAACAAGCCAAGTATAATAACATAATAAGAAGAATATCAATAAAGGGTACCCCACACCACTTTCCCACTAATTTTCCATTCTCAAACCCCAACGTCGTACAACCTATTTCTCCCATCTCTCCTGAAAAACATAAACCATTTCCCCACAACATGGTTACATCACATCATGCTTGAAAACACCCGGGGAACCACCCCATAGCATGGATAGATCACAAATTTCCATAAAAAAACATGGGTCATATCATCAAAAACATAACTAGAGTAATAAGGTCTCATGGAAATGAAGGAAATAAACCTCATGACCACATCCTACCATGAACTACCCCCACCATAAGACTCTACATAAGAAAAATATATCACATCTTTCCTGAAAACACCTAGGGCACCACCCCACCACACAATCATCACATCTCTCCAGAAAACAACTATGCCACCAACCCACAACAGGGTCATCACATATCACCTGAAAACACATGGTCCACCACCTAGTGAACTAATCAACCTCCAAACATCACTAAATTTTCATGTCTACTTACCAAGAAGAGAGAGCAAGAAAGAGAAGGTAGCCAACCATCCATCCTCATTATCGAGATGCTGGAAAAAATACTTCCATGTTAAAATAATGGTTTCGACACATAGTTCTCAATGTGGGTGGGGTGAATCTAGAAATTTAAAAAATATAAAAGTATATAAATATAGCCACAAATAATACCAACCTATGGGTTCATAACCAAACACTGACAAACTCACAAGATCACCACTTTCACCACCACAACTAAATGAACATCACCACATAAGAAGCAACAATCCCCATTTCACATTTCAAACCAATACCATTATCCACCACATTGGTTCATTATTAGAAATCATCCATATTTGACCACACATACCATCATTTATTTTTTCATTAATTTTCACCATATTATTACCCAAACTAAACCCCATCCATTTCAATCCTTATTAAATATTTATTCCAATACTACCCAGGCTTCTATAACAAATCATCCACACATCACAAGTAAATCATCATCCTCATCGTACTTTCACCTTACTTCCCTAAAAGAACATAAAAAAACTACCACCTCACCACCCCAAAATCATGGTCAAACAACCACCACCTTACTGCCCCGAAACCATGAAAAAAATAACAACCTCCCCACCCAAAAAGCACGACCAAACAACCACCACCTCACCACCCCAAAAGCATGAAAAAACCACCTCTCTAACCCAAAGTATGACCACACATCACAACACATTAAATATTATTTTATAGATTTAACAAATTGTCTTTTATGACATTTCACTTTATTTTAAGGTCATTATTACACAATCCATAATCCTAAGGAACCATTTCATTATCCAAATATAAGTGTTTTTTCAATTTACATTTTCGGGTGATATCACAACAACCACACAACAAGGGTTCCACAACACATGTCAATCAGTGCAAAAATATCCATCAATTTCCAGAAATTTCAATGGGCCATAAATCCCGTACAGTCCATCATATCAAAATAATATCAATGCCGTAAAAACATGCGAATCATTAACCTTCCCCCTTCAATTTAAATGATCCTTTTATTTATATTTTATTATGAAATAAAAAATATATAACATAGTAAAAAAGTGTAAACCTATCCCGCATGATACACAATGAAGTGAAATGAGAAATTTACTACCTCAAAGATGCTTTGCCGACTCGCTGAAAACCGCATGATGAAGAAGAAATTCCCACAAACCATAACTGCACATAGAAAAAAATGGATCAACCTACAACACACCCAAATATCATCAAATTTAATCCCAAATCACACCCCAAACCAAAACAATATCACCGCAGTAAATCCCTAAGATAATAAAAAGGAGAAACTAACAAATAATAAGGAAGGGCTTACCAATGGTTGCTAATGGGTATCCACTAGATCCAAAAAATCAAAGTGGGAGGAAGGAGGAAAAAAATAATATCATGGAGAATAGGATTTTTCTATAACGATAGAGAGATAATCAATGACTAAATGAGAAATTTTTTTCCAGAAATCGAACTTAAAATATGGAAACCCACCAGTTTCACATTGGGTAACCATTACATGACATATAATCATTGGGTTTCCAAAATTTCCTGATTTCATAAAAAATTTAGTCCCCTCATTATTTATTTATTACACATCATGAATTGAATTTACATGATGTTTATTTGTTTCATGACTCACTCTTATATGATTTTAAATCAAAAAATTCACCAGTTGTAAAAGTCATGAAGCACCTTCACACGTCACGAATTCCATTTACATGATGTGAAATTCCTACAATAGCTTGCTGTAGCTCGAGCCTTCACTGAGAAATCCTGATACCTCCCATGAACACCTCCAACCACCAAAACTAGCTATGTAACAGGCTATGAAGATGTGGGACATTACAACATCGGTCTATTAGGTCACAAATCATGTTTGACTATCTAATACTGGAGGCTCATAATATAAATATATTTATTTTTATGAAGTTTACACTTGTTGATCTCCAAGAAGGGAGATCATGAGGACAAACCCACTAATTGAAATTAAAGATGTTTATATATAATTTGATATTACTATCTATTAATGTATATATTATTCCTTATAATTGTGGTTATTATTAATGTATATCATTAGTTTTTTATTGTGATATATGGATGAAAATGCTGAGAAGTATTCTTGAGGTGAGGTAGCATAAGTTGAGTGGGTAATAATTTATTAGAAATTAATTAAATAAGTAAAGAAATGATTGATTCCTTACAAATTAATGGATAATATATCTATAATCATTTTATTGAAATGAAAATATTTTGATAAATAAATGCTTAGGTATTTTATAGTCAATTTATCTTTATAAATTTAAAGAATGATAAATCTAGAATGTAGGTTGATAACATAAGTATGCATCATGCTTGATGAGATATCTAGATACAAAGGAATTGTATTATATAGTAGCATCTGCTGGGTAGTTTTTGAAGTTCCTACAATAAATTATTTCTCTATTGGTTCCCTAACAAGTTTCTAGGAACTGATCTTTAACTTTAGGTAGGTTCACCTATTTCTATTTGAGAAAGTGGTTAAGTGTGTTTCCCACTAAGTACATCTTGAATTTAATTAAATTTTAATGAATTTAATATTAAGAATAAATTTATTTATATCTTTTGGAATAATATTTATCCAAGTAAAGTTGATTTTATAAATTTAATAATGATATTATAATGTTTAGAATATGTGAATTGTGTTATATATATTTTTTAATTATTCATATTATATTAAATAAATATTTTTTTATTTACCAATTTAGTGAATAGGTTAATTTAAATATTTATCTGTAAGTATTATTGAATAAAATATTTTATTGGAGGATATGGATTGAGTTTAAGATCTGATGGAAATGATATGTTTTATTTCATATCATTGAAGTAAATATTAATTAATTTATTTAATAAATGATATGAACATTACAAGTCATGATATTTAACAAGAAAACATTATTATTATATTTTGGAATAGGGAATAATTTAGATTAAAGAATAGATTATGGAATTTGTGCAATTATAATTATTTAACAATATGTATCTATTCTAAATTATATCATTTTCCGTGTTAGTTGTGTTAAACACAAAACATTCATCACTAGAATTTTATCAAGCACCATAGATAAATCCTTCTCCACTACCACCTCTTAAAAACATAGAGAGAACACAATACTCTTTACTGTAACTAGTGATGAATGACTTGAACCACCTAATTCCTCGACACTAGAACATAAAATATCAAGAAAATTGTCTAGGTTTTTCTGGATCAAGAGTGTTTAAATTTAGAGGAATCCTCACCTGGATTCTTGAATTTAATGACAACACTATAATAGAGGCATTGGAACTTATCCAAAGATTACAAAGAATGAGGTAATTTCAAATTTAAATTAATTATAAATTAAATATTAGTGATCCTCGTTATAGATTCTAGGGTGAATTCATTATGATCTTCAGATATATCTATCGATTTTGATGAAAAACTTGAATTGGCCACCAACCCAATACTTTATATATTCCTCAAAACCTTCAAGTGGTATCAGTGTAGTCACATTATAATTTATAAATATTTATACTATTTTGGATAAATTTTATATTTTGGTTTTCTAATATTCTTATTCATATTTTTGTTCTAGTTACAACAGTTACAACAAAACATTAATCTGATTCATATGGATAATAAAGGTATAAAAATATGAAAGAAATTCTTGAGGATTATATATTGAGGTTCCATGGTTTCTGGCTACATGAAATGGTTATATGGCATGTAACAGTTAATTACACTCTATGTAAGGGGTTTTTCACTGCATAAAGAACACACCACATAAATTATGGCATGTCGTGTGAATCAAAACACAATTTATATTACATTATTTGTATTGACCACCATATCGGAACATAGTTTGGAAATAACTTCTCGATTAATAAATAGTAGATACATGTCATGTAATCCTAATTAATTACACACCTTTTAATTTAAGACAATTCACGTGGGTCAGTATGAGATGTCAATACACACCATGTATTGACTACTAGCTGACCAACATAATGAGACATAGAATACAGACATGTTTCTTTCTTTAAATTACATGTGAAAAGTGTCACTCCACACCAAGTACAAATTGAGTAATACTTGGTATATCATTTGGGTAAACACATGGTATTACTTAATTTCACATAAAATATACCATTACATGATGTGTAATAGTCATCATACATTATATATACTTAACATTATTTTACAAGTTTAAACATCATGTATATTTATGGCATTCCATATGGTCATAAATTTCATAAAGGCTACGCGGGTTGACCATAAAGAACTATATACTGTGTATATTGAGACATTCCATGTGTGGCTATATGTTGTGTAAGAAAACATTATACATTTCGGACCATACATAATGTGTATCACATGACATGTTGAGTGGGAGTAAATGTCATTTAAATATTAAAGTCTTAAAATGGGTTTAATATGATGAATATAGAACATGTCATGTGGCCTCCAAAGTACACACCATGTACTTTAATTATTTTAAAAATAAAATTAAATATATTTAATTTATTTAAATAATAATTGATGTGAATCTTATTATGACTCAAGAACTTTAATTTGGATAGAATTTAATATATTTTTATTTTAGTAATAAATTTATTAATTAAAAAAATTAATCTTAAACAAAATTATTTGAAATGAATAAAAGCAATACTAAATGAGTTGGTCAATGTATGTTGTGAATGATCATGATCTTCGACTGACCTATATATATATTAGATTTATTTATTTAATTTAATTAATTATTTCATAGTTTTATGTTATATTTATTATTCAATTAAATATGATGATATGTGAATCATATATCCCACCATTATTATGTATGGTTCTACATGTCCACAAATTATTTCATATAAACCTAAAACCTTAGTAACCCTCACCCGTGTGTGAATAAAATTTTTAAAGGATAGAGTTTCCAACTATAAGAGGAATTTCAAGACCCAAGATGAGATATATCCATACATGTAAATATATAAAATAATGGTGAAATGTTACAACTTGATCCAAGTAAAGGCTCAAGGATTTATTTCCCCTTGGGGCAAGGTTGGTTTATAACCACTTGATAAACAATCCACTAGATAGAAACTCATGATCATATCACATTTTATTTTTTATTATCAGTGCATGGTTATTTATTTATATATGTAATGTATTTTATATTTGGATGATTAAATTATATCGTATAATATAAATTAATTAACAATAATGCTTAGATAAAATGAAATAAAATGCACAAGACATATTTTATTAGGTATAGTTAATTACTTATGTAAGTTTCCACATAAATTAGTTAACAAATATATATATATATATAGGATAAAATAATATATCATATATAAGTGAAATTAATATAAATAAATTATTTTATGAGTCATGGTTAATTATTTATGTAAGTTCCACAAAAAATTAACAATAATTTTAAGAATAAAATAAAGGATATTTACAAATAATTTGGATAGAGCACCTCAACTAAAATATTAATTCATCAAAACATATTACACTACACGAGTTAGAATACAACCATATTTCAAAGTGCTTATCTATCCCTTATAAGGGTACTTTAAATTTTCAAGGAGTACTAATGAAAGTCTTGGGTCAAATTTAACTACTCAGCATCACATGTTGATTTCCATAGTAAGAATTGATGCAACTAAGAGCTAAGGGTTGAGGATATATGAGTATAGGATTTCTAGATTTGAGAGTCTAGTCAACAGATCATGTAAATTAAAGTTAATGACCCTGGAAAGGAAAATCCTAACTAAATACCTTTGAATAATTTAATAATGTCTTTATGTTGGTTATTTGAAGGGAAATATGGATCCTTTACCTTAGTATAACTGAGATAATGGATAATATAAATACAATTGTGAGGACTATTGAGATTTGATAAAATAGTTCAAGAATTTATTAAATTATTAATTATGTAAAAATTGGTAATCAAGATAATGTACTAAAATTTTCTTTTATTTTTATAGATAATGGAAACTAAATGAACCATATCAATTTCCATATGATCAATAATAGAGAAAGATAATTTATTCCCTAGTAAAAAAATTTAGGAGTACTGTAGGTATTTTCATATTATACTACACTAGGAGGGGAAGTTTTATATTTTGGAGTTTCCCATTCTCACTGATCCCTCTAATGAGGTAAGTGAGGAGAAGAAAAATTCCTTTTAGGAACACATGGATGATTAATTGGATGTCTACTACATCATATTATTATTCATGACTAGTGAGATTCAAAAGAATTATAAAGACAAGGGTGCTTACTCCATGTTGACCAATCCTCATGATATTTATCAAGAGAAAGAAGGAAAAGAGTGGTATGAAATCAATGAGGCACTATCTACATGAAATTTAGGATAAAGAGTTATATATAGATGTAAAAAAGTCAATATGGATGGATATATTGATAATTTGAAAATTATAAGAATCAAGATACCCAAATAACTAATCACAAACATTGTCTTCTCCTCATTTCTATTTAATATTATTATGTTTTATTATGAATTTCAACATGAAAAATAAACCAGTCACTCTTGAAGCTTTTGAATTTGATTATTAAAGAAAATAAATACAAGAAGAATGAACTATTTTCCTTAGTGTGAAAAAATAATGGAAATCAAAAAGGTCTATGTAAGGTTCAAAACCAAAGTAACCTTCAAAAAACCTTTAGTAGAAGAGAAATATCAAGAGGGAGGATAAAGATTAGGATGATGAACATTTTACTTATAGAATGAAGGGGCCCTGGAAGAAGAACTATGCCTTAGTGAAGAAGGAAAGGGAAGTTTCTAGTATGTTTATTATCAAGTGTAATCTTTCCATTTAAAAAATTTGGGTATTAGATATGACCCATGGTTATCATATATATATATATATCCAAATGTAGGAACCAATTAGATTTAAATAGATTTAAAAAGGTTAATTGGATCTTCATGAGGATAATAGAGTAATGTTAGTGTCACTAGTTTTAGGAGACTACCATATCACATTTCCAATTTTAGTGATTTTAGTTTTTAAGATCTATTATTATGTTCCCCTTTTAACTAAGATCATTATTTCTGTATGGTTTTAGGACATGAATGATTTTTATTTTAATGTTTGGAAATAAAAGTTTATTATTTTAATAATTTATTATATGTTATTGTATGAAACATTTTAATAATTGTCTTTACATACTAGAATGTAATAATAAAGTCTTGGTAATTGAAAATGAATTTCGTTCAAATAAACCACATGATACCAATTTCACTATCAAATTAGTTAAGTAAACTAGTTATATTTTTCAAGAAATATATCTAGAGGAGTATTTATATTATTTTTAGTTGAAACCCATAAATAAATGTCATTTTTGTTTTCAAGTTAAAATGACCAAGTCTCATTTTAGTGTAAAGGTTTAGATGGCCAAAGTTCTTCTAGAATTAGTTCAAACTTATGTCTGTATAACTTTTTTAGTTGAAACTAAAGGTGGATACTCAGACTTTATTATGATTATTGATTATTTTAGTATATTTGGATATATTTACTTTATGAGGTATAAAGATAACTCATTCAAGAAATTTAATTAATATATCAATGAAGTATAGAATCATATTTGTAAGAAGATAAATAAGTTATGTTTTGATAGAGGTGAGAATTATCTTAAATAAGAGTTCATTGATTATTGAAATAAATTTAAGATATTATCCTTACTCACTCCTCCTTATACAACACAATTTAATGGTGTTAGTGAAAGGAGGAATTAAACCTTATTGGACATAGTAATATCAATGATGATTCATGTAGATCTTACATTATAATTTTTGGGGAAACACATTATTATTAGTGATATAAAAACTAAAATAAGTTCTAACAAAAGAAGTAAATGGAATCACATAAAAGTTATAGAATGTGAAGAAATTAATTCTAGTATATATAAATGTATGGTTATGTGAAACATTTGTTAAGGATAATTCTATAAATAAACATTCATCTTGAGGAAAAAGTGTATATTAATAGGGAATTCCAAAGAAACAAGAGGATACTATTTATTAAATCCCATAGATAGAAAGGGAATCATAATGATACAATACATTTTTCTAGAAAGGGATCATATCTCCAAAAGTGATAGTGTGAGAAAAGGTAGACTTTGATGAAGTTGAAGCTCGATACACGAGTTGGTTTAAGAAAAAATTCCATAAAAACCTATGGAATAATTTTTTCCATAAAAAAGAGTTGTGCATTGGAGTACTATAATGGTTAGAGAACCAGAGAGAGATGTTTTTTTTTCACTAAGGAAGGTGACACATTATTAGTTGAAAATTATGATCCTCTTTCTTGTAAGGAATAATTAAACAGCTCCTAAGTGGTTCAAGAAACTATGAATTTTAAAATGGATTCCATGTACCAAAATAAGGTTTTAGTTTTGGTAGATTTTATATTTGATGTAAATATTGATGGTTGTAAACATGTATTAAAGAATAAATATGTAATGGATGATAAATTTAGTACTTATATTGTATGACTGGTTAATAAATGTTTGAAGAAATGTCATGGTATAGAATATGAAAAAACATTTTCACCATTAACTATGATAAAATACATTAAAATATACTTACCACATAAATTTTTCATGATTATGAAATTTGGAAAATGGATTTCAAGGCTTATTTCATGAATGGATAAGGTATTCATTTTCAATAGATCCGTATATGAGTTAAAACAAGAAAATAGTTTAGGGAATATTCATTTTTTAAATCCATAAGAGTGTTTAGTTTTTTTAAGAATGAATGTGATCCATTTTTCTTCTTGTAGTTTAGTGGGAGTGAAATTACTTTCCTAGTGATATATGCTGATGATATATTATTGATGGGAAATGAGGTACCAATGTTATATTCAGGTAATACATGGTTGAATAAAAACTTCTCATTGACATACTTAGGTGAAAAAACCAAATTATAGGGATCAATATCTATCAAGATAGATCTAAAATAATAAGTTTAATATTTAAAGGTACATATATTGATAAGGTATTTTTAACGCCCGAACCTAGTTACTCAGAGTCGGTGCATTATTTTAATACATTGGCATGATTACAAGGATTCAAGTCCCGAAGGACTAATCAGTTTAGTAGTCTTGGAAATAGATTACATACATGAACTTCACATAACAATTTCAAACATAAAGTACAACATATATAGTTATTTGATAATTACATTATTCTATTTATCTTAACCTAGAATATCGATCATAATACACTTCTTGGAAATCCTGGGAAAATAAAACATAAAAAAGGGGTGAGCTCAGATGCTCAGTAAGGGTAAATAATTTAGCAGAAGCTATAAACTTTTAAGGCAAGATGTGTGATAAAAAAACAACCTTTTTAAACATAACATGACTATAAATTGCAATAAATAAATAAAATATTTCCATTTACTTATTCACATGGATATTCTACCAGTCGAATAATCACATGTAATATCAAATAGCCAATTCCATAATGATGGAATGCATAATGCCGAACATCATAACCACATAGTCAAGGACTTATGCCAAGAATACAAATAATATTTTGTCAAGGCCTTGTGCCAAGACACTAGTTTGTCTCATGAGACCTACCGATGCATCGAGGAGTTATAGAGGGCTCCACCCGTCACTTACTAAGTCCAATGCATTCCTCATATGAAAAGGTTTAAACATAACATAAAAATTCATATTAAAAATAGCATACGAAATGACAATACTTTATCCATAAACCATGAATGGTATAAAAATAACACATCCATAGTAAAAAATATTATAAAACCTTCAATAAAATATGGAATATTTTTGTCATAATAAATCAATCTCGATCAATAATAATATCCCTTAAAGGATGTTGACATAGTTGAAAATGATTAGTAAAAATGTTTGAGAGAAATATACCTTTTTCATGAAATAATTTAAAAGTCATATAAAGGAAGTAATTTAAAATATAGTTTTGAATCAAAGTGTCCCATACAAATTTGAAACTTTTGAAAGGAATTAACATTTTAAAACATTCATGTCCATATAAATAAATCCTTAAAACCAATTTGAAAACATATACATTAACGAGAAAGGTTTAGAAGAATAAATTGTTAAAACATTTAAAATGATGTATTAGTAAAAAGACCATTAAAAAGAATCCGTTTTAAAAATCTTCTATGAAACATGGAAATGGATAATAAATATGTCCCAATAGATACTTACATAAAAACAACCTGAGATAATAAAGATATTATAAAATTAACCCTTACCTTGCACTTTCCTTTGGTTGAGGGTACGATTAACCTCATGTATAATGACCATATTATGTTATTAAATTATACCAGAACCATATTAATATTTATTATATCAAACATTATTTATTTATGACTTTATACTACCCATTTAATAATGATTTCCATGTTAAATTAACATTTTAGGTAATAATCGCTATCTTTATCGTACATGTTTTAACTTGTTATTCTTGATCGTATCATTTAGATCATGATTTAAATACTTCCAGAATATAAAACTTGATTAATATATCATATATATTTAGAATATAAATATTTATAATAGATATATTTATGAAATGGAAGGTACTGTTTATGGAGAAGGTAGGCCGTACGTACGCATAAATGCTGTTTCCATTTTCATATCGTATTGAATAGAAGTAAGTGAATAAGATATATATAAGTACACACACACACATATATATATATATCCAGTAGAATTATTATGTCATATATTACATAATTATTAATAATATATATTTTTATAATCATCATTTCATGTTGAATGTGGGAATGAATCTCATCACGTCGTTGAGATAGTAATCCGTACGTGCGCTCTAGCGACAATATAAATTATTGACGGTGAAATCATATGTAATTGGATGGTATATCATATATAAAGAATCATTAAAATTTTATATTTATTATTTACATCAGTTATACTCATTATTATACCCATCCAAATAATGAAGTGTTTGAATAACAAACTACACCACGACGTGGAGATGGTAAGTCGTACGTGCGCACGTATGATGACTTTTTCATTTATAAGATGGATAGAATAACGAATATGGTTGTAAAATATTTATAATAACATCACAATATGTAGGAGGTATTGGATTTATTATTTTGGTATGGAAACAACAAAGAAATAGTAAGTGGAAGAAGAAAAGAACTTGAAAGAGGGTGGTGAAATTATTACCTCTTCTTCGGGTGTTTCCTTTTGAGTTGATCAAAAGGGCTCTATAGGTTTAATTTATGATCAATGTAAGGAATATAGGTTTATTTGAGGGAATTTGGAAGGATATTTGGGTAGGGGTTGTCTGAGACAAATAGATTTTGAGGTGTGATTTTGAGAGAAGCGGAAGTGCCCTTTTATAAGAGGGGTGAGGGTCACTTTAGAAAAAGATTGAAATATTAATTTATTATACAATAATATTCGGTTTATAATGGCTCAAAATTAATTTATTTCGAGCCTTAGGTGGTTATGGGTCTAAATAATCTCAACCAATAGGTTTTAGACAAGTTTTGGTTACCATTTTAAGCTTATCTTTTAGATTTAACTCTTAGTTAAATAGTTTAACTTTTACTGTGTCTTCTTGTATTCTTACACTATATGGTTAATAAACTTACTATAAACTTACAAGAGAACATAAAATGTTTAATTAATGAAATATATAATATTATTTAATCCCTATGGACAAAACTTATATTTTTGGGAATATTATATCGACCAATAATAAAGCATTTGTTTTAAAAATTAATTTATGTCAATTTTGACACTATTTGGTATTTTGTTTTGTAAAAGTCATAACAACCTTATCACTTCGAAAAAAATTTATCTAATTAACCATAACATGTCATATTAATATATAAAATTCTTGGATAGAATCAAAACAATAAAATTCTATTTATTTTAATATTTATAATATCAATTATTTTAATATTTCATTAAGAAGGTAATTACTGCATCATCATTATGTCATAAATAAAGTTAATTATTTAATGTCTAAAAATTATAAATAAAATACCATTACATAAGAACATTTTTATATTTCTAATAAATATTTATAGTTGAATTTATCTTATATATAATCCTATATTAAAAATGGTTTAGTTAATAAATTTTGAATTTAACACTTTTAACACTTCTTTAAATAAAATAATAATAAATGTCCTAATCTAATCCAAGTGGACCTAAAGGATCATATTTTATTCCTATGTTTGTTTTGGGTCGAATTAAACTTATCCAATAGAATTAGGACATGTGTTAGGGTAATTATAATATCATTTTTACCTTTAATTACCCTATTTACTTTTAATCATGGTAAATAAAAGTCAAATGGTACTATTCACCAAAAATTATTTTCATCTTATTGAATAAAATTTTCCTTACTTATGTCAACTGCATCTCTCAGATTTTTTAAATTCAATTCACATAAGTGGTAAAATTAAACTTTATGAAAATTTGCAAATGCTCCTAGAAGGTGGGTAAAAGACAGTAAAAAGTTCAATAAAATTTTACACATCTAATTTTATTATAAAATGACTCCAAAGAATTAAATTGAACTTATATAAGTTATATATATATTTTTACTCAAAATAAATTTAAATAAAATAAATAATTATTTAAATAAAAAGTCGATTTTAAACAACAACGTAGTGTTTTCACTATTCATCAAAGATTGAATGTTTTCAGAAAAATACCAAAAATTCACCCTGAGATAATTTTGATATTACGAATTCAAAAAATAATTATATTTTACCAAATTAAAAATATATAAGTTTCATTAATTAATTTAAAATTAATTCCTTTTGTCAAAAACAAAAAGAGGGTTTTTAAAAAGTAAAAACTTTCAAAAGATTGACATGTGTTTATGTCAAATTTAAAAGCGAAATTAGTTATAATGACCTAAATTGTATTAAATAATAAAAATGTAATAAAATTATAATTTAAAACCATTAAAATTCATAATTTAACACTATAAAATATTTCAATTAAAAAAGTTGTTTTCAATTAAAATTTATAATTTTTAACTATTCATCAAAATATGAAAGTTATAAGAAAAGTACCAAAAATTTATTAAAACTAAATTTTTATTTCCCGATTCTAAATAAGAATCTAATTTCATGAAATTTAATATAGAAAAGTTTCAAATATTGGTTTTATAAAGGGTTATCCATTAAAAGGTGATAAAATTGAATTTT
Organism: Viscum album; assembly: GCA_963277665.1. Taxonomy (NCBI): domain Eukaryota; kingdom Viridiplantae; phylum Streptophyta; class Magnoliopsida; order Santalales; family Viscaceae; genus Viscum; species Viscum album. Next base: position 1,761,546,126 of record OY728151.1, read on the forward strand.
TTGAAAAATACTTCTTTTATCTGAAAAATAGAATTTGTTATTATATTATGTCTAAGAAACACATAATATGGGTGTTAAAATTATATAGAGTATATAATATTAAAAATGCAGTTAATACTATTCATAACCACTTTTTGAACGGCTAGTTTGGTAAGTTGTGGTGCGCTCGAACTCGGTGTTGCGTGTAGCGCAAGCTATTGAATTACTTTAATGAGATAACGTACTATGAAATCTTGGGGTGTTATAGTATTGAAAAGAAACAATATAAAAGAATAAAATAGATGATTACTTCCAATTTCACAAGGTATAAATATCTCAAATAAATTGTGCCTTCAAACAAAAGAAGAGAATGATAGGAACAACATAATCCATTATTCACGAGTCAACTACTTTTATGTATGGAATAAAACCATTATGACATATGTTCTTGGTGAGGTGACATACTTTTTGTGTGTAATAAGTGGTACAAAATTAATTGAATAAGACAAGAAATAATTTTCCCTTCCACATTTAATCCAATAAAAGGCTCAAAGTATGTTGACTCAAAGAAGTAGCATAAAGAGGAAAATGATTCCAAATATGATTCCAGGGAATTTGAAGAATTCATTGATCTCATTATTATGAAAATACATGTAGTGAAGAAAAGGAAAATATAAAGGTAACATAAAAATTAAATTCTTTAATTTTGGAATGATTATTTATTTTTTCATTAGGTTTCCCTAAGATTCAAGAGAAAAATGAGAAGGATGATGAATCAGAAAAATTATTTAAGAAGATAATGATGTATGGATAGTGGTAACAGTGAATAATGATTCACTAAATCACTCCATTATTCTACACTATAACTTAGAATGTCGTTAAAAATTTAAATTTTTTTTGGGGAAAATGTATATATATCTAAAGGAATCCCCACTTGGATTCTCTAATTCAAGGAAAAAATAAGAGTGGTGATGAAACTTTATCAAGGAGACTACCAAGAACAAGGTAATTATATATTTAAATTAGTAATGAATTAAATATTCATAATCTTTATTATATATTTTGGGGTGCATTCATTAATTACTTCATATATTATCTACAAATTATGAAGAAAAAAAATTGAGCACGAATCTAAGGGTTCTGTCATTTATTAAAACCTTAAAGTGGTATTGAATTGGTTACATTATAATTTATAACTATTTATAATATATTTGATCAATTTCATGTATTGGTTTTCTAGTATTCTAATTCAATTCTTTATCTGATTTCCAATGATCAAGACAACATGTTAATTTGAGTTCATATGTACAAGGAAGGTCTAAAAACATGAGAAAAAAGATTAAGGATTCTATACAGAGGTCCTAAAGTCTATATCTACATGAAATAGTTAGATGGTATATAATGGCATATTACAAGCTATGTAAGGGGGTTTTCACCATTAAAAGGAACATTCTATAAAATCATGGCATGTAGTGTGTATCAACATGTGACATAATTACAAATTGTGTATTGACTACTGCCACAAAACAAAATTTTTCAAGAACTAATCAATGTGTAGTTGACATATACATGATGTTCTACACCACGTGAATTACATGTCTCATAACCCAATGTGAATCATGTGGGTCAACACGTGATGTCATTAGAAGATGTGTATTGACAGCTAGCTGAGAAGCATGATGAGACTTGAACTAAAACAAGTTTACGTAGCTTTACATGCCATGAAAAAAGTGTTAATCCAAACTATATACACATTGAGTGATTTTCATCAAGTTATGTGGGTTATCATGCAGTATTAGATAACTATATGTAAAATTTTCTACTACACAATGTGTAATGGTCATCAAACATGCCATATACTTCACAATATTTACTAGAAGTACACATAATGTATATTGATAACATTCCATGAGGTCATACATGGCACGTAGGCTACAGGTTTTGACCACACAGAACTATTTTCTATATATATATTATGACTTGATGTTGTGCCTATATTCCATGTATGTATATAATAAAAAATGCATACCATGCATAGTGTGTGACACATGAATTTTTGAATGATAGTACATACCATGTAAATATTTAATTCTAAAAATGGGTTGAATAGGAAAATAATAGAAAACAATGTGTGGCCTCCAAAGTAAACATCATATATTTAAAATTATTTAAAAAAATAAATAATTTATTTGAATAATAATTGATCATATTCTTATTATGTCTCAAGAACTGTAAGGTGGGCTGAATTTAAGAATAATTAATTATTTATTAAATTCATTATTCATTTATTATTTTGATTTTTTTATTAAATGTAATGATTTGAAATGAATTGCAACAATACTAAGTGTTTTTTTCATCATATGTTGTGAATGATCATGAGTGTTGACCATCCCTTGTTTGTGTTAGATTTATTTATTGCAAGATATTATGTTATATTTATTATTAAATTAAATATGATGATCTGTGAATCATCCCACCCTCTATTATTATGTATGGGTCTGTATATCCATGGATTATTTTATACCACCCTATACCCTTGGTACCCCTCACCTATGTGTGAGTAATCATTTATAAAGGATAGATTTCCCAACATGATGAGATGGTTCAAGACCTGAGTCGAGATAGATCCAAATAGGGAAATACATATGATAATGGTGAAAGTATATAATTTGATCCTAGTAAGGCTGAAAGAGTTATTTCCCATAGGTGAAGGGTTTGTTTATCCCTGATTGATAAATCAACCAGTAGATAAAAACTCATGATCATATAACATCTTCATTTTAATTTATCATTGCATGATTATTTATTTATTTATTTATGCAATGCATGTTTTATTTGGATCATTAAATTAGATCAAATTATATAAATAAATTAACAAGCATGATTACATAAAATGGAATTAAATATGTAAGCTATATTTTATTAGGTATAATTAATTACCTATCCATGTTTTCACATAAAATATTTAAAAAATATAAATAGGATAAAATAATACATATTATACTTGTGAAATTAATATTAATAAATTATTTTATCTGTCATGGTTACTTATTTATGTTAGATCAATATAAAATTAACAGTTATTTAAATAATAAAATAAAATATATTTACATATAAGTTGAAAAAAATACCTCAACCAAAATATTAATTCATAAAACACCTTCCATAAATTGAGTTAAAATAGAATCATATTTTAAAGTTCTTATTTAGACCTTATTAGGGTACTTTAAATCATCATGGAGTTTTAATGAAAGTATTGGGATAACATAACCTAGTCATCATCAAGGTTTTATTTCCTTAGAGAGACTTTTTGTAACATAGAGTAAAGTGTGGAGTAAATTTGAGTATAGGATTTCAGGATTGGGGAGTCCAATTAATATATTAAGGAGATGTGAGTTAATGTTTACAACAACAAAAGTCCTACCTAAATACCTACTAATAATTTTATAAGGCATTCGTCTATGAAATTTGAAGGTAAATATAGATCCTTTCCCTTAAGATATATCAGAAACTGGATATTTCAAATACAATGGCGAGGGATATTGAGATTTATTAAAATATATTGAGACTTAATTAAATTATTAATATATCATAACCAGTAATTAAGATAAAGTACTAAAATATTGTTTTACTTGTTATAGATAATGGTAAGTAACTTGATTACATCACTTTTCTTGTGATAAATCTTGGAGAAATATATTATCATTACCAATGAAAACTTTTATAGGTAGAATTCTAATTTTTACATTTTACCATACTAAGAGAGGAAGTTTTATGTATTAGAGTCCCCTATTCCCACTAAACCCACCATGTAGGCGAGTGAGGATAAGAAAATTGTCTTCTAGGAACACATATATGATGCAATGAATGTCCAATTCCTAATATTAAAATTTATTAATAGTGATATTCATAAGATTTATGAAAAAAATTATTCTAACTCCATGTTTTCAAATATCCATGATCTTTCTCAAGAGAAATCAAGGAAAGAGTGGTATGAAATATCTAAGTCACTATTTATGTGCAAGTTAAGAGAATGGGTTCTAGCTGGACCTCATGTAGTCAATATTATTAGATACATTGAGAATTTAGAAATGTTAGGACTAAATATGACCAAATAACAAAGCACAATATTTATCCTATCCTCATTTATATCTATATTATTATGTTTTATTATGAATTTCAACTTGACCAATATAGAGAAGTCACCCTAGGAGCTTATGAATTTAATTCTCTAAGTGGATAATGACATGAAACACAAAAAAACTCTTTCTATATGGTGAGAAAAGGAAAACTAAGGAGAAAATATCTAAGTGAGGATCAAAACCAAAGTCCCTTCTACATCAACCTTTGAAGAAGAGGAATATCAAGAGAGAGACTAAATAGTAGGGTGTTTTATGTTCAGGTTGTATAAAGAAAGAGAACCTAAAGAAGAATTATTTCTTAGAAAATAAACAAGGTGAATCTTTAATTATGTTCATTATCAAGTTTAATCTTCCCATTTCTATAAATTGAGTATAATATATTACTTTTGGTTCTTGTATTTTTAGCAAAATACGAGAAAAAAATAGATTTTAGAAGATTACAAAAGGTGAGGTTGATCTTAAAGTTATCAATGGAGAAATATTAGAGACATTGTTTGTAGGAGAGTACTATCTCACCTTTATTATTATAGTAATTTTAGTTTTGAATATCTATTATCATGTTCCAATTGTTACCACATGCAGAATTTCTATGTTGATTTTAGACATGAGTGATTTTATTTTCATGTTTGGAAATTATATTTTCTACTTTAACAAAGATATAATATGGTATGGTATAGAAAATTCAAATAATGGTCCCTACATATTAGAATATATGAATCAAATATTGGTAATTGATAACTAATCCAGTTCATATGACTCATATTATAGTCATTTGTGGCATCCTAAACTTGGTCCTGTAAACAAGACTAATTTGAAAATATATATTAAGAACGATATTTAGATTATTTTGATATAAAACTAATAAATATTTTTTCATGATTTTTAATAAGGTAAAATGACCAAGAATCCTTTTGGTGGAAAGGTTTAAAATGCCAATAAGCTTCTAGAATGTGTTAAAATGGATGTTTTTATAACTTTTCTAGTTGAAACTAGAGGTATATACTCATGCTTCAATACCTTTATCAGTGATTTTAGTTGATATGGATATATATACTTGATGAGGTATAATTATAATTCCTTTTTTAAATTTAAGTAATATGATAATAATGTAGATAATCATCTTGGTAAGAAGATAATAAATCTCCATATAGATATAGGTGGAGATTATCATAAATAATATTTCATCAATTATCTAAAATAATTTAGTATATCATCCCAACTCTCTCCTCCTTATACAACATAGTGTAATGGTGATAGTGAAAGGAGGAATTATATCTTTTGAACATAGTGAGATTGATGACGAGTCATATAAATCTTCCATTACATTTTTTGGGAAATAGACTACTATCAATGATATACATAGTAAACCAAGTTCCAACTAAATAAGTAGAAGAAATCTAATATGAGTTATGTAATGGGAAGAAATATATTATGTTACATATATATGTATTGGGATGTAATTTTTTTTAAAGATAATTCTAGCTATATGGTATTCCAGATAAACAAAAGGATACCATCTATTCAATCCATCAGATCAAAAAGGTAATCATGGTGATAAAATCCATGTTTCTAGATTGGGAGAATATCTACAAAAGAGATTGTGGGAGAAAGGTATAATTTGATTAAGTTTAATCTCAAGATACAAAATATATGGTTAGGAACAAATTTGTCAATACCCTATAGAAGAATTTGTTCTAGATACACAAGTAATGCATAGGAGTAGAAGAGAAGTAAGAGAACTAGAGAGATATAGTTTTCTTTTCAGCAAAGATGTGATAACTATTAGTTGAAATCACTAAAACTATTTCCTATAAATATGTATTAAATAACACATAATTTTTAAAATGGAATGAAAATATGAATTTTGAAATGGATTACATATACAAAAATAATGTTTGGGTTTTGGGAAATTTTCTAGTTGATGTAAATCATGATTGGTGAAAATGGGTATTTAAGAAGAATCTGGACATAAAAGATAAATTTAATACCTATAAAGAATGATTGGTTGTTTAAAGTTTCAATAAATTTCATGCAATAGATTACGATGAAGCCTTTTCACCAGTTGATATGCTAAAATATATTAGAATTCTAATTTATATATCAATATTTCCTGATTATAAAATTTAGAAAATAGATGTCAAGACAACATTCCTTAAAGTACATATCATGGAATATTCCTATATGATACAACAATAAGGTTTTATGAAAAAAAGGATACTAATAAGTTATTCATGTTGCAGAGGCCCATATATAGGTTAAATCAAGCATAAATATCATGGAATTCATTTTGACGAAGCCATAAGAGAGTTTGGTTTTGTTAATAATTAATGTGAGACCTGTGTCTATAAGAGGTTTAGTGAGAGTTCTATTGTTTTCCTTAGTATATATTTTTTTGATATATAACTAATGGGAAACAAGATACCAATCTTACTTTAAGTTATGACATGGTTGAATAAGTGTTTATATAAGAAATGTTGAGGTGAAAAAACCTATATTATAGGGATTAAGATTATTTGAAATAAATATAAAATTCTTCTTAGAATAATTCAAGGTACATATAATGAAAAGGTATTGAAAAGATATAATACATAACTATATAAGAGAGGATTTTTTCTAGTGTCGCAAGATATATCTCACTCTTAGAATGTTTTCCAAAAACTCAATAAGAGAGAGATAATATGAGTATAATCCATTATAAATTAGTGATTATATCCATTAGGTATTATATTCTATGTACTAGAATTGATTTTTCCTATTCCTTGAGTATGGTAGACTAGTATCTAGTAGACATCAGGGAGCCCCATTGGTCAGATGTAAAGGCTGTCCTAAAGTACTGTAGCCATACAAAGGACATGTTCCTAGTTTTTGGATGAGATGAGAAACCTTTAATAAGAGAATATAAAGATTCTAATTTCAAAATTGAATGGAATGATCAGAAATTATTGTCAGGATATGTGTTGTTCTTCAATATAGGATTTTTGTGCTATAAGAGTTATAAAAATCCCATGGTAATAGATTCTACAATAGTTTTGAGTATATTATTATCATGACCCCCTCCCGCAAAAGATACTATAATGAAGGGAGATAGATAATGACCCCCCAAGTCCTACCTCCAATAGGCCCTAGGTTGGAGACTAGCACCGAGGGTATAAAAATCCCATAATATGGGAGGCATTACCCATTATTAGAAAACAAGACCAGGATATAGAATGAATCATCCACAATAAACTCCATGGAATAATATAAAATAAAGGAGAACCATCCCACAATGCATGTATAAATGAAATAGATATAAATAAAAGTCTGCAAAAGAAATCCAAAAAGAAAAAAAAAGTTAAAGCAGTGACATAAGAACTATCCAAAGGTCCAAGATATTAATGTCCAACACGGTCCATATAATACTCTTAAAACCATGGAAACAATTTTTATATACGTAGGTTGAGTATATAGATATACTCAATAGAAAAACCGAAGTGTCTTGTGAACATGTGACAAGAGATTACTAATGCACCTGTGTGAAATTACTAGAGCCAAATAACAACTAAATAGGTATACTAACCAAAACCCCAACCTCACCAAGGATCACTGACAAAATAATGAATACAAATATAATAATATATAATATGAATCACATTGATGATAGGTCACCCCACACAACTTTCCCACTGATTAGAATCTCTCACACCCCAATAGAAAACGTCCTGGTGATCCCAACTATTCCGAATATATCATATCACATCCCACCCACACACACTTAGGCCACACCTCAAAAAGCATCTTTCCCACACACACTTTGGTGATAAATAATTTCACGTCACATCGCATCCTTCCCAGACACACCTAGGATGCACATCACATCTCATCCCGAAGATACTTGGGAAAACACATCACAACTCATCTTGAAGACACCTGGGACCACACCTCAAAACATGCCTGAAGACACCTGAGCCATTATCTATTGGAAGAGGAAGCATGGAAGAGTGGGTGACCCTCCATCCATCCTCCCTCAAGGATGTTAGGAAAGAAATCCCTGTGTGACTATGCGAGTGTCGACACATAGTTCTCAACATGGGTGGGGTGCGTATAGAAATCTCAAGGAAAATAAAAAGTATACATACATATATATAAAGACACACAAACCCCACCTACAGGTTTACAAGAAGATCACCAAAGAACTCACAACGTCCCCCACATCCATTACTAGGACTAAATTTACAACCCCACACAAGTAGAATGTAAGCCACCATTTTTTTCAGTCTTTAATTATCATTAAAACATTTTCCAGATTCTATGTATATTAATAAATTTCACTTTAATAGACTCTTTAATTTATCTACCGAACATCTATTAGTATCCCATTTCATTTAGGAATACACCTTATTTAAAAATTCCAGACCATTAGTTTGTATATAAACATTAAATAGTTAATCAACATAGCCATCATCAAACCCCTCATTTAACATTCCCATATGAAATCACTATCAAGAATTCAATTCCATTAATACTTGGGTAAATATAAAAAAACCAACTACACAACACAAAAAAAAAACACCACAACCCAACTGCCACATCCACATCATTTTATATCCACATTCACTTTCATATCCCCGCTGCATAAATGTACCATAACAACCATCATATCCCTTTCCACACAACCACATCTCAGACACTTCCCCCACACACAACACAATATATCCACTACACACTTCATCATTTACATGAAAAAAACCACATCCATTACACACATGACATCACATTTCACAACATAACTCATTTTTAGATTTAGAAAAGAAAAGAAACATATTCAATTTCACTTCTTTATTTAAGGGTGTTGTCATAGAATCCATTGGATCCTAGAGAATCCATTACATTAACCAAATATATATTGTTAAATAGTTATTTATGATAACACTATTAAATAAAAAAATAGAGGGTCTATGAAAAATCACATCAACATAACCCATCCACCAACATAAAAAATTTTCACCAATCCATTACACCAATAAAATCACAATATCAAAACAAATAAATTAAAATCAATTAAAAGTTTTAAGAGCATAATTCACATTACCCTATCCCTTTAAACTAAATTTACCTATTATATTTATTAATCTGGAAGCAACCATGTTCAAAATATATTAAAATAATAGAACCATCCCACATGATACAGATAAGGATAAATGAAGGAAAAACCGACATGGAAGGATGAAGTTTTTCACCAACTTGAAGCTCCAAAATAGGTGGTGCAGGTACATGAGTTAACTGATTCTTTGACAATGAGAAATCAAACCCACTCTAGTGGAATGTTATATAACTCCAAGGAAGAAGGATTTGAAACATCCCATATCAATAGAAAAAATAAGGAATGAATGAAGGGAAGATCACCACTTTAGAAAGATTAGATCTGAAACTAATGGGATTTGAAATGGTTTAGTTGGCCATTTAAAGGAAGATCCCCTTAATCTATGTGGTTTATGAATTTAAAAGGTCTACAGACTTTGTATAAATTAAGGATTTTATTAAAATATTTTGAAACAGATTTAAAACCCTTAATTAAGGAATTTAAACCCATTTTCATCATAAAAGACATCAAAATGGAAATTTTGTAATTTTTTTTGAAAAATTGGAAAATTTTGGAAAAATGGAAGATTGTTGGAAATGAGTCACTTACACCAAGAGTCACCACCAAGACGAGTCACTTATAGGATGAGTCACCACTAGGATGAGTCATTTTCAGGATGAGTCACTACAAGGATGAATCAACACCAGAATGAGTCACTACCAGAATGAGTCACTGCCCTCATAAGTCACCTCCAGGATGAGTCACCTCCAGGAGGATTCAATGCCTAGATGAGTCACCACCAGGATGAGTCACTTCCTGGATGAGTCACCACCAAGATGATTCACCACTAGGATGAGTCACCTTCAGGATGAGTCACCTCTAGGATGAGTCACCGCTAGGATGAGTCACCGCTAGGATGAGTCACGTGCATTATGAGTCACTGTCATGATGAGTCACCACTATAATGAGTCACCACCAGAATGAGTCACCAGCATCATGATTCACTACCAAGATGAGTATCCACTAGGATGAGTCACCAACATGATGAGTAACTATCAGGACGAGTCACCGCTAAGATGAGCCACCTCCACAACGAGTCACTATCAGGATGAGTCACCACCATGATGAGTCACCGCTGGGATGAGTCACTACCTAGATGATTCACTACTAGAATGAGTCACTTCCAGAATGAGTCAACATTGGAAGATTGAAAATTTGGAAAACTATTGAAATGACTCACCATTGTAATGAATCACATGTCCCAAAACACCCTCAACTTCCCCCTAGACACCTTAATTATTTGATTTTTAGAAAAGTATCATGATAGAAGGTTTGTACCATTACATCAGCTACCTCTCAAACTATTCTCAACTTCTAGAATTAAATACCATCCTGGAATGAAGGAGAGAAAGGGTCTAAACAACACTCCATCGATATAACTCTCAAGGATCTCATTACACCAGAAATACTACCATTAACCAAACCTTCTATCCCAAATCCCCAAAAAATATAAACAAATTGAACTTCCTGGAACATAATAATTAGGGAATTACATCCTATAAGTCAAGATATTATACACTATGGGTGGCACTGACTCTCTTTCATGGGTTTAATCACATCATAGTAAAATACATCTTGATTAGGAATCTGGTCTTCCCATTTTATCATGTCAGAACATTATCACACATCACACAAAACACATCACATCAAGGGGAAAACAAAATATTTTATAAAATTACAAGGTCCAAAAACAACATCACACAAAAAATAGAGAAGGGAAAACTCATAAATAATTCTTGGTACTGGTCTCTCATCCGTGTCTCATGCTCCCAAGTACTCCCCTCCAGGATACCATGCCTCCAAAACACCTAAACAAGGGGAGTGGTTTATTGTAGAGAATCAAAATAATACTATAAGGAAATATAATGGTGGTATGAAAAACTATCCCATGAGATACCTCTCAAGTTTATCGATATAAGTGGAAGACAATAACCACTAGGGAAAAGAAGTTCAAATCTGCATAATATGTTAAAAATAATCTCCTAAGGGAGATACATCTCAAACAAGAACAATACCACATATATGGTTATATCAAACACATAAAGCAATACATATCAATCAATTAAAAAAACATTATTTTAAAATAAATTAATCATTTATAGTTTTAAATAAGTAATTTACTTTCAAAATCATATTTTATTAAAAAAACAATAATTTTTAAACTACCCATTTTATCAAGTTTTAAATATTTCCATTTTTGCTAACAAAAAATTATTTACTAGGATAATAGCCATGAAAAAAAATTCTCAAATAAAAAATATAAAATAGAAAAATCACTAATATCAATATAGAAAAAGTTTTTGTGAACATAAGAAAAGGAACTCATCCATTGTACCATGATATTGTTCCCTTTTGGCGGTACTAACTCACCTGCACATTTTTAAAACGTGTCGTAATATAATGCATCTTGATGCAGGAAATAATTTCCCTATATTCATATGTTTGTGTTCATAAAAAATGTCATCAACATAAAATCAATCACAACAAACCCAACCAACAATATATTTTTCAAACATTTTCATCACTTCCATTATAAAAAGATTCATTCATGGGAGGCAATCCCATATTCATTAATTTTGAACATTTTATTTCATTACTGACTTTAAGTGATTAACTATTTTATGAGAATTGAGGGATTAAATTAGTAAAAACATATTATACCACAAAACAAGTCATCCCACTGGAAAAACCACACATCTTTTCCACCAAAATTCACCATCATGAGAAAACATAACCACTGGAAAAACTTACTAGCCAACAAAAAAATCCACTAGACATTTCTCAAAACCACATCACCACACCACCTTACCATCCACACAAAACCACCCTTTTCACAAAATTTTATATTTTCTCTGGGGAATCGGTTCATTAGACACATATAAGTGATTATCCTTTTAATACATGGTGAGTTTAATCAAGAAGTTTCATAAAGGGTATCATAATCCATGATAATAACATAAAAAGCAAGGTTTCCAACAACCATTATTTTAGCATGGAATATAAACACTTCAATGTAATGATAAAAAATGCAACCATAAAAAACATTGAACATTTTTAAGTTGTTTCCTATGAAACATAATTCCTTTCATTTAAACAGTTCTAACATGTGTTCAATTTAAAGACAAAACTTCTCACAAGTTATCTTCACACACCATGTTTAATATAATTAAACATGACATTCTAGGTTCATCTTATTATCAAATAAATAGGCTATATGCTCAAGTCGCTCATACTATAATTTCCCTAATTTCCACACAAATGATATCAACATTAAGAATTCTTACCATCATAAAATACTCTTGACTGAACATGTGAGTTAGGATTATTATATTACTTAAAAATTCTTATGAATAATAAAATAATAAGTTTAATCATTTAAATAGTTTTAAGTCTCAACAAGTTACCAGAATTCATTCTTATCATTTTCCATAATTTAGAAACAAATTTCATAAGAATTTATACCCTAACACATGATTACAACATATAGTTATATCAATAATGTAGAACTATAATCAAGAGAAAATAAAGTCAATGTTATTATTTTAACGGTTTCCAAATTCAAAAGAATTATTAATAAATATGATGGAAATTTTCAAGAATTTCAGAATTTAAATGTTTAAAGACACATTTTACAACAAGTAAATAACACATGCTTCTGATAAATTACAAATGTAAAGTAATGAATGGTATATTAACTCCCATTAGAACCATAATATATCTAAGCATAGTTTAAAAATAATTTATCTTATCATGCCAGTGTGGAATCTACTTCAATGTAACATGCTTTATACAGGTTTTCAAAATTAAACAGTTGATCACACCAAAATACATTACGCATGCTTCTCTAAAAATTATAAACATTAAGAAAAATTATGGCGTGTTATAAATTTATAACAAAGGAAAAAATAAAATTTATTAATAATCATGCTATAACCAGAGTGGAAACAACACATTCAAACTTTAAGAAGGTTTCAAACAAATAACACATTCCAGTAAACCATAATTTTACTATTTCATTTTATGTTATATGGATAATTTAGAAAAAATAACAATATATGAGCAATAATATCAGGGGGAAAGTTATATAAACACACATAAAATTTCATGATTTATTTAATTAATTTTAACTTCCCATGATCACACAATTAAAACAAGAACAACAGACATTAAAATGAATGTACCTCTCCTAGAATTATACACTTTTAGTATTTCTGTCTCACTTGGTCATTCAATAAGCTCATATTTTGTGCTCTAGATCATGGAGGGACCTAACATCCCATGTCCTAGCCAGTCTCCCTATCCTATTTCATGCCCCTAGGTCAATTGACATTGTTTCCATACCAACCCATGAAATCCTCACAGTGCCTAACTCCAAACTCCATCCTATTTCTTAACCATTAGTTCTAATACCATTCTATCATGACCCCTCCCACCAATGATACCATAATGAAGGGGGAAGGATAATGACCCCTAAGTCCTTCCTCCATTAGGCCCCGAGTTGGTGACCATCACTAAGGGTATAAAAATATCACAATATGGTAGGCATTACCCTCTATAAGAAAACTAGTTTGGGATATAGAATGAATCATCCAAAATAAACTCCATGACATTATATAAAATAAATTCAAACCACCCCATAATCAATTTTTAAACGAAACTGATATATATATAAAAGTCTCAAAATTAAATCCCAAAAGAAATAATACTAAAGCAGTGATATAGAAACTATCTAGAGGTTTGTGCTAGTAATGTCTAGCACGGTCTACATAGTCCTAATCAAAGCTTGAAAATATTTTTGTATATATATAGGGTGAACATATACATATACCCAGTAAGAAAACCAAAGTCTCTTATGTACATGTGAAAAGAGAATACTAATGCACCCGTGTGAAATTACGAGAACCAAAAATCACCTAAACATGTATACTAACAAAAACCCCAACCTCAAAAAGGATCACTAACCATATAATGAATCCAAGTATAATAATATATAATATGAATCAAATCTATGATAGGGTACCGCACACCACATTCCAACTGATTATCCACTCTCACAGCCCAACGAAAAATTTATGGGCACTCCCACCTCTTCTAAATATATCATATCATATCCCGCCTGCACACACTTGGGCCACACCTCCCAGCACATCTTGCCTGCACAAACCTGGTCCACACATCACATCATGTCACATCACATTCTGCACACACACACCTGGTACACACATCACATCTCATCCTAAAGACACATGTGAACTAACAACAAAATTTATCTTGAAGACACCAGGGACCACACCTCATAACTCGCTCAAAGATACCTAGGCTATTGTCTCTAGGAAGAAGGAGAATGGAATATTGGGAGGTTAGCCATCCTTCCTCCCACTAGGAGTTGCGAAAGACACCCCTCACATGATTGTGCGGGTGTCAGAACATAGTGCTTAATATGTTTGGGGTACATATAGAAATTAAAAGGAAAATACAATATATATATACATATATATAAATCCACACAAACCCCACCAATAGGTTTAAAAGAAGATCACCAACTAACTCACAAGGTCCCCCCATGTATACTACCAAGACTAAATGAAAAACCCCACACAAGAAGAACACAAGCCATAGTTCATTTCCAGTCATTAATTATCATTAGACCATATTACATATTCTCTGTATATCAAAAAAATTTACTTTTACAACCTCATTAATTTATCTATTCAACATCCTTTAGTATCCCATTTCATTTAGGAAGTCACCTTATTTTAAAATTCCATCCCATTAGTTTTTATATAAACATTGAAATGGTAATCAACATAACCCATCATTAAACCCCTAATTTAACATTCCCATTTGAAATAATTATCAAGCATTTAATTACATTAATACTTGGGTAAATATAACAGAACCAACGACACTACAAAAACACAAACTCAACACCACAACCCAACTACCACATCCACATCATTTTACAACCACATTCACTTTTATAGCTCCACTATATAAATATACCATAACAACCATCACAACCCAACTACATAACCACATATCATCCACTCCCCCCACACACATCACAATATAGCTACTACACATTGCTTGAGTCCCACACACACAAACCAAAACCATTCCATAATTATCATCACATACCACAACATAATTAATTTTTAAATTTATAAAATAAAGGGAAATTATCCAATTTCAATTCGTTATTTAAGGGTGTTATAAAAAATTCCATTGGATTTTAGGTAATATATTAAATTAACCAAATATACATTTTGAACCATTTATTTATGATGATACCATTCAATCAAAAAAATACATGGTCCATGAAAAGTCACTATAGCATAACCCAACCAAAAACATACATAATTTTAACCAAGACATCATGCTAATACAATCACAAGATAAAAAATAATCAATTCAGATCAATTAAAAACTGTTAGATCATACTTTACATTCCCATTCCCCTTTAGACACAATTTACTGATTATATATCTTAATATGGATTCAACCATATTCATAAGAGATGAAAATAATAAACTCATCCTGCTTGATACACATAAGGATAAATAAAGGAAAAAATTGACTTGGAAGGAAGAAGTTGTTCACCAACTTGATGCACCAAAATAGGGGGTGCGCGTGTAGGAGGAAACTGCCTCTTTGAATATGAGACCATGAACCAACTCTAGCCTCTCATTATACAACTCCAAGGAAGAATTATTTACAACCTCCCATATTAATAGAAATAATAAGGAATAAACAAAGTGAAGATCTATGATTTAGAAATATTAGATTAGAAACTAACGGGTTTTGAAATGGTTTAGTTTACCATTTAAAGAAATATCCCATTACTCTACACCATTTTAGAATTTACAAGGTCCGACGACTTTTTATAAATTAAGGATATGATTAAAATCTTTTGAAACATATTTAAAACCATTAATTAAGTCATTTTAACCCATTTTCATCATAAAAGACGTCGAAATGGAAATTCAGTATTTTTTTTGGTAAACTGGAAAATTCAAGAAAAATGGAAAACTATTGGAAATGAGTTAACCCCAAAATAAGTCACTACCAAGATGAGTCACCACCAGGATAATTCACCACCAAGATTAGTCACCACCAGGATGAGTCACCTTTAGGATGAGTCACTACCAGGATGAGTCACTACTAGGATGAGTCACCACAAAAATGAGTCTCTGCTAGAATGATTCACCACCAGCATGAGTCACCACCAACATGAGTCACTGCCAAGATGAGTCACCTCTAGGATGAGTCACTCCCAGGATGAGTCAACTCAAAGATGAGTCATTACCAGGATGAGTCACCACCAGGATGAGTCACTACCAAGATGAGTCACTACCCGAATGAATCATTGATAGGATGAGTCACCACTAGGATGAGTCACTACTCAGATGAGTCACCACTATGATGAGTCCCCACCAGAATAAGTCACTGATAGCATGGGTCACTATCGATATGAGTCACCACCAGGATGAGTCACTGATAGGATGATTCACCACTAGGATGAGTCACTTCAAAGACGAGTCACCACCATAATGTGTCACCGCCAAAATGATTCACCCCCAGAATGAGTCACCTCTAGAACGAGTCACCATTGGAAAATTTGAAAATTCAGCAAACTATTGAAATAACTCCCTATTGTAATGACTCACATGTCCCAAAACACCCCAAAATTCCCCCTAAACACCTCAGTTATCATATTTTTGGAAAATTAATGGGATAAAAGATTTGGACCATTAAATTATGGAATCTAATGTAGATAAAAAATTTGTGTATATATAAAAATTTGTTTATGAATTTATCAAAAATAATAATATTACTGTATACTGGGATAATACTACAGTAGAGGTTCTAGCCAAAACACTAATGTCACATATGCACAAAAAGCATATAATTTAGAAGTATCACCTCTTGATAGATTTTAATCAATGGTTTAAAGTCACAATTACATGAGCATCAAAAATATAAAAAATGGAAGACCCATTAACTAAGTCATACCTCACCAAAATTATAAAAATATTTTGAGAGAGGGATGGTTTAAAGATGTTATTAGTTAGATATAGTGAAAATGGGAGTCTTTTCGATTTGGTTCCCAAGAAACAGATGAAGATGTATATTCAATTAACAGAATACAAATCAATATCTTTTAATGTAAGGATTGTTCACCTACATGACATTAATATGATAATTTCCTTTGAATATTAATCACATAGAAGGGTAATAACAGTTCCCCACTATAATGAGAACCCATATAAGATATTATATTTTTCTTAAATAAATATGTCCTATGGTCTAGATAAACCAATATGATGTGACAAAAATGATGTCTGAATATCTAGAAATGGAGGATTATAACAAATTAAAACCCATTTTAATGAATTTCAAAACTTGGTGTTCTCCAAGTCGGTAGTTCATGAGGAAAAATACATCATTATGAATTCCACATGTTTGTATGTAATTGGATAATACTATGTGTAATTTTTTTATTGGTCCTTAGACTTGAGGTTATTATTAATTTATATCCTGAATCATGTACTTTATTATATGGATGAATACTGTTACGATATATGTTCATGGTGAGTTAACATATGTTGGGTGTATTATAAGTAATATGGAATTAATTGAATAAGTCGAGAAAGATTTTTCCCTTCTACTACAATAGAAGAAGATATCTCTATATTTTTGATTGAAATATGACTGTCTGAGGAAATCCACAACGATGGTGGTTTATAGAAAAGTTCATTTTGTAAATTTAAAGTATAATAAATCACGAATCCAGGGTGATGGAACAATTATACATCCTTCTTGATGAGATATTGGGAAAAAAGGGAATATATTACATAGTAGAGTTAACATAATGGTTGTTATAGTTTTTACATTAACTTCTTTATCTATGGGTGTTTTGAAATGTTTCTAGACACTGATCTTGGAATTTAGGTACATTCACCTATTTCAATTTGAGAAAGAGTATTAGAGGGACACACACTAAATGTATTCATAATATAATTAAATTATAATGAAATTATTATTAAAAATAAAATTATTCCTGGATTTTAGTATATTTTTTATTCAAGTAAATTTGATCATATAAATTCCATCATGAGATATTCATGTTTAGAATATATGAGTTCAGTTTTATCTCTTGTTTAATTATTCATAAGGTAATAAATAAATTTTTTTCAATCACCATTTTATTGAATAGATTTATACAAATATTTATTTATTTACGTGAATATTAAAATAAATACTTAGTTGTAAGTAATAGTGAATATACTATTTTATAAAAGGATATGATTCAATTTTAATAATTTATAGAAATGCTATATTTTATTTAATATATTTTAAATAAATAACAATTAATTTATTTAATAAATGATATTATTTTTAAATTTCCTGAGATATAATAATATTTTTTTAGAATGGGGAATAAATTATATTAAATAATCGACAACAGATTTTTTGGAATTATCATTATTTAACATTAAGAGTATATTATGAAATCGATCACTTTTCATAATATATGCATTTTTCATAAAAAATAAATATCTACAATTCTCTAAATCCCCAATGATAAATTATTCCCATCTCCCCCATATCAAGAATATAATGTGAACAATATACTCTTTAGTGTGATTGATGAAAAATGACATAAAGAGATCAATTCCTTCGTACTAACACTCGAAATATCAAGAACATCATCTGATGATTTTTGGAGCACATATTGGTACTTATATAGGAATAATCACTTGGATTTTAAACTATAATGAAAATGAAATAAGGGCTGTGATGAAAATTGGTCATTGAGATTTCCAAGAATTAGTGAATTCTATATTTAAATTAATTATAAATTAAATGTGAATGATCCTAACTAGATATTTCATTAATATATTTAGATATTATTCATCAATTTTAATAAAAACCCAAAAATGGTTACATGGAAATTAATTTTGTTATTCCCTAGAACCTTCAACTATAACCTATAATGGATGGGTGTCTATGCATGTATGGGGAATATCATTTTATTACCATGTGTCCACCCAAAAAAACTATCCCTTCCTTAACCAATTTCATCACAACTTCTCATAATATATCAAATAGGTCTAGGAATATAATCTACTATATCATCCCTATCATCATTATCCCATCATCACTATCATTATAATCACTACCCACTAACACATAACTAAACAAGACTTTCACATCAATATTATATGTTCCCAATGGATTCAAACACCCACCATCCATTTATTCTCCCAACAAGGTTATCACACATATAAATATACTTGGGAATATAATAAAACTATATAGATTTTGTATGTTACCACCTAGGTATACAACAATTCATATCCTAGGGAGTAATTTAATACTAACTTTATTCATTTTGGGGCATACACAACTCCAAAACCCCATCGCATGGACAACCCATATCATAGATACCTCTCAATAAATTCACATCATTTTACATTCACACCTCCATATATTTACATTAGAGATGTTTTCTAGGGATTCATACTATATTTGTATATCATTATTAATATGAACACATTAAACCATCAACTCTCCCCATAAATATTCGGGTGCACGACCACACTAGACATGGCATAAATATTTGACAAGGTGGCACAACCCATGTAGAATTTACACCACCATATATAAGTTACTAATAAAGGTCCCCAAAATCTATAACATGGTGAAACACCTTTTAAATATAGAACCCAACATTTCACCAAAACTTCTACAAATTTTCCAAGAAAGTACCTCGACCCCCGTTCTAAAGTCACATGACCCATGGTAAAGCTTATAAATCTACCCTCTCACTTATTATTCAATTTTATAATATATTTCTTCATTTCAGACTCTATGTTTATAATTACAACTTTAAAAATATTTCATAAATATTCATATTCAATATCCAATACCAATTTCCCATCATAAACATCATATAAAATAAATCATATATGAATCATAAACATTATTTGATAACAAATCATAAATTCATAATCATATCCATTAGTCTTAATTTCCCCTATTCAAATAATTCCATCTATTTTAATTTAAAATTCCGTAATCATAGAATTATATTTTTAAAAATATTAATTTATCAATCCCAGTATTTATTAATTTTAAAAATAATACTCTAATTCATAATTCAACTCATTTAACTTATCAAAAAGAATAATTATTTCACTATTTTCATACTAATATACCACCTCCAATTTCAATATACCACATATTAATTATTTTATATTATTATGGATTATATTCCCAATATAAAAAATCATTAGAATGGTAGATTCATAGAGAATATTAAAGGATGATAATTTATAGACACCAAACTCAATTCTATGATGAAAATTTTACCCTAATTAGCCTATGGTTTCAATAGTTCATTCATAAAAACCTAGTATTCATCTTTCTCTATCTCAATCCAACATACCACAAAAATTACTAGAGTTATATCCATTTATATAATTGATAGAATATAGAATAATTACAAAGTTGAAAATAAATTGATCCCCCCCAATTCAATATTCTAATAATTTCTCTATACTTTACATTTATTTTTTTTCTCTCCCATCAATTCCATGCATAAATAATAATATAGTCTTAATTGTTATTATTATTAAATCTAATCATTAATTTCACCTTTTTAATTTATCTAACTTTTCCATTCCATCTATATAAAAATATCCAACCACACATCAGATAATTTATTATGTCATCAACACCGAATAAAATATATCACCAGCTGCATTATTTATTTTATAATAATAAAAAAATCATTACGAAAATAAATAAATAAATATTTAATTTCACAACCACTTGACATATGTGGGAAAAACCTACCACTTGAGAAAATTTCTGAATCATCACCATTGGTTAAACACACCACCTAAAATCTAATAACATAATAAAAATTCCCTTAGAGGTCTCAAAAAAGCATCTTTTTTCTCTTCATAGAAAAAATATAAAAATTTCAAAAACACCCCATTATAAATATTCTAGGTATCTAAATTACACACCCTTTTAAAACTTGTTATTTGTAAAAAATTTCAACCATGATCATAATAATTAGGAAATGAACACATAAACACTTTCATTTGACATTCATCATTTTAAAAAATATTCACATCAAAACATATTAAAGAATAACTTAAAAAAATGAAGATATTGGACCTACATTATTTATTCCCTCTCCCAAGTTATTTCATTTACACTAATATGCCTCTAAATAACTCTCACCAAAGGAATAACTTTCCCTCATAGAACTATATTTTTATAATCTTGAATTTCCACCATATACTTGAAAAATCTTGTAAAATCCTTGATATCCACCCCAATCAAGTTAATCATATGTGAATGATCTTGATTATAATTCCAAAGTCGAGATACATTAAACATGTTATGAACCTTTTCTAATTTTAGAGGTAGTAACTTTTTGACCAGCTCTTACAACTCAAAGAGTTAATAAATCTATGAGTAAAATTATCTACCATTCTAAAATTTTTCTTCCCACATTGGGGAGAAACTTTTAAAAACATAGGATCTCTAACCAAAAACTCCAACAGTATCCTCCTATGATCAATATAGTATTTTTATATTCTTTAATAATTCCTCATGTGATCCATTATAAAATTTACATGCTCTATTATATTCTACACTTTCTTCAGCCTTGTTATAATGACCTCACTAACCTCAACTCAATATTGTAGCAAATGATAAAACCACCTATACAAAGTATTATAAGGTTCCATTATAATGGAATAATGAAAAATTTTGGTATAATAAAACTCCACTAAGGATAAATGAACTACCTTTGATCCTCCAAAAACCAAACTACATGATATCTATATATCCTCAAATATCTTTTTTTTCTCAATTTGACCATTAGGATGTTGGTGAAATAAGATGATAAGGTACAATTAGGTACTAAATGCATGTTGTAATATCTTTCATATTCATGATTTAAAACAATCATCCTGATCAAATAATATTGTCACTGGGACTCCATGAAGCTTCACCACTTTCATTATATAAAGCTTCGCCAAACTATCCACTGAGCTTGATTCATTAATCAATAATAAATTAACCAACTTTATCAATAAATATATATCAAAAAATAGAATCAAAACTTTTCATAGTACAAGAATATCTTATAATGAAATCCAAAGAAATATACTTCCACTTATACTAGGAAATTTTCAAAAAGTATATAACAAATCCACATGAACTGGATTTTTTGATTTCACCTTTTTGAAAACATAACATCAAGAAATAAACTTAGTTACCACCTAATTCATCCAATGCCACAAAAAAACACTTAAAACCATGAAAAATCTTTGTGAAACTCATATTCACTACCAAATATAAACCATGGAACTCATTTAAACCAACCCCTATACACTCTAAGAAACAAATAAATTCTGATTAAACTATACCTAGTGTTCCTCATATTTATACCCACCAAAATAAGCATCACTATTCTCAATATAATCTCTCTAGAATGATAATACACTAATTTCCATAGTAATAAATATTTCGATGATATATGTAAAATATATTCCCTATCATAAATATATTTATTTTTAAGGAAAAGGATTACAAAAACTCCTTTGATTTATATTTTGCTCCATTTACTGAGAATCCCCACCATAATGATTATTAATCAAAGTATCAAACAAAACACTGCCATTTCTAAAAGTATATATGATATCAAAATCATATTCTTTGAAAAATTAAACCCACCTTCTGCATTAAAAATTCAAATACCTAGGGAAATGATATATCTCATGTTTTTATGATCTGTATAAACCATAAATCATTCTACAAGAAAAAAATTCCACTAAAAATTTAGTGAAAACACCACAAACACAAAATCCAAATCATTGGTAGGATAATTACATTTATCAAGAAGCAACTTCCTAAGACTATAATAAATTATTACTCTCTCTTTCATTAATAAACATAGAAAAATATGATGATATGTAAAAAATAAATATCATATGGAAGAATCTATTTAAATAAATGTATAACTGGAGCACTTTTCAAATTCAACTTCAAAATTTAAAAAATAGATTAAAAATCCACTCTCTAGCTTAACAATCCTTTATATAAGAAAAAAGATAACATTTATTAGTCAAAGTTGATAAAGGAGTTATAATACAATAAAACCTATGTATTAGTCTCCTATAATAATTATTTAAGGCTAAGAAACTTATTAATTTTAAAACTTTATTTAGTGGATTTAATGTAAAAACAACCACAATCATAGCTGTGACAAATTATGCACCTTTCTCTGAAATAAAATGAACCATAAAATGCTCATCTCATGTCTAGAACTGATAATTTTAAATTTTTCTATAAAAATGATTCTTTCTACGCATATATAACACTATATTGAGAAGTTTTACTTAATCTTATTCTATATTTGAGTAATCCAATATATCATCAATGAAGAAAAGAAAAAAATCATCAATGTATGGTCAAAACACACTATGAATATTCCCCATAAAAATAGAAAGTTCATTCATATCTCTAAACAAAAACCCCATAAATATGAAATTCCCATACTGATATCAAACAATTATATTTGGGTTGATTTAATTTTTAACCATCATATGGCGATATTTAAATTATAAATCAATCATATAAAACCAACTGTCTCCTTTAAACCAGTCAAACAAATCATTTATCCTAGAATGTGGATAAAGGTTATTCACCATCACTTGATTCAATAACTGGTAATCTATACACAATCCAAAACACCCATCTTCCTTCTTCATAAATAACATTGAATTAGCCTATGATGACACACTAATCCAGATAAAACCTTCCCATAAAAATTCATCAATATCAATCCTTATCTCCCAAATCTCCACTGGAACCATATGATAAGCCTCTATAAAAATAGGATATAAACTTATATATAGGTCAACCCCATTTGTTAATCTCTCATATCAGAGGTAAAATCATATTATCCATTAGAAAAACTTTAGAATAATCACTCATAACTCTTGAAATCTCCTTTATCTCCCTATCAGATACATAAAGAATAAATCTTTCCAACTCTGATATAATACTCTATAATTCAATATATATTTTCATAAAATGGAAATATATTTCTCCAAAACATTATACATTCACCATCCAAACTAGAGAAAATCACTATCTGTCAATAACAAGAGAATAAATATTATATAGACTATAACCAATCCATCCAAAGGATAAAATCATATGGTTTCATATATAATAATAATATTTTCTAAGAGAAATGATATCACCCCATAATAGGATCCCAACTACATTCCTCTTCTAACCTTGTCTGGCCTGCAATTGGAGTAATTAAATCTAATGAACACAAAATATTTTATATTAGAAACTCTAATAAAATATTAAGTGAAGTGGTGCTAAATTAATGCGAGGAATTAATATCTATTAAAATAGAATAAATAATGTATTAAATTAAATTCACACCTCACACCACCTTTGGTTCCTCTAATTATTGAACTTTCATGATTTGGAGTTTCCCTATGTGATCCAATATTCCTATCATTTCATGTTATATATATTTAATTATTTTTTGTTTATCTCTATGACGATCTCTATAATAATTTCTATTTATAGTACCACCCTATACTAGTGTTCCCCATTGTCTTTTATCTTATTACTCTTTCAGAAACAGTTATTATAGAAGTTTGATAACCTAAGGGGGTTGTTTTTCAGCTATCACACTTTTATTGTGCCTCCAATTTATACCATATAAAGTTAGATACATATCTTGATGATGTACTATACTACCAAAATTGAAATATTGAATGACTTGGGTCCCACTAGATGGATACTCACTACCCAAACTAGAGAAATGAGATCATGCTAACAGTTGAATCATATGGTCTTTATTGAACCGCCATAATGTAAAAAATTTAGAAATTTATCCTTTAGTTACACTCTAAGGTAAACCCTATTTGGTACTACCTAAAAATAATCCTTTCCTCATCAAATAATTCTTCACTATCTCATCCTTTTCTAATATTCAAAAAAAAAATAACTTAGAGAAAATATCCACAACTACTTTAATATCATTTGTGTAAAAAACCAAATTGGATTACTGTAACACCCCAAAATTCTAAAAGAAGAACACTATATTCGATAAATCATGTGAAACAAAACACCGATATTAAATAACCCACAAAATATGTTTCCTTAAATTTATTCTCTTTAATAGCTTGCAGAACACACAACCCTAAAACTAAATGAACCGTAATATAGTATACCTTTATAACCTATACATTAAAAAATAAGGTTTGAATAATAATAAATAAATTTTGAAAATTATGATTATCTATTAATTATAAATAAAATAAGTATCATTTAAAAGAAAAAGAAATGTTTTCAGAAAAGTAATATTTTTTCTAAAATATGGTTTAGTCACACTTTATGCACATAATTTAATTTTTTTTACCAATTGTAAAAAATTTATTTTATAAAATTAACTTCATTTTTGAAATCATCGCTTAAAAATTATCAGATGCTGAATTTTTTTTATTTTTATAAAATGTATAATTTTTTGACAAATAGTGAAAAATATTCATTTTTATTGAAAACTTCATTCTCGTTTAAATACTTTACAAGGTTAAATTATATTTTAAATTGGTTTTAAAGTAAAATTAGTTCAATTATATTTCTATTAAACCAATTTAGTTCATTTTAATAATTTTTAAATTTAATTTTTATTTTAAAAAATTATAATCATTTTTAAATTTTATCTATGAAAACTTGATTTCTCATCGCGTCTTCAAGATTAATTTTAAAATAAAATTTTCCACTTCTATGAATGAAATTTAGAAAAATGGATTCCATATTTTTAATCATAATAAATTATATTATCTAATATTTTCAACTTAATTTATTTTTCATAATTAATAGAAATACAATAAAAATTATTTACGATAGTTAAGGTAAAAATGCATTTATTAGGGGTTAACCTAAAAAGATAAGGGTTAAAATGACCAAACAATATTTCTAAACTATACTGTATGGTAATATTTAGACTTTATAACATATTAGTCTCAATAATACTCCATTTTTACCCTTATTTCATGTAATAAACCTGGGTACACATTTTGATTTTAAAAAATTACAAGTGTTCCACTCAACTCACTTATAAAAGGTCACCCCCTCTCCTCTCTTCTTCACACCTTCAAAACCTTTTGGTTTGGCCAAGTTCTTCCCAAATAACTTCAAAAATTACATACCCACATCCTATAATCCTTAGTTTGGTTATCAAGGCATTCTAGGAATACATTAAGTAGAATCATAAAGTGGTGGTCTGAGAAGTGGAAGATAAAGAATGTACATGACGAGTTAGACTCAAGGTAAGAGATTTCTTCTATCTCTTTTATTTTTGGGAGACATATTCCATATTCACCAATTATTTATTTTTTTGGGTGTATTTACCACAAATTTTACATTTTATATAATTGAAATCCTTATTTTAATTATATTTAATGTTTCATTTGATGTTATTCTATATTGGTGATTACAATTCAAAATATTATGAAAGTGGTAAGGGGGTTCATCTCAATTTCCCTTCATTGAGGAATATTTTAATGTTCTAAACCTAATTTATTTTATATGGTTTATATAATTCCCATTTTTTATGTAATATCATGAATAATTCATAATTTCAGGAATTTTAGGTTATAATTTAAATTATTTCATTTAAGGGGATTTGACATGAAAATTACAAAGTGGTGAATAATTTCATAAATTAATTTCTTTTTATTGGGTCATATTACTTCTTCACTATCCTTGAAATTCTAAAATCATGTGTGTATAATTTTTTTGAATATATTATATAGTATTTAAAATTATTTTATATGGATTTACATTTGATACACATAATCTTTTAATTGATTAATTTTTTACTATAACATAATGATCATTGCAAGAGATTTCATCTCAATTTCCATTTCATTGAGACATGTTTGTTAATATGAAACTATTAAATTTCACATGGTATATATACTACCTATTTGATTTATTTAACATGAATACCTTTTTGTTCACAATTTTATTATAAAACCTATATTACTAATGAATTGATGGATACATATATTTTCTTGTTTAATTTGTGATTTATATATTTATCTTGAGAAAATCACTATATTGTTCATTTTTCATTGGGCATTAAATTTCTCTTAAATTTCCATATTCTATATATCATGGATATTATTATTACTTAAACCATATACCATACATACATATAGAGTTTACTTTTAATTTTATTTTATTATCTTGGGAAATATTGATAAGTACACATTCTTTACTCCATATAGATATTTGATTATAAGGAACATTATTCAAGATTTAAATTAATTATTCAGTATTGTAGGAATGCTTTGGAAATGAAGATATGGGTGGGGACTAGATACATATATCCCCTAGATGCATCCGTAGTCTCATGAGACGAATAAATTGGATAGCCTTAGCAAAATGGGTTTTTGGTGTATACCTTCCCATCAGTTTTAAACTATCCTAAGGAAGGTATTAATAGTATAGTTTATTATGCTTCTTAATATTATGACATACAATAATTAAGGATTTCCTTCATTGAAAATTTATTTATTATTATCCATGATATTTTCATAATGATATTATCTATGGATGCATTTCATTCTTAGTTTATCGATTAAATGACATGTTTTATAAGTTATATACCTTTACATACTGATTATTCCTTATCTTATTCTCCATGATATTTTCCCCTTGATATTATCTATGGATGAATTAGATTATTTTTTTATTTATTAAGTGACATGTTTTTTCAGTTATTTACATTTAGAAATTGATCATTCCTTATATAATCATGATATTAATATTATATAAATTGTAAGTGATTTCAGTTATTTACCATTCCATTTCATTTATTATTAATGATTCATGATAGCTTCTGCTGTACTTAAACCTTACTCAGCATTTGATCACACCCTTATTTTGTTTTCTTTTCTAGTAATTGATGAAGTGTACTGTGATTTATATGCAAGTATATGTTATAGGAAATAATGTTTATCATGAAAAAAATTATGTTGTAATTTGTGTTTTCAAATGTAACGAGTCATGTATGTATATAGTTTACCAATAATACTAAACTATTTAGTCATTCAGGATGATATTCCATGTATATTATTCCAATGTAATAAATTAAGACACCTGATCTGGGTTATTGGGTCCAAGATCATTAGAGTTGGTATCAAAGGATGTTTTGTAGAAATCTTGGGAAATAGATTTTGGAAAGCCTAAATTAGGGAACATAACACTATGATAGAAATTAATGATAAGTAGAGAAGAATATCCTAAAGTTTTGGTAAGGAATATATTATGTGGTTTTTCCTCAAAATACATCCCTATCTGAATAGTACAGGTGGACAATGTTCTAGAACAATTGTACCTAGTGGTAATAACTCCAAAAAGGGTGAATTGGGCCTGAATTGATCATCACCTGGTGTACGAAAATGGGTTGTACTGTGCAACTATTTTGACACTCCCATGGGATATTCGTAGGATAATTCACATTTTCTTTATAAACCACTATGAAGAATTTGAATATATTTTGAAAGTAAATGACCTATGTTAAACCTAAGGTGTATTATATTAACAAAAGGTTTCATGATTTAAACACCCTATAAATGATTATATGGTTTTCCCACTATGATTATTAATTATCAAACTATTATGTTTTGTTTTAGTTAATGGATGGAAATTGAAGGAATAATGTTGACATTAAACATAAAGGAAAACGTGGTTACTATGAGAAAACAAATGGGATGATAATAAGGGTGAAATATATTGTGATTATACCTAATCAATCATACTGAAATATGATTAAAAACCTATACCTTAAAAAACTCCTAGAATAAAAAAATAAGATAATGATGGAGTTTTTTAAGATCTAAAGTGATGGATACCATGGAGGTAAAAAGGATCGATTTCCCTTATGTAATAAATATGGAAATAGACTCCCAAGAATGTGTCTCACTGAAATGGGAAAATGATTTATGTGTGAAAAAAGGTTATAAATCAAAGAATTTATGAGGAAAAATGAAGAGTATGATTGAAGGAAATAAGTCTTATCATAGTGATCCATTTATAGTTAGTTTTGTTAAATGTGGGGAACTTAGGAATTATCAAATTCAGGTCTCTTATAAAGGATAACCCCTAGACCAATAAAGGAACTACATTGAAATAAAATTTATGATTTATTCATGTATTGGTATTTAAGAATTAAATTTTAGAAGTTATTTTTTTACCAATGGAATTTGGTTATAAGAATCATGAAACATATAAGGATATTGTATGATTTCAAAATCATATACGTCTTCATTAACATAATAGTTATCGATAACATCATGTGTTATGTGTTTAATGTTGATCATAAGTTGAAGTATTAAACACCCCTTTTAGGTTTTATGTGATGGGAGTTTACAAAGATTAAGGATATTTTTGGATATTTTTGGAATAAAACCCATCGGTTTATATATGTTTTAGTAAAAAAGTTATTTAAGGATAAATACCCTTAATTTTATAGAAAAGAGTTTAAAGTTATTGTTAACCTTTAGGGTTTATCTGATATTTGACGTTGAGTTAATTATGGGCTATTTCACATTTTGGAATTTTCACTACTAGAAATTGTCTCTATCCCAATAAATATATACTCGTGGTTTAGAGAAACTGTGGGTATATATTTTATTCCCAATCCTATCCCCATGGTTTTAAAAATCCATTGGTAAAGGTTGATCTATACCAATGGTTTTTTAAAAACTATGGGTATATCCCTTTATATAGGGATGTTATCTTGGGAACCTCATCCATCCTCCTCATTAAAACCCTAATCCCTCCTGTATGTCCTCATGTCTCCCCATAGGCAATTTTGGCCTCCTCCCTCCCCTCCTCAAGCTGATTTGGAATCCCCCTCCCCTTAGGAAATTTTGGCCACCCCTTTCCATCCTCAGGTGATTTTGGAATATCCCTATGTGACATTTCACCCATTGATAGGTGTTCTTCCTCTATTTTCGGATTTTTTGTGATCTTTGAGAGAATCCTTTCCTCTTCTTTTTTCATCCCATGTATTCCTCAATTTTTATGGGCATGAGTCACTTTTATAAATCTACCTTGAGTTAACATGTGCCTTTATACTTTTTTTGGATATTGTAAAAATTAATTTGTTTTCTCTATAGTGTTTTGATATTTTTTAAGTGTTTTACAATATAGAGGCATAATTTTCCATTTTAGTTATGTATTTTTTGTGGAAAAAGTTTCAAAATGGTTTATATGATCACTGAAACGTCATTTTCAACCACCAAGGACTATATTAGTGTGACTTATCCTACATGACAACCAAGTTTAAGTCTCAAGACTTTTCTCACCAAACTCATTTATTATATTTAAGATTATTTTAGATTGTAAATATACCTGATAATGGAGATTTTTAAATTGAGAGGTAAAATGGAACTCACATATTGAAGGTTACTATTTGGAATTTACATTAATTAATAACTTGTTCTTTACCTTTATTCCATTCCTTCAATGTTATATGTTTTGTATCAAAAAAGAAAAAAAAGAAAAAAATATAAACTAATTTAATTAATATTATTTTAAAATAAAATTGCATGTTTTATTAATTAGAGTAATTCATTTATTCTTATAACTTCAATTGTTTTTGATACTATTAGTTCATTAAT
Source organism: Viscum album (assembly GCA_963277665.1). Lineage (NCBI taxonomy): Eukaryota > Viridiplantae > Streptophyta > Magnoliopsida > Santalales > Viscaceae > Viscum > Viscum album. The sequence continues at coordinate 1,761,577,124 of OY728151.1, forward strand.
AATGGTTTAAACAGTGAATATGAGTTTCCCTAATGTGTTGTATAAGATTTTTTCCATAAGTATAAGTAGATACATTTAACGTAGAAGTGACTTAAAAATAAGTACATTTGTATAGTTTTTAATAAAATGAAAATTCTTGAAAAAATCTATACACAATGATAGAGATCCATTTCCTGGGTTCAATTATTTGAATTTTTATTTTATTGAGAATCACTGGATAAGTAGTTTGAGAGTTATGATTATCCTTTTTCATCTATAGTAAAAGTATATAAACTTCATCAATAACATTAATAATTGGTAAATAAAATTAATGATTTCTTAAATTTAGTTTACCCTTACTTAGTTTTTTAATTTACTCTAAACTTTAATTTTAATTTGTATTTGAATTTGGATATCATTGTAATTATGGTTTACATTGTTTATTGGAACATAATGTTTTTCCCTGTAATAGAATTTATAGAAGCTTGATGTATTATAGAAATCATATTTCAACCGAGTTTCATGTGAATTTGGAATTGTTTTTAGATTTCTTATTTCAAAATGTTTTATATGGAAGTCATATACAATTTTTATATTATAATTATATTGTAAGACCATGGTTAATATGAGAAGAATTTAGCTACCATATAACTAAATCAAGATTTAAAACAAACTATTATTTTTGGTTTATAAATAGATAGACGAGATAGTCTTCTAATATTCAAGAATGGAAATAAATAAATGGCATACCAAATTTGATATTTGATAAGTATTCATTTTAGAATCATCAAGAGAGAGATAATATTCCTATGAAAAAACACAATGATATCAATACACATTAGGAAAAGACTGAAGATGATGATGTTGGGAGAGTGAAAAATTTAATAGATGATTCTAGAACTCATATATATCAGGAATGCACTAAAATGAAAAAGTTAGAATTTTTAATGTGGATATATCTTGTAAATAACATGTAGAGAATTTATAATAACTCTATTGATTATTTTATTACCTTTTTAATGACTTTATTCCTGATGGTGAAGATATTCCCTCAAATCATTACAAGGCGTGTGAGTTAATTAAGAAGCTCCGATTTTCTACTAATAAAATTCATTCTTTTCCAAAATATTATATTATATTTTATAAGAAAAATAATGACCTTAATGACTATAAATAATATGTTACATATTTATGTAATGAAAATATAGATAGAACACCATCTCATGTGCCATAGAAAGTCATGTGTCACTTTCCATTGATTCATAGGCTTCAAAATCTATTCATATTTGATGAAATATCATCTAATATACGATGGAATGATGATGAGGGAATTAAAGTTAATAGTGATTTGGTTCATCATAATGATAAATTAGCATGCTGGGAATTCAATGCACAACATCCCGATTTTGCAGCAAAGGTGAGTAATGTGAGGTTTGGTCTATCCTATGATGGGTTTAATCTGTTCGGTCATATTCTTACTGATTTCAACACATGGATGGTTCTTATTCACTTTTATAATCTTCCTAAAAAGATGTTTATGAAAAAACCTTTCAATTTATTTATTATACTAATTTCTATACCTTCTGAACCTAAAAATGTTATATATGTCTACTTACAACCTTTAATAAGAGAGTTGAATCAACTTTGGGATATGGGTGTGCGCACCTTCAACGCTCTTTCAAAAAATATATTTAAGAGTAATGTTGCACTTCTATGAACTATAAATGATTTTCATAATTATGAAATGATGTATGGTATATGAAAAGAAGGAAAAATATCATATCCTATTTTTAAGAAGAATACATGACCGAGAAGGATTAAATATCATAACAGTTTCAATTTCATGGGGAATTAGCGATTATTTCCAATGGATCATCTATACATGAAGAATCTATAGAGGTTTGACAAAACTATTGACACTAAATATCCACCTCAATGTATGTCATGAATTGATGTTCTTAAATAATTTAATGATTTTAGTTTTTCATTAGTGAAAGGTTTGATAAAATCTATTAATAGGAAAAATGTTGACACTGAATCCACTTACAATTGGAAAATATAAGTATGTTTTTTGAGTTTCCATATTGGTATACCAATTTCTTACGTCATTATTTAGATGTAATTTTCATTTATAAAAATATATGAAGTATATTGATTTCAATTATTATAAATATCAAGGGTAGGGCCAAATATGACTTCTGATATAACCATGACTATTTGAATTGGAGTATTTGACTAGAGATGTATCCTGTGTGTATCGGTGAAAAAAAAAACGGATAGTTCCTTGTGATTCTTATGTGATGAAACTTTTAGAGGAAAATCAATTTGTGTGAGTTAGAGAAAAATTTCCTCCATAATTTCTAACTTACATACTACATTTAACAGTTCATCTTCAAACTGAAATACTTCTGGGGGGAACTTTTTCTTTTTTATGGATGTATCCTACTAAAATGAAAGTGTCAATAATGAAATATTATATCCAAAACAAGAATCATACTAACGCTTCCATTGTGATAGGTTATCTGGATCAAGAATGTATGGATTTTTGTTTAATGTATTTTTCTAATGTGATAAAAATACATAACAATCCAATGATAAATGAAGATTAGAAGTATGCGGAAATTGAGCCCTTGTTTCTATCTCTTCCCCAAATAGGATGAATTATTGGGTCATATAAATTGGCTACCTTGAGACTTGAAGAGTAGGATATGGAACATCATATAGTCTTATTATGGGTTTATTGAGAAAATATTGTTATTGGATTACTACTCTCATAGTTGAGTCACTATGATGAAATTTAAATGGTTTGATTCAATAAAGCAGCATGGTATATTTATTGATGATTTTGGATTTAGATTTATTGACATGAGTCAATTCATGGCTACCAGAAAACCATAAATTTTGGAATTAATCCAAAAAACAAGTGTTGTATGTGAAAGATCACCTGAGACCGGATTATAGTGTCATTAATGAAGTAATCCCAATATATACTTTTCATGATGCTGGGGATATAATTGAAACCATTGATGACCCCATTAGTGTTGATTAAAATATTTCATTTGATGATTCAAATTGTCTTATTATGAGAGTAGATGTTTAACTTTAAGTAGTGGTGGGTAATACATATAAGCAACCATATATTTTCACAGTTCTTTTCATTTACCTTAAAATGGGGTTTTCAAGTTGGTATTAATGTAATTAAATTAATTTAGTTTTAGTTTGGAATGATATCTTTGTTTTTGTATTGTTCGGTTTAGTTTCATTTAAGTAGATTTATTTCAATTCAGAAAACTAGGTTTAAAATGGGTTTTTAAAAATGTATAACTTGGTTTTAAATATTTGTTACTAAAACATGTTATGAAATTGTTTTTTAAATTATTTTAATTCTATGTTGTCTGTATGATTTTTAAAAAATATTTTTAAAAATGTACATTTTATTCTTATATACATTATGAAAAATACTAAAGAACTTTTAAGGAAGTGATTATTTTATGTTGATCGATAGATGCATGAGCACGAGTTTCCTCGTCTAGTTCCCTTAGTGAGTATAATAATTGTTATATTTTTCTTATTTATTACATATGATTTCACATTCATATTCACTGTAATTTTTTTTTTGATATATTCAGTTGAACCAGGGTTTACTCCTCCTCAACCTACTAGCATGTGTCCAATTGGGGTTTCTCCTAGACAAAAATAGAGCACCCTTCGTACACATTCCCACCCTAAATCACTAGCGGACACCCCATCTACCACAATGGATAACCCATCTACCACACCTTTTCATCCCCCACTTTAGCCTCCAGGGATGTTCCTACCCATGCCTCCATCATCATCTCATTTAGCCTCTTCTTACCATTCCATGCCTACATTGCCTCTAGGTTTATTTCCACCTTTATGATATCCAAATATTTTGTTGTATCCCCAACCTTATTACCCATATCATTCCAGGTTTACACCAACTCCATTTCATACTATCCATCCGGGATCTGATGATTTTGTTTCTTCATATTCCACTCCAGTGCATGTTGATCACCCATAGTATACATCAGAATAGACATATCCTTTAGAGGTTACTGATCCAGGCCAGCCCACAGATCCATCTAAGCCTATTGAACATCATGTATTAGGTTTTTTATGATAAGTTTTTGAAATTACATAACATCATTTTTTTCTTATTGTACTGTGACTCAATTCATATTTTCCCCCTTTTATATTATTCAGTCAGATCTTCTAGTAGGCTTCATGGGTGGACTCATACGTGGGAAGCCTAAAATACCCATACACAAATAATGGTGGAATAAAATAAAGAAAATTAGATGATAGGTAAACATTCTAGGTAATGTATAAGTTTCATGTCTACATTAGAAAAGTGCCATAATATCATTCCCTTGGAACCAATGTCATGGAGAAATATCAATAATGACATCAAGGACCAAGTGTGGGTGGAGATATGGGTATGAAAATCTATTTAAGTTATATCTATATTATTGTTGTATTTATATTAATTAACAAATTGTTTGCAGCATCAGTTTAACTTTCCTGATGGTGAATCTGCTAAGGTTGCAAGGATGATGGATCTTGGGGAGTTTTGGAAATCGTATAAGCATGATTCATATATCAGTTGGAGGATTAGTGTTAGTTTTGATTTAGAGGGTGTACCCATATTCCCTGACTTTCCAATGACACAACATAAAAAATGGTCAAATATTTGAAGTCTAATGAGTTCAAGGTATTCCCAATCTTTAATTGTTAGCATATAAAATTTAATTTTTATTACTTGTATTGATTTTATGTTTTTAGGAAGCATCAAGAAGAAAAAATAACAAAGATTAACTGACATATCTGCACACATTGGGGCACACAACAATGCCTGAGCATGAGAAGTTCCATGAAATTTAATCTGAATTGAAATAATATCTTGATTTGTTTTGATACTTAGTCAGCTTTTCATGCTGACTTTTAAGTATTATTATTAGTAATCCCTTTAAATTTCAATAGGGGAATATAGAATAACAATTAATGAATGTTATCCTTCAGTCATTTCCAATACTATAGAGGAAATGGTAAAATATATCTAGGCATTTAAAAGGTGGGATTTCCAAAGACAACAAGAGGTAATAATGAATTTTGGGAAATTATTGATCTATTAACTGAATATATGATTTTATTTCCAATTAAAGAAACTATTTTTGTAGATAAAATTTATTAATTTTATTTCATGGATATTTTCATATTAAATGGATTTCCTCTCTTCATCGTATCTGATTGTGATCCCATGTTCAGATAAAATTTTTATAAATTACTTCAGATGTCATTGGGTATGAATTAAAATTAGAAATATGTTTTCCACCAATATCTAATATACTATCTGGACAAGTAATTAAAACCTTTTAATTAATTGTTTTCTCTTATTCAAGTTAACACCAGGGAATTTGGGTGGCACAACATTCACTAATTGAGTTTTCTAATAATAGATGTTCTCATTCTAGTATACAGATGGAAACATTTGAAGTATTATATGAAAAGTGATATCAAACTCCATTATTTTGGGACAAAGATAGAGAAAGAAACTAATGGGCCACATTTGGTCAATGTAATGGTCGAGAGGGTGATGGTCATCCAACAACATTTGAGTATAACTCACACCAGGAAGAAAAGTTGTATGGATAAATATAGGAAATATAATTATTTCAAGTTTGGTGATCATGTATTTCAAAAATTATCTCCATTGAAAAGTGATATTATTTTTTTAAAAAATGGTAACATCTGTCCATGGTTCTTTATACTATATTAAATCCTATATAAATTTGGATTTGTTTCCTTACTAGTGGATTTACCTCATTGTTTTTCCCAGGTGCACAATGTTTTTTTTGTGATTCGATGTTAAAAAAGTATTTTCAAGATTCATATCATGTTATGATCATAAATGTAGTTTATTTGGAAGTAAAAAATTTATTATGTGGAATTTCCTATTTAAATTATTTATCATTGAGTGAATGTATTTTGTGGTAATTTATTTCACCAGGTTATGGTTTTTCAGACAAAACATATGGTTTAAGAAGAAACATTGGAGTCTGAAAAATATATATTTCATGACCTAAAAATATTAATTAGTTGGATATTATAGAGTTATATTCATTATAAAAATGTTATGTAATTTTTAAGTCAAAAGGGAAATATTTTTATTAAACATTATTCTTATGAGTTTTTATTTTAGAAAAATAATAAAATTATAATATATTAATTTTAAAAGTGAATTTAATATTTTAATTCATCAGGTCAAAATTATACTTTGGTGAATGTTTGAGAATTTTTTCAAAATATTTTTTTAGTGAATAGTAAAATATTTTAATTTTGTTATTAAAAAATGTAATTATTTACATGTATTTAAAAATTAAAAATATATTTATTATTATTATTAAAATTTGATTTTTTTCATTTAAAATAATCCAATAATTGTTTTTTAAAATTAATTTTGTACCTGAATTTATCATAATTTTTTTTAACATTAACTAAATAATTTTTATGAGAAACTTTATTTCACATTATTTTACTAGTTTAATTTTAAATTAAATTCTACAAATAATATTTTTGGGATTTATAAAATGGATTCCACATTTAGAATATTTGGTTCGAATATTGGTAAATTGTTCACATTTATTTTTTTGGCCAATATAAAAAAAATTGTTTGTATTGTTTTTACCGTGGTTAAGGACAAATTGAGTAATTAATGTTAAAAATAAGATGATAAGGATTATAAAATTACCATAACATGTGAAATAATTTTTTTATTATCCAATTTCATCAATGTGTATCTATTATTTGGTTATATGTCCTTTCTCCATTTTTTTTATTATAACATTTATAATATTTTATTTTAAAAAAGTCAAAAATGCCTCACTCTTAGTTTTAAAAAATATAATGTTATTAACATAGGATAAACTAGAGAATATGTAAGAACCCAGTTTTTGGCCATAAATTACTTTGGAATATTCTTGATATTATTCCAGAGCAGTACCTTCAGACAGCGTGCGATTCCGAGCCCCGGTGTGGCCCGAATTAAATTTTTAGTGCATTCACACTGGGAACGCCAAATAAATAGGATAACTCTAAAACGGTGATCTGGATTAGAAACCTGAGTGTACGGATGGGTGTATATTGGTGTTTTTACCTTAGGAACGACATAAAACATGTCGGCGCGGGACGTTTGGACCCCTCGCTCGCTATCGGAACATGAAATGGATAAATTAAATAAATAATTTATTCGTTTAACGGCTTACCTCAAGTATCTCTTAAACGGTGGCTCGGATTGGGAAACCGAGGGTGTCGTTGAGTCTGGAACGTTCCTTTTACCCTATGAGGGGTGAAAATTTCGCGGGCGCGGGCCTTTTGTGAAAAACGTCGCCAAGGGAGTTTTCGTAATTTTGCGGCCTCGGTTGTTAAATTTTATAACTTTTGAATGGGGCCTCAAATTAAAATTCTGAGACCATAGTTGCGCTTGGAGCATCGTGTTTACCCCAAGGGCACCCTCTTTTCTGTCTCTGTTTGGAGAAGAGTCGGGGGCGTGCCGGGGGGGGGGGGGGGGTTAAGTGTTTTCTACTTAAACACACCCCTCCCTCTTCTTTTTCTTCTTCTTCACCTGGAAAGCGGCAGGCGGCAACCCCTCCCTCTCCTCCTCCAATCCGGCGAGGCGCGGCCACTCCGACGGGTCGACGGCGAAGCGTCGAGCTACGCCCACGAGGTAGAAGGTTTTGTTCCTGTTTTTAAATTCCCACACCTACTTTGAACTGGAATTTTAGTGTCGAATTGGTGCTCGATATTCGATCTAAACTTGTAGTCATGTAGAGTATGTTCTAAGATTTCCGATGCTTCTTCCGAAATTTAATTCCGAGCTCCGAGGCGATCGCAATCGTCTGCTGAAGTTCTGTGGGTTTTTGGGTTTTTTTTGGCGTCTGACGGTTTCCGGCGGCTCCAGGCGGCGGCGGCGGCTTCGAGACGGTGACGACGGATTCAAGGTGGCGTCGGTGGCTTTGGAGGATGGCAGGTGGTGGCGGCCTTCGGCTTGGCGGCGGAAGGCCGAGGGTGCCGGCAGGGCGGGGCGAGCGGTGTCCCGGAGCGACCCTGGCGGCGGACCGAGACCCGCGTCCCGAGGGTCTCCATGGAAAAGGGGACCGGCTGTGTTGGCCGGTCGGTGGAGGTGGGCCACACCGCGCGGCTGGGTTTCGGGCCGGCCCAAAGGGGTCCCCCCCCACTTAAAAATTCGGACGCCCGTATCTTTTGCTACAGACGTCCGTTTTGCATGCCGTCTGCGGCAGTGTAATCCCGACGTCAAGGAAAACTTTTTGAGATGGTTTTAGTAGTTTTTAATTCCTGAAACAAGGGGTCTCAGAGGAAATACATTCCTTTAAGTAGTTTGATGTTTTTCTGGGGGTTCGTGTTTTGAGCGGCGCAGATGCATCCGACGTCCGTTTTGAGCGCCGTCAGCGGTGTTGGGATCCTAGTGCCGAGGTGAAGTTTTCCCATATGGTTTCAGGCAGTGAGGAAAAAGTTGAGGCGTGGGGATATCGAGCTGCGTGCAATGCTTTATAACTTTTTAGTCGGAAGTCCATTCGGGGCATGCGAGCAGTTGATTTTGAGTATATTTTTCGAGGGCATTGCAATGGTGCAATCTGCCCGCTTTAATTCTGCACGCTGGTGCGAGCCCCATGAGGGCCGTTTTGGAAGTTGGCTGTGATTTCCAGCTTTATCACTGGGTGTTTGTTTCGGACAAGTGAATATTCCATCTGGTGTACTTTTTGTAGAGGATCCCAGTGGTGCGATCTATTGGCAGCGTTTTGGAACTGGGATGCAGGTCCCACGTAGCACCACTCATGTTCGGTATGTTGGAAAGCCCCTTTTCTCTGGACATGTATTCCACACAATTAATCAGTCAATTTGACGTTTTTTTCCGAGAGCATTGCGATGGCGTAGTTCGCCCGACCTTTTTCGGGGACGTGGTGTGGGTCCCACCCGACCTGGCTATGGTGAATAGTACCTTTTTCACCGGGTGTCCATTTTGGGCGATTGAGTAGTCAATACCATGTGTTTTTCTGAGGGGATCACAATGGTGTGATCCGTTTGTTTAGTTTCAAAGTCTTGGGGTGGGCCCCACATGGGTTGGTTACGGTGAATAGTACATTTTTCACCGGTTGACAGTTTCGGGCGAGTAAGTAGTCTATCTCACATGTTTTTCCATGAAGATTACAATGGTGTAATATGTTCATGCGAGTGGACCCTCTTATGTGATCTTATTAAATGTGGAAATATGAAAGGTGCTCTGGTGGCGGTTCTTCTTGCTGTGTTCGGAAGCGAACCCTTGGTGTGCGATCACGTGCACTCCCGTGTGAGTGAAGTAATGCATGAAGAGTTGTGGTTGGTTGTGCCTCCGCCGTTGAGGTGTAAAGTTGGAGTTAATACGATTACGCCTTCGCGTTGACGTTGGGGGCTGTGTGCATGTTAGCCTTTGGGCTGAAGATGTGGCATACTCTGGGAGTATGTGAGAATGCTGGGAGGTAAATGTGGTTGTTTGTACCTGAGAACGTTTGTGCGCTTGGTTGGAGTTGGATTGGGGCCAAACGTCATATGGGCCCCATGTGTGTGTCGTGTTCTACTTTGCGTACCTTTGACCTCTCGCGACATAGAGGGTCCTCCTGTTCACGATGGTTTAGATCAATAGGGTTGAGTGGTTTCCCCTAGTTTTCTTCTGGATTTGGGTGGTTTCACGATACCCACTCCAGGTTCTGTTGGCCAGTGCTGTACCATTCAGTAGGGATGTCCAGAGTAGTTCTGGGTTTACCCTCCTGTAGAGACTGGGCAGTGGGTTTCTCATCGACTTCTTCAGGTTTACCCACCAGTAGAGACTGGGCAGCGGGTTGCTCACTGACTTCTAGGGCGTACCCCCTAGAAGAGACTGGGTAGTGGGTCACCCGACACTCTTAGGGTCTACCCTCCAGCAGAGACATGGTAGTGGGTCACCCGATGACCTCATAGGGTCTACCCTCCAGCAGGGCTGGGCAGTGGGTCACCCGTCGTCTAGTTCCAGGTCTACTCTCCAGCAAGGCTGGGCAGTGGGTCGCATGTCGACTTATTCCAGGTCTAACCACTAGCGGGGCTAGGTAGTGGGTCGCCTGATGATGTATTAGGGTTTACCCTCTAGCAGTGCTGGGAAGTGGGTCACCCATTGACATTTCAGACTCAGTCCTTTCTACTCGGCTAGTCTGTGGCTTTACTCTGTGACTACCGGAGCGGGACCCTCATTTGTACGGGTCAGTGATGTGACAGCTTTGACTTTGAGCAGACCTCTCTACTGCGGGGCAGTGATGTGGTGTGGTTTGACGTTCCCCCAGAACTCTCAAGTACAAGTGACACTTTCCCCACCGAGACGCGCCCTTGTGACGTGACCTAAAACCATGCGGGCGAGTCAGTGTCGCCCAAAGTGGATAGTGTCAAGGTGCGGTGATTTGAGCCCCTTGACTTGCAGTTCGGGACAAACGTGTGGGATGCTGGGTATCGATGGTGTTTACTTCTGGGTTTTTTTGGCTACTCACTTACTTGGGCTGAGCTACGGGATGAAGATCCCCTTACGATCTTGTCCAGGTTTCTTGACAGAGCATATATATATGTGTATACCTTGTTCCAGTACCCACTTCGTGGATTTGGTTACTCTCCTTCCAGGAGAGGTGAAGACCCACGTGGTATGCCACGTGCTTTATGTGTCTAGCTTCTCTTGGTTGGATGAGTCTACTCCCCTGCTATAGGTAGCAAAGACTCAATGAGAATTTCATCTTCTCACCTTTTCCAGCTCCTTATGTCTGGATGATTCTACCTCCTTTCTCTTGTTGGGTTGAGCTGGACTCTCTACTGTTACTCTACTGCACTCTCTGTTGTACTCCTTTACTTTCCCCTGTTCGATCTACTGCTCACCCTTCGTACCTCCTTTGTTTCTCCCTCGAGCCTTTGGGGTATCCTACTGAGTATTTTTATACTCACCCCTTCTTGGGCTTTTCCCGCACTTGGTGTGCCCTTGCAGACAACGGATAGGTTGTTTGTGACTTTAGTGAAGCTTAGGAGTTTGAGATCTTGGATCGTGTGCAGTGGTCGTAGTCAGGTTCAAGGAGGGGGACCCTTCCATCTGTTTACTTTTGTTCACCTGTTTCCGAGTTGTGGCACTTTTCTAGTTGGGCGCATGTTTTTCCCCTTTTCTTTTCAGTTTACTTTCAGCACTTGCTTTGTACTTTTAGAGGTCTATTCACATTGTGGTTTATTTATAGCAGTTGGTAATTTTCTTTCCTTTTTTACTCTACACTTTCTCATTGAGTGTGCTGCATGTGTGTGTATAGGTACTTAGGCAAAGGCCTCCCCGAGTTGTGGTGCCTTCGATGCTGGTCGTCAGCCCCTGGCCTATGGAGGCGGGCTTGGGGTAGTTGCGGCTCGAGCCCGGGTAGGGTCGGGTCATGACAAAATGGTATCAAAGGTGGTTTGTTCCCTGGGATTTTGTGTGGATGTCCCTAAAAAGGAATTGGTTGGGATTTAGGGCAACAATGTTAACGTGTCTCGAGAGCGGCTCTCAGGCCAGGGAGTCCAGTGACGGTGCAGCGGCCGACGTATCCATTCACCAGGACCTTGATAACCCGCTTGTCGACTCGGAATGCTGAGACTCTTGTTGCGGGGAAAATTGGTTTGTGCATCACATAGGATTGAGTCTTGACTGTCCTTCTTGATCCACCTTCCCATGGTTGTTATTGGTATATACATTATGCTCATCTGATCGTGGCACTCCTTGATAATAGTCAGGATGTCTCCGCGAAGACATCCCGCCAAGATACCAGCTTTAGTTCGTGATGATGAACCTGTGAGCTATGAGGCCATAGACCGGACCCCATCATGTGAGCCCCTTTATTCGGGTGGGCCGGTAGTCGCACCCACATTTGGTGAGAAGCGGAAAACTCTAGTAGAGAAGACGGGGCTTGAGCACAGGTTAATCGCGCACCGTGAGTTCCAGCGACAGAGACCGCTAAGGTTCGGTGGTGAGCCAGACCCTCAGGCATCAGAGGTTTGGCTGGAGACAATGGTTTTCCTTTTCAGGCTTGTGCAGACGCCGATAGATCATATGGTGGCTTTGGCCGCCAACCTTTTTCGTGGAGCATCTTGGCGTTGGTGGAGTCTGGTGACTCAGTTTCTTGACGATTCGTCTCTTTCATGGGGCGAATTTCAGTTGTTGTTTCATGAGGAGTTTTTCCCCTCCTACTTATGCTCCATTCAGATTCAAGAGATCATGTAGTTTCAGCAGGGAGGGATGACGATGGCCGAGTACGTGGCTAGTTTCGCAGACCGTGCATGCTTTTACCTAGACTTGGTCCATGACGACAACATCCGAGCACAGAAGTTTGAGCAGGGTCTCTACTGAGAGATTCATGCTGTCATAGTACCCTTGGGAATTTCCACATATGCCGGGGTGCTAGAGCAGGCACTGGTGACAGAGAGCTTCCGGTCACGTTGTAGAGTTGGTGGTGGCAGTAGGCACATTGGAGCTGAGATGTCTGCCGCAGCTAGCGGGCGTCGGTAAGAAGAACCTCGACGCAGGTGGATTTCTGACAACCAGACTCAGGGGCGTGGTCGCACACCATAGTAGTGTCGGAGGGCACTCGTGTAGCCCGAAGAGAGTAGGTTCTATGCTTGCGATGGGTGAGGTCACCTGGAACGGGACTACCCGACCAGGCATACAGAGAGCTTCGGGCAGGCAACAGTTGCACCACCACGACAGAGGCAGCGTCGTGATCAGAGTAGCGCCCAGAGTGGTGGTGCTAGCAGAGGAGTGGGGGGAGATGGTAGTGGGGGATGACCTTACGAGGCCTTCTCATCACTACTAGGCGGTCCACGTCAGGCTCCGGGAGATGACAGTTGGGACCGTGGACAGCCGTGAGCTTTGGATGTCTACGATCCTGCAGAGCATGAGGTGGTAAGAGGTACGCTCTACATATCTTCTACATGTTGTAGTAGAATTGATAGACTCTGTGTTTGAAATTATTTTCTCCCGGCTACATGTTTGAGTTGTTACCAGGGTGGCGCGGGGCATCGGTGTAACCCTTTGTTGGTAAGGTTAAAGGTGTGGAACCTTTTTCTCTAGTCGATAGTGTCGACTCATTCACCTTTAGAGCGTGTAAGAGAGCCTTGGTTGTGGGACATCGACTATGAAACCTTGCGTGATCAGATATCCTTAGGTGTTTCACCATATGGATATTCTGAAGGAGGGAATCACCGGGCTTTGTCCCAAGTCCAAACGACGATTCCAGTCATGGCGTGCGATGTAGAGGTTTTATCGGGTAGGTGAGCTACCCCTGAGGTCCTTCGGACCATTTGAGAACGTGCGAAGGGATGGCGAGGTTCCCTACCGCCTTGCCCTAACCCCAAATTCTGGAGTGGGAGCACGACGTCTCCCACGTGACTTACCCGAGAAGATGCGTGCATGCTCTTATGCAATTCATCGGTAAGGGAAGACCTCGCATGAATAGATCAAACCCTTGGGTCTATGTGCGGTGACATGGAACTGTGCAAGAGTTCTTTTGGGTACGAGAGAGCCAGGTGTGGGCTTAGTACCCTGAGTTGTTCCCTGGTTTTTCTTTTCAGGGATGAAAAGCTTGAAGGATGGAATGATGTAAGAACCTGGTTTTTGGACATAAAGGACTTTGGAATATTAATGATATTATTCCAGATCAGTGACTTCAGACGGCCTGCGATTCTGAGCCCCGGTGTGGCCAGAATTAAATTTTCAGTGCATTCACACTGGGAATGCAAAATAAATAGGATAACTCCTAAATGGTGATCCGGACCAAAAACCCGAGTGTTCGGATGGGTCCGTATTGTGGTTTTTACCCTAGGAACGACATAAAAAATGTCGGCACGGGACGTTTAGACCCCTCGATTGCTATCGGAACGTGAAACGGATAAATTAAATAATTAATTTATTCGTTTAACGGCTTAACTCAAGTATATCTTAAACGGTGGATCGGATTCGGAGACCGAGGGCACCGTTGAGTCCGGAACGTTTCGTTTACCCTAGGAGGGGTGTAACATTCATGGGCGCGAGCCTTCTGTGAAAAACGCCACCAAGGGAATTTTCGTAATTTAGTGGCGTCAGTCATTAAATTTTATAACTTTTGAACGGGGCCTCAGATTAAAATTTTGAGACCACCGTTGCGCTCAGAGCGTCGTGTTTACCCCAGGGGCGCCCTCCTTTTTGTCTGTGTCGGGAGCGGAGTCGGTGGTGTGTCGGGCGGGGGGTTTAAGTGTTTTCTACTTAAACACACCCCCTCCCTCTTCTTCTTCTTCTTCTTCGCCTGGACAGTGGCAAGCGGCAGCCCCTCCCTCTCCTCCTCCACTCCGACGAGGCAGCTCCAGCGAGGCGCGGCCACTCCGGCGGGTCGACGGCGAAGCGTCGGGCTACGCCCACGAGGTAGGAGGTTTTGTTTCCGTTTTCAAATTCCCGCACCTAATTTGAACTGGGATTTTAGTGTCAAATTTCTGCCTGATCTTACTTCCAATCCCATAGTCACGTAGACTATGTTCTGGGCTTTTCGATACTTCTTCTTGAATTTAATTCCGAGCTCCGAGGTGATCGCAATCGTCCGCCGAAGTTCTGCGGGTTTTTGGGTTTTTTTTCGGCGTCCGACAGTTTCCGGCGGCTCAAGGTGGCAGCAGAAGCTTCGGGACGGTGGCAGAAGCTTTGGGGTGGCGGCGGCGGCTTCGGAGGACGGCAGGCTGCCGCGGCCTTCGGTTCGGCGGTGGCAGGCCAAGGGCGCCGACAGGGGGCGGCTAGTAGGGTCGCGGCGCGACCCCGACGGCGGACCGAGACCCGCGTTCCCATGGGTCTCCGTGGAAAAGGGGATCGGCCGGGTCGGCCGGTCAGTGGAGGCGGGCCGCACCGCACGGCTGGGATGCAGGCCAGCCCGAGCGAGGAAGACCGATCGGACCGGGCCGGTCCGGCCCAAAGGGGTTCCCCCCCACTTAAAAATTTGGACGCCCGTATCTTTTGCTACGGACATCGGTTTTGCATGCCTTCTACGACAGTGTACTCCAGATGTCAAGGCGACCTTTTTGAGATGGTTTTGGGAGTTTTTAATTCCCGAAACGAGGGGCCTTGGAGGCATGACATGCATTTAAGTAGTTTGACATTTTTCCGGGGGTTCGTGTTTTGTGCGGCGCAGATGCATCCAACGACCGTTTTGAGCGCCGTCAGCGGTGTTGGGACCCTGGTGCCGAGGTGAAGTTTTCCAGTATGGTTTTAGGTGTGGAGGACGGAGTTGAGGAATGGGCCCCACGACCCATCTTTCGAGCTGCGTGTAGCGCTTTACAACTTTTTCATCGGACGTCCATCCGGGGCGTGCGAGTAGTCGATTCTGAGTTTTTTTCGAGGGCATTGCAATGGTGCAATCCGTCCGCTTTAATTCCGCATGCTGGTGCGGGCCCCACGAGTTCCATTTTGGGATTTGGTAGTGATTTACAGATTTATCACCGGGTGTCTGTTTCGGACAGGTGAATAGTCCATCTTGTGTGCTTTTTCGAGAGGATCACAATGGTGTGATCCGTTGCCAGCGTTTTGGAACCGGGATGCGGGTCCCATGTAGTACCGCTCATGTTCAGTATGTCGGAACACACCTTTTTCTCTTAACATCCGTTCCATACAAGTAAGCAATCAATTTGACGTGTTATTCCGAGCGCATTGCGATGGCGTAGTTCGACCGACCTTTTTCGGGGACATGGTGTCGGTCTCACCCGACCTGGCTATGGTGAATAATACCTTTTTCACCGGGTGTCCATTTTGGGCGATTGAGTAGTCAATCCCGTGTGTTTTTACGATGGGATCGCAGTGGTGTGATCCGTTTGTTCAGTTTCGGGATCTTCGGGTGGCCCCCACACGGGTTGGTTACGATGAATAGTACCTTTTTCACCAGTTGACCGTTTCGGGTGAGTAATTAGTCTATCTCGCATGTTTTTCCATGAAGATTACAATGGTGTAATCTGTCCAGGCGATCGAAGACTCTTACGTGATCTTATTAAATGTGGAAATATGAAAGGTGCTCCGGTGGCGGTTCTTCTTGCTGTGTTCGGAAGCGAACCCTTGGAGTGAGATCACGTGCACTGTGAGTAAAGTAATGCTTGAAGAGTTGTGGTTGGCCGCGACTCATTCGTTTAGGTGGCAAGTTGAAGTTGATACGATTACGCCTTCGCGTTAACGTTGGGGGCCGTGTGCATGTTAGCCTTTGGGCTGGAGACGTGGAATACTCTGAAAGTATGCGAGAATGCTGGGAGGTATATGTGGTTGTTTTTACCTGAGAACGTTTGCGCGCTTGGTTGGAGTTGGCTTTGGGCCACACGTCGTGTGGGCCCTATGTGCGTGTCGTGTTCTGCTTTGCGTACCTTTGACCTCTCACTACATAGAGGGTCCTCCTGTTCACGATGGTTTAGATCCGCAAGGTTGAGTGGTTTCCCCTGGTTTTGTTCTGGAGTTGGGTGGTTGCACGATACCCAATCCGGGTTCTATTGGCCAGTGTTGTACAATCCAGTAGGGATGGCCAGAGCAGTTCCGAGCTTACCCTCCAGTAGAGACTGGGCAGTGGGTTTCTCATCGACTTCTTCGGGGTTACCCTCCAGTAGAGACTGGGCAGTTGGTTGCTCACTGACTTCTAGGGTTTACCCTCCAGCAGAGACTGGGTAGTGGGTTGCCCGTCGTCTAGTTCCAGGTCTACCCTCTAGCAAGGCTGGGCAGTGGTTCACCTGTCAACTTATTCCAGGTCTACCCTCCAGTGGGGCTGGGCAGTGGGTCGCCTGATGACGTATTAGGGTTTACCCTCCAGCAGGGCTGGGCAGTGGGTCACCTGATATCTGGTTAGGGTTTACCCTCCAGTAGGGCTAGGCAGTGGGTCACCCATTGACATTTCAGACTCAGTCCTTTCTACTAGGCTAGTTTGTGGCTTTACTCCGTGACTACCAGAGCGGGACCCTCGTTTGTACGGGTCAGTGATGTGATAACTTTGACTTTGAGCATACCTCTTGACTGCGGGGCAGTGACGTGGTGTGGTTTGACGTTCCCCCAGAACTCTCAAGTATGAGGGGCACTTTCCCCACCGAGACACGTCCTTGTGAAGTGACCTAAAACCGTGCGAGCGAGTCAGTGCCTCCAAAAGCGGATAGTGTCAAGGTGTGGTGATTTGAGCCCCTTGAATTGATGTTTGGGGCAGACGTGCGAGATGATGGCTATCGATGGTGTTTACTTCTGGTACTGTTGGCTACTCACTTACTTGGGCTGAGCTATGGGACTGAGATCCCCTTACGATCTTATTCAGGTTTCTTGATAGAGCATATATATATGTGTATACCTTAATACAGTACCCACTTCTTGGGTTTGGTTACTCTCCTTCCAGGAGAGGCAAAGATGTGTGGGGTATGCCACATGCTTTCCGTTTCTAGTTTCTCATGGTTGGACGAGTCTACTCTCCTGCTATAGGTAGCGAAGACTCGATGAGAATTTCATCTTCTCACCGTTTCCAGCTCCTTGTGTCTGGACAAGTCTACCTCCTTTCTCTTGTTGGGTTGAGTTGGACTCTCTACTGTTACTCTACTGCACTCTCGGTTGTACTCCTTTACTTTCCCCTGTTCGATCTACTGCTCACCCATCAGTACCTACTTTGTTTCCCCCTCGAGCCTTCAGGGTATCCTACTGATTATTTTTATACTCACCCCTTCTTGGGATTTTCCCGCACTTGGTGTGCCCTTGCAGACGACAGACAGGTTGGTCGTGACTTCAGTGGAGCTTAGGAGTTCGGGAGCTTGGACCATGTGCGGTGGTCGTAGTTGGGTTCCAAGTGGGGGACCCTTCTAGCTGTTTACTTTTGTTCACCTGTTGTTGGGTTGTGGCACTTTTCTGGTTTGGCGCATGTTTTTCCCCTTTTCTTTTCAGTTTACTTTCAGCACTTACTTTGTGATTTTAGAGTTCGATGCACATTGTGGTTTATTTATAGCAGTTGGTACTTTTCTTTCCCTTTTACTCTGTAATTTTTCATTGAGTGTGCTACGTGTGTGTGTACAAGTACTTAGGAAAAGGCCTCCCTGAGTTGTTGTGCCTTCGGCGCTGGTCGCCAGCCCCTGGCCTATAGAGGCGGGCTTGGGGTAGTTGCGGCTCGAGCCCAGGTAGGGTCGGGTCGTGATAACATATGTTTAGTTATAAATATTATTTTTACCTCTGAATAAATTATCTTAATCATGGTAATTTATATTTAATTTTTAATGATGAAATAATTTCTTAGAATGACTACACAATGATGACTTTTTTAATATATTAAGTAATTGAAACATAAAAAATATTAAGATTCTAAAATATATGCAATTCAAGAGTGTAAATGTGACCTGTGAATTTTATTAATGTATATGAAATTTTAGAGATAAAATAAAAGCTTTTTTCCAAATTTTACTTATTTTCATAATGTTATTAAAATCAATGAAATGAATAGTTCCAAAAATTGACATTAATGATATGCTATAATAAAAATCTTTCATAAAATGATTTATGATTCTTAAAAATTTTATATTTAAAAAAGTGATTATAATATGGTTTATAATTTCATATACGGTCTATTTATGGTCCTTTTATCCATTTATAGTGTCTTTATTGACCCTCAAACGTTATAAATAATTGTTTTCGTGGAATGTGTGAGAGGGTTAATGAGGGATTAAAACCAAAACATAAGGGTGAGAATATGATAAAAACATGTCTAGTTTTTATTTTAAGAGAATGTTTTTATTTTTACCCATCCTATAGTTTGAATATATTATTTTGGATCAATTTATAATTGATTTTTAATTTATATAAATTTAATATTTTAAAAATTCCAAGACTGCTCCTCCCCACTCCTATAAAAAGGCATCTTATCATACATTTACATCACACTAAAAAAATATTTTCATCTACCAATACTAACCAAAATCCATTCAAAACATCCCTCCCCACATTTCACATTCCTTAATTAAGTCATAATAAAAACCTTATTGGTCTTATTGTGTTATTAAATGGTGGATTTCTGAAGAAGATGTATTGTCTTTAAACAAGCATTTCTATTTTATTTTTTAAACCACATCCATAAAATATTAATTAAAAATTATTATATATTAAAAAAATATCTTCCATTTGCTAATTTTCTTTTATGTTTAAGGTAAACCCCATATCAATCTATTCTTCTATAAAATTGGAAAAAACCCATCATCTTTGTATAGGTAGGGCTACTACCTCGTGAACCGATGTAATTAATTTTCCATCATCATATCTCATTACAAGATTATAATAATGGAATTAATGTTTTTATATGATATTAATGAAATATTTTTCATTATGAAAGCATAATATTTCATTTACCTTCTTACCATTCCATTAACTAAAAATGATAATGTCGTGTGTATGTCTGTATACGTGTGGACTACCACCTCCACAAAGAGATATTATTCATTTTTCATCCCCACAACACATAGGTGATATATATATATATATATATATATTTATTTATATTTCATGAAAATATATTATATTTAAGATATTATAATGAATATATAATGTTAAAATGATACTAAACTTTTTTCCATAATGATCATTAAAAAATAGAGGTGTTTCTTATTAGTACATATGGAATATCATCTCCATGATTGTAACATAGTTCCTTTTTCATATACATATTTAGTGGATGGCTTTAAAAGAACAATTTATATATATAATTAATAAATATTTCATCATTATTATTTTGGATATGATTTAATAATGTATCTTTGGCCATATTCATCCTACAGAATTCATTTTGGACTTATGAACCACATATCATCAAAATATCTAATTTGAACCTAAATAATTATGTAATTTCCATAATGGGTTAATAAGTGAAATAAAAGTAATAATTAACATGAAAAATGTTCTCAATAAATAAAATGACAAACATAGTATTATTATCCATTAAGATAAATAGTTTACATGATGATTTGGACTCAAGGAAATGGACATTCATTTAAAAATCCTCTCGAAATGTCTCCCTTAAAACACTTGTTTCTGCATGCACATGATTGGTATAAATTATTTCAAGGATGATTTTATATGCACATAAAATAATTATAAATTAAATTTTAGGTCACATGTGACATTTTTTAAAAGGTTTTTAAAAATGAACCTTTTTCAATAATGTTTGTCTTGTATTAAAAAAAGATGAAAATGAATGTTCTATTTTAACGTATACATCGACAATGAGTTTTCCCACCATAGTAAATATTATTTTAAGTTTGTTTTCATCTAAAATATATCATGTTTTCTTTAATGAAAACCCATATTATTAATTTGATATGTATTTATGTATTCAAAATTGATTATTAATACAAATTGGTATTTTGATATCCATATTTTTTTGCACACATGTTTTAAATATTTTTTCTTGGGTTTTATTAAAGATATACTTATTGTTCATTGTTTATAAAGGGTTAATCCCAATTATAGATTACAAGTCATCCCAATATTTTCTATAAAAAATTTTCATACAAATATAATTGGTTTATCACATTATATCTCATATGATCGGTACTCCTAGATAATGATTAAACGCATTGGTGAATGATTGTGTTCTATAAAGAATTATATTACACCTTAGATTAGTGGTTATACCAATTTGTATGATTTTTTCAATGGATTTAAGATGATGATATCCTAAGGCAACTATATGAAATCTTATTCATTCTAATGGGTATTCATGGAATTTTTTTGATATCAAATGGTAATATAATGTTATTTAAAAGGGAAAAAATAATATCCTTTTCAGATAAAAATGTATGTTTTTACTAAAAATGTTTTCCTAGATTTTCGTCAATGGAATAATTTATTTTACTTTCTTATTTACCTTACTGATATTTTTTTTCTTATCCCATGATTAATTTTTTTTTCTTTAGTGTTAATGATGGGTGAGGGAAAAAAATAAGTCAAGTAGAATGTCATGAATATTTTTCATTAATTGAATTCATATTTTATATTATAATTTTTATATTAAGGGAAAAATTGACACTCTATAGAAGTTTCCACTTTAAATATATATTGGATTGTTATATAAGAGTTATGAAAAAACACTCTAAATCTCTAAACATAATGCATCTTTTTAAATGTAAAAATGTAATTTATATTTTAATGTCACTAGAATATTTCATGTTTAAGTATGGTCCCATACTATTATATTTAATATACATAAATGTATTATATTTAACAATGTCATAGAGATTCTCTCCATGTTGAACAATAAAAATTTTCAATTTTTTTCTAATATCCTACATATTACATTCCATACACATTACTTCTATATATACAATCCTTAATATAATATCCTTATCAACAGGCATAGATTGAGGAGTAAAATTTGAAGGCCTGGTAGGTAAACAAATCAATAAAAGATAACTTTTGTCTATGGTATAAATAATAGAAAATAGATATTCTTTAAGATCTCTAATGTATCCTTTATAGCTATCCATTTGAGTTAGAAAACATACAATCTCATGTTTCATATGACCAAACGTGACAAATAACTTTAGTATAATATTATCTATTAAAATTTCAATGGTATATATAACATCAAATTTCCTATCATACTCATTAACACAGTTAAAACATAGAGACACTTCATTCGAAACCTCTAGAAAAAAATGAAATGAAAAAATTCAATGGAAGTGTTCCATGAAGAGGTAAAGAATGAATGAAAAACATGTTGAGGTGGGACTGACTATGGTAAAGAATGTATATCTAAATGATTGGATGTATAACTAGAGTCCCTAAACTAATATTTTTAAGGTCTCTTCATAGAACCATTATTATAAAAAAACACACAAAGAGGTATCTCTGCTTGATGAATTGAAAATTCAGATTCTTCCACAGCCAACAAATATGGTCTGGGAGAAGAATCATAAACTATATCTCTTTCAACTAGATTAACTAAACCCTTTATATTAGAGGGAGGATTAGCCTACATATGGAAAAAAATTGACATCTCAATTCTTACTTGATCCTTGAGAACTTGTGAAGAATGTATTTGTATAGCTGGCATTGAAACTACGTAAAAAATAGATAAAAAAGGATTACATATATAAGGATTATTTTGATCATGGTAATCAGAGTATCTGTTATTTTTACCACAATCCAAATTAGTCCATAAATTATTGTCAAATAAGAAATTATCTAGAGAATAATCCTCCCTTGGAGGTGGGTCATCAAATATGGGGATCCTCAAATCACAGACATGGGGGAATCTCTCTGATAATATTTTCATCTTTATCACTATAAAAATATATAATAATTAATTCAAAAGTGAAAGATATATGAGTTATCCCCCCCACATCAGGATTTACACCTTCTATTATAGTTTTAACTTCTACTTGAACTCCTTAAGAGTTTTAATTTTCAAGAGAAGGTGTTCCAATGATAACTTGGTTTTGTGGAATCAAAGATAGGGGCTCCTAAAATCCTTAAAATGGGAGAAATCTCTCTTATAGGATTACCTTATTTTTCACCCTCATAATCTATGATAATGTTTCCTAAAATAAAGTAACTATGAGTTTTCTCACCCTCATGATTTATTCCTTCTCATATTGGTTCATCTTCAAAATGTTCTTTTTTTTCTTTTGATATTTATTGACAAGGAGTGGCCATGATATCTTCAAAAGTTTTTATAGATTCTTAACATAAATCAACCATGTCTTGAGAAACATTTTCATTTGAATAATATTTATACATGACTTATCTTTTGGATCCATGATTAGATCAATGGTATCTATAGGAAAATTTGGGTTCCTCACTAGATTAAACCTAGAACATAGTTTCTCATCAACTTCATACCACATTTTCATCATGTTTTATAACTGAATTTCAAACTTATTCATGCAGTTTCATTAAGGAAAACACAACCATAATAGTTTTAATTATTTATTCCATTAGGATTCAATATTTTTGAATGTAACACAGCCGAAATGGACATAGGAAAATGAAAGGTGTAAAACCATGATTATTTCACACTAAGATCTTCCATGTACCCCCTTAGACACAACGATTGATTTATTTGAATTCCATAAACCATAATATACCAGGGGAAGATGTATTTATATCTAATGGTACTGAAATCTCCATTTCAATGGTATATTGTGCGTTTTATGAACTTTATTAATATCCTACCCTTGATTGATATCTATATAGAACTAATTATTTGAGTAGATCAGTCTCCAGTTAACTCTTCCAGGTAAATTAATAGCTTATAATGAATATGGTATATAGGATTGGATATTTGAATGATTTTTTATTCCCTTAAAGAAATAGATTTTAATACAATCCACTTAAAAATATAATGAGAACTCGAATTAATGACCATCCAAAATAGTTGTTTAGATATCTACTATGTCTCCAACATCAAAAAAATATTAAAATCATTCAATGATAGGATATTGAATAGATAATAGTTGTAACATCCCAACCCTCACCCATTGGCTTCATATGCGATACTCGGTGTTATTATGCCTTAGGTGACATGCCAAAAATACCAAAGGACACTGATATATTATATAGGTTTCATAATGAAATTTGGTGATGATTTTTCCACAGAAAACAAAACAATAAAACCATGAAAAATAAAAAAATACTACTATATGATGCACGAGTACAAAGAAATACAACTAAATGTATAACCAAAACAAACCACAACAATATCATAGTATAATTATGAAAAAAGACCAAATAAATTCAAGAAACGGAAGAAAAAAACTCTGAAAATCTCAACATACTCTAAGCTACAACTCCAAAATTACATGATCATGGTATCATGATGAATCACTGATAAAATTAGTTACCTTTCCTTTACCTTTTACTTAATATAAGACATCTAAAAACCCGCTATAGTTCCCATGTAGGGGGTGAGTATATAACTCTGTAGGATTTTACCAATGACTTTCTAAGTCACACAAATATGATAGAAAATGTTATAGAATTTATATAAAATAGTTGAAAACAATTTATGGTGTCTATTTCAATACAAATCAATTTTAGAAACCAATAATTTTATCTAAATCCATTATATTTCCTTGGAAACAACAAAAAAAGTCTTTAAAAGCATTTCTCAAATCATATTTTGGAATACGCATTAAATTCCACGCATTCAGACAACCACAGACATCCATAAATGCTTTTCATCTATGAACCTCACTATACTCGTGAGTGGTGAGTTATACATTAACCAATCCATCACTTGGTGAACCATTATGATTGGTGAAACATCACACCCATTCCATCCAATTTTTAAGGGGGGGGGGCTTCTTCGCCTTATTAATATGAAATTCACATGAACAAAAACCAAGAATGTGTTCCAAAAAACCATGCCAATTCATTTCAATAAAAAATTATATTATTGAAAATATATTCTAACAAAATTTCAATGAATTGAAACCAAGTCATGATCTAAAACAATCATTTGAAAATATTTTACCACAATGAAATTTCCTTAAAACCAATAAATTACACAAAATATGAGGTATGAAAGTGATGAAGGACTCTCACGCGCATCACTTTCAGAACAAATAACCTCCAATGAAGCCAAATCAAGTTATGATAATCCCTTCAGAGTATCATCATGGCCATCATGATATTGTATAACCTCTACCTCTGAGTCTCCCAAATGAAACACCTACACCTACCACATCATAGAATATTGCACCATCATCTCAATCAAATACCCTCTACCATCATCCACCCTTATATCTTGGTTAAAGATTTCCAAGTTCTCTATTTATCTTAAATAATTCACTGAACCCCAAAAAATCCTTCCTCAACATTGTACTCAAATCATTTTACAAAAAAATAAAATTCTCCAAGGTGTAGGTGATATAAAAAAAATAATCCTAAGAAAACATTTTCAAGCTTCACTATTGAAAATTCAAATCATGGAGAGAAAAATCATTCTCTAAGAACTTCTGATCTATGACGACCAAAAAGGGATCTCCAATTAGGTAATTCCACCACTAATTTAGAACAAACACCACCACCACCAACTCCAAATCATGGATGGCATAGTTATGCTCATGGTGATGTAAGTCAGCAGACCAAAGATAAATTGTTTCCAACTATTGCATCATCATTACCCCCAAACCTATATAGAAATCATTATAAAACACCATAAACATAACACCCTCCTTGGGAAACTAAAGATCTAGAGAACATTAAGGTTATGGGTGTAGTAGAAGCATGGTTGGGACATCACAAAATTTTGACTTTTACCATGATCAATTATTTTTCTGGCATCAATATGACGATAAACACCAGTCTCCATGAAATATAATCATATATTTAGATAAAGAATAAAGGGCCCCGAAACCTTTAGATAAGATCTTTCAAATCATGTTTATAATTAATTTAATTAATTTCAAAATGAAAAATAATACTTGGATATTTGGTATTTTTCATCATTGATGATGTTGATCATCTGTAATGACCCTTCCATATTATCTTGTTGAGATTTTATGGATCCAAACAACAATCCCTCTAGCGGTGATCCACATGTGCTTTGATGCCCTCCGATTGACACCGCTCATTCTCTGGGTGCTAGCGCGACAAAGCGAGTGTCTTGTGTCGGCTGTTCATGATCACTTGTTCTTAAGTCTGGATGAACGTCTCCTCTTCTTGAGAGGGTATAAAAGATTATTCAAGAGAGAATTTTTTGGCTCAACAATTCTCAATTCACCAGGAATTTGGTGTGGTGTATGTCACAATAGGCCTACTTGTCTAGTTATATACATGGAATTAAAGTTAAAATATTTAATTTCATAACAATAATTAAATAAATTCATTAACATAGAGAAAACCCATGCTTATAATAATAATATTTCATCATTATTCATGGGGAGACAACTTTCACCAAAAAGAATTATAAAATAAAATTCCCCATCACAAAATAATAACTGCGTCATTATTATATTAACTTCTTCCACCTAGTTAAATAATTATTTGTCTTTTTGGAAATAATTATATTATTATCGGGCCGACCTTGGTATTCTCAAAATACACTTCCATTTATTGAACTCCTGAATAAATAAATAAATAATTTATTCCCTTAAATAAATATTTAATTTACAAACTAGTAAATAAATATTTATTAAATGTTCAATAAAATAAATAAATATATTTAATTTAATTTGTGCGATCATTTTAACTTGAATAAAATTATTCCACGGTCTTGAGAATAACATTAATTTCATTAATTAAATTGAAATAGAGTCTAACCGAGACCACAAAAAACGCATAGTGTGCGACCCTCTAGGATTCATTCTCATTGGCATTAGGCAGGCTTGCCTATAGTCCAAGAGTACTGTCTAGAAATAGGTCAAGTAACCCAATATAAAGAAGATAATGTCACTAAAATAACATCCACATATGAACTCTCACTCTGTAATATAATCCTTTTGTCGCAATATCTCATCAAGAAGGTTTCAGGATAATGTAATAATCTTTTATTCTTGATATGTCATTCTTTGACTACCTGAAAAAACTTATCATTACACCATGGCTATGGAATTTTGCACGACGGTTATATTTCAATCAAAGGATATAAACTTCCATAAATGGAAGGGAAAAATCTTTCCACAAATTATCCATTAATAACATGCCACTTGTGACGCACCCAACGTACCCTACTTCCCGCCAATTGTCTACGTGACGGTTTTCATCAGTAAATAAAAGTGTGTGAGTTGTGACATGTATTAATGATAATATTAAATTATAAAAATCATTACACATTCTCGTAGATAGAAATATTCAATGACACTAAAGCATGTGAAATTCATATTAGCAGGTATGTTCTCATAATCTCCTATCTTGGAGATTTCCAAGTGAGAACTTCATGAGAGGAAGTATCATCTTCTTACGAGCACTCACACCTGACGGTCTACATGCTATGTGTCCCATAATAGTATGTCATCCAACATCAGAATTATATTTAAAAATATTGTTATAGCATTTCAATATTCTCATCTTAGCGGGGAACTGCCATGACCTTATCAATGCAACAGATAATCTAGGTCATTATTACATCATTTTCATGAAAAACAATGAACAATATGTAATAACACATTAAATATTCATGTAATAAAAGTAAAACCAGTTAGTTATAGGACACAAAATCTTAAAAACTCCCACTTGGACTAGAGCCAACTGCCTACGACTTCTAGTCCGCTAGACCTCACATGATGATCATGTTTTTGCTTAGTCAAGGCTTTAGTCAAGTGGTCTTCTGTGCTGTCTTCGGTGGAAATATTGTTTACTACTACTTCACCTCTCTGAGAAAAATCTATCAAGAGATGATGCTTCTGAATTATATGCTTCATCCAATGATGTGACCTTGGATCTTTTGCGAGATCCACTGCTAAGGTATTTTCACAGTATAGTGTGATGGGATCATTACTACTAGGTATCACATCTAGCTCCTGAAAAAAGCTTCGCATCCAAACTTCTTCTTTAGCTACCTCAAAAGCTACAATATACTCAGACTATACTGTAGAATCTCTGACCAAACTCTTCTTTGAGCACATCCAGCTCACTGCACCTCCATTCAAAGTGATGATGTATCTCTTTTTTGACTTCATGTCATCTTGATCAGTCTGGAAACTAGCATCTTCATATCCTTTAATGACTAGTTCCTTATATGCTCCATAAACTAGGAACAAATCCTTAGTACTCCTTAGATACTTTAGGATATTCTTGACTACCATCCAATGGTGGTCACCTGGTTCAGCTTGGTATCTTCCTACCACACTCAATGCATAGGCGATATCTAGCCTAGTACATAGCATGTTATACATGACTGAACCAATCCCTGATGCCTATGGAGTCCTTACCATTATCTTGCTTTCATCATATGTCTAAGGAAACATTTTCTTGGAAAGATGAATTCTATGTGATCCTAGAAACAATCCCCTCTTGGATTTTTCTATACTAAATCGCTTCACTATCTTATCAATGTATGTACCTTGACGTAGGCCTAGAAATCTATTAGATATATCATGATGGATCTTGATCCCAAGAATATACACTACCCCACCCAATTCTTTCATGGTGAAGCATTGATTAAACCATGCCATAACAGACTGTAAGACAGGTATCTCATTTCCAATAAGTAATATGTCATCAACATACACTATTAGGAAAACGACTGCACTCCCACTAAACCATTTTTCGACACAAGGCTCACATTCCTTATTGATAAAACCAAATTATTTTTTTCCTTCTTCAAAATGATTGTTCCATGACCTGGAGGCTTTATTTAATCCATAAATGGATTTATACAACTTGAAAACCTTTTTGGTGTATTTTGAAGCCACAAACCCTTTAGGTTGTGTCATGTAGACATATTCATTAAGGTTCCCGTTAAGGAATAAATTCTTGAAATCCATTTTCCGAATCTCATATTCATGGTAATCTGCAATAGAATGTAGAATTCTGATGGATTTAAAAATTGTAACTGGTGAGAAGGTTTCATCATAGTCGATTCTGTGATGCTATTTAAACCCTTTTGTAGTCAGTCATGACTTATAGGTACTGACATGTCCTTCCATGTCCAGTTTCTTCTTGAATATCAATTTTCAACCAAAAATATTTACAACAACTAGAAGATCTACCAAAATATATAATTGGTTTTGGTACATGGAATCCATTTCAGAATTCATGTCTTTTTCCACTTGTAAATGTCTGTACCACTTCTTCATGGTAGGTTAGAGGATCATCATTATCAACTAATAATGAGTCACTATCCTTGGTAAATATAAAATTGTAACTTTCTGGTTCTCTAACCTCTCTTGTACTCCTACGCAGTACTTGTGTCTCTAGAACAGATACTTCTTCCATGGGGCTGTGTGGAATCTGTTCCTGTACCAACTCTTGTGTACCTTGATCCTTGAATTCATCGAAATCTATATTACTACCATTATATCTTTTAGATATGTGCTCCCTCTCAAGGAATATGGCATGTCTTGCCACTATAATTTTTTTTGTCTTTGGGGTTGTATATGTAATATCCCCTTGTTTCCTTAGGGTATCTTATAAAGGTACACTTTGTTCCTCAGGGTGCACGTTTGTTACCTGAAGAGGCCTTACCAAATTATTTTCTAACACACACCTATAAATTTGATAAGATGATTTTTTACACTCCATAACTCATACATAATATCATTTATCGATTTATTCGGTACTTGGTTTAGTTTGTGTGTTTTTGTTTGTAACGTATACCCCAAAAAGGATAATGGAAGACTTGCATGACTCATCATTGGTCTCACCATTTCCAACAAGGTGTAGTTCCCCCTTTCTCTTAAACCATTTCATTGAGCTGTGTAAGGAGGAGTGAGTTGGGATAGGATCCTAAACTTCTGTAAGTAATCAATATAGTCCTGATTAAGATATTCACCACCTCAATCTGAGTGGAGTTTCTTAATATTTACACCAAGCTGGTTCTCAACCTCATTCTTGTATTCCATGAATTTATCAAAGTAATCTCACATATACCTAATTATGTAGATATATCCATATCTACTAAAATCATCAGTAAAAGTTATGAATTATAAGTACCCACCCCTTGATTCACCTAGAAATGGTCCCCACTCATCTGTATGAACCCATTCTATAGGGTCTTTATCCCTTCCACCTTTCCTACCAAGTGGGGCTTTGGTCATTTTTCCTTGTAAACATGCATGACAAACACCAAGTGGTTTTATTTCAAAAGAATCTAAATATCCATCTTGATGTAACTTTGTCAATCATTTCTAATTTACATGACCTAGCCGATGATGCCAAAGTTGGGTGTGGTATGAGTCATGTGAAGTATCTTTGTCGTCGATTGTCTCTACTTGGTTTGTGTAATCCAATGCACAAAGACCATTGTATAAATGTTCCCTACCAAAACAAATGTTATCTTTATTAAAGAAGCAACATTCATTTCCAGAATTGAAGACAAATCCATCTATATCCAGTATAGATACATACATTATATTTTTGGTTACAAAAGTCACATAAAAACAATCCTTTAACACTAAGATCATCCCAGTTGGCAACGTGAGGTGTTAATCCCTGACAGTTACACCGGCAAGGCTGGATCCATTGGATCCTCATAGATCTACCTCCCCTCGATAAATCTTCCTGAATTTACTTGGTTCATGTATTTGGATACATATGTGAAAACAAAAAGACGTATCTATTACCCAATTGGCAGAAATAGATAGATTGAATTCGATAAAAAACGCACGAGAAACATCCCCTTGCTTCTTAGGCTGGGTGCAGTTCTTCTTCACGTGGCCCTTCTTGCCACATGCGAAACAAAAAGCCTCATGTTGCCTTGCCTCCCCTTTGATTTTCCTTTTCATGGAAGACCATGAATAAGCTTTGGTCTTAAATCTCTCCACCTTCCCTTTCCTCTTATTCACCATAAGTATAGAAGGCTTTTCATGCTTTATATCTTTGTCCACATGGAGAATAAGGATAAGAAGATCAGATAGAGACTTCTCAATGTTGTTCATATTTAAATTGACAACAAATTTAGAGAATATCTGAGGGAGTGATGCAAGAATGAGATCGGAGCCCATTTCTTTAGAGAGTTTAAACCCTAGAACCTCCATGGGATCAATGTAGCCAATGAGCTTGACTACATGAGGACCAGATGGGGAACCTTCGCATAGATGACTCTAAAAGGGTGCCTAAGAGATCTCAAACTTTTCCTGTCATGATCTCTCTTTTTAAATACCATGTAGGTTCTTCCGTATGCTATAAGCATCCATGTTTTCATGAGACTTCATGAGATCACTAGAAATTTATGATAACATCAAAAATTGAACATCAACCGTGTCATTCATATGTTTATCATAGACCAGGAAATCTTCATCACTCGCCTCTTTCGTAGGAAGATCAGGTAATGCTGAATCCAGTAAATAAGACTTCTGTTCATGGCATAGGATATCCCGAAGTCATCTAAACCATTCTTGGAAGTTACTGCCAGTGAGGATGTTGTCTTTATCTAGAATTGATCTTAGGGATAGTGTGGTTGAAGAGCTAGTAATTGTTATTATACAATTAAAATAGAAGATCATTAGTACTTTCTTGATTACATTTTATGAGTATTAATATATTTTATTAAGTTTCCCACTGTTTTATCATGTTCTAATAGCCTCACTATTGAACTCAGAATGTCTATTTTCCATGATATTTCTAGTTTCAAGGATACATATTTCCCTTCACATAACCTCAACAAGGGTTGGTCAAGATATTAAAAGATATTTAGGTAGGTATTTCTTTTCCAACTCCGGTCTAGCAGCCCCGTGACCTGTTGAGTGGACTCCCCATTCCTGAAATCATTTCTTGGGATTTCCTCAACTCTTGCCTCCAATATTACACCAAGTCTAGAAAGGTATACTCCTCTTGATTTAATATGGTTAAGTCAACACGAAACCATTCATATGGACTTCCTATATAAAAGTAAGTGTCCCAACAAGGGTTGGTCAAACACATAGTTTTATTGATTTTTTACCTTAATCACATTACGGAAGTCTTGGTCTGACTTAATATTTTATTTGAGGGATTTTTATCCCTTATGCATGAATTTATTATTATTTTATGCTTGTTAAAATTAAGTGGGACATACTTATATGATTAAGCATGTCTTGATAATATTTACGCATAAGTCTAGTTTATTTTAGTTCCATATTGCATGCTTGTTTAATTCATTAATTATGATGTCGAAACAACACAGAAATAATGATAAACCATGAAAATGATTGAAATAAAATAAAGTAAATGGCATGATATTGTGATTTTCAAATGGTTAGTTTATCTAGAGGTTGATAAAATAACCATATCCTTGGGGAGAAACATCTTGACCCTTTTGGGTTCGTGTTTACAGCTTCCACCTATCCACCTCTGTATGTCCAGGGATTGGTTTTTTCTGGGATCTAACATGAACCACCTCCACTAGCTTGGGAGTTCCATCCATTACATATTCCATTTTATTAACACACATGTCTATATGGGGAAAAGGGGGGATTTCACATAAAATAAAACATGGGGATTCATTCCCTACATATTAATGAAAAGAAGGCTTGCAGGCCAACAAATTTAATTCAAATAAATAAATTAAAAGAAATCATCAACATACAAAGGTCTTGGTATAGGTAGTGATCATTCATACATGTAATGATATTTATGCATAAATAAAACTATAATTAAATTATTTAATCATTTTTGTTCAAGATATATCATGCTCGAATCATTTAATTATTATCTTTAATTAACCAATCATTTTATCTTAAATCCTTTTCTGAATTTCCTTGAGATTTGAATCCATCATAATTTTAAACAAATAAATTCATTTAAAATTATCTTAGTACATAACTTTTACCTGGGAGTAAACCCAGCGAATTATTATTCATTACTACCCAATGAGTATAAATGAACACTAAGAAGATGGTACATGTCTCAAGGGTTTTTATAATATAATAATAAATTTTTATAAATTTGTGTAATTTGGATGAGTACATGATGTGTAGTTCCAACTACATGGGGTGTACTATTGTTCACTATCTATATGAAGTACATGACTGGGGAAACGACGTGTTAGTGTACTTCAGAAATCTTCGGAGTATACAGAGTTTCCAGTTGGACACACACTGTGTAGTTCCTCATTACACGGTCTCCAACCAGGCAAGACTTGTATAGGGTATACGGTCCAACCCTAACCCAAAGGTACTACATGCCAGGTCTATTTAATACACACGACGTGTAATTCATAAACCATGTTCCACCTGTTCCTGGTGAATACACAGAGTCATTTATAACATTTAAAGACTCCAACACACAGCTTGGTTTGGCGGACCGGTTTGATCCATTGAATCATGACTACACAGCGTGTACTGCCATATAAAAAATGTGTGGTCTGGTGTTGTATGGCTAGGATGCTTTGGAACCTTCAGATGAGATCCCCTATTTTATTTTAATCAAAATTAAAGGAAAAGAATATTTATGTATGGTGAATGAGAAACGAAAGGGGAATAGATCTTGAGATTCAGATTGTTATAGCTATTAACTTGAATTTAAACAACTAAATTATTAAATGTGTAATTCCTCAACAAAATATTTTAATAATTATAAACTATGATGTAACTTCTTTGATACCACTTGAATGTTTTGGGCACAGTGGAAGCGTGGTTGGGATGACACCCAATTTTTATTTTTACCATTATCAATGATTATTTTGGTATCATTAAAATGATGAACTCTAGTCTCCATGGAATATAATACAAGATTTAGATAATGATTAATGAGGCCTGAAACCTTTAGAGATGATTTTTCACATCTTGTTTATAATTAATTTAATTAGTTTCATAAAGAAAAATAATACCTGGATCTTTGGAATTTTTATTTGTAGATGATGTTGATCATTTAGAATGACCCTTTTGAATTATCTCATTGCGCTTGTAAGGATCTAAACTAGAATCCCTCTAGCGGTGATCCACACGTTCTCCGATGGCCTCCGATTGACATCACTCGTTCTCCGGGTGCTAGCGTCGCGAAGTGAGTGTCTTGTGTCATTCATTCTTGATCGCTTGTTCTTCGGTCTTGAAGAAGGTCTATTATTCATGAGAGGGGAGAGAAGATGATTCGGGGGAGAAATTGATTGGCTCCACACTTCTCAATTCACCAGGTGTGTGGTGTGGTGTATGGAATAATAGGCCTACATTTGTATTTATATACATGGAATTTTAGTTACAATTTTTAATTGCAAAGAAAAAATTAAATACATTTATTAACATAGAGAAAACTCATGATCATAAAAATAACAACGTTTCATTGTTCATAGTATGTCAACATGCACAAAACAAAATTATAAAATAAAATTCAGTGTCATTAAATAATAGCAGCATCATTATTATTTTAACTTCTCCCAACTAGTTAAATAATTACTTAACCTCTTGAAAATAATTATTTTACTACTAGACTGACCATGGTCTGCTCGAACTCTGCTTCCATTTATTGAACACCCGAATAAATAAATAATTCATTTACAAACTAGTAAATTAATATTTATTAAATAATCAATAAAATAAATAAATATACTTTATTTAATTTATACGATCATTTTAAATTGAATATAATTATTCCATGGTCTTGAGAATAATATGTATTTCATTAATTAAATTCAAATGGAATTTACCCAAGACCACCAAAAACAATTAGTGTTTGACCCTCTAGGATTCTTTCTCATTGGCATTAGGCAGGCTTGCCTAAAGTCAAAGAGTAATGTCTAACAACGGGTCAAGGCACAAAAAAGAAATAATGTAAAGTCACAACAATGACATCCATATATGAATGCTCATTGTGTAATATAATCCTGTTGTCACAATATCTCATCAAGAAAGTTTCATGATAGTTTCATCAACTTTTATGATTTATACGTCATTTTTTGACCACCAGAAATAAAATCATCATTACACCATAACCATGGAATTTCGTGCAATGGTTCTATTTCAATCAAAGGATAGAGAAATAAAATTCCATATATGGAAGGGACAAATCATTCCTTGACTTATCCATTAATAAAATGCCACTCGTGACACACCCAACATACCCTACTTCCCACTAACTGTCGGAGTGATGGTTTTTGTCAGTAAATCAAATTATGTGAGTCGTGACACATATTAATGACAATCTTAAATTCTAAATATCATTACACACACTCATAGATAGAAATATTTGATGGCACTAAAACATGTGGAATTCCTACTAGTGGGTATGTTCTCATAATCTCCTATTATGTAGATTACCAAGTCTGATCTTCATGAGAGGAAGTATTATATGCTTATGAGTACTCGCACCAGACGGTATTCATGATATGTGTCCCAATATAGTATGTCATCCAACTTCATAACTATATATATGAATATTGTTATAGTATTTCAAGGTTCTCATCATTGTGGGGAACTACCATTAACTTATCAATGAAACAAATACCATAGGACATTATTACATCATAGTCATGCAGAACAATGAACAATATGTAATAATACATTAAATATCCTTGTAATAAAAGTAAAACCAGTTGGTTCTAGGATACCAACTCTTGAAGAACTAACCAACTTCCACTTTTGGTAACTGAACACTACATAACACTTATTAGTCCACACCAATGTTTAGTCCTTCTTTGTAAATTCTATCAATATGGATACATCGTGAGAGTTATCAGACACAAAACCTTGATAATAGCCTGCAAGACCAATGAAAATAAAAAAATAAAATAAATTATTTATTGTTTCCTAAGAAACAATTTCCTCTACCTTCAACAGGTCTACTTCCATATAGTACATGGAGATAACATTCCTGAGGAAATGAACCTCTCATGAAAAAAAACATAAACATGGGAAATTTTATATAGATCTGGGTGTGTCAAAGAACCTTCATGGTAGCTTTGAGATGATCATAATTAACCTATTTTTACTTTTAGCATATTAGATATAATCAATGAATATGGTGAGGAAATATTCCATTAACTCATATATCACTGAGTTCATAAATCCTGTAAACATGGTTTTTTGTTCGTAATACCAAATGGAATGACTAAAAATTTAATGTACTCATACTTACATCTGATGGAAGTCTATAGGATATTATCCTCCCTTACTATCAATTGGGGATATCCAGACCACGGATTTAATATATAAAACCATCTATCCTCTATTATATGTACCAAAAATAATTTATCCAAAGAAAGGGTAATGGTTTTTTAACATCACATGATTCAACCTCCAGTAGTCTATGCACAACTCATACTACCATCTGGCTTCTTAGTGAAAAAAATTGGGGAAACCCATAGAGACACACTAGCCCTAATAAAACCCTTCTACATCACATATTCTATCCAAATACTCAACTATTTCTAATATTTGGTTTTATCCAAGAAGGATAAATCGAATTCGGTCAATAACCATGGTAGAAGTATATCCCAAACTCAACATCACATCGAGGGGGTAGAATCCAAAACACCTCAGGGAAAATATCCAAAAATGTCCCATGAACTTGAGGAGCCCCACAATACTATTTTCCACCAATTTTATTGTAATCTCACTCAAAAAATAAAGAAGGGGATCCACACACCGACTACCCACCAGATAACCCCTCTTTCCAATGAAAATAACATGTGAGACATCCACATCTAAAAACACAAATCCCCTCACTATTTTATTTTTAGAATGACATTGTATGACTTCATCTGAAGTAATAAAAGGTCCCCAAAGGGGTGATCTGTCCCCATAATTAGTCTATACCACTGGCACACAACAAACATGCGAGTTTGTCCTCTGATTATTATATTCAATGACAAGGGAAAATGAAGATTATCCACATCTATTACCATTTAATAGACAAGATGATTTGAAAAAAGGAGTTTGAATATATTGAAATAAACAAGAAATAAATAAGGGTACATAACAAATAGATCATCCCTCGAATGATGTCAACCCCTTATGGTGTTTGTGCCTCCACTGCATGCAACTAACCATGCCTAAGTCCTCGATCTCTCTAATGATGACAAGATCTACAACCCTGATCAAGTTGTGGTCCAAGAACATGAGGAAAATCTTGAGGTTGACCTATACCCACTCCACCTCCCCTTGGAAGAGCATAAGACTATTGACCCTACTGATGAAATTCTCTCACTGGAAACTACTATTGAGGATAGCGTCAAACCTATCCATCTCCACAAAACTGATCTTGGTGAACCAATGGGAATTATTTTTTTTGATGTCTAGGAACCCAAAAAATAAATAACACAACCCAAAAGTCCCCATGAAAACCTTAGAATCCATTGGCCCCAAAAGGTTGGAACATATACTAGTATGGTTAACTCCCCACCGATAGAGACCTCTATTGTACCCATGCATGAGACCTACCACATATAAAATTCCTCTTTTTGGAGCCCTGCTAGTTCCCCTCTAATGATTAAATACCACATGAGTGAATATACCACATCACCTAAACCTTTATAAAATCTTATAGATATAATGAGAATGTAAACTATTCACCAAACATACTAGATAAAATGATGGAGTTTCTCTTTAGGAATTCTCTCACATGACTCCTCATTTAGAAAAAAATATTTTGGAAAAACTGATAAGGTTATTTAACTTGATTCCCAACTCCTGCACTAATATACTTCCATTCTGAAGAGAACATATCTCCTTCCTCTACACTTATATCAAGGTCGATGGAAGGAATTTTACCTGGAACTCATTCTAAAAAACAAACCATGAATCAACAGCCTCCTTCCACCCTCCCATATACAGTGCCCACCATTGAGTCATAGATCCCAACATCTAACTAACTACCAAAGGGAAATTGTTACCCATAGGGGCCCATATAAAGCTGAAAATGATCTCATTAATCTACAATAATCTCTATCTCTACATCTGAAATACTTCCCTCATACATCCCAAAGTCTGCTGCTGAAAAGAGTGCAATTTCCTTTTCCACTAATCATCCTCCTCAATAGAATTAACCCTTTATTTATAAACTTGATTATACTACTAATCCTATACTACATGAACCCCACACTGATGGTGTTAAGGATCCATGGATAATTATAAAATAAGAATTTATAATCCCAGTAGTATGAAATTTTATTTAGGGTCATTTTAATTCACTTTATTCATTGTACCCTTCACAAAACAACACATATCAAACAAGAATACAAGTCATTAAGATTAATGTACCACTCCTAGGTATCTACACTGCAAATAGGTAAACATAACATGCTCATTCAATATGGTTAGAGTTTCTGTACTAGATCATGGGGGCCATAAAATCCCATGTCAAAACTGATATTTGTAGCCTATGTCATGTATGAATTTATAATGGAATTGATTTCACACGAACCCCTACAATCCTCACTATGCGCAACTCCAAATTTCATAATATCTCTTAACCATCAGCCTCTGAAACCACTCTATCATGACTTCTCCAATAGAAGAAACCTCAATGAGGGGCCAGAGACAATGACCCCAAAGTCCTACCTCTAATATGCCCTAGGATGGAAACTATCACCAAGGGTTTAAAAATATCATGAAATGAGAGGAATTACAATCTAATATTTGTAATATAATGAGATTAGATTAATCAATCATAAGAAAATACTTGAAATAATATAAAAATAAACCAAAACCAATCCAAAAAAAATTATAAATAAATCTGATATAGATATATTCCTCTAAAAGTAAATACCAAAAAGAGAAGCTAAAAAGGAGACACAAGAAATGTCCTGATGTCTGAGCTAGTAATGTTTATCATGGCCCAATTATTCATCTTGGAAACCTAAAAATTAGTTTATATACATAGGGTGATAATACAAGTATAAACAAAAATAAAACCATAGTATCTCATGTACGTGGGGATGAATAATACTAAACCACACACGAGAAACCATCATAACCAACAGTACTTAAACCAGAAATCTATACATCTCAACCTCACTAAGTTACAATCACCAAATAATGAAATCCATTTATAATAAAATAATATTATTTATTTTGATAAAGGATACCCTTCACTACATTCTCACTAATTTTCTTCCCTCACACCACAATGTTGTATATCCTAGATCTATAGTCTCTTTTGAATAAAATACGCCACTACCCCATAGCAAGGTCGCATCACATATCACCAAAAAACACCTCGTTGACCACCCCATAGCATAGTAATATCACATCTAGCATGAAAACACTCAGTTCATCAAAACCAACCCATAACTAGAATACTAAGTTACTATGAACATGAAGGAAATCAACCTCATGTCATCCTCCTTACATGGATGACCTCCACCATAATCTCCCATATAGCATGGTCACATTAAATATCACTAGTAAACAACTTGGCCACTACCCCATAGCATGGTAACATCACATCTCACCCAAAAATGTTCGGGCCATCACTTAGTGTACTAATAGAAAACCATCCATCATAGCTTGTGCGTATCTACATTCCTGGAAAAGTGACAATGAAAAAGTGGGAAGCCATCCATCCATCCTCAACACCGAGATATTGGGAAAAATTCCTCCCATGTGAATATATGAGTTTTGGAACATAGTTCTCATTGTAGGTAGGGATCATATATATAACATAAGGAATGTAAAGGTATATATGTATATATCAACACACATAATTCTAACCATTGGGTTGAAAAATAAACACTTAACAAATCATAACATCGTCACATTCACTACCACCTCTAAATTAATAACACCACACAAACAACAAGTTTCACAACACCACCAAACAATTACATTATCCAAAATTCTTTTTAATTATTAAAAACCTTCCACATTTAACCACACAACCCATAGTTTATTTGTTCAATAACAATTTCCATCTAATTCACCAAACCGAACCCAAACCATTTCTATCTTTATTATTACAAAATTCCATCACAACCTAGGATTTTAGCACAACATAACTTCACATAAAAAGAATATCATCCTCTAATTATTCCATCGCCACACAACCTCAAATTCACATCCCATAAAACAACCACATTATCTTCCCAAAATCATGTAGAAAAAAAACAACAGCCCTGTCGATCCAAAACTGGGACAAAAAAACACCAACTAGATACACCAAAAGCATTTCCAAACAAAAAACCACATCGATTCCACAAAATCAAGTCCATAAAACTATATGATCACCTCCATATTATACCACCACATCTCACCCATAATCCCAGCATCACATGAAAATAACAAATCACCTCCCTAGGAGCACTTCCACACATCAAAACACAGTAAAGACCATTTTACAGATTAAAAAGTTGTTTTTATCACATAAAACATTATTAAATGGGTGTCATCACAGAAATAATAATCCTTGGAAAATCATTTCATTATATAAAGATAATTGGTTATTGGATTTCCTTTTTAGGTTTATATCCCATCAATCAAAATAACACAGCCATCACAACAAATATCATCCAGCACAAAAAATGTCCAAAATGGGAAAAAATTCAATGAGGCATTCAATCCTAGAAATTCATAATAACAAAATAATAAAAAATCTATAAAAACAAGTGAACAATTCCCCTTTTCCCAGTAAATTTCAATTAAACAATTATTTATATTTGATTAACCCATTATAATCATAACTCATAGTTGAAAAAAATTTAAACCTCTCCTGAGTGATTCAAAATAAATACAAACTATGGATTCCCCACCACATTGAATCTTTTCCAACTCAGTGTAATCTGTAGGATGAAGTTGAAAAACCCAAAAACCACATCTTCACCCGAGAAACTACAAATAAACTAACAATTCACCCATGGATCAAAACAATGCATCACAAATATCCCCCAAACCAAAACCACACCACCACAGCTAATCTATATGAGAATAACGGGTTAAAACCACCAAGAAATAGAAAATAACATACCACCAATCAACAATAATCAACCACCATATCCAACGGATAAATTAAATTTAAAAGAGGGTTATAAGGTCCCATAAATGTTCCTAGGGTCCAACCGGAAAGAGAGAGAACGACATGGTATTACAGAATGAAAACAATCTTCTATGAAAAGGAATTTAAACCTTGGAACCCACCATTTACATGTATTGTAATATTCAAATGAATTGAATTGCATGCTAATTCTCAAAATTTCAACTTTCATTGAGAATCTCATTTCCTCATACTAATTTGATTATACATCATGAATTCACCTTTCACAATGTGAATTCATTTCACAGTTTCCCATTAAAATTCATATAATATGTGAAAAAACTAGATTCACAATATATAAGATAGAAATTTACATCATGTATTCAATAAATTACATGTATTCCCTACAGTAGCTCTTCTTCAACTCCAACCACTATGGAAATTCCACAATCCTCCTCTAAAACACCTCCAACACCCAAAAACATCAATGCAACAGACCATGGAGGCATTGAACATTACAATTTACATTACCAAAGAAAAATAAAAAATTCACTATTTAATTATTAATAACAAAAATATTTTGTTCCAATTCAATACTTGATAATAAATTATAGCATTTTCCATCTAAGTGGTTAAGCCAACCCAACAAAAACAAGAAATAATTGTTGTGTTGGTATAGATATGGAAGATATTATATTATTTTAATATCAATATTACACAAGTAAAATTAAATCATTTAGATATTTCTAAGAAGATATATTTTAATTTAGAAGAGTTATAAGAATAAGGTAAATTAAAATGATGTTTTCATTTTAAAATAAATCCATTTTCCTCTTACTATGTTTGTTTGAGGTGACTAGTTTTACAATGATCACTTATTAATAATATTACATAAATAATTACTAGTTCCTATTTAAAAAATATAGATAATGAAATAAGTAGTATATCTATTCATTAATATATTTTTATAACTTTCCCTAAAAGGTTGTGATGAAAAAAAAAATGTGTCTTTTATGGGGATGGTAATCAGCACACGGACTTGGTAAACATTTTCATTTTTCAAAATTGAGTGGGAGGGGAATAGATATTGGTTGTACCAATATTATAATCAAATTTTATTATATTATTTATACTTATTTTATTAGATACATAAAATTATAATTGGATTGATAGAGGGTTGTTGAGGAGGATAAATAAAGGAATCTAAATGGTAACAAACATTTAGGTTGAAAATTTGGATCTTCTCATGAATTATCCTTTGTAAATGAAGGCATTTATGGATATTTTTATTCTAGGGGATTATATAAATTTATATGGGATATAAAAGAATTATATTTTGAAAATTTCTATATTAATTAAAAAGTAGAGTTTCGGAATTATGTGAGTGTAAGTGAGCTCCTTTTATAGGTGAAAAAGTGGTAAAATTATTTGGGAAACAATGATTCGTTATGGCTAATAATGGAATTCCCTAAGTGTTTGGTTCTTCATGTGGGGAAATATTTTTATGATATATAGTAATGAATTTCTAAAATAGAAATATTTATTCAATATTTTCTAGTTTTTATATTTTTTTTAGAATTTGGGCTATATTAAATTATTGATTATAATACTTATTAATCCTAATTAAATATTAATCACGGTTATTAATATTTCACTATAAATATAAGATGAAATTTCCTAATAAATTTTATATATTCAATCAAAAAAATTCTCTATTAAATATAATTTTCTTTCTAAATATTAGAATATTTATCTTTTGAGTGAGAATATATATTGTGTTGATAAACACTTTTTGTGCAAAAAAAATATTGTTTTAATCACTAAGTGTACTTAATCTTATTTAACATTGATTTCCAATTAATAAACTATTAATTTATATATATAAATATTTCCAATCATATTCCAGTATTAATTTATTATATATCCAATTTATTTAAAAATTCATTATATTAAGAAATAACTATTCTTTGAAAAATAACAGTGTTACTGTTATAACAAACATTTTTAGTGGTAACTTATTATTATTTATAAAAATGAAATTGATCCCATTAATTTTTTTTAAATTAATATTTCAAATATATAAATCATTTTATATGGTTAAATTTTTAAATATAAAAAAAATAAATTTAATATAAGCATATAAAAACAAATTTAGGAAACATGCATATTCAAAGCATAAAAATGTATTTCTTGTATAGTAAAAACTATTATATGAATGTGAAATTATTTAATTTTATATATTATCTATATTTTTCATTGAGGAAATTATTTTACCATAATATAATAATCATTATTTCACAGGAAGAAGGGAATTATTAAAAGAAATAAATTTTATGTGAAATATGATTTTATTTTATATTTATCTATAGTAATTCAATATTTATGATGCATTAGTATTAAAAATTTGAAATAATTTCTATTTCTAGGTATATATAATAGCTTCTTTACTTATATATTTACCTTCCAATTCAATTTCTACATTACAATGTTAATACAATACTTTTTTGGTTCATTTTGGTTTTTTTGTGTTGTAGGCTATATAACATTATGTTAATTTAAAAAAAATATTCCAAAATTTTAGTGTATTACATTCTCCTTTGTCAAATAAATTTCATCCTATAAATTTTAAATATCACGAAGCTATAAAAATATATAAGGGAATTTAATATTATTAAGGGACTCAAGATACAATTTATAGACATATGTCAACCTTACTAAAAAATGAAACAAATTTTTATCCTTATAATATGTGTATCCCAGTCATTCAGTTTTTCTATAATGATTTGATCCAATAGTCTATTTTTATTTTCTATTAAGACCAAAATTATAAAATTTATTTCTATGGAGAATTTGAACTCATTATTTTATTGATAAACTAACAAATGATGATGTGAAGTTTTATTTTCTTCTTCTAAATTTTTTTATCTGACTAAATGTGATCAATAAATTTCAAATATAAAATTAAATTCATCTAAATGATGAAAATATTTTCAAAATGTATGTTCTCATAAACATATTCTTGGGATAAAATTTTTTAGGGATGTTTTCTTCAATAGTCAGTTCATCAAGTTGGTGATTTATAATTCTTATAAAACATCTTAGATACATTAAACATGAATCCAATAATTCATCTATAAATATAGAGTAGAGTAAAAGTGATCCTTAATTTTACCAATACACATCAGTAGTTTTTATTTGATAGTTTTTTTATTTTTTTATTCGTTTTTATGTTTTTTATACTAGTGAAACTTGTTATAATTTGGATTGGGGAGACTATTTTCATAATTACCAAACTCATGTGATTTCAATTATTAATTTATTGATTTCATATTAGTGGGTTATTAGAAATGTTCTTCGGTATTGATAGAAATATTCATTTATATTTAACAATCATGATCTTGATTGATAATTCTTCCACAAATGAAATATTTCCTTATTCCATTATGAAAATCCCTAGGGGGGTTATTTAAACATATTTGACATATAGGATATTGAATCTTATTTAATCCATAATGTTCATCACTAAATAATTTATGAAATTCAATCTTTCTTGTATTTAGTGTATTCATATTTTTCATAAAATCTCATTTTATTTACAATAAATACATATAGTTGGTTGAAAATAATAATAATATATTCAGCATCACATTTTATTATATTTTTCTTGTTAGGATAATTAATACATTGACCACCTTGTCTATTTTTAACATAGTTTATTATATTTCAAGATATTTCTAAAACTAAAGGTAGTTATATATGATTGATGAACAATTAACACCATAAGAAGAAAATTATAGGATAATTACGTAAAATATTAAACCTCAAAATATCTTAGTCTTCAAAATTATTATGGTATCATTCAGTTATACCAAAATTACACTCTATTAAATCTATGATTATTTATATCAGGCTTCCTTATATTCAAAAACAAAATTACTTAAAAAATATAACATAATGGTTTGAGATGAGAATGTGATTAACCAATGATTTTCCCCCATATGTGTTTATCCAGGTGCT
This sequence comes from Viscum album, assembly GCA_963277665.1. Lineage (NCBI taxonomy): Eukaryota > Viridiplantae > Streptophyta > Magnoliopsida > Santalales > Viscaceae > Viscum > Viscum album. Next base: position 1,761,621,696 of record OY728151.1, read on the forward strand.
CAGTCATTGTCCCATTGATTTTTTACTAGAGTGAATCACGAGTCAATGCTCAACAAGACTTTTCTGGGGGTGATTACAGATAAGGTAAATATTTTCCACTACCGTATCTACATTATAGTATCCATAAATTTATATTACTTGAAAAAGAACCATGATATTAATAATTTATAAAACTTCAGTATGATATCTTATGTATAGGCTTATCCCATAGACTTATCCTTATGGTTTTCAGTAATGTTATCTAATTATAATCACCAAAAAATCAAAACCAATACTCAAAAATAACATAACCCTAGTATTATTCCATTTTTATGAAGAACTCTAAAAAGTATAAATATTTTAAAATATTTAAATAAGATAAACATTAATACTTAATAATAGTCTCATATTCAAATGAACATAAGGTTTAGTTTCTTTTATGAATAACTATGTAACCAACATATTCTACAAAACTTTTCAACATTAATCTATAAAATATCCACATTAGACTCCTTTCTATACTTCTCATAGTTTATAAGCATATTTATAACCTAGTGAATGTAATCATTAGTATGGGAGAAAATATGCATATATGAGAAATATCTTATTAAAATAACATGAGGTAATATGTAATTATAAAGGAAAAAACATATATCATTTCATAAAAGTGAAAAAACATGAGACAATAAATTTGATCCATGGACCATAATCATAAGATTAGAACATAGAAATTTATTATTCCCTAGAGAAATATCATAATGAATAAAATTTAAAGAAACATAATCACATATAAATTATAACATTTTTGGAAATAAACATATACACTTCATGTAGTGAACAAAAAAATATTCACAAATCCTATTATAAACAAACCAATTTTCCATGCCTAACATCCATATATCATGAGATATGTATCATTAAATAATTCATCAGAGTGAGATATAAGACCTTAAATATCAATCATTCATACATACATGTTCCACATTAATAATATAAACACCCACATCACAAAGAAAAAATATAAATAAAATGGTTTTTGTAACATTTCATAACGGTATCCCCAAAATTAAACTCAAGAATGAAAATAGTTTACAAAAAAATTCAATAACCTAAAATTATTATTTCATAAGAACATTTTTATTTTTATTAATAAATAATTACTTCAAAATAATTAATTATATTTATGATAAAAATGAATTCTTTTTAAATAATAAAATATTTATTTCGAAATGCATTTATCGTTGGTATAAAATAAGAAGTTACAATAACTTTTAAAAGTAATTTTTATAAAGGTGAAATGAAATTTTTTGAAAAAAACACTCTTTAAAAAGTAACATCCAATGTTGGATCCTTGAAAAATACATAAGGGATTTAAAAAGGTGAATTGAAATATCATTGAACACATTTTCTTTTAAAATGAATCTTCGATAATGGTTCCTTGAAAATTAAAAAATGGTTTAAAAAAGGATTATTGAAACCACATTGAAAACATATACTTTTAAAAATAGTATTTAAAAAGAGCTATTTAAAAATATATAATCTTCTAAAAAGGAATGTGTATGGTAATATGGAACTTTTTATTTAGATTTGTTGGAAACCCTTTTGAACATTTTGAAATTTCATTGTTGAAAACCAAAATCGAAAAATAGAAAAAACATCATTTTTAATAGGGAATATGAGAAATATTAATGTCACATGAGATAAAAATTAAATTTATTTCAAGATATTTTGGAAACATTAAAGGGAAAAAGAAAAATATGTAAAATAAATGGGAAATAATCATAAAATAGTATGGAAATTATTCTTAATAATGAAATACTTTTTGAGGAATAATTTTACTAACATTAAATCATTAATTTTAAATAAAATTATAAAAATATACGAATATAAAGTAACTTAAAATTAAAACATATTTTGTAAGAAACTATGAATAGAATAAAAAATTTTCAAGATTAGGAATTACAACTCAATGAAGGGAGTTTCTTTCACAAAAAGAAATTCAACTTTAGTATCTTTTGAATCAAGATCCATTTGATGAAATAACATGATATTTATTTTAACACCAAATTAATTTCATGAATATGTAAAAATAAATTATATATGAATTAATTACACAATATCAAAGAAATAATGTTGTATAATAAGGAATATGTCTCCACAAATTAAATTTCAGACAAAGAACCCCTTATGACATAAGAATCCTTCAAATATAAACCCCATGAAGGATATGAATTCAAATGAAACATTAAAAACAACTAATAATGATTTTATCATTATATAAAATACTAATGGAGATGTAGGTACACCATTATAATAAAATAAGGGTGTATAATAAAAAACTAGGTCTAATGAAAAATAAATTTTAGATAAGAAACACTTACCATAATTCATGACTTACAATAAATCACATAAATCTTCTTTATAACAAAAAAAATCTATCCCAATAACATAATTTTGAAATTTATTCAAATATATAAATATTTTTTTACTTAATATAAAAGTATTCTATATATTTGTATTAGTTAGTTATTATCTATTTTTTTATCGGGGTCAGTTGTCTTGATAATTTTGGACTAGTTTCATAATAGTGATGTCAATATTATTTATTCTACCAAATTTAATAATTTAAGGATATTAAAATTTTCATTAATTTATTTATTATGATAGTTTATGAATCTATAATTTAATTCTATTAATGTTTTTTATGGTTCTTATATATGAAATTGGGGATGAGCATGTTTCGGTGATTTTTAACAAATGAATGTTGGTGGTTTAATTATGCGGTAAAATATTGTTATTACAAATCAAGAACTAAAAAAACATTATTAAAAAATTAATAAACAATTTAATGTTTCTAATTCCATAATTTATATAAATTTATAGATTTTTCATTATGATGTTTAAAATGAACCAACAAGAATATGTTACAATCTATGTGTGGGTATAGTTGTGCCATAGATTCTTTTATTATATTATATTTAAAATACTATAAAGATATTATTTAGATGTTATTAATATAAATAATAATAATTGTTAAAATTTATAAGAATATTGAAAATAAAAAATATTTTGTCACATATAAATGAAAAACTTTTCCTCTTGAAAAGTACATTTTAGGTGGTTAGTTTTATAATGATCTCTATTTCTAATATTACATATAAAATTACAAATTTATAATTATAAAAAAAATAAAATGAAATAAATAAATTTTATACTCACTAATATCATTTTTATAACCACCCCTAAAAGGTGGTGACGAAAAATTAAACATGTTTTTCATGGAAGTGGTAGTCAGAAAATGCATATGAGCAACATTTTCATTTTTAAAATTGAATCTAACGGGAATAATTAATTGGTACAACACCAATATAATTATATTTTTGTATATTATTAATAATTATATTTTTATTTAAATATGGTTATAATGGTTTTTAGGATATTATATGAGAAGGATAATGAAAGGAATTTAAAGGTTAAGTAATAATTAAGCTAAAAATATGGATATTCTCTTAATGTATCCTTTGGAAATGAAAGACTTGAGGAACATTACTGATGATAGGAGACGAAAAAATTATAGATTGGATAAAAAATAAATAAATTGGATAGTTTTTAATGAAAATTTAAAACTGAATATGTGTCTTGAAGTGGGTGAATGTGTGATTAATTCATAGGTGGAAAATAGACACAAATCATTAGAAAAATATGTTATTTATCATATAAGAATGAATCGCATAAAATTTAAGAAAACAAGTTATAAAAATGTGGGTGATACATGTAGTTATGAAATTTCAAAATAAAAAAAAATTCAATAAGGATGAACTATCAATTTTTTTAAAGAAAAATTTGAGCCATATTAGATTACCAATTTTAACACTTATTAATCCCGATTACTTGTTGATGATGGTTAATATTTTATCTTTAAAGATATATAATAGCCCTTATTACAAAATTTAAATTTTATATTACGTAGTTGTAAAAAAATTTAACCAAATTCAGTTTTTAGAGATGATAAAATCAACGTTTAAATTAAAACATATAATGTGTTGAAAATTTGTTTTTGTAGAAAAATTGATGAGCTAATCATTATGTGTTCTTATTCCTCTTAAAAATTTATTACCAAATAATTTAATGGTTATTCATTTATATATATTTTTGTGTGTGTGTGTGATTAAACCTAAAATTATCTGATTAATTTAAAATATATACATTTAATTTCAAAATGAAAAATATTTAGTAACAATCATTACTTTTGAAAATATCAGTTTTACCATTGTAAAAAATATTTATCTATGTAACATAATTTTATGCCTAAACCAGAAATTGATCCCATTACTTAATTTTAAAATACTGATTACAATTATTTAAACTTTTTTTGTAAAATATAATTTCTAATATGTCGACACATCAATGTTTATATATGAACATAAAAATAACTTTAAGAATCATGTCACTTATATGCGTAAAATAAATTTATTAAATTCATAGTAATAATTATTGGATATACATTAACTTATTTTATTTTAGATATTATCAATAATTATTATTGGCAGCATTATTTACCATAATATAATAAACTTCATATCATACGACAAATGACAGTTTTTAAGAAAATTTATTTTACGCATAACATTATTTTAATTTTTATTTAGTTATAGTAATTAAATTTATACAATGTATCAATGTTTAAAAAATGAAGTCAATTTATATATATATATATATATTAAAATTTTGTAACTTATATATTTAATAACCAATTAAATTGCTACATTTTAATTTTTATCTAATTATTTTTGGTTTATTTTGGTTTTGTGTGGATTTGGGAAACATGGTATAAATTTATAAAAATAATTTAAAAAATATTTGGGAGTCATAAAAAAAATTCACACTATCATTTTTAAATTTCATATAAGATATTTTAATTTCAACATTCATAAATAATTAATGATAATAAAGAGTTAACTATAGATTAATATAATCATCGTGAAATTTTTAACATGTTCTTATAATGGTTGAAATTACATTTATCATTTAATTAATTTCTTACATTAAGTTTCATTAGGATTTTATGTTTCAATTCAACACTATATTCATATTCAATTAATAAACCAAATCAAAAGGGATACATATGAATAGGTACATGCTAGAAAAAATAAATTCACAACATAGAGAAAAATAATAGTTTAGCATGTTTTGAAACCATTTCTTAGATATCTTAATTTAATCGACAAGAAAAAATAACGAATATACAAAGAAGGTTATCATGTAATAATTTACCAAATAATAACAAATAAAATATCATTTAAATAATGGAATCATAGTGGGAATTATCATTGTTAACAAATAATATTTCTCTGTTATTAAATATACCTATGAAGATGAGTTATACACATGATGAGAATTTTTGAGCAACACTTTTCATTCCGGAAATTCCCTGGTAACATTATGTGTTCTATAAGCAGGCAAGTTGAGCATTTTTATACTATAAATTTCATGTTTTTGACATACTATATTGAATCCAACCATCTAAACTAACATACCATGCTAAACTGATAGGATCAGAATTCCATACATAGTGGTTGAAAATAAATTCCATGGGTTTCATAATATCATTAGGGGATGATTTAATGTTGTATCTGATACAACATGTGGTATGTGGTCACAAAAATAATATATAGATATGATTCATGAGAGAAACTAGAAAAATTTCCAATAACATAACATAATAATAATCAGATTTATAACTCCAAAAAATACCACCAAATATTTCTATAGGACCCGAAGAATCAAAATATAATATAAGGTGTCTAAAATTGCACTACACAAATCTCCAAACTACATCCAACACAATGATCCAACATTCATCAATAAACATATCATCTAGATTCTTTACTAGAAAATTAACAGGCCTTAACCTTAATTAGAATATATTGAAAAAAATATCATATTTACCAAGATGCATATATTGGGGGTCAATATATAAACATTGATAGAAATCCCATAATAAAATCCCACAAAATCCACTTAAAAAATATCATGAAATATTTTATTTTAATATAAAACAAAAGAGAATAATAATATAAAAAAATAATGAAAAAATAAACAACATAATTACCACATTAAAAATATACATTTCTCATAAACCATAATTTCCACAAAGAATCCCACACTAAAATTCCCATGAACCATCCATGAACATTTTCTATGAAATGAACAATCCCAGTGTATCCCCATTAATGTGGGACTTATTTAATATCCAAGACACAAAAAATGTAAACTCATTATCCCCCACTCAATTCATCACTTTTTTTGTAAAATCCTTATACCCTTATATCGACATTTTATGACAAGTTTGAATCCACAATGCCACATGCATATGAACTATAACCCCACAACAACCCAAGAAAATACCATTTTAATATTATTCCAAAACCATGTTCCCACCTAAAAACCATTATTAGAAAAGTCCATCCCAATAAATCCTCACATAAATACCTCATGAACACATTCCAACCCATGACCACTAAGCATCATAAGATGTTTACAGACACATGAAAACCATTTTTTTAAACAAATCACAAAGAAATAATTTTAGAAAATATATTGTGAGAATCACCCATAACATTTTTCTTACCCTAATGTTTTAAAATGAGGATACTAAACTAAATTTTTTTAATGCATTTATTTTAAATAAAAAACATTGAAATATTAAATAAAATCCTCTTTTTTATTCATAAAATAATATTGATAAAATATTCCATCATAAAAAACAATGGTCCAAAAAAATCACTGACACCCTCAAAGATATGAGAAATAGAAACCCTTAAATTATGGTTTAAAAAAATCACCAAAAAAACACACCCTAACCATAATATTTTCAAATGGAAACCATATAAGAGTGTTTTTATAAAATATAAATGATATAAAAAAGAGTAAAAGGTTAGAAGTACATCTTTCCTTGAATCCCTAATCCAAAAACTCATTAAATCCAAGATATAGAGATCTAAAGTTAATAAGTTCTCCAAATTATCGCAAGATAACCCTAAAGTTTGATATTAAAAGACTATATAGTCTTAATGAGTGTTTCATGTGATGATTTGGGTTAAAAATAAAATTTCCTAAGAACGATAAAAAATGAACTATTTTTGTTTCATGATTGGGTAAACCATGTACCAAGAGTGCGATGATATTTTTCCATAAATCACAATTTATTCATAATTTTTTTTATAGTATACCAAAATTATGAACCAATCATGCACCTAAAAAAGAGACCCCCACTTATTATTAAATAGTTTCTCATGGTTTGAAATTAGTTTCACATAACTATGCCCTAAATTTATAAAAAAAAATCTCCAAAGCTCATAAAACCTCTTTAGAATATCCAGAAACGATATCCAAACTTTTCATAAAATTAAAAATAAATAATAAAATAAATAAATATCTTTAAATAGGGGTGATAAAATGTTATTATGTTACCTATATCAATGATGTTACAAAGAGGGTATGAGTGTTATTTCTGAAGAAAATGGTTTTAATTTTAAAAATCTTCATTTTATAGAGATCCATGAAAAAAAGATAATTTAATGATAATTTTCATGATGTATGAAAACATTGGTGAGTATAGAATAAGTTAATTTTTATGGTCTTTTTGGATGCAATTAGTTTTTCAGAATATAGTTCTTGGAAAATAAAAAAAAATAAGGCAGAGTAGATAAATTAAATTATAAATCAGTGATCCCAGATCATGAAGCTACATTATTGTTTCCTTAAGAAACTTCACATGAAATAGGATAATTATATAAAATATCTTATGAATAAGATTAACTCCACACTGTTTGGGTAGACGACTATGGAATCTCCATGGGTATGAAGATTAATTTATGTATCCCACCTCAAGCTATTTTGATGTATTGTAACTATCACGACCCCATCCCCACAAAGAGTACCCCTCCTGGGCTAGCAATGTGAGATGGGAGATAATTACCCCTGAGTCCCGCCTCCAGTAGGCCCCGGGTTGGCAACTAGCTCTGAGGGTACATAAAACACACAAATGAGAGGCATTACCCTCTAAGAGAATACATACAGAAGATAGAGATAAGATTGACACCAACCAACTCCAACTCAACTAATAAGATAAAAGAAAACCCAAGTGCACATATGTAATGTCATGAAAAATTACTACAAATAGAAGGGGAAACTAAAAGTACCCAAAAGAAAGTAAAAACAACAGCAACCACAAGCCCGAACAGCTCCTGTAACCCCAAGATAGTAAAAACCAGCTTCATCTCCAACCTTCTCCAAGTGACCTGAAAAACAGTTTATATATATTGGGTTAGTATAACAGCACAAGTCACTACCAAGAGAAGAGAGCAGGGCCAAAGGGGGTAGTCATCCGTCCATCCTCCCACTAAAATGTTGGGGAAAACACACCCCCCAGGGCTTAGAATCCCCAGGGCATCAGTTTCCCTTACTGACAGGGTGGAGTAGCCTTTATAAACACAAAAATTACAAGATATACTATATCCCACAACCAAACTATGGGCATAACCTTGTCTTAGACACAACTGTAGCTAACGTCTCTCAGACTCCGGTCTGCTACTTCTAGGACTAGGTATCCTATATGCACATGACCACTTAAATAGCTTTAATAAATTATTTAATTCCCTTTACCGGTTGCACTTTATGTTAATTAATTCATTAAACATTAATTAACCAAACACATTTCCACATTAAATTTCATTAGAATCATACCCAAATTCCATTGTCCCTTTAAAATTACAACCTCATAATTATGTTCCAGAGTACTCGAACCCCATGGGTTAACACCATTTATTCAATTATTCATTATAGAATTACTTTCATATATTCCTTGGAATTCTAGAAAAACAATCTATGCTACTAAATATAAGGGGGATCAATAAGGTGAGTAGATACCTGTCGTGTCTTTGCCACTTATAGCAAGATCATAGACACATACTCCCTTGAGAAGCTAAACACAGAAAGCACATTGCATACCCCACATGTATTCATCTCTTTCAGAAGAAGGGTATGTAAGAACAGATGCCTTGAGTAGTGGGGAAAGGTAAAGTAGATAATCAACCACGAAGAATTAGCAAGTATCCAACAATCACATCCATCCTGTCCATCATTCCCGGTGTCCTCCCCAACACCCAAATGCATAAATCGATGCATCTCTCCACTCTAGGTGTTATCTGCTGCCAAAACCAAATTTTCCACCATGACCCCACATATCACAAAAACCATCCACGCTCACATCAGAACACAAGCAGTATGAAAACAAACATTTTAATAGTTGGGCTCTTGGACCTTTAACAAACAATAGGGTAACACAAAACCCTACAATGAGTTATCCTTCATCGATCAACAAGTTCTTTAATCCATCTTATATTAGCCGATTAATATTCTTAAGTTCCAAATTTGGGAAGCCTATTCAGTAATCTACTACAAATAATTATATATGATTACTTTACCATTTTTATTAATATTACATTACATCAAGAATAACTAGATTCATTTATATGCCTCTTTATCTTTAGCCCAACCATTACCAATTAATTCCGGCTTTACGTTCATTACCAATTTCCATTAAGAACGAAATGATAAACACAACAAGCATTGATATCACACTATCTAGCAAAACAAGAGGCAATAACATACGATTGATATCAATTTCTTTATCCAGTTAAAATATTTATTAGGTTAATTCCATTATGATCTAGTCGGATAAAACATGCTAACAATATAGTTTCATGTAAAAGAAGAGAGAAGCAATGAATCCCCTACCTCAAATGGTTATTGACGTTATTTATATGAGAACTGTCCACACAACAGGTCACGATCCTCCTCATACATCAACTGCATCTACCCGTGGATTCCAGGGTACGACCGCAACAACTGAAACACAGGAAAACCCCATTATAAGCATTTATATTACTTTCTATAATATGTAAAGGAGAAAAAAGATAAGATGAACCCCAAAATAATGACAATAAAACATACCTTATATTGAAGATTGATCTATACAACTTGGTAGCATCAAAAAAGAGCAGAACCAATCTAAGGAGGAATGTTTGATTGTTTAACTCCTATGAGAAGGAATGAAAGGTTCTAGCATCTCCTAGCTAATAACAAAGAGAAAGAATTAGGGAGGAAGATATCCCGTCCCTTTTGATGATTTAATAGAGCGGAAATTTAAGATACAGTTGATTTCCCATTAAAAGTGGATCACATTAAACCACACAGTTTGACCAAGTAAAAACATCCCGAGCCTTAGGAATAATTAATATTAGAGTTATGGCCCTTGAATCAGACTTAGAGTCCATAAAACAAGGATTTAAATTCATTTTACGTCAATGGAAAATGCTAAAGGTGAGAAACTGTAGAAAGCTTGAAAACAATGTTCATGATGTCAAAATTTGGCAAAGGAAAAACACTATTCATGAACCTCGCGGTTAGAACCTCACCGATAGGACACTGTACATGAACCTCACCAATAGAACACTGTTCATGAACCTCACCGTTAGAACCTCCCTAATAGAACATTGTTCATGAACCGCACCGATAGAACACTTTTCATGAACCTCATCGTTAGAACACTGTTCATTAACCTCACCGATAGAACATTGTTCATGAACCTCTCCATTATAACCCCAATGACATAACATGGTACACCTACTGTTCTAGAAACACTATTCAGAGAACTCAAAATTTTGAAAAGGAAAGAGAGGATACCGTTAGAGGTTACCAATAGAACTGTTCACTGATGGAACTATTCATAGAATTGGAAATTTGGAAAAGGAAAGAGAGGTTACTGTTAGAGGTTACCGATAGATCTGTTCACTGATGGAACTATTCATAGAATTGGAAATTTGGCAACGGAAATAGAGGCTACCGTTAGAGGTTACTGATAGAACTATTAATCGATGGAACTGTTCATTGAATTTGAAATTTGGAAAAGGAAATATAGGTTACCAATAGAATTGTTCACCAATGGAACTGTTCCTTGAATTAGAAATTTATAAAAGGAAATAGAGGTTACCATTAGAGGTTACTGATAGAACTGTTCACCGATGGAACTATTCATAGAATTGGAAATTTGGAAAAGAAAATATAGGTTACCGTTGGACCTCATCATTGGCACTATTCATAGAAGGTTACCTATGCACTATTAACAACTATCTTCCATTGGAACTATTCACCGAGGGTCACTGATGCTACTGTTCACAGAAGGTTACCAATGCACTATCCAAAAAAAGGGAAAATTGGAAAACTGTTGGGTATAAGTCACCTTGACCACCTGGAACACCTCAAACACCATATTTTCACAAAAGAATAGACCAGAGAGGTCTGGGCCATTACATCAGATACCTCCCAAAACATTCTATTCCTAGAGAATTCAAGGACCACCTAAACGGAAAACAAAATGGGGTCTGAACAACCACCCATCGAGATACCTCTCGAAAGAGATCAAGCCACAAGAAGCAACAAAAGAAATTAATAATATCAAAATGAAAGGTGTAACCACAAAGGGGACATCGTTACATGAAAAGAGTTAAACATAAGAAAAATCTGGGTACTAAGCACGTATCTGTTACTCACATTCCCATGTGCTCTAATCCATGCCGTTGTGTATCTAAAAGACACCAACCAAGGGGATAGAATGCCCGTGAAACACCTTCTCATTGCAATCTTGGATCTCCACAGGTCACTCCTCAAAGGTTGCATCATCGTAAACACTGATATCTCCCTAATATATGATGTCAGATTCATTATGATGATAATGACAGAGCTGTGATACATGGAAAGCATCATGTATCCGACTCATCTGCAGGGGAAGTTCTACTCGATATGACACAACTCCAACATGAGATAACAACTCGAAAGGCCCAACAAAAAAGGGATAAATCTTACTCCCACAAACAAACCTTCACTCCCCATGATGGGGAGTCACCTTCATAATCACAAGATCCCCAGCACTAAACTCTAAGGGTCTCCTTCTTGGATCAACATATGATTTGTGATGATCTTACACTGTCTTCATCCTCTCACAAATCACCTGAACCATCTCTATTGTATTCTGCACCTGTTTCGGTTCGAGAATTGTTGACTCTCTGACCCCAGTCCAATGCAATGAAGAATGGCAAGGTCATCCATACAATGCTTCAAAATTCACCATACCGATGGTGGGGTGAAAACAATTATAGTAAGTGACTCTACCAAGGGCAAGTTCCTCATCCACAAACCTCCAAAATCAATAATACAAGAGTGTAGCATGTCTTCAAGAGTCTGGATGGTTTTCTATGACTGACCATCTGTTTGAGGATGAAAAGTAGTGCTAAGGCATAGCTAAGAATCAAAAGCATGCAGGATACCTCTCCACACAATAGATGTAAAATGAGGATCTTGATCAGAAATGATCGTCCTTGGGACTCCATGAAGTCTCACCACCTCCTCCAGATACTGCCTTGAAAAAACATCCACTGATCTCGACTCCATGATTTCTATAAAGTGGGACGATTTTGTTAAGTGATCCAATGACACCCAAATAGTATCATGTCCTCCCGGAGATCGAGGTAAACCAGCAAAAATGTCCATTGAGATGTCCCCCACACTTTCACTGGGGAATCTCTAATGACTGGAGTAGACCACTAGGGACACGGTGTTCGGCCTTCACCTTCTGGAAGACCAAACATCGAGACAAAAACTATGTAACCGCACGCTTCAGCACATGCCACCAAAATTGACTCCTCAAGGATCGGTACATCTTTGTCACGCCAGGATGCACTGCTAAAGGAGAACTATGGAACTCTCTGAGAACTGTCTCACACATAATCAAAGGAACAAAAATCCTTCCATGATACAACACTCGGTGTTGTTCATCCTCAGTCCAACCATCAGGGGCCTCGCCAAAAACAACTCGGTCTCTCTAAACCTCCACCTCAAGATCCCCCAACTGGGACTCTTTCACCTACTGCAACAGAGATGACTGCACCATAATCTAGAAAATATAACCTCTGCCCCCATCTTCTCCAATATCAAGATGTAATGCTCACAACTCTTCCATTACTCTCTAGGAATCACCAGATTCACGCACAACATCGCTATGTGACTTTTGACTTAGCGCATCAGCTACAACATTCCACTTTACAGATGTATATGATATATCGAAGTCTTATTCATGTAAGAACTCCATCCACCGATGTTTCCGTAAGGTCAAGTCACGCTGGGAGAAAACATACCTCAAACTCTTATGAATGATGAAAACCACAAATTGATCGCCAATGAGGTAATGTCTCCAAAACATCAAAATAAAAACCACAGAAGCCAAATCAAGATCATGAGTGGAACCGTTACATTCATGAGGACGCAACTTCTAAGACCCGTAAGAGACAACAGATCTTTTCTGCATCAGAACACAGCCCAAACCAAGATGCGAAGCATCGTAGAAAACATCAAACTGAACTCCCTTAGCTGGAAGACAATGAACTGGAGCACTTACTAACTTCTCCTTTAGATACTCGAAATATGACTGACACTGATCAGTCTATATGAATTCCTGATCCTTCATAGTCAAAGTTGTTAGATGAGTCTCAACTCGTGAGAAATCAGCTACGAATCTCCTATAGTAGCCTGAGAGACCAAGGAAACTTCACACCTCTGACACTGTATTGGGTTATTCCCAAGACACAACTGCTTCTATATTCAATGGATCCAAAGTTAATCCCTACTGAGACACACCATGTCTCATGAAACAGACTTCTTGAACCCAAAACTCACACTTCAGAAACTTCCCAAATAGATAATGTTGACAAAGGAAACTCAAAATGGCATGTAGATTTTCTTCATGATCCTCCTCAGATGTGGAGTAAACAAGGATTTTGTCGATGAAAACTACCATGAAATTGTCCAGGAACTCACAGAACACAGAATTCATCAATCCCATGAATACAGCTGGAGCATTCGTCACGCTGAACGACATTACAACGAACTCATAATGCCCATGACAACAATGGAAAGTAGTCTTCAAGATATCCTCATACTTAACATGCATCTGATGGCATCCTAAACACAATTCAATCTTCAAGAACCAACTTGAACCCTTCAGTTGATCGAATAAATCATCAATCAATGGAAGAGGATAGCGACGATTTATTTTCACTTTGTTTAAGCGATGATAGTCGACACACAACCGCGAACTATCATCAGCCTTCTTCATGAACAAATACTGTGCACCCCACGGTGACACACTTGGCCAGACAAAACCACACTATAACAGACCATCAAGCTATTTACATAGCTCTTGTAACTCAGAAGGGGCCATCGTATATGGAGACATAGAGATAGGAGATGATCCTGGTTGTAGAAGAATCCCAAACTCGATCTCTCATCGAGGGGGTAATTCTACAACCTCTTATGGAAAGACATAATGGTACTCTTCTACGACCCTAGGAAACACCAAATAATGAACCTATGAAGAAATCAACATCATCTCAGCCAAAATGGATGATAAGGATTGAATGTGCCTATGACCAATCCGAGGATCTCTCTTCCAACAAACACCACCGGATATCCATCCTCACCAAAGAAAATGACCTTCTTCCTGAAACAATCCATGATAGCCTTTACCAAATACAACCTATCCATGCTAAGGATGACATCATATGGTTTTATTCATAAACATAGGAAATCTCCCCAAGAGAGGTGATGCCCCAACACTAGCTCATAGTCTTTACAATCTTCAAACAAGACAGCTCGACCTCCAAATGGCGTAGCAACGCCAAGGGCACAGGAATCCTCTCTACCTCATGTACCAAAGCATGTACATGGGTAGGTGATATGAAGGATTGTGTCACTCCTGAATCAAAAAATCCATACACCATGGTAGAAAACAGGAAAAGGGTACCTAGAACGACATCTGGCTCACCTGGACCTGGCAACGCTAGAGCATAATGGTAACCACGACCTCCTCCACGACCTCTCTAACCATGATGAAGACCACCACCATGGTCGTGATCTTATCTATGAGGATGGTGAGTGTCATGGGGTTGTCCTATTCCTGCCCTGTCTACCCTCTGTTGATCTAAATCTGGTGCAACTTGCTGCTACTGCCTTGGCTGGAACTGCCTCAATGGAGGAACTTGGAGCATAGAACCTGGTGCACGATGACTGCTCTTGTGACGCCCCAGGTTTTATGAACAGGTCCAAGTGAACAATGTTATGCTCTTGTTTTATTTTATTTTGTGCTTTGTGTGCTGATAAAGAATTTGAAACGAAGTAAAATATGAAGAATACGATAAACTGGTATATATTTAAAAGTTACATTGCAACAAGACCCATATAATTGAAAGTACCGTGCACAAGACCTAACACGGCCACAACAAGACTACTGAGAATCAAAACATGGGTAATCGGATATTCGTCATCTTCAGGGTCCATCAGTGTAAAAAATTAAACAGCCAGAACCACCGCGCACACACTCAGCACTAGTGGTATGAGGAGAGCCATCCGCCAAGTGTCCGGTGTTTTGAAAATGTAAAACATCCTACCCCTTGTTTTTATAATGGACCTTTAAGGGAATATGACCGTTATATGACCGTTGGGTTTCAATGGATAAAGTGCATCTTTTTATAAAAATTTGGTTTTTATAACGCTTTTATAATATTATGGTATTTTAATATTTTAATAAGTACAACATATTAGAATTATATCTTCGAGTATTAAAATAAAATATTATTCTTGAAAATGAATCTATTTTGATTTTTTAAATCATGATGATATTTGTATAGTGAAAAAACATAGTATTTTAAAATGTCTCGAAGGGGTATCTGAAATAATTGAAAAATGTATCTTATTGGATCTTTAAAACTATGTATTTTGAAATAGGGAAAAAATTATTTTTGAATCAAATGATGGGGTATGATATAAATTGGATTTTTGATTTCTAAAGATATAAGTTCCTAATAAAAGTTTAGTATGATAATTGTATAATTTATAATATTTATATCAAATGTTAAGGTATTTTACATAGTCTAAAATGGGATTTTTAGATTTCAAATATCTATGTTAAAAATATCTGTTAAAATTGTGTAAATTCAATTTTAATGTTATATACTTTTTTTTCTTTAAAAGTAATTTTTTTTAAAAAACGAACTGTTCCAGTTCGGTGAAGCCGTTGCTGGCCGCGCGATCGCCACGAACGTCCGATCTCGGCAAGGTCGGATCCCAGCCATTGATGTTTTTTTAAACACTCAATTCACCGCGTCCGTCCGATCTCTCCAAGACGGATCCCATCCGTCATTTTTTTTTTTCATCCTCCGCGAACCCGTCGTCTTCTAACTCGCGTCGGGGTCCCGCGAACCAGAACCTGGATTTCCCGAGACGCCACCCCCTCCACTATTTATGTTGACCTCGCGCACCCACCTCCTTAGGATTCCGTAGGCTTGGCCTAACCCCCCCGAATCGTTTTCCTTTAAGAACGATGAAGCCTCTGTGTAAGAGGGGACCTCCGGAGCCAACCTGCGCCGCTGCCACACCTACCTCGCCGTCGCCTCGCCACTACACAAACCACCTTTGGTTCCGCACCACACCCCCCGTGCACGACCACACCAGTGCCGGCGCCACGCCGCTGGTCACCCTGCTGCTACCTTGCAGCATCTCCAGGAGGCCGCGACCTCACCGGACCACCTCTGGCCACCCAGGTTCCTCCCAGTTCTCCAGCCACCCAGCGAGCATCCCTCCACGACGATCTCCTTCCTTAAGCTGTAAGGGTTCCATGCTTATGCGTTTTTTTTTTCGAAACCTACCCATGCTCCTCGTTACACTTATATATACATGTAGTACATATATATACATGGATTATTTTTACAGGTATATACTTCCCATGCTTTCCACTCTAAGTAAACGAAGGGCTTCTAATGGGGTTTTCCTTCATGTCTACAAACATAGGGGATGCCCCCACCTCCTTATTATTTGAAAACCCAACACACACACACTGCCTATACATGGGTATACGATATTTATGTATATATAAACTTATAAATATTCAATATAGGCACCATGACTCCCCTATTTTGAAGACATAGTGTATGGCTTAGAAAATGGTATCTTTTCTTTTTCCTAAAAAAATATTTAAGGGTTTCTTTCCTTTGAGTTTTGTTTATATAACCCTTTTGATACAATATATATATATATACATATATATTTATATATTTTTAGGTATACCCGCTTAACCTCTCCCAGTTTAAGGGATTCCAAGGAGATTTTATTATTATTATTATTTATTTAAGTATTTATATAAGGGTAGTTATGAAGGGTTTTTGTCGTAATCAGAACCATTACATAACTTATATTTATATATTTTCAGGTGTTTAAGTATACACTTATATATATAGGTAACCATAAGAAATCTATTTCTAATATTTCCATATAATTCAGTATTTTAAATTAGGAATTATACTTTTGGAAATGGTCTTTTTTTTAAAATAAATTCCTAACAGGTATGATCTTTATGTATGCCATATATATATAACTATATATTTATATAAGGTTTTGTATTGGAATGGAAATCAGTTTTGATTTTTAAGAGATGAATACTTATCATAGAAGAGTATTTTTGATGAAAACTTGGACTTTGGTTTAAGTACAATTATGTTATAGTTAAAAACAATGTTTTTATATATTTATGTATTTATAGTTACATGAAACATTTAGACCCCCATAAGGTTCTGATTTTTAAACTGAATAAAGTGATAAGTAGTTAGAGGTTTTTAGATTTTAAGTGAACCATGTTTATTTTATGAGAAAACCTATATATATACTTTGTGTATATATCCCTATGTATGTATGTGTTTTTAAGATTAATATCTGAAACCCTAGTTTCAAGAAATGGTTATTAATATTTTTATGCATGTAGGATTTTAGTGCTTGCCTATGATGTTTTATATTTTTGTGTCTAAGGGTACACCAATGAACTTGACTAATGTCTCCCTTGAAATGATTTGTGTTTTTTTAAAAGGATATGCTTATTCCTGTTTTAAACTCGTATTAAAAGGATATGGATTTACGGGTTATGTTAATATGTAGAAATCCTCTATTATTTTTATACCAAACTCACTGCAGTGATTATTGGTGATCAGAATTTAACAAAAAATTCTATGATTAGTGAAGAACAATAATTAATGACAAGTAATTTATTTAAAGGGGTTTATTTCCAAGTATTTTAATTTTAAAGATTTCAAGTATTTATTATTTTTAATACCATGCATGCCGCAACGATTATTAGTGGTTGGAGATTTTTTGCCAGTTCAGTGTCTTGTGAAGAACAATAGTTAATGCCAAGTAGTTCATTTTCATGTATTGTAATTTTAGAGACACATCATTTAATACCCCTTGGGAGAAAATCTCTTACATTCATCATTTTATGTGCTAAAATAATTGTTCCATGCACAAAGTATGCTTATTGAACCATGCCTGCTGTTATTCCATATTTTCAATTTTATCTGTCATATCATGTATTTGTAAACCAATTATATAATTTTTACCTTATTCATATTATTCATGCATATGAATCAACATGATAATGAACTAAGAACTAGATTACCCAAACTGGTATGGGACACTTTGGGTAATGATAAATGAAAATGGTATTACCCAAAGTGGTATGGGACACCTTGGGTAATATGAAATGAAAATTAAATATTCAAAGTGGTATGGGACACCTTGAATATCTGACCTTATCAACAGGTGGGAAATTTATGGGATTACCCGGAATGGGGTCCGGTAAAAAGAAAACCCTCCAGGTTGGGGACTGGTTAAAGTAAGCCCTCCGAGTTGGAGACCGGTAAAAGTAAGCTCTTCGATGCATAGATAGTTCTCGAGACAGTTAGATAGGGTTATTACCCCTAGGTCATGGCACACGGCCTTGACACAGATACCATGAGTCATTTAGCATACATTTATTATCTTATGACCAACCAAGTGATTACTCCAACTAGAGGAATATCCTTGGTTATAGAATCTTACCTATGGGTATCAGATTAAAAAAACACAAGACATATGATATGGAAATGTTGATGCATGTCCAATTTTCTTTTCTAGAATTTTATTACAAATGTTGCATTACATTTAACATGTCATGATGTGTTTTTTTAGATAATGCGCTTGTGCGTGACTCTGACGATGTTTACACCTTGTTGATCATGCACACCTTTCTTGTTTATGGACACTTTAATTAGTATAACCCATGTCCTTTTATTAGCATGCTTATCTTATCTATTAAGTGGGTTCCAGCTAAGTGTTCTAGTGTGTAAGTATGAAGTGCTTTAACTGTGTTACATCGACTTTTGTTTTGTCTTGAATTTTTTCCTTTAATAAAACATTTTAAGTATGGAAAAGTATTTTCAAAGTAGTTTTCAAAGGCTGTATTTAATTATTTTCAAAAAAACCCCTTACTGAGTATTTCAATTCTCACCCTACATTTTTGTTAAATTTTTACAGGTTGATAGAGCCATTCCAAGTCTTTTATTTTTATTCTTAGCTCAGCGATAAAGAAGCAAAGCTGTTTTCTCTGATTCTCCAGGATCTAAACCAGAAATTTCCTCCTGATGTGTTATGATGTGTAAATTATTTGTTTCATTTGTACGAGATAAATTACACACCATAACCATAGCACCAGCTCCGGGCTACCGGGGGTTGGGGCTTCATAGTTGGTATCAGAGGAATGGTTTAGGCAACCCTAGAAAATTAGGACAACACAAAAACATTAATAATGTTTTACTAAGTAGGGTTTGTTCTTAAACTTCTCAGATGGAAAGACAACGAACCACGCCTAGACTCTTGAATCTCCCTATAGAGATCATAGATAATATTGTAGAAAAATCCTTCTCAATAAGTTACCAACCTTTTGTTAATATACGACTCACATGCAAAACCCTCTATGAAATATCGAAAAGCTCGAATGTCCTTCGAATCTTCCGAGGGTCGGAAGTTGTGTATAAACAAATGGCCAATGCACTGTTCGAGAATTATAAAAAGAAAGGGAAGGACTACGAAGGACTCTTACTGTGTTTCAACATGAATAATAAATGGTTGGCCTTCACGGCCTTCGGAGAAGGTGCAAAGGAGTTGGACTTCTGCGCAGTCTTTATGTACCAAATCCTGTGTTTCAGCATGCTTGGGGAGCTCTGTGATTTTGGGTCTTTCATCGAATCCTTCAGATATGAAGTGGTTCGAGAGATCTTTAAGAACCAAATCCAAGCGGATATCGCGAATCTTGATGTCACTCGTTCCCATCTTTGGAAAACCACCTGTATCAAACGGGAGCTTGGTTTTAACCACGATCCACTTTGCCCAAAATGTATTTGGGAAGAGGAGACCCATAAGCTTTGTTCTGCCCTGGGGATTGAGTTGAATAGTAACTTCTTCCATGGGTGGTGGAGGTAGAGGGACATCACCAAGGGTGCCAGGGAAGCCGTGTGAATAAGTCAGGGTATGTACGCCGATCAAATTGTGGGGACACAATTCTTCTAAGAGGGGGATAATGTGATGCTCCAGGTTTTATGAAAAGGTCCAAGTGAACAATGTTATGCTCTTGTTTTATTTTATTTTGTGCTTTGTGTGCTGATAAAGAATTTTAAACGAAGTAAAATATGAAGAATACGATAAACTGGTATATATTTAAAAGTTACATTGCAACAAGACCCATCTAATTGAAAGTACCGTGCACAAGACCTAACACGACCACATCAATACTACTGAGAATCACAACATGGGTAATCAGATAGTCGTCATCTTCAGGGTCCATCCGTGTAAAAAATAAAACAGCCAGAACCACCGTGCACGCACTCTGCACCAGTGGTATGAGGCGAGCCATCCGCCAAGGGTCCGGTGTTTTGAAAATGTAAAACATCCTACCCCTTGTTTTTATAATGGACCTCTAAGGGAATATGACCGTTATATGAACGTTGGGTTTCAATGGATAAAGTGCATCTTTTTATAAAAATTTGGTTTTTATAACGCTTTTATAATATTATGGTATCTCAATATTTTAATAAGTACAACATATTAGAATTATATCTTCGAGTATTAAAATAAAATATTATTCTTGAAAATGAATCTATTTTTATTTTTTTAAATCATGATGATATTTGTATGGTGGAAAACATATTATTTTAAAATTTCTCGAAGGGGTATCCGCAATAATTGAAAAATGTATCTTATTGGATCTTTAAAACTATTTATTTTGAAATAGGGAAAAAATTATTTTTGAATCAAATGATGGGGTATGATATAAATTGGATTTTTGATTTCTAAATATACAAGTTCCTAATAAAAGTTTAGTATGATAATTGTAAAATTTATAATATTTATATCAAATGTTAAGGTATTTTACATAGTCCAAAATGGGATTTTTATATTTAGAATCTCTAAGTAAAAAATATCTGTTAAAATTGTGTAAATTCAATTTTAATGTTATATACTTTTTTTCTTTAAAAGTAAACTTTTTTTTAAAAAAAACGAACTGTTCCTGTTCGGTGAAGCCTTTGCTGGCCGCGCGATCGCCACGAACGTCCGATCTCGCCAAGGTCGGATCCCGGCCGTTGATGTTTTTTTAAAACACTCAATTCACCACGTCCGTCCGATCTCTCTAAGACGGATCCCATCCGTTGTTTTATTTTTTTTCCATCCTCCGCAAACCCGTCATCTTCTACCTCACGTCAGGGTCCCGCGAACCAGCACCTGGATTTCCCGAGACGCCACCCCCTCCACTGTTTATGTTGACCTCACGCACCCACCTCCCTAGGACTCCGTAGGCTCAGCCTACCCCCCGGATCATTTTACTTTAAGAACGATGAAGCCTCTGTGTAAGAGGGGACCTCCGGAGCCAACTCGCGCCGCCGCGACACCTACCTCGCCATCGCCTCACCACCACACGAACCACCTTTGGTTCCGCACCACACCCCCCATGCACGACCACCCCAGTTCCAGCGCCACGTTGTTGGTCACCCCGCTGCTACCTTACAGCGTCTCCAGGAGGCCGCAACCTCACCGGACCACCTCCGGCCACCCAGGTTCCTCCCGGTTCTCCGACCACCCAGCAAGAATACCTCTACGACGAGCTCCATCCTTAAGCTGTAAGGGTTCCATGCTTATACATTTTTTTCGAAACCTAACCATGCTCCTCATTACACTTATATATACATGAAGTACATATATATATACGGATTATTTTTATAGGTATATACTTCCCATGCTTTCCACTCTAAGCAAACAGAGGGCTTCTATGGGGGTTTTCCTTCATGTCTACAAACATAGGGGATGCCCCCACCTCCTTATTATTTGAAAACCCAACACACGCACACTGTCTATACACATGTATACGATATGTATGTATATATAAACTTATATATATTCAATATAGGCACCATGACTCTCCTATTTTGAATACATAGTGTATGGCTTAGAAAATGGCATCTTTTCTTTTTCCTAAAAAAAGATTTAAGGGTTTCTTTCCTTTGAGTTCTGTTTATATAAACCTTTTGATACAATATATACATATACATATAAATTTATATATGTTTAGGTATACCCCCTTAACCTCTCCTAGTTTAAGGGATTCCAATGAGATTGTTTATTATTATTATTTATTTAAGTATTTATATAAGGGTAGTTATGAAGGGTTTCTCTTGTAAGAAAAACCATTACATAACTTATATATATATATATATATTCATGTGTTTAAGTATACACTTATATATATAGGTAACCATACTAAATCTATTTCTAATATTTCCATATAATTCAGTATTTTAAATTAGGAATTATACTTTTGGAAACGGTCTTTCAAAAAAAAAATTTCCTAACAGTTATGATCTTTATGTATGCCTTATATATATAACTATATATTTATATAAGGTTATGTATTGGAATGGAAATCAGTTTTGATTTTTAAGAGATGAATACTTATCTTAGAAGAATATTTTTGATGTGAACTTGGACTTTGGTTTAAGTACAATTATATTATAGTTAAAAACAATGTTTTTATATATTTATGTATTTATAGTTACATGAAACATTTAGACCCCCATAAGGTTCTTATTTTTAAACTGAATAAAGTGACAAGTAGTTAGAGGTTTTCAGATTTTAAGTGAACCATGTTTCTTTTATGAGAAAACCTATATATATACTTTGGGTATATATCCCTATGTATGTATGTGTTTTTAAGATTAATATCTGAAACCCTAGTTTCAAGAAATGGTTATTAATATTTTTATGCATGTAGGATTTTAGTGCTTGCCTATGCTGTTTTATATTTTTGTGTCTAAGGGTACACCAATGAACTTGACTAATGTCTCCCTTGAAATTATTTGTGTTTTTTTAAAAGGATATGCTTATGCCTATTTTAAACTTGTATTAAAAGGATATGGATTTAAGGTTTATGTTAATATGTAGAAATCCTCTATTATTTTTATACCAAAATCGCTGCATTGATTATTGGTGATCAGAATTTAACTTCAAATTCTCTAACCAGTGATGAACAATAATTAATGAAAAGTAATTTATTTAAAGGGGTTTATTTCAAAGTATTGGAATTTTAAAGATTTCAAGTATTTATTATTTTTAATACCAAGCATTCCGAAATGATTATTAGTGGTTGGAGATTTTTTTCCAGTACGGTGACTTGTGAAGAACAATAGTTAATGCCAAGTAGTTCATTTCCATGTATTGGAATTTTAGAGACTCATCATTTAATACCCCTTGGGAGAAAATCTCCTACATTCATCATTTTATGTGCTAAAATAATTGTTCCATGCACAAAGTATGCTTACTAAACCATGCCTGCTTTTATTCCATATTTTCAATTTTGTATGTCATATTAGGTATTTGTAAACCAATTATATAATTGTTACCTTATTTATATTATTCATGCATATGACTCAACATGATAATGAACTAATAACTAGATTACCGAAAGTGATATGGGACACATTGGGCAATGAGAAATGAAAATGGTATTAACCAAAGTGGTATGGGACACCTTGGGTAATATGAAATGAAAATTAAATATTCAAAGTGGTATGGGACACCTTGAATATATGACCTTATCAACAGGTGGGAAATGTATGGGACTACCCGGAATGGGGTCCAGTAAAAAGAAAACCCTCCAGGTTGGGGACTGGTTAAAGTAAGCCCTCCGGGTTGGAGATAGGTAAAAGTAAGCTCCTCGATGCATCGATAGTTCTCGAGACAGTCAGATAGGGTTATTACCCCTAGGTCATGGCACAAGGCCTTGACACAGAGACCATGAGTTCTTCAGCATACATTTCTTATCTTATGACCAACCAAGTGATTACTCCGACTAGAGGAATATCCTTGGTTATAAAACCTTACCTATGGGTATCAGATTAAAAAAACACAAGACATATGATATGGAAATGTTGATCCATGTCCAGTTTTCTTTTCCATAATTTTATTACAAATGTTTCATTACATTTAATGTGTCATGATGTGTTTTTTTAGATAATGCGCTTGTGCGTGACTCTGAGGATGTTTACACCTTGTTGATTATGCACACCTTTCTTGTTTATGGACACTTTAATTAGTATAACCCATGTCTTTTTATTATCATGATTATCTTGTCTATTAAGTGGGTTCCAACTAAGTGTTCTAGTGTGTAAGTATGAAGTGATTTAACTGTATTACATCGACTTTTGTTTTGTCTTGATGTTTTTCCTTTAAGAAAACATTTTAAGTATGGAAAAGTATTTTCAAATTAGTTTTGAAAGGCTGTATTTAAGTATTTTCAAAAAAACCCCTTACTGAGTATTTCAATGATCACCCTACGTTTTTGTTAAATTTTTACAGGTTGATAGAGCCTTTCCAAGTCTTGGATTTTTATTCTTAGATCAGCAATAAAGAAGAAAAGCTGTTGTCTCTGATTCTCCAGGATCAAACCAGAAAGTTCCTCCTGATGTGTTATGATGTGTAACTTATTTGTTTCATTTGATTGAGATAAATTAAACACCATAACCATAGCACCAGCTCCGGGCTACCGGGGGTCGGGGCGTCATAGCTCTGAAAGGCCGGAAACTCCTGTTGCTGATGACCATGACCACCACAAGAAAAATAAGTGCCTGATCCCTTAGCATAGGCCTGAGAGTTGTTTCCACTATAAAAATGATATGTGAAGTACTGGGACCTACCCACAGCTGAACGGAAACTCTTCTTCCCTGAAAATCGGGAACCTCGAACCACAACTTCTCTTTGTGAGGAATCATGATGATTGACCTCTCATATTGATATGGTTCTGGTCAAAGTCCTATCGACAACCTCTACCCTCACCAGCACCTCAAGATATGTTTTCACCGTAAATGGGGTGACCTGGAGTGGGATCTCTGGATGAAAAGCCTCCTCGAAATGCCTCGCCCTGGCCTCCTCATCTGGAAGCAGGTCAAAATCATATCATAAAAGGTTCTTGAAACATATTCCAAACTCTTGAACACCGAATCTCCCCTATTGAAGGGTAAGATGATCCTGGAGACTAGACGCCTTCACAGTCGAAGAAAGAAACTCGACTCTAAACATGTCTCGGAACTCCTCCCATGAGATCGCTGACTCCACACAATCCCTGAGGAACAAAAACCACCACTGCCTCACTGCTCCACGTAGCGTCGTCACAACCAAGGACACCTAGTGCTTCTTCTGAGCATGGATCAAACTGAAGCCTATCTCAACCTCCTCTAACCAGTCTTCCATGATTTCATCTAAAAAGGAGCCCCCTTACTTCTACAAACTTTGGTACTGAATCTCTCAGTTTGTCTTCCTCCATGTGTCTTCCTCATCAACCTCTACCCTGAGACGATCAGCTGGAATATACTACTTAACATTTTTTATGCACACCTAACGAGGATGTCGATCTAGATCCATACCTGTAAAATAACAAAGCATTAGAGATCCTAAACCAGTAATATGGAACCCTCGACATTAATTAATAGATTTTTTCTTTCATTGGTTTTAGGTTAACCTATCCCAAGGTCTACCCATTCAAACATAGGCACAAATAAGAATGATGCATGATCCTTTCCTAGATCTCTACCCTGCAACTAGTGTCACCTTGTTTAGTAGCCATTGTAAACTTAAAGGTCTGTAAATCAAATCATAGGGGGCCCTAAACACCTATGTCTCAGCTGGTCTCTAGTGATTACATCAATTTCTAAACATGAATGAAATTGTTTCCCTACCAACCCATGCAACCTCACCTGTGCCTAACTCTAAACACCATCCTATCCCTCAAATAGACCTCTGATACCACTCTGTTATGACCCCCTCCCCACAAAGAGTACCCCTCCTGCACTGACAATGTGGGAATGAAGATAACGACCCCTGAGTCCCACCTACAGTGGGCCCTGGGTTGGCGACTGGCACCGAGGGTATAGAAAACACACAAATGAGAGGCATTACCCTCTAAGAGAACACATGCAGAAGAGAGAGAGAAGATATACACCAACCAAATCCAACTCAACTAGTAAGATAAATGAAAACCCAGGTGCACATATGTAATGTCATGAAAAAGTACTACAATTAGAAGCGGAAAACTGCACATACCCAAAAGAAAGTAAAACCAGCAGCATCCACAAGCCCAAACAACTCCTACAACCCCAAGCTAGTAAGGACCAGCTTGATCTCTGACCTTCTCCATGTGACCTGAAAAATAGTTTATATATATACATAGGTTGTGTATAACAGTACACTTAGTAGGATCCTCCCCGAAGCCTCTCGTTCAAAAGTAATGAAATCATGCTAAAACATAGTGAACAACAAGTGAAACTAACTCATCACCTAAACAGGTATACAATGTTCCCAACCACACCATGGATACTGTCACCAAGTAAAGATTAAAAGAATATATCTTATAATAAAGAATATCAAGGGTACCCCGCTTCTACTTCTCCACAGGTTTGCAGCTTTTCCCCAACGTCGCACATACTGAGCATCTCTCTCCAAATAGGCTTGCTCGCAGACACCTAGTCGAAGCACCACAACATAAACCTCGTGCAAAAAAACCACCACGTCCATGTAAGAAAAGAAACCATGTATTTTCTAGGAGCCACAACATCCAACATAACGTGTATCATACGTCAGGTATTATACCTCAAGCCATTACAGCCCATACACTGAGTGAGGATCCTCAAGCCATAATAACCTATACACGTTATGCCTATAGTAATCTATAGAATACTATATCCAGAATATATGTGTGTGAATAACCACAAGCCATTACATCCCTCTACACACATATATGGGAAAAACTAACCAATGTGTCTACCCACCCAAGTAACTACCAATAGAAGAGAGTGGGTCCGAAGAGGGTAGTCATCCATCCATCCACCAACCAAAATGTTGGGGAAAACACCCCCTAGGGCTCAGAATCCCAGGGGTGTCAGTTTCCCTTTTGGAAAGGGTGGAGTAGCATATAAAACCAAAAAAATTACACGATATACTATATCTCACAACCACACTATGGGCATAACCTTGTATTAGACACAACTACAGTTAACATCTCTCATACTCTGGGTTGCTACTTCTAAGGCTAGGTATCCTATATGCACACAACCACTTAAAGAGCGTTAATAAATTATTTCATTCCCTTTAACAGCTGCACATTACATTAATTAATTCATTAAACATTAATTTACCAAACACAATTCCACATTAAATTTCATTATCATCACACCCAAATTCCACTGTCACTTTAAAATTACAACCTCATAATTATGTACCAGAATACTCCAACCCCATGTTAACACCATTTATTCAATTATTCATTACATAATTACTTTTCTATATTCCCAGTCATTATATAAAAACAATCTATAATACTAAACATAAGGGGGATCAACACAATGTGTAGATGTTCTACCCGTCATGTCTTTTCCGCTTATAGCAAGAGCGTAGACCTATCCTCCATTGACAAGCTAAACACGGAAAGCACGTGGCATACCCCGCACATCATTGCCTCTTTAGGAAGAAGGGTAAGTAAGATCAGATACCATGTGGAGTGGGGAAATGTAAATTATATAATCAACCAAGAAGAATCATTAAGAATCCAACAATCACATCAATCTCGTTCCATCATTATTGGTGTCCTACCCAAAACCCACATGCATAAACCAGTGCATCTCGCCACTCTAGGCGTCATCTCCTACCACAACCAAATAGGCCTCCATGCCCCCACATATCACAAAAGCCATCCACGCTCACATCACAACACAATCAGTAGGAAAACAAATATTTTAATAGTTGGGCTCTTGGACCTTTAACAAACAATTGGGTAACTCAGAACCCTACAAGGAGTTATCTTTAATCAATCAACCAGTTCTTTAATCCATATTATATTAACCTATTATTATTCTTAGGTTCCAAATTTGGGAATCCTAATCTGTAAGCTATTACAAATAATTAAAGATCCTTACTGCACCATTTTGATTGAGATCAAATTACTACAAGAAGAACTAGATTCATTTATACGCCTCTTTATCTTTAGCCAAACCATTACCAATTAATTTTGGCATTAATTTCCTTACCAATTTCTATCAAGAACGAAATGATAAACACAACAAGCATTGATATCACACTATCTAGCAAAACAAGAGGCAATAACATACGACTGATATCAATTTGTTTATCCAGTTAAAATATTTATTAGGTCAATTCCATTGTGATCAAGTGGGATAAAACATGCTAACAATACAGTTTCACTTAAAAGAAGAGAGAAGCAATGAATCCCCTACCTCAAACCGTTCATGACATTCTTTCTTCAAGAACAGTCTACAAAACGGGTCACGATCCTCCTCTCGCAATAACTGCATCCACCCAAGGATGCCATAGTACGACCGCAGCAACCGAAGCCTAGGAAATCCACATTAGAATCATGCAGATTACATGCTATAATTTGGAAGGGAAAAACAGGAGAAAATGAACCCCGAAAGAATAATGATAAAACATACCTTATATTGAAGATTTATCGATACTGCTTGGTTGCATCAAAACAGAGTGGAACCAATCCGAGGAGGAAGGTTTGATTGTGCAACTCCTATGGGAAGTAATGAAAGGTTCAAGAATCTCTTAGCTGGGAACAAAGAGGATGAACTAGGGAAGAAGATATCTTGTCCCTTTAGAAGATTTAACGGAGCGACAGTTTAAGATACGCTTGATTTACCATTAAAAGTGGATCGCATTAAACCATGCGGTTTGACAAAGTAAAAACATCCCAAGCCTTGGGAATAATTAATATATGAGTTATGGCCTTTGAATTGGCCTTAGAGTTCTTAAAACAAGGATTTAAATTAATTTTACGTAAAAGGAAAATGCTAAAGGGGAGAAACTGTAGGAAGCTGGAAACACTGTTCCTTAACTCAAAATTTTGCAAAGGAAAAACACTATTCATGAACCTAACCGTTAGAACCTCACCGATAGAACACTGTTCATGAACCTCACTGATAGAACACTATTCATGAACCTCGCCATTAGAACTTCACTGATAGAACACTGTTCTTGAACCTCACGGATAAAACCCTGTTCATGATCCTCACCATTAAAAAATTGTTCATGAACCACACTGATAGAACACTATTCATGAACCTCACCGATAGAACACTATTCATGAACCTCACTATTAAAACTTCACTGATAGAACTCCATAAACCTACAATTCTGGAAATATTGTTCACAAAACTCAAATTTTGGCAAAGGAAAGAGAGGCTACCATTAGAGGTTACCGATAGAACTGTTCACTGATGGAATTGTTCATAGAATTGGAAATTTGGAAAAGGAAAGAGAGGTTAGCATTGTAGGTTACCAATAGAATTGTTCACTGATAGAACTATTCCTAGAATTGGAAATTTGGAAAAGGAAAGAGAGGTTACAATTAGAGGTTACTGATAGAATTATTCACCGATGGAACTATCCATAGAATTGGAAATTTGGCAAAGGAAAGAGAGGTTACCAATATTACTGTTCACCAATGGAACTGTTCATAGAATTGGAAATTTGGAAAAGGAAAGAGAGGTTATCGTTAGAGGTTACCGATAGAACTGTTCGCCGATGGAACTATTCATAGAATTGGAAATTTGGAAATGGAATGAGAGGTTACCGTTAGAGGTTACCGATAGAACTATTCACCGATGGAACTATTCATAGAATTGGAAATTTTACAAAGGAAAGAGAGGTTACCATTGGACCTCACCATTGGAACTATTCACAGAAGGTTACCAATGCATTGTTCACAACTATCTACCATTGGAACTATTCACCGAGGGTCACCGATGCTACTGTTCATAGAAGGTTACCACTACACTGTTCACAAAAAGGGAAAATTGGAAAAGTGTTGGAGATAAGTCACCTTGACCTCCTGGAATGCCTAAAACACCATATTTTCACAAAGGAATGGACCAGAGAGGTCTAGGCCATTACAGTAACCCACTAACAGTTTAAGGTACGTTTATTTTTTTTTAAAAATAACCTTTTTAACAACTTGTGGTGCATTCAATACTGAGCATAAACAGACCTCAATATAATACTAAAAAATATTATTTTAACACGACCGTTATAACATATCTATTGATTTGGAGGGTATGAATATGACTTACCATATTATTAAATATATTTAAATGTTATTTTCAATACATATTTATTTATTAATGTTTGGGAAATTAATAGGTAAATTTTATTAACTTCATTTCATTCTTCCAAAATATGTTTTCTCTAAAGAATATTTTTTTCTATGAGAAAATAAAAAAATTTGACACTTTTATTAAATTTATAAGAATAAATAAAATTTGTTATTTATTCCTCGTGTAAAAATTTTCTTATGATGAATTTTTAATAATTTTATGAAATGATTTAATTTTTAATTAATAATGAAATATACTAATTTTATTTAACAACTATGTTTTCTTTTAAAGAATTATAAAAGTAAAATTCTATATTGAATTATTTTTAAAATTTTATTAGTTATTTATTATTAAATTTTTTGTCTTTCAAAATTAATTTTTATGTGAAAATATTTTAAAAACAATTTATACTTAAAATGAAATTTTTTGTGAATTTTTTTTGGTTTTTCTTGTTTAAATTAAATTCAAGTTATACCAGTTTTGAGTTTTGAATTTTGAAAATTGGAATCATAAAATTAAAATTTATTCAATGGGTGTCATTTAATTTTGTTATATATGAATAGTAACATTGGTGATTTTTTTTTTCCACTTTTCAGGGTATATCAGGTAATTAAGGGTAAAAATAATATGAAAAGGATTAAAAAATAACCCTAACACATTCCCTAATTCTATTATATTATTATTTTTAACCATAATCATCCATGGTTAAAATTTGTGACCATTCTTTAAAAACAAAAGTAATTAATAAATGATTCATTTTCATATTTTTTAATATGAATTAGATAGTTATAGTTGTTATAAAATATCATGTAAATATTATTCAAAATGGAAATTGTTTTGAGATTAAAAAACTATTATAATATTTTATTTAAAATATTATTTTTGAAATAATATATTTTTAATTTTATTAAATTTTTATCATTTTCTAAATCCTCAAATAAAAATTTAAATTGGGTGAAATTCTACGATTTTTCAAAAAATAGTGGTTTTTTACTAAAGAGTGGAAAAAACCAATTGTTATAAAAAGTATTTTATTTTCAATAAATTAAGTAATTTAGGTCTAAAAATATGTTTTCAATATGATTTAATTTATAGTAAGTTTTATTTAGTGCTATTTAATCCAAATAATTAATTTTGAACCAATTTTTTGGTTTCTTGTAATATAAGTTTGTTTTGGGAACAAAACATGGTTTTAAAAAAATATTTTAAAATGAATATTGTATCTACTTTAAATTATTTCAAATATAAACTAATGGGCAATTTTTTAAAATATATTTCTAGATTATATATCATTAAACATTAATTTACCGTAAAAACGTGATTATTACTATTCATATAGTTAATATGGAGTCCACATTTTCAGAAAAAATACTCTTCTTAAAAACTAGTTTTCTCACAAGATCTGTTGGATTAATATTAAATTTAATTACTCCATATATGTAAATTGAATTTGGAAAAATGGATTTAATTTTTCAAATTAGAATAATTTATAATGTCTAATATGGTTAATATAATTTTTTACCAATCTAATTAGAAAAAAAAAATTAAAATTAATTAGAGTGATTATGATAAAAAAGTATAATTATTGGTTAAAAATAGAATATAAGGTTTTAAAATGATCCAAAACTTCTGAAAAACGTAATTTTATGTAATAATTTGGCCTTATAACTTCTATTATCTGCAATATACCATTATTTTGTCATATTGAAATGAAAAAAACATAGGGGATATCACTATTTACAAACAAATACAAGTTCTCAACTCACCTCACTTATAATAGGCCACCCCCTCTTCCCCTCTATTAACACCATAAAAAATTGGTTCAATAAATAACTACCTAAATCACTTATTAAATTTCTTCATTTCATTATACAATCCTAAATTTTGGAATAAGTTTAACAAGCTATGGCCTTTGGTGAAAACTAAATGAGATACCCAAAGAAGAGGTAATGCTCATCAATGAGCATTTTATTTTTTCCCTCCTATAACCACTTAAATTATTATTATATCATGGTGATATACAAAACTAAGTATATTTCATATAATGATATGTTTTTATGTAATTTTTACAACCAAAATCCACTCACACTTCCATCAAATCGGTTATAAAATCATTATTGGTGTTTACAGTAAACTACCGCCTTACGAAATTATGTCATTCATTTTTCTATTACCACCTATCATAATTGAGTATAATGAGGGATATAAAGTTCATATGTTATATTAATAAGAAAATTATAACTATAGTGTAATTAAATCATATGAAACATTTTTATACTTCATTTATTTATTAATATGATAACGTCACTCGTTTGTACAACATACAACAATCTCCTATAGTGATGTGACTAATTTTCACTATCAAGTTACATGGAAGGTAATAAGGGTAAATAAAAAGAATATATGTGATATAACTGAAATAATAATGATAGTAATGGAATATTTATCATTATTTAAATATAATATATCATTTACTTTTTACCTTTTCAATCATTGGAAAAAAATGATAACATCGTTCGGGGATGTCAGGATGACCGCCTCCTCAAATGTTTTTTATTTTTCTACCACCACATCACAATATTGATATATAAAAGTATATATAATTAAATAATTTTCTATTAATCTTTTAATTATCATTATCTAAGGGTAATTATTACATACCCTCTTTTAATAATAGTCATTTAAAAATGGAAATGTTACTCATGCGTACATAGAGGCTATCATTACCATGATCATAATGTTTATTCAATTTTCATACCATCATTCAGGATTGGATTTAAAAATTATAATTTATGTATAAATATTATAATTATTTCATTATTATTATTCTTTATTTTTTAAAGTAATTACCTATTTGACCATTTCAAACCTTAAAAATTAATTTCCAACACATTAACCAAATAGGGTAAAAACATATCACATAAACATAATTGATTAAGTAATTATATGTAAATTTTTAATAAGTTAAATAAAATTAATAATTACCATTTAAAAGTTTCTATAGAAAATAAATAATTAACATAATTTTATTATTCATAAAGATAAATACACACATTACAAGTCAGACTCAAGGAAAGGGACTCTATCTCAATTTCCTTTCGTTCTGGGCAATATTGATCTTATAATGATTTATTCTGTTATAAGATCTATAAACAGCCCATTTAACATGTTATATCATGAATTTATCTTTTCTCATGGTATTTAATGTTTTTTTAATCTTTTTCTTTCATGTGTATTATGATTAAAATACTTACAGATTGATAATGGACTTTTTTTTAAATAAATCATCTTTTAATGTTTTCCTTCATACTCCCTTTCACGTCTATGTCCGTGTTTTAAAATTATTTTTGAATTTTTTTTATGGAAATAAAATATTTTTAAATTTTATATCATGTATATTTTAATTTATTTCAATATTTTTCTAATGTAATTATATTATTTGTTTTAAATAGAACATCAATAATGAATTTTCTGGTCATTGTGATTGTTATTTCATTTCCAGATTCCATCAAAATATTATGCATTTTTTATATGAAAAATAATATTTTCCTTTCTTTTATTTTGGTATTGGAAATAGTTTTTAAAATAAAATATTATTTTGATATCGGAATGTGATTTTCATTCTTGTTTAAAATTATTCATTAAAACATGAAATGTTTTATAAATTTTGTGGTTCTGGACATTATATACGATTGGTGGACCCAAATAGTGTTTGGTGAGCTGGTTATATCTTATCAGATGAATGCACCCATATAAAGCTCTAATGAATTAAGTAATTATTTGGATCCCTATAGATTTATATGGGAAATTAATCACATAGTTATTCCAATCCTAAGGGTTTTGTAAGGGTTTTATAAGGGTTCTATAAGATTATGTCCCAACATTAATACATAAATTTCAAATACATTATAATATGTTTTTTTGAAATTATTATCATAAAAAACATAAAATAAATGATATTTTAATTTAATTATTTTCCCCTTTAATTTTAAAAATCAATGTTTTCAAAAAAGGGGTTTTTATAGGTGTTAGTCTTTTTTACTCGACTAATGGTTTTCTTCTATTTATGTTTCTTATAAATATTTCTAATATCATTCCACATTTTATAAATGTTTTCATAGGATTTCTAGGATTTGAATGGGAAATAAAGAGTTCATGTTAAATTCTTGATTATTTTTCCTAAAAATAGAATGTGGTTTATTCTAAAATATTTATATTATAGAAAAATGGATACTAATTTGAAGTGTCTACTTTGTAATTTTATAGTTTTGTTTTGTATGAGATGCGACCAAATTCTCTAAAACTAAAAAATATATCCTCAATGTGAAATATAAAACAAAACTAAAACTCTAGATTATGTATTGTTATTATTGGGTTCCTTATACTTTTGAATCGTCATGGTTGACCTTAAGACCTATATTGTATTATATTTCAACAAATTCAAACAATCCACACTATTTTTTCAAAATATGTTATATTTTTAATTTTATTTTAACTAAAATATTTTTAAAATTTAAATAGGTTTTTAAAATATAAAATATTTTTATTCATCATAATAAATTAATTTTCATTTTTATTGAATATATACTTTCCTTAAATTCTTACACTACACTAACAGAGTAATTTTTCAACTAGTGGGAAAATAATATAAAGGATAGTAAAAGTGTTAAAAAATATATTTTGTGATATTTAAGGTTAACCATGAATTCTCAAGATGATATTTAATTTTTTATAATATAATAAATTAGTCGGTTCGAAATTGAATTCTTGTTTTGATGTTTTTAAAGTCATAGTAATGATAGAATCAAAATTGACAATAATTTTATTAATTTATTTATAAGTCATAAAGATATTAAAAATGTATAAAGGAGATAATATGTGGTCCAAAATTTCATCCTCAATCAAATTATAGCACATTGGGAATCACTTGACTCTATAATAGTCTTACTATATTTTAATCTTTAGAGATATTCCAAAAGTTCCCCTCACCATAATTATAAAACAAAACCTCATCCATCACCTATTCACATGACTTTGAGTGATATTACTTAACCTAACCCTACATATTTCTATTAAAAACATATCTATATATGACCTTTAGGTATTTTTATTCCTTAAATAATATCCCTAGATCCCTTAAAAATAGATCTAAAAGAAGTCCTCCAAAGAAGATGTAATCGTTTTAACAAACTCATTCAAGTTCATTTCTTCATCTTCATATTCTTAATGTGTTTTTTCAATCCAAAATTAATAACTCTAGAATCATAAATATACTGATATTTTATAATGATTATTGTACAACAAGGTTCTAAATATTATTAATCCTATGAAAAATGAAAATACAACTCGTGCGTAAGTACGGTTTCCCATATCCACATAGCGGTGTAATTCAATTTTCATAATCATCTTACATGGATGGTTTTTATAATTAAAATAGTTGATATATATATAATAATTATGACATTATATTTATTTTAAAAAATTAATATATCATTCATTTCCCTTCATATTCTCTATTATGGGAATGATATTGTCACTCATGGGTATATACGGCGTACCGTCTCCATGATGAAATGTGATTCATTTTCCATGGTCGCCAATCAAGAATGGTTAAAAAAATGTAGTTAATTATTAAATATGATTCTGAAAACAAAAATATCATTATATATATGTTGGTTCAATATTATATACTGGAGAACCTAGATGTTCATAGCAAAACATGCATGAGAAAACAAGGTAATTAACACCTAAAATAGTGAAAATAATGAAATATTATTAATGAACTAGAGAAAATATGTTCCAAAATGTTTATATAATACATTATAAATATGAATATGGTTCTTGTATAAATTAATAAGATGCCTAAAACCATTATAAATGAGTTCCAAAATCCTTTGATAAAATTTGAACCTAAGGTAAGGGTTTCTTGTCTCACTTTTATTTCAGAGAGACATGTAATATTCCTCCTACTTATTTTTATTTTATGGTGTATATACTTCCTCTTTGATATAATATATCATTAAAAAATTTCTATTCAAGTTATTTAAAATTTCATTTCATTTTATTTCTTTAATGGTGATTAGGATTCAAATGATACCCAGGTGGTAAGAGTTTATTTCACAATCTCATCATTATTTGGGACTGTTTATGTTGAATAATCAAGTGGGGAATATTTCTCTTCCATTTCCATGTTTTCTAAAAATTATTTAAAAAGATGATTTTACAATTATCTTATGATTTCTTAATTTCATTTTTACCCATTGATTATTTTTTTTACAATTTTTTTTACAAAAATGTTTTTTTCATTTTCTAAATGAGGTACTTTTAGAATTTTCCAAAAAAATATAAAAGGAATATTTTTTAACTTATAAGGAAATATAAGGTTTCCCAAAAATCAGGAAACCTAAATTATTTAACTATTACTTTAAATTTTTATAATTTTCTTTTCATAGAAAATTATTTCATTATTATGTGTATAGTTTTTGAGATTTAACATAATTATATTCTAAGAAAAAAATTGTCCTTTTAATCCCGAAATACTATTGAGATATCATTAATGTATTATAATATAAAATATTATTTTAAGAATAAACACTATTTTTATCATTCATAATATTTTCTTACATGGATTATGACCATTAGTTTTGGGGAAAGTATTGATATTCTGTATGCCAAGATATTCAAATACAGATAGTTAATGATATTATTTTAGCATGTTGATTTAGTTGTACTATCTATTCACATGGTAAATTCATTGGATATTGAATGTTATTATAGGGGCCTTATATAGACCCATTATTCATTGGTTGGTCTCATGAGACAAATTATATTGGGTTTTGGCTGAGGAAATAACCATTTATTTTTAGATGTCTTGGTGAAGGTCTCAATTATAAGTCTCAGATGACTATAATTATTTATTCAATCATTCTGAATTTAGCTATTGGTTATTTTATTTTTAATTATATCCTCGGATGAGTTTCTTGATCAATTATTTATTTTATATGGCATTATTTGAAAACATTTTATTCATTCCATTGTATTTATACCTTATTATATTTCACTGTATGCATACTCTTATTGAGATTTTGAGCTAAACAACTTTCTTATGTTTGTTTCCCCCAAGATTCCAGGAAATATATTATGAATTACATGAAGGGATATTCTAAGAATAATTATGGGTTTATACTTTATTTTATGTTTTCAAATGTTATGTTTAAGTAAAGTATGTATATATTTATATAAGACTACTAAACTATTAAGTCCATTGAGATTTGATCACTTGTATCAAGTTTCAATGTAACAGTATAGCCCCAAACATCGGGCTACTAGAGTTGGGGTGTCTATATTTGGTACCATAGAATATTTATTAGAAACCATTGAAACTAGATTAATGAAAACATATATTAGGGAAATGTAACGTTATTTTCATAGAAACCATGTAAACTATTAAGATATTGGTTGTACATAAATACACTATTTATGATAAGTATTTAACTATTTTGTGAGTTTTCATTATGATTTATAACTAGATCTATAATATTCCACCATTTAGAAATAGTGAATAGGTGAAGGAATGGAAATTGTATCATCGCATATAATCTCTGTAGAAATTTCCATCCTAGGAAAGATAATTATGTTAGTGTTACAACTGCAACTAGAGATTACAAAAATCTAACTATATGAGGATAAATTACTTAGGTTAGAAGAAAAAACCTTACTAGTGTGGAGAAGATGGTCCGAAAATTGGGTGTAACAATGTAAGATGACTTCATACAACAACAACCTCTACTATTTAGTAGGAATACAAATCAATTTGTAGCTGATTGACTAATATGTTCCATAGAGAATATATTACTCTATTTTTGATGTAATTAAAGGGATAAATTTGTCAGGGATGTTTATCATATCTCATGAGATGCAGATCAATGGAATTCATTGATTCAAAACTCTAAATAATATGATTAAATAGAAAACATTGAATGGAACGATTTTAAGGAATTATTATTAGATAAAAGTTTTTCTCATGAATAGAGAGTGAATATGGAAAGACAATTTTTCTGTCTAGGACCATAGAAAGAGGAAATTGTTGCTATGTATGAAGCCAATATTATGAGGTTATCAACACATTCTTCAAACTACATATGTAATCTAAAGATTATGAGTGATCATCTCTTTTATGGTTTGAAGCCATTCCTCCAATGGTCTATAATCTCCAAATCCTTCTAATCATATTAAGACATATGCTCATGTTCTATCAAGAAAAAGAAATAATATTTTATGTATTATTAATTCAAGTTAATTCAAGCGAATTATAACATATTAGTAAAAATAGGGGATAAATATAAGAAGTAAAAGGGAAATTTTCCAACATAGATACATATGGATAAAAACACCCACAAAACTACTTAAAAGGAAAATGCATTTGATATAAGTGTAGAGAGAAATTTCATCATACCCAGGGTTAAAAAAAAGGAAGTTATCAAGGATCAATGTTTTAGTTGAAAGAAAATGGGACATTATTAAAATGTTTGTCTCATGTGTCAAGGAAACCTACTATAAAAGAGGCCAAGGGAATAATGTCTTACTTTGGAAGTCATAACAGCCGATGTTGAAGTTATTAATGATATGGTGGTGGGTTTTTTAATCATATCATCAAATTTAGGAAATTATTTATTTAATTTTGTATCATCGTATTCTTTTATATCTTCATAGTTTTCCAAAACAATTAGACATTTCCCATTTACCATAAGAAGGGATTTTTTAGTCAAAAATCCTTTTGGAAACTATATTTCAACAAATATGTGTTAAGGAGTTAATATTATGAACATAAACATGACCTATTTGGTTATTTTATTATCATAACTATGGTATTCATTGATATATTCCTTGTTATGTATTGGATTTCAAAATATAATGAAATAGTTTTATTGCAAAGAGAATTAAATTCTAATTCAGGATGAAGATATGGAATTTCTTATATATAGAGGAAAAACTATATCATCTGAGTCATGTCGGGATCAACCACTATCATCTAATTTAAATGAGATTCTTATAAAAGAAGAGGAATCACAAACTTCTAATGAAAAAAGTAAATCTTCAAATTTTGTATGTACCCATTGTATTGGAATAAATTGATGTATTTTATATCGAATTACCTGGATACCCACGAGAGTGGAAAGTTTAGTTTTCCATTAATTTAATCCCTATTACAAGATTTATATAACATCCCTCCCTTCCTCATTGGCGTGAGTCGAGGAAGAATTTCTGCTTTGTCTTACGTGACATCCCCAAGACACAAATGGCTAGAAATAAATGCCAATTGTGTCACAAATATTTGTGGGAATATTTTATATTTTTAATGAAATAACCATAAAAACTATAAAATAACCAATAAATATTATATAATTCATGAATATAATGACATAAAGCCCAAATAATAACAAACCAAACCAAAATATATCTGATTACCGAGCAAAAACAAAGACCGAAATCAAAATACAAAGGGAAACAGAAAATCAAAAAATATCAATGACTACAAAGACTCTAACACATCAACTCAAATCTCCAAGAACAAACTCCACATTCCATTCCCAAGTATCATTAATCATAACTAAATAAATTTTATGCTTTTCCTTTATCTATTTCATAAAAAAATATCTATGAAATCACCAAAGTGTCAAAGAAGGTTGTGAGTAATGAAACTTAATAAGTTTTCACCATAATTAATTCCTTACTCATGCCACTAAGATAGAACAAGTTAGAACATATATATAAATAAATTATATAAAAACCTTTAAAACATTTTAATATTTTATATAAAAGACAACCATTTACTCAATAAGACAATTTTTATGAAAAAAAACATACAAGTTCTTCAAACCATTTCATAAATCCATTTGGAATAACCCATTCCAATACATACATCCACACATGTATTCTAGGGTTAAATTTCCATACTCAGGAGTTGTCTCTTTTTGATCAACCAAGTCATCACAAGGTAACCTTTTACTAGTTCCCAAATGGAACAAACCCCTTCCACAAGGTCATGTCAATGAAAATGAACACATGGCAACAAATTATTCCAAACCAATTGTGTCAAACCACTTCCATTAATCAATATTTTTAGTTAAAACCATTCAAAAAAAAACATTTTCCCAAAATCAAACCAAACAAAAAATTTAAAATAATCTTTTTAAAATCATTCAATAATGAACCTTAAAAAATAAGTCCACAATTTCTCAATCAATCACTAAAGTAGTTTCCATCAAGATTTGCACAAAAATTTCAACATCAATTCAAAGCAATTAAAAAAATTTGCAACAAATATATAATGTTATATTAAGAGGAGTAGTGAGTGAATCCACCTACCTCAAAAACTATGGTGATAATGAAGAAAAACAAAAATTCTTCAACAAAATGTGTTAACAGTCTAATAACCTACCATAGATCTTGTTCCCTATCAACTGCATAACTAAAACATGTCATGATTGGAATAAAATAAAATATATCTATTTCAAAAGGATTAAATATATGAATCCCAGACTAGGAAGAAGAGGATATTTAAGAAATCCCCACATGAATGGAGACTTTCCAAGGAATATGGGCTTAAATGCATGATGATTTTCCAATAAATTTTTCACCTAATCGAAGAGAAGAGTCTCTACATCCTTTGGGAGGAGTGAAAAAATATTTAGGGTTGTAATATAAGAATAAATAGTGGAAAACAGGCTATGTTGGGTGACATCCATATTCTTTACGTCTCTCTTTTATCCATTCATGGTTTGTTTTCATGATTTGGAAACTAATGCGCTATCCATGCATGGACCTCCACCTCTAGTAGATACTCACACTTTTTTCCAAAATAGTTAGAAAAACCATGTTCGAATAGTGTAGAAGCCCTATGTCACACTTTAAATGGTTTCTCCTAGTTTAATGCATGGTTTGGAAAAATCGTGTGCCTAACCGTGCAGCTTCCCAAATCACACTACCTCACATTACATAGTTTCTTAGAGGTGTTTTGGGGTTTCTACTAACAGTTTTCAAACCATACAAATCTATAAAGGCCCTAAAAACATTCCAAAAGTCCTCAATAACATTCCAAACATCAACCAAACACTTTACATTCTTAAAATACATAGATAAAGGGTTACTCACTTGAAACCAGGAGTGTTTAATTCTCCACACCATGGCCTTTCCTTCCCTAGAATATAGAAAACCACCATTTACCTGAAAGAGTGTTGGCATCTGCTCTACCATTTCATTATCTGATTCTTAATATTCATGTTTAATCTGACCTTGTTTCCATGAAATCCACACTAAAACAATGATTTTCTAACACAATACTTTCACCCTCTTATCCACAATCTTTGTGGGATCATGTAAAAATGATTCATCTAGTGATAGGTCAATGTGATCCCATCGAATCACATCATTATGATCAAGATGATACTTTTTCATCTAAGATACATGAAACATTTTTTTCAATGAACTGAACCATGGAGGAAAATTCAACTGATATTCCACCTCACCAACCAATTCATGCTTCTCAAGAAGGACAAAGTATCGAGAGGATAACATTACCTACACTCCAAAATGACGATTCCCAAGGCTTTGAGATATTCTAAAGAATAGGTTATCACTCACCTCAAACAAAAATGGTCATCAACATTAATGCACATACTGTTTATGATTACCATGTTTCATCTCTATCCTCTTTATGATCAACTAAATCATTTTGTTGACTCTTGGAATATCCTAGGCCCAATTAGTGAAGTCTCATATGATTCCATATAAAAAAGTATATAATGACAGAGAATCACATACAATGCTTTGAAATGATTTATATGAATCGAGGCATAGTAATTATTTCTATAGGATAACCCCACTAAGGGTATGTGCTCTTCCCACAAGACACCAAAATCAATTACACAATTCAGAGGAATGTATTCCAAAGTCTGTATAATCCTTTAATATTGTTTATATATCTGAAGATGATACACTATACTCATAATAAAATCTTTCCCAAGGGCTTTCTATATGTAATTCTTGAAATAGGACATAATACTCATATCTCTATATATAACTATTACAAATCGTACACCATGCCTCTTCAACCCTTATTGGGTATAGATTTTAGATAAGTTCTTCACCATATGAGATTCATAGATTGGGATGAAATGGGTTAAATTCATGTTCCAATCCACTATCAACCAGATGAAATCATTTTTATAAATATAACTTAGTAGATATATCAAAAAATCCATGGAAATCTACTCCCATTTCTATATAGGAAATGGTGAAATTGCAACAAACATGTTGGTTGTTGATGCTCTTACTTAACCTACTCACAGGGGAGGAATCATGAAACAAACTCATCCACCTTAATTTTCATGTCGTCCCACCCAAACTTTTATTTCAACACCATATACATCTTCATTATTATAATATGAATATCGCATTTCTAATGGTGGTAGGAGTGAAGAATTTTTTCTTGAAAATCCATACGTACGACCATCTGAAATTGAAATAATAAAACTGAACAACAATCCAACTTTAATCCCCCAATGATATCCCCAAAATTGATTTTTAACCTCATATAAAAACATTCTAAATCAGATTTCATTTATTATTTAACCATATCCAAAAAACCATGCATCAAAGATAATGGAAACAAAATTGTTTCACTGCCTTGGCCTTCACAATCAAAGTACATATCGGTTATTACTAAAATCAACTACCAATGTTCTAAAGCCTCTTTTCCCAACTGATCATGCGACTTCCTTTGTAATGAATCGATCATCAAATTTCCTTTACCCGGTATATAAATCAAGTAAAATTCAATCATTTGGATATAATCTATGTAACAACCTAAGATTTCATGGTACATTATCTTTAATAGCTTGAGTTGCACGCAACACTGAGATCAAACACATGGTGTTCTATTATAAGATAGATATTAAAACTGAAGACTGAAAAATATTAACCACATTATATATAATATAATGTTTAACATTCATTTTTTGTGTTTTCTAGATAATATAATTGAACAAATGCAATAAAAAAGTATATTTAAAAAAATGCATTTGTACCACCTTTTGATGGCGCGCCCATTTTAAATATAGTTTTTGGAACATTTATAAGTTAAATTTGAAATATAATTTTTTTATTTTGATGTGGGACATAAAAATTTACTTTTTTGGAATTTTGGTTATTTTTCTGACAAATTTCAAATTTAAGTGAGTAGTGAAAAATACTGCATTTTAATTAAAGACTTATTTTTTCCTCATTTATTTATATAATAAGATTATAATTTTAGTTATTTTTAAATAATAAATAGATTTGTTTTTATTAATAAAACCAATATATTTCATTTTAATCAATTTTAAATTCAAATTAGGTATAAAACAATTCAAAAAATTTGAATGTTTCGCTTTAAAAACTAGATTTTTTGTTCTGTCTAGGGAATTGATTTTAAAAATAATTTTCCCAATTCCATGAATAGATTTCTGTAAAATGGATTCCATATTTAGAAATAGAATTTATAAATAAGGTTATAAGGTAAATTGTACTTTTTTTATAAAAAATTACCATGTTAAAAAATTATTTACTATTGTATAGGTAAAATTGTGGCAACATTTAGAGTTAAAAGGTAAAAGATTAACATACCTAAAAATTGAAAAAAGTAATGGTTGGTTGAGTTGTGAATCAACCCTAAACATCCTAAAAAACTTTATGTGAAATTATAATTCATTTAAATTAATTTCAACTCAATGTGGTTTTCTTTGAATATAAAATAATAATTAATTTAATCACTTGAACCCGCATGTCCTCAAGTATAAATACAACCTCTCACCTCCCAATTTAGACTCAAAAAGCCTTTAGGCTCCACAAATCTCTCCCCAAACCTCTCCCCCTCACTCCCCCGCATCCAAGTACTTATAACCTCAACAAAAAACCAAATCCAAGGTCCTCAATGGTCTTTCAAGTAGGTGATATTCAAGAGGTAATTT
The DNA here is from genome assembly GCA_963277665.1 of Viscum album. NCBI lineage: Eukaryota > Viridiplantae > Streptophyta > Magnoliopsida > Santalales > Viscaceae > Viscum > Viscum album. The sequence goes on from OY728151.1 coordinate 1,761,666,370, forward strand.
TCTCAAAGTACCCCTCTTAATTTATTTTCTTTTTCAATTGATCCCCACCTCCTCCATCCATCAATGCATGGTAACTCCAAAAGCATGTGTATAATGGAGTCTTATTTTTCTAATGTAATGTCTCATATCAATTTTGTTTCTCACCCCCTCTTATTCAAAGAAATTTAATTGTTGTCTATGTTATGCCGGTTAATTGACTCCGTGAATATTGTTTTTGTTCTTTTTTCCATTAACTCCTTAATATCTAGTTTTAAAACTATTTTTCTTGTTAAATAATATTTTAATATTTAAATTATAACCTATTTCATATTCTTTAAATTTTATATTAAAAATACCATCATTGTTTCCATATTGTGGATATACGATAATGTCATTTGTGGAAGTGTGGACTACCACTCCCTCAAAGCAATGTGATTCATTAAGTCTATATATGGAACATATAAAAAATAATTTAAATAGTAATATGTAACTTATATTATATAGATATTATACTTTAATTATAATATTAATATGTATCATTAAATTTTTTATATTTTAATATAACAAATAAATGAAAGTAGAGTTTGTGCGTACGTACATCCTACCTTCTCTATACACAATGCATTTCATTTCTTAAATCCAAACATTATTGATTATAAAAAATATATATGTAATAAATATATAAGATAAATAAGTAATGGTTTAAATTCTGGAGATAATGAAATGATAATCAATGTAATAGAATAAAAAAATAACAAGTCAAAACATACTTGGAAAAACTAGGCAATTAACAACCGAAATAGTGAAGTAATAAAAGATCCTTAACAAAACGGTAATATGATATTATAATAAGATGATATTTCTTGTTATAAGAATTATTATGGTTATATAGTAAGTTATTATCACTCTTAATAAAATTATTTAGTAGTATAAAGAATGATCACCCAAAATGAATTTTAATGTAAGGGTTAATTTCACAATATTAGTATTATCCAAGGTTATTTATAATTTAGTATTTACTAGGACATATTTATCATCCATGTCCATGTTTCTTAAAAATGTATTTAAAAATATTATTACTATTCCTAAAAAATTATATTCATTTATACCCATGTTTTAATTTTTATAAAATGTTTTGGAAGGAATATTTCTATCGTTTTCCAAATGAGGTACTTTTTGTCATTTTAAAAAAATTGAGGAATGATAGTTTTTTTAACTTATACAGTGCAAGAAGATATTTTCCACTATTATGATGCCTTAAAATTTTTATTCTTCACTTAAAATATTACATGGTTATTTTCAAAAGAAGCATTTTCTTTTATAATTGTACGTATTTTAAATGATTTCAATGTAAAAAAATGATATTTCTCTCAACGATTTTAAAATCATTTTTTAAGATTATTTTCATCTATGTCAAAAAACTTTGTTGGATATAATGCATAATTGGGGATGATTTATTGTGGTATAATATTCCATATTTTATTGATTGTAATATGTTATTTTTGACTATGGATGTGCTATTTTGATACCATTAATGGTTTATGGTTTAATTATTTACATTTATTACACAAGTTTTAATATGAATGTTTATCTTATATTTCACACTTTTCTTATATGGAATGAATTATAATTTGTAAGTTATGGTAGGGGCCCGATATATCCTATTTAAGAATCGGTAGGTCTCGTGGGACAAACAAGTTTCGTTTTTTACCTGTTTATGTATGGTCTTGGCATGAGGCCTTGACGATGTAGTTATGATATCTGGCATTATGCATTCTATCATTATGGAATTAGTTATCAATATTACATGTGATTATTATAATAGTAGAATATACATGTTAGTATTAAAACTAATTTATTTGATTTATTATTTCTATATTATACTGAATATTATGTTTAAAAGGATTGTGTTTCAGTTTTATAAATTTCCCTGAATGTTTATGCATATTTATGATAGCTTCTGCTATATTTTTTCTCTTTATTGAGCATCTGATCTCACCCATTTCTTATGTTTCATATTTACCCAATATGTGAATAATTATATTATGACCGGCCTATAGGGATTCACTAAGGGATACAAGTGTTTTCAAAGGAGATACTATGTTGTTTTTCCATTTCATGTTGTAATGTAAAACCTATATTTGTATCTAGTTATTAAAAGGATAATAAACAGATCGATCCTTCAGGATTTTATTTCATGGGATCATTGAAATGTAATAAAATAATGCACCGACTCTGGGAAACATGGGTCGAGTGTTACAGTTGGAATCAGAGGAAGTTTAGTATAAACTATGGAAACTATATTTCAGAAAACATTAGTCAGGGATCATTACCCTAAGATAAAATTTGAAGATAAATATAGATGAAGATCCAATAATATTGGTATTATATAAATTATGTTGGTCTTCCAAGAAATACATACATGTCTTGATGCTACAAGTGTACCTGGTTCTAGCATTGATGTACTTGGGAGTAATTTCTCTAACAAGGAGTTTTGGGCCTGACTCGGGGTAACCCGGTATATGACAATGGGCCTTAATGAAAACTTGGTTTGAAACCCTAGGGGATATGCATAAGATAATTTACATATTCGTTATATAACATTCTGAAGGATTTATGAGTAAATATGTCCCCAAATAACCCATTTTTATGTTTACGAATTATATATGCATAATTTTTTTTATTTATGTTATATATTTTACAAGTTTAGAAATTTTCATTATGATTCATAACCTAGTATTATGTATGCCATTATTTAAGAATGGAACATAGTGGAAGGAATGGAAACCATATCAACACACATAATCGATCTAGGGATTTCCCTCCTATGAAAGATAATGATAGTGGAGCTGGTGATAAAACTGCTATTGAATAGATTATAACCATACTGGGATTGTTGATTTAAGTTATGAATAATAACCTTACCCATATGGAGTACCCCGATTTACAATATGGAGAATCAATGTTAGACCACTTCATGAGATAAAAACCACCAACATTCAATGGCACTACAAATCCATTTTTGGCGGAACAATGGATAAGTTCCTTAGAGAAAAAATTTCTTGATTTGGGGAGTAGTGAAAGGGAAAAAGTTATCATGGTAGTTTATCATCTATTAGTAGATGCAGATCAATGGTGGTCATTAATTAAAAATAATAATGAATATTAATAAGTAGAAAATAATTTAATGGATGGAGTTTAAATAAATTTCCTTCAAAAAATACTTTCCTTGCGAAAAACGAGCTAATATGTAAATAAAATTTCTATGATTGAGGCAAAAGTACTATGAGAATGGCACAAAGTAAGAGGCTAATGTCCCTAGGTTATAAATTCATGATTAAAACTACATATATAACCCAAGGATTAGTATTGCTCAATTCTTTGATGGGTTAAAATCATTCCTCTAACAGGCACTTGTAACACAATATTTCTCATCATATGAAGATAGAGTCTCATGTGCTATCAAGATATAAAGGGGTTATCTATGTATTATGATTTTAAATTAAATAAATAGGAGAATAGGGAAACTAAACACACTAGAAAAGAAAATAAGGGGAAGAAGGGAAAAGTTTACTTTCTAACCTATGGTAATTCTAGGAAGAAACATCCTGGTACTGGCCTAAAGGGATTCGGAGTTTGTTACAAATGCGAAGAAAAAGTCCCCCAAGATCATGATTTAAAGGGGAATAAAGAAGATAACAATGTTCAATGATTCAATTTTAAATAGATGGGACATTATGAAAAATATTATCATATACATCAAAGAAACATCCCTAAAAAATGTATAAGATAGAATGTCCAAGCTTATGTGATTACAACTATTAAGGTTGAAGATCCTAATGATGTGGTGGTTGGTATATTAATTATCTCATCAAATTTAGTTAAAGCATTATTTTATTCTAGATCATCACATTCATTTATATCTTTTCAATTTTCTTTAAAAATTAGATATTTCCAATTCATATTAACAAGGGATTTGTCAGTCAAAACCCCTAAGGGATGTCTCATTGCAACAAAGATGTGCAAGTTTCTCCCATTATGGAATATAAATAAGCTTTATCTATTGACATTATCATCATACCTATGGTTTACTTTAATATAATCCTTGGTATGGATTTGTTATCAAAATATGATGCTGAAATATATTGCAAGAAGATGGAAGTTATGATTTGTGAGTAAGATATATAATCTATTAACCTTAGGGGGAAAAAACCATCACCTGATTCTTATTAAAACCTACCCATGGTTTCTTTACATAATGAAATTCTTTAGGAGGAATAGTATATAACATGTAGGGGTAAATTAATAAATATTCAAACTGAGTATGTACCTATTTTAAAGGAATACATTGTTGTTTTTTCTCAAAGATTTACCCAGACACCACCCAGAGTGTAAAGTTGAGTTTTGTATTGATTTAATCATTATTGAAAAAACCATTATCAAAGACTCCGTATATAATGGATGCTTTGTAATTAGTATAGAAAAAGAAAAGGCAAGTGGATTTATGTAATAAGGTATTTATTCACCCAAGTGTTTCCCCTTGAGGAGTCCTAGATCTTTTTGTTAAGAAGAAAGATGGATCAGTGAGGCTGTTCATTGACTATAGGGAAATAAATGATATTAAAATAAAGAAAAAGTATCCTCTAACAAACATTAATGATGTGTTTGATCAACTTTATATATATTAATATTTTTCAAAGATTGAAATTAATTCTGGATATTATCAATTGTATGCAAATAAGGAAGATGTTTTAAAGATAGCATTCTGAACTAGTTATAGACATTACGAGTTTACAGTATGTAAACACCCTTTATATTCATGGATATAATTAATAGAGTGTTCAAATAATATCTTGATGATTTTTTTCATAGTATTTATTGATGGTATCTTGGTAAAATAAAAAATTTACGAATACCACGAGAACCATTTGTGGTTTTTTTTAAGAATCTTAAAATAAATCTGCTATATGGTATGTTTAACAAGTGTGAATTCTGGATTCAATAATTTATTTACTTGTACATACTATATTGAAGGATGTAATCTCTATTGGTCCATCAAAGAAAAAGTCAAACCATGAATGGCCATTACTAATTAGAATAACCAAGGTACACCGTTTTATTGGTTTAGTAGGTTATTATCGATGTTTCATCCAGAATTTTTCCCGATTATCTAACCTATTAAACAAGTTAAAATATAATGGGGTTACATTTGTTTTGGAAAAAAATAGTGTAAAATTTTATTTGAAGAATTTAAGAGAACAATAGTCAATTCTCCTATCTTGACTTCACCATCTGGGTCTGATGTGTTTTTGATTTGTTGTGATGCATCAAGGAAAGGACTTTGTTTTGTCTTTATGCATAATGATAGAGTTATTGATTATGCATCATTGAAAATAAAAATTCATGAAAAAAACTACCCAACACATTATCTTGATTTAGAATAAGTAATTTTTACTTTGAAGATATAGAGAAACTATCTCTATGATGAAATATGTGAGATAAATACTGCTCATAAGAGTTTGAAATAAATATTCGAACAAAAAAATAAATAAGAGAAAATTGAGAGGTCTTTTTATAATAAAGGATTATTATTTAATAATACACTACCACCCTGAGATAGAAGATAATGTGTTGTATGATTTAAGTATAAAGGAAAATGGAGTTCTAAAAAAATTGATAATTTAAAAGGATCTAGTGATCATGGGTCTCGAAAAATATTGATAAGTGAATAATCATTGAATGTGAAACATCACTACTTTTTCAAATAGTATCCAAAGCATATGTACATGAAATGATAAAAATTTATCCATATAATGAAAAGGATTTTTTTAAAAAATTAAACCTATGAATGATGGGAGACTGAAGAAATTCATTTATGAAGATAGAGTTTTGGAATTTGGAAAGTGATTGTGTGTTCCCTCTATACCTCATCTATGAGGGGAATTGTTGGATGATGATAATTGCTCCAATTTCTCTATAAAACATGGTATAACTATGATTTATAGAGATTTTAATGAACTTTTTTTGTGAGAAAACATGAAGAGGGAGATTGCTAATTATGTCTCAAGATTTTTGAATTGTCAATAGGTGAAGGCTGGAAAACAACATCCCAGAGGAGTTGTGAATCCTCTTCCTATACTAGTGTGGAGATTGGATGATATTACGATAGACTTCTCCATGGGTCTACAAAATCCTCCTTAAAGAAATGATGTGATATGGGCTATTATTGATCATTTTACTATATCCGCACATTTTCTTGTTATAAGAGATGATTTACCAATTGAACATTTAACAAGACTTCACATTAATTATATTTTAAGACATCATGGTATACCCCTATATACTAATTCTTAACATGATCCCCATTTTACATCAAGTATATAGAATGGGATTTAGAAATCCATAGATACTAAGCTTCATTTGAGCACGACATACCACCCTCAAACTGATGAAAAATCAAAAAGGACTATTCAAACATTAGAAGCAATGTTGAGATTTTTCTCACATGACTCTCAAGGTATGTGGGATCATCATTTATATTTGGTATAATTTTCCAATAACAATAGGTTCCACTAATGTATTCAAATGGCACCATATGAAACATTATATAAAAATATATTTCATACACCTAATTTTTTGGATGATTTTGGCGAAAGAAAATTCATAGGCCTTGAACATGTTGAGGAAACAATGGAAAAGTGGAAAGTTATTCAAACCCATATCAAATAAGCTCAAAGTAGGAAAAAGAGATATTATCATAACCATAGAAAGTATTTGGAATTTAAAGTTGGTGATCTTGTTTTCTTAAAGGTATCTCCGTAGAAGGGTCTAATATGATTTATAAAGAAAGCAATTCTAAGCCCATGATATGTTATACCTTTTTAAATTCTATAATGAATTGGAGATATAGCTTACCATTTAGCAATTTTGTCAAGTCTCTCCAATGTTCATGATGTTTTACATGTATTATTGTTAAGAAAACACATGCTATACCCAACTCATGTTCTCACCTTTGAAGAATTTTAACTGGAACCTTGTTTGTCTTAGTTTGAATACCTTATATATATTTTTGACATAAGAGAACATGTGTTGAGAAATCAGAAAACTCTTCTAGTAAAAGTTATTTGTAGGTACCAAAAAATGGAAGAGGTGATGTGGGAACCTGATGAACATATGATTAATAACAACCCAAATTTTTTTATTCCATGATATTCTATAAATTTTTAAAAGAAATTATTTGAAGGATGAGAGAATGTAACACCCCAAGATTTCATTGTACATTATCCTTTATTTCTTGTATAACACCCAAAACCGATATCAAACGCACCAAAAACTATTATAAACTAGCCATTAATATATAAAGAGTAAATATTATTAACCAAATTATATACAATATAATTTTTAACACCCAT